>JASJET010000119.1:0-1200000 GCA_034092305.1 Diaprepes abbreviatus | reverse complement strand
TTTTAACCCCATAAACATCCCTTCTGTAAAATTTTTCATCGATTTAACAATATAAATGGACACCTGTATATCTGAAAAAATTCAGTTCATTTAAAATAAATTTATTGTTTGGTCCATGTAAAAATTAAAATTTTAAATATCAATTTAAAATTAGATGGTCAAAATTTTGTATGAAGTGTCTTCAGCAGATAGGATAAGGAGGAATCATGTTTGAATTTTAATGTGAATGTTTCCTTTTGATCATAATATTGACAAATCTAAGTAAATTCCTTATCGAGATATAGGGAATAATACGTTTTCCGAGGAACACAAAAATTTACTAGTGTATAATTGTCCAGTTCTCAAAATTTTTTGAAGCATTTTTTTATATATCTTTAAATATCAAAGTAATATAAGAATACTATTTTCCATTTATATTTAAAATCTGAACAATTTTTTTTTATTCTTTCCACTGAAGTTTCAATAAAATATATTTACAGACACGAATTCAGCTCACAATAATGTAACACCGAGTCACATAAAAATATATTTCGAGCAATCGTAAACGAAACATCTGAGAGTTATTTTAAGTTGACACGATATAAACGAAAAAATTTAGATTATTTAATATATGTACTTCAAAAATTTCACGTACCATCTTTTTTCGGAAGTTTTGCACACAAAACTCCATCCAAAACTAACATTAAACACAGAATTGCAATCACCAACTTCATTTTCAAAAAAAAAACATCCAAAATATGGCACAAATTCACTTAAAAATCACTAAATTCTTCCTAAATTATCCAAAAATAAAAAGCCGGCACTTGATTTCCCGACTTAGTTCGTTCAGAAATAATCCAAAATATCTTCTTGTTTCGCGTAAAACAACCCGGTCTAGTCCCAGTAATTCGGTAAAAATCAGTCTCTCATTCTGTGTAGAACATCGAATTGTGCGACGTGAATTCTCGGATATGACTGCTTCGAAGCTCGATGCTAGGTCGTCGAATCCCCTACTCTGATACCGGTTGTATTCAAAAACGAACACGACTAAAAATGACTGAAGTCGCAGTTTAGATCTTAGCCTTAAGAATGTGCAGGATTTTTCATGGTTTTCAGCGCCTGCATTGCAGGATTTAACATTACGATATGAAGAAATATAAAATGTGCCGGGTTTCGACTGGCCATTTGAGAAATGTGGAAGTAGTAAAATTGAAAGAATTTCCATTTTAAGAGATCTTTTTAGAATATAAAAAGATTTTGTAGTAGAAAGTTATTTTATAGGTTTTCCATTAGTATTTTCCAACACAAAAATGGATATGTATTGACTTCGAATTTCACGATATAAAAATAACGAAGGAATGAAATACGCAGAATTTCTTTTGATTTTAAGTGAAGCATTTAAATATTTAACATTCTTAGAATTGCAAAAATAATGCAGAAGTAACCTTGACTCGCTTGAACTTAACAACGCTTGTTTTGAAAAATACATTAAAATTAATTGGCAGAGAAAATTCCTTCGATAAAAAAAACCAAAACAAATGTGTTTGTTATTTGAATGTAAGAAACAAAATTTATTTTTGATACCCTGTGGTTAGTTTTTAACTTATCAAGTTGATGCTTGACACAGAGATTACATTTAATGGCTCCTATTATTCTGTTATAAAAATGTTTCTCTGTCGTGCCACCAGAGGTTGCTGTACCTAAAATTCAAATTTTATTTTTCAAGTCAGTTATTGGAAAAAAGAATATAACGTTTTAAAGATAAAAAAACACCTAACAAAAAGTTATTTATTATTCGAGTCGATAAATAACACCGTTTAGGCGTAAATCGGTATCAAAGTTTTTATTATCATGCAGAACCATCAGGCAAATAATTCGAATGCATTATTCGAACATTTTGTATTTTGCTCCTTGTTGGGCGCCAAAATATAAACATACAATAATTTACTTTGTCATTTTTCAATTGATTGGAGAAACATTTAATAAAAAACAAGTTAACATTAATGGTTTGCATCAAAGGTTCACAAACTTCTTTGTATCGTAGATTAGGAGCAAATTGTTTTATGTTTTCGGTTAAACAGTGTTTGTCTTAGATACTCGTATTAATAATAGATGAATTAAACAAGTCCGTACAAGTCCCTGTCGCCTTCTTTGTAGCTCTGATTCGAGTACAGACATGTTTGCTATCGTGTACATAAGGGCAATGCGTTGCACGTTTTTATAAGTACAACATTTTCAGTCTCTTAATATCTCTTTAAAATATTTCATACTGCAGATTGATATTTCCTGAGTTACACTTTCTGCCTCTTCAGCTTCATTAGCTGTCTCATTGGCAAGGGCGGATATAAGACGAGGCTGTTCGGTATATTACCTGTGGGTCCCGTGCCTATGGGAGCTCCAAGGACACGCAGACTTTCTCTTTGAATGGTTACTTTACCTGAAATTCAATTTTTTTTCACGGCAGTTATTGGAAAAAACTACATGTAATTTTCAAGATAAAAACTACCTAATAAAAAGTTATTTATTATTCGAGTCAATAAATTAAACCGTTTAGGCGTAAATTGTAATTAAAGTTTATATTACCATGCAGAACTACTTCTAAAATAATTCTAATGCATTATCCGATCCTTTGTATTTTGCCCCTTGTTGGGCACAAAAATATAAACCTACAATAATGTACCTTGGCATTTCTCAATTAATTTGAAGAAATATTTAATTTAATCAGAAGTAAGTTAATATTAATGGATTAAACCAAAGGTTCACAAACTTTTTTGTCTCGTAGACTACGAGCAAATTGTTTTATGTTTTCCGTTAAACAGTGTTTGTCTTAGATATTCGTATTAATAATAAATGAATTAAACAAGTCCGTACAAGTCCCTGTCATCTTCCTTGCAGCTCTGATTCAAGTATAGTCATGTTTGCTATCGTGTAGATGAGCGCAACGCGTTGCTATCAAATGTGCACGTTTTTATAGGTACGACATTTTGATATCTTTAGAAAATATTGCATACTATAGAATGATATTTCCTGAGTTACACTTTGTGCCGCTTCAGCTTCATTAACTGTCTAATTGGCAAGGGCAGATATATGATGGGGCAGTTCGGTGCGTTGTCTCTGGGTCCCGTGCCTATTATTACTTATCAATACTGATTCACTGATAATGAATATTAAATTTTATTGGCACAGAAACTTTGTTTGATAAAAAAAACTACTAAACAGATGTGTTATTGGAGTGTAAGAAACAAAATTGTTGAGTTTTGACACAGGGATTACATTTAATAATATTTATCATTCTATTATAAAAATGCTTCTCTACCGTGACACCAGAGGTCACTTTACCCGAAATTCAAATTTTATTTTTGACGGCAGTTATTGGAAAAAACGACATGTAATTTTCAAGATAAAAACTACCTAATAAAAAAGTTGTTCATTACTCGAGTCGATAAATCATACCGTTTAGGCGTAAATTGGAGTTAAAGTTTTCATTATCATGTAGAACTAGTTTTTCAATAATTCTAATGCATTATCGGAATACTTTTTTCCCTTGTTGGGCGCCAAAATATAAATATAAAATAATGTACTTTGTCATTTTTCAATTAATTGGAGAATTATTTAATAAAAAGCAAGTTAGTATTAATGGTTTACACCAAAGGTTCACAAACTTTTTTGTATCGTAGATTATGGAGCCAATTGTTTTATGTTTTCGGTTAGACAGTGTTTGTCTTTGATACTCGTATCAATAATAGATGAATTAAGCAAGTCCGTGCAAGTCCCTGTCCCCTTCCTTGTAGCTCTGATTTAAGTATAGACATGTTTGCTATCGTGTAGATAAGTGCAATGCGTTGTTATCAAATATGCACGTTTTTATAAGTACGACATTTTCAGTCTCTTGATATCTTTTTCAAATATTCCATACTGCAGATTGATATTTCCTGAGTTACATTTGTGCCGCTTCAGTTTCACTAACTGTCCTAACTGTCTAACTGACAAGGGCGGATATATGACGGGGCAGTTCGGTACGTTGCCTGCGGGTCCTGTGTCTATGGGGGTTTCGAGTACACATAGACTTTTTTTTGAATGATCTAAATATTTATTACTTATCTTATTTCACCGATAATAAATATTAAATTAAAAAATGACAAATAGACAACATCTCTAAGATGTAAAAATTATTATGGCCTTGTGGCGTGTTTTGCAGTAGCGTCTGTACAGAGCACTGGCTGCACCAAAAATCTTTTAGTTTTTTATGGCTTTATAAGCTTAATTTATGAAAAATGTAAACAGTCACAAAGAAAAGACTATGTATAGTGTATTAATTTTTGTTGTAAAGTTTCTTGTTGTTTTTTATTTGTTTAAACACTGAACACTTTTTTTTAACTTGTCTCAAGTAATATAGAAAATATAATGGGGAAAATTGGCAAACGTAATTATAAGAATGGTGATGAAAAGCGTAAATTAAAACAACAAAATTTTGAAAAAAGTTAAAAAATTTTCTTAGCTTAATAAATATTGATTTTAAGCCACAAAATACGCATATCTCAAGTTATTTATTGTTATCGCAAGAGAATCACACCAACATCACTAACACAAAATGTTAAATCAGAAACCAATTCAATGTGTTTGAATTTTTGGAACACTAATACTTGTACTGCAACTATCAGTGAAAGTAAAACGTTTACTGATTTGGGATGTTATAAAAATAAAGATGATGATAAGCAAAGATCCAAAATAAAATAACAGAAGTTTTAGTGAAATGTTTTACTCCTCAACAGCTCAATGTAGTATAGTTCCAAGTATGTGGCTTTGTTACTCAGAAATTCTCACTGGCTGTTTTCTTCAGGAGATAATCAATGACGAAGTGAATTAAAAAATTGACAGCACTTTTCCTGTAAAGTAATTGTACTAAAGTACCTTTCCAGTCATACAGAATTATTGATATATGGAAAAATAATCAAAACATTGATAAAGAGTAGAGTTTTTTTAGAATCTAAAACTCCTCAACAGCTCAATGTGGTATAGTTCCAAGTATGTGGCTTTGTTACTCAGAAATTCTCGCTAGCTGTTTTCTTTAGGAGATAATCAATGATGAAGTGAATTAAAAGATTGACAGCACTTTTCCTATAAAGTAATTGTACTAAAGTACCTTTTCAGTCATACAGAATTATTGAAATATGGAAAAATAACCAGAACATTGATAAAGAGTAGAGTTTTTTAGACTCTAAAATTTCAAAAACTAACTTTAAATATAATCGACTTAGTAGAACGCTTTCCAAATACCAGTGTATGTATTTGATTACGACAAAAAATAAATGAAATGTTGAAGCGAAAAATCTCTTGTTATATATGTAACGACTACCTTATGATCTCGTCAGTGGAGCTGTATCCGTGCAAAATTCGCAGGAAATAACTGATATATGAAATATAAATTTCAAGGTATGTCGGTATGATATTGCAACTTGCCACCTACCGACCTCGATGTCAGACTGAAAAATATCGCCAGTCGAACGACATGGAGTAGTGAGAAATTTTCTGTTGTATATATTTTTTCTTTTCTCTGCCTGAAAGGATAATTACATATAAAACAACTATTTAAATATGGCAGATAGATTTCTTTATTTCTTACTGAAATTTTGATTTTTTTAAAAATTTCTCACTACTCCAGTGATTCATAGATGTTGTACGATTGGCGATATTTTTCTATCTGAATCGAGGTCGGTACGTGGCACGTGCTAATATCCTACCGACATATCTTGAAATTTATATTTCACATATCAGTTATTTCCTGCGAATGTTACTCTCGGTCCGATATAGCTCCACTGACGAGATCATAAGGTGGTCGAAACGCGTATGAAGAGAGGACCAGAGCGGTATTTACAGGAAGTAAAAAAGTTTGTATATATTTTTCCTGTTCTCTGCCTGAAAGGAGAATTACTTATATAACAACTATTTAAATAGGGTAGATAAATTTCTTTATTTCTTACTGAAATTTTGATTTTTTCGAAAAATCTCCTAATCCATAATGCTATTTTTAAAAAAAATATACGAACAACTTAAACTACGCAAACCAGACGATCCATTGAGACCTATTGTTTCCTGCATAAAATCACTTTTTTATAAACAGTCAAAATATCTATTAGACTCTGTATCATGGAAAAATAACAATAATATTAAAGATTCCTTTTGTTTTAAAAAATTCCTAGATATGTTAAGTGTCCCATAAAATTACAAACTTATCTTCCTAGATGTAATATCATTATACACAAACCTTACAAACGATCTGGTTAAAATTATATTATCTGAACGATGGGAAGAACTAAAAAACTACACAACTTTATCCGAGAATAGTTTTATAGAAGCCGTAAGTTTCACATTATCAAAAAACTACTTTCAGTATGACAATACATTTTACAGATAAATTGATACATGTGCAATGCGTTCACCTATTTCATCCGCGGTGGCCCAAATAGTCATGGAATATTTGGAGGAAATCTAAATTTAGACTTGATATTCTACAAAAGTTTTGTTGACGATTGTTTAATGGCAATTCCTCATGACAAAATAAATTACGTTGTACAATTTAATAATTTCCGTAACTTTCTAGATATGATTCTAATACGCAAAAATGATAAAATTCTAAAGCAGTGGTATACGAAACCAAGTTGGTTGGAAAGATACCTGAATAATTTTTCAAAACATTCAAAAAACCAAAGAAGAAGTATAATATTGAGCTTAGATGACAGAGCCATTTTATTAACGTCCCCTACCTTCAGACCTTGGACTGTAAGAAAACTTAAAGAAACGTTTACACGAAACAATTTAAAAAAAAACAAACATATAAACATTGTAACAACTTAAGAACAAAACACAAGGATGATTCAAAACAGGAAATACAAAAACGATTACCTTAAACAGCAGATCTTTCAGAAAAATGAAAATACATTTAAAAAAACACAATGTTGTTACGTGCCACAAGAGTTACAACCAACTAAACTCAACCTTTACCAAATTGAAAAGCACACCACCAACTATACGTCCAATATTATACGAGTATATTCAGTTCCGTGTGCAAACGGCTCGAAAAAATATATAGGAATGATAAGCCAAAAATCGGTTAAAAGAACATAAATATATCAAAAACGCTACTAGAGCATTGAGAAGACATGAAAAGAATAAAAAACACTCCTTTAACTTCGAAGATAATGGTTGATAGAGACAAAAAATATCAAAAATTAATAATAAAGGAAATGATTGCTTTTCAAAAAGATGCACATATTGTAAATGACTGAATTGACATAAACAATCTTAGTCAAATCTACAACAATGATATAAATTAAACTTCAACATTTTTGAAACATGTAAATATATCTCCTTCGGGGCTAATTTAAAATTATATGTAAAATATTTCAACAAATGTTTTTTTTTCATTCTTCGGCTTATCAGGAAGGAAAAAAATATCTAAGTATTCCATTTCTAAGAAAAAAAATTATATTATTTCAATTTTACATTTTCTGCAAAAAATATTTACTTTGAAATCGATTTAGATTACAAAATTTGTTTAAATAGTTTTTCAGTGCTATCCCAAATCAGTACGTACAAACAATATCGTGTTTTTTCTACAGGAAGCAGAAAAATCGATCAATAAGAATATTTATCATAACATATACTTAATTTGGTTGATAACAATAATAAACACGGATAGGTTTTATCGCAGAACAAACATAAAAAATTTTTATAACAGAAAATATGTTACAGCTGCCCTGTAAACTCTATAATAATATATTTCTTGGTAGCGAGGTTGGGTACAGATATTAGTTGACAGTAATTTAGTCTTAACTTCAATTAATTTATCAGTAAAAATTTTTAACTTCAATTAATTTATCAGTAAAAATTTGATTTTGAATCTCAATAAAAGTTTACAGAATAATTAAAAAGGTATCAATTTTAAACCTGATCTCCAATTAGTGCACCAAAAACATGTTGACAAATAATAACTACCTAAAACGTTAAAGAAAAAATACTTACCTTGTTGGAGATACACTGTTAGTTATTTGACTTACATCAGTCAGGTATGCTGCTAACCAACTTCTTCGCATAACCAGCTTTTAATAGACTGTATTAAACACTTTTCATAAATTCTTTTCATTTTCGCTGTTTTCAAATTTTCATGAAAAAGACAGAATGACCTAAATCCAGCATCCCCAGACATGCACTTGAATAGAACTCTAGGCTCAAAATGAAGATTGGTTAGTAAAAATACGGTTTGGCCAATCTGTATCGATGTTCTCTTGTGCCCAGACTAGTCATCATCATTATCATCATTCCTGGTCTTACAACTCTGGGTGAGTGTTAGCCGCATCCACTATCGCCCTCCATCTACGGTCTTGTGCTTCCATTTCCCACTGCTGGACTCCAATCCTATACAAATCAGCTTCGACGGCATCCTTCCTGGGACGGCTTATTGATCTTTTACCATCTGGTCTCTCAAAGAATACTGTTTTCAATAATCTGTGGTCCCCTGATCTTACCACAAAGCCTGCCCATCTTATTCTATTGGCTTTTATACAACGGGCTATGTTTTCACTGCCATACAGTGTCGCCAATTCAGCATTGTGGCGTCTTCTCCAACTAACCTGAACTAACCACTTCAAAGTTGTGTTCATTTAATGATATATTCTGCCCGATTCGAGGTCTTGGATTCTTGGTTACTACCATGTATTTAGTTTTTTCTTCATTTACTCGGAGACCCATATTACCTGCTTCTTCCTCGAGTTGTGAAAATACCTTTCGCACGTCTCTTGCTGAATGAGTCACTGTATCGATATCATCAGCACAGGCCAGCACCAGTTTTGAACCTTGGTTCGCAAAACCCTCTGTCAGCCCCGACGCAACCCTGCTCATTGCATGTTCCAAGGCAAAATTGAAAAGCAACGGTGACAGAGGGTCACCTTGTCTGAGTCCTGATATCACACTGAATGGCGCTGATGTTCTATTTCCTACCCTTACCTGTGCGTATGAGTTTGTCAGGCATATTTGTGTTAGATCGACTAATTTTCTTGGTATGCCCATTTCTAGCATTGCTAGCCATAGTCTGCATCTTTTCACGGAGTCATATGCTTGCTAGAAATTCACAAAGATTTGGTGGGCATCTCGGTTAAATTCCCAGTTTTTTTCCAATATTTGGTCTATTGTTGACCTTCCAGCACGAAAACCGAATTGGTAGTCACCGATATTATCTTCTGCATAAAGCATCAGTCTGTTTAGTAGGGCAATTGCCAGGATTTTGTATGTTGTGTTGATAAGAGATATACCTCTATAATTTCGAAATTGTTCCTTGTTTCCTTTCTTATGTATAGGTATTATGACGCTTCCATTCCATTCCTCAGGCATTTTCTGTTATCCCCATATTTTCAAAATGATTTCATATATATATATATATATATATATATATATATATATATATATATATATATATATATATATAGACTAGTGAGAAGTGATTTTCACAGAGTAAAGGTTTTTTTTATCGTTGTGCTATTTCCATCAAGTCGCCGTTGATTAGCATTTCGGCCAACATGTATTCCCTTTCAAGCTAAAATACTTTGCTTTGGTCTCAGATTAAGATGTGGATTTTTTGGAACAGTTGAGTAAACCTCATCTTCATTTTTTTTTTGTAATTACATGTGTAAAACCACTATCTGGAAGATCATCGATATTTTTTTCTTGATCATAATTTTTCACCTATTTCTGTACGAAGGATACAGACTTTATTAAATATTTTGCAGACGCAGCATTCGCCATTTTTGGTCTTTTCGTGTCTATACAGAAATACTGCTTCGAATTTTTTATTTATTCATTATCACATGTCATTCATTGGCACTGCCCTACACGACCCAAGAACCTATTATTGGGCAGGAGAAAACACAGTTACTTTTGATAATAGAGTGATTACAGTAAAATATATCAGATCTGCTTTTCAAGCGATCATAAAGGGAATACATAAAATATAATGGGGAGAATTGTAGTATATTGGTTCTTGGTTTCGGTAAATATAAAAATACTGGTGATCTAATTATCCCTGGAACATGGAACTCTCGAGAGCAAAGCAGATGCCAAAAAATTGTTATTAATCAGTTTTCTCCAGAACTGCGTCTTCTTGCCAATAGGCTATCGAGAGGTATAGTAGCATGTGGATTTAAAGCTTCAGAATCTTAAAAAAATATATTGATTTTTAAAAATTTTTCAGGGTGTACGTACACAGATGCCAGATAGCTGAGGCATATTCTGATTTGCTTCGTACGAGAGAATAATATAATGTGCTTATGACTTGGAGCATAGATCGACCCAAATTCTTGATTAGATCTTACTAGAAAGCTCAGCGTTCTGCAAGATCTTAATACAACATCATTAGTATGATTGACAAATTTTAGTATGCAGTGAACGTGTCTCCCAGGCCTTTAATTCAATTAACCGGCATTAGAAAAGCACCGTTGATTCCATAATCATTCAGCATAACAGTTTTACTTCTTGAGAATGCCCCCCCCCCTCAAGAGCTTTGAGTTCAGCAAAAAAGACCTGATTCTGCCTTTTACACTAGAAATGGGAATGTTGCTGGCGTCTCCCCTCCCGTTGACAATTTGCTATCGCCTGCCATACTGTACTTTTGTGCTGCCCCCTCCAAAGAGAGAGGCGGTGTCCGCTCCTGTGTGGAGCCTTGTGGTGGATAGCCCGCTGAGTGAACTAAATGATGCCGGTGTGCATACACAGGCCTATGCCGATGACCTGATCATTTTGTGCTTTGGTCGCGATATCCGGCACCTGGAGAGGCCAATTCTCTAGATCGTGGAACGATGGTACTATAAGAAAGGGCTCGGAATAAACCTGGACAAGTCCGAGGTGGCACTTTTTATAAAAAAGGAGAAAATGGGTAGACTTCCCACAATTACATTGTTGGGAAGGGCTCTTCAATACAAGTGGACAGTTAAGTACCTGGGAGTAATTCTGGACTCACGACTGAGCTGGAATGATCATATTGAGGCTCGAACCAAGAAAGCCATATGTGCTTTCTGGGTTTGTAAACGAGCCTTTCAGTGCACATGAAGGGCTGACATCTAAAGTGCTATTTTGGATATACACTATGGTGATCCGCCCCATGATAACGTATGCCGCTATGTATGGTGGCGTAGTACAAAAAAGCGAAAAATTCAGTGTTCAACTTGAAAAAGTTCAAAGAATGGCTTATTGGAAATATTCAGAGAAACGATCCTGGTGGTATACTGATGGATCTCGACAAGATGAAAGAACTGGAGCCGGTGTATTAGGCAGGAGCACACGAGTCAGAAAGTAATAGCCCCTCGGACAACGTGCGACAATTTTCACAGCGAAAATTTATGCTATTCTGTAGTGTGCCTATCTCTGTGAGAGGGATATAGACAGGAATAGGGTAATAAATATATGCTCAAACAGTAAGGCTGATTACGGCGTATTAAGGAGCTTCTCTCTTTAGGAAGGAAATAGCTGCGAATTGTGGTGAGATTGCTGACAGGACATTGTCACCTTAGGGGCCATCTAAATAAAATCGGTGTCGAAGACGACTCGACGTGCAGATGGTGTTTGGAGGAGGATGAAACTGTTGACCATGTCCTCAGAGGGTGCCCAACACTCAACGGACTAAGACAGAGATATTTCGGAGATATAATTTTGTTATCGGAAGCAGTTAAGCAGGTCCAACTAACGAGGCTGCTTGGATTCGCAAAGGCGATTGGCCTCGAATGACCTGCAGCTATGGTGAGATGCAAAGGGCTCAATAGAGGCCTAGACATCGATGATCTAGAATCATCACCCTCTCTTTTTCATTCATTCATTCATTCACCTTTGCAAAATTGCACATTGTCGCTATGAGGCTATAATTTTCAATCTGATTCTATCATCCTTTTTAATCATCGGATAGATTTATGATTCCTTCCACAGTTCTGAAAAAATACACTTCTGAACGCATAAACTAAAAATTATATAGAAAGGCTCAACAAACGTGCAAACATAATCTTTTAAAACAAATGAAGGAATTTAGTCTGGACCCGCTGTGAATTTGACTTCCAACTTTTTACAGGCTTTCTCAACGTCTTCAGGTATTATTTTAGATAATGAGATAGAATGCGAATTGCAAGTATGACTAGAAGCAGATATATAAGAAGTAGACACAACAGAGGACTCTTTAAATAATTTCACAAATGAATTTGTAATGTTGATGGGTTCAGTTACTTCTTGATTTTGGTAGACTTCATAAGATTAATGTAAGACCAGAACCATTGAAGATTGTTCTTAAATTTCGCTTCAACATTTGCAAAATAAGCACTATATGATGTACGGATAAAATGTTTCATAAGAATCCTGGCATTTTTGAAAGGTAAATAGTCACAAGTCGTCTTAACTTTTTATATTTCATCATAGAAACTCTCTATTTTTTAATAAGCGAATTACCTTCTCAGTGAATCAAAGCAGTACTTACTATGTCTGAGCAAAATCTTTGGTACCGTCTCATTAAAAATTATATCCATGTACCGATAAAATGCCACTACAGCCTCTTCAGCAACAAGACCATCATGCAGAAAAGACCAATCACTGTCGTGCAAAAGTTGATTCATTGTAGGAAAATCAGCCTAAAATTATACGTATAATGTTTTTTTTTTCAAATTTAATTTTGTTTAATTTATACGTTCGATAAGAGTATGTTATCCGCAGAGAAGGATAATTCACATCAGCAGATAACATGGCTGAATCATACTCAACAACTTTGCAAGAGTCCACCAGACCAAACACCAAGTCAAATAGTCGATTGTTATGATTTTTTTATTTGATCAAATTGATATATTGTAGAAGTTTATAAAATTATTAACGGCATGGATATTTGGACTATCCGCTCAGGTATATAATTAAAAATATCTATTTCGGGGTGGTTATTTGAGATTAAATTAATATCGATTATGGTTGCAGATAACTTAAGTTATTTTGCACTCCTTATGAATATGTCTGATAGACTTCACGAATATCAAGCAAATGACCATCACTTCAGAACGTGGAGTAATTTAAAGGCTCGTGGACTGGACGTACTAAGTAAGTTCGAATTTGTAGCAACACATTTTTATGAAACTTTTATGAAAGTTGCTATGGAAATCAGTCGGCCAGTTTTGTTTGGTTTATGATGTCATAATTTATATCACATATGTCTACAAATAATCCCTTATATAGAGATGTTAAAGATAAAAACGTAGCGATAAAGCCTTGAAATATGTAAGAGGAATAATTGTGTCCCGAAAAAAAATCCAATTTTCTATTTTTGCCGGTTCACTAATAAAAGAATATTATTTTTTATGCTTGTATTTTTAAGGTTCAAAATTTGTTGGACTTTTTAGTTAAATCCTCTACTGTCAACTCAGACCGGTTTTAAAGTTAAACCGTGTTAGTAAATTAGGGGGTTAATGTCTCAAATTTAAATTGTTGACTTGATTCGTTTAATTTGAATAATTTTTAGGACTATATAAAAAAACTTAAGCAGTTTTTTTTATTGAAGAACTTAATAGGAAAAATTAGTATGAATGATTTATATGCGAAACTTATCTTTTTATCTATATTTAACCTATTTTACCTCCTTCACCGGCACATTTGTGTAGTAATGGTAACTAGAAACTTACAAAAACAAGGTTTATTCAATTTTTAAAATCTGAATGTAAAATTGCGAGTTCAAAGCTTCTAATGCTTGTAAAATCGCGAGTTTTGATGATCAACATTTCAAAATAATATCTCTTAATTCTATATCTTCTTCCCTTTCGAATACACCTTGGTCAACTCTGTAGCTGTTTTCTTTCTGTTGTCCGAAAATCCAACAATTTAGTTCATAAACTTAAAAAGTATATTTCGATCGTAATGAGAAAATCGAGGAAAATGCTATTTTTGCTATATATATATATATATATATATATATATATATATATTGTTCTCACTGCAATACCTTAAGAGTACGTAGAAATTATATAATATTTTCTTACGTCATGTGACGGTTAAACAAATTTGCTAGTATTCTAAATATGTCTAACAAAGACTAAAATTAAACAATCAGGTTATTCAGCTAAACAAACAGAAAACCCCTTTTGGAAGAAATTTACCCGCATATTCTTACAAATTTCTGTTAATTGAGATAACGGATTTCAAACGTTATTTACACTGTCAGAAATACCCTCATGTCACTATTTAAGTGAAAATTTTTAAAAAGAAACAAAATTGTTAAAATAGCAGTTTTAATAAAGCAATAAAGGTTATTTAAACTTCATTAATTTTATGTAATTTAGTATTCCAGGCTATAATATTAAAAAGAAGAAAAAACTATTAACCAGCCTAAAATATTAAATTATTTTTGAAAAATATAAAAACAAAATATTTTTTATAAATTTTTACATGTAATTTATGAAGTCGGCGCCAAATTAATATATACAAAAACTGGTTCACCAAAAAGGGAATCTAGAACAATATCCAATCTGAATATTGCGTGGAATGCTGGGAGGTGGAGTTGGTTGCATTAGACTTCATCTTTTGTCTGATACAAGTTGCTTAAAGGATTTGCTTTTCTTATGTTTATGTGGTTTGTCTACCTTGTACTGACGAGAACCAATGAGTTCGAAACCAGTCTGCAGGTGGCAGTGCAGAGCTATAGAAGAAATTTCTTCGCCTGCCCCTTCTAGTATAAGGTTTGTTCAATTGGTTGAGAACTAAAATAGTTACTCTAATATAAACGTATTTATACACCGAACTGCAAGTGTATTGTACCCACTGTGCACTTTTTTGGTCATAAATTTTTAAGTAAGCTTATACAAGGATATGATTAGTTATATATTTTTTTACTAAACTAAAAATTTAAAATTTATTTTAATTAACAAATTTTCATATTTTATCAACCTCTTAAGCTCATATGACTCGCCATTTTTGCAACCGCTCCTCTTACAGAACTCCTTAAAAGTTCTGAAGTACCTGCTTCCCGTCTTTTGTTTTCATTAAAAAATCGAAATAGATTTGAAATAATGATATTAATAATAAAAACTAATACATATAAATATAATTTTACACCTTTCATTTTTACGACATTAAGAATGTTGGCTGTTTCATGGCACAACCAAGGCAGATGTTTATTTTTATTTGTGGGGGTGCCTGAACGTACAGAAAATACATTTTAGGGAAAATTAATATTAAGGGCAGCAGGGTGCACTACCAAATTAAATTAGTAGGTAAATGCGTATAATATCGTGACATTTCGGTTTAGGTTTATATTTAAAGATTTTACCTACATTTTTAATTTTGTACGTTCATATTTTCTTTAATCACGCAATGTTGGTAATTATACAAAAAAAGTGTATCTTCGTCAAAACGATACACAAATGTCCAAAATTACTACTGTCACCGAGTTATATTAGAGTTCATTTAAAAAAAGCTATAGATAGTATATTGAAAATTCCGTTTTATTTGTGGATTTGCTATTTTCTTAAGTTTATTTAATATACTGTATACAGGGTGTCCGGGGAAATGTGGATAGGAAAAAAATACGTGGAATATTAAAAGTTCATATAAAATTTTTTCGTATAGGTCTCCCCTTCGGAGGTATGGGCTCCTAAAGAGCTGCAATGGAATCAAGTTTTTTACACATAATATTGAACAACTAGTTATATTTCAATTTTTTTTAATATGATGTATACCGGTTAAGACCCTTCAAATTACTATCCAAGAAAGTGTTGTGAATTACTCACAGCTGCAGGAACGGACTAGCTGTGACACTCATGACTATATTTCTTTTTTCGCCTTGTACAATAAGAACTTTGGACAACGTTTTTTATATACCTTTAACTATTGACTAAAAATTACTCTTCACTCATGTCGTTAATACTAACCGTTTTCGAAAAAATGTCATTTTATTTATGTCATGTATTTGGCCTTTTGATAAAAGATACATCTTTGTTCCTATCAAATGTTCAACCTTCAACCTTATGATAAAAAATTCGGTCCAAAATTAGATTTTGCCTCTTTAGTAAAAAACGTTTAATTCTGCGAATTGCAGTTCGACCTAGGTTCGCAAAAAATGTGCGTTTTATTTCATCGGCACCGAAAACAAAGTATTGTTGTTGTAAACGTTGCTAGGTACGAAAGAAATAAATATCCGGTATTTTGGACCTTGTCAGTTTTCATATCGCTGACACATTGATTCTTTACGTGAAGATCAATTTACTGATTTCTGGATTTCGTGGTGAAATTAATTGTGAAATAATTCGAAATAAGAAATACACATTTATTGGGTAAGCAGATATGCATCTGATGTAAGGTCTTGCATCTTGCAATGCTTTGGAAGCCAGAGGGTTATATCACGACAGAAATTCTAATCGTACTCTTCCAGATCAGAAAACATTTCAACGAATTGACCAACGTCTAAGGGAGAATAGTAAACGATTCCATTTAGTATCGTAATATTATTCAATTTTTTCATAATTTAATAAATTATGGGAAAATAAGTACTGACGGTGATGGAAAAAGAACAGTACGTACGCCGCAATTAGAGGAGAATATTTTAAATGTTGTAGATGACACCTCTTCAACGAGCACTCGTTTAATACGTCGAAAACAATAGTACATAGAGTTCTTCAAGAACAACTGTTATATCCATATCATCACGAATGAAGCAAGGTTTACCAAAAATCGTTTAATAAATTTACACAACACATATATTGGCTGATGATAATCCTCATACAACTATTGTTTCGTATTATGAACATCAGTTCCCATCAGTTAATGTCTGGACAGGAATCATTGGTAATTTTTTCATTTAACCATTCATATTGCCGGCACGACTGAATGGTTATTTGGAGTTCTTTCAGAACACTTTTCACGATTTAGTAAATCCCTTACTACTTGAAACCCGCCGAAACATATACTATATGCACGATGGGACACTACTTCATTTCAGCGTTACTGTGCCGGGGCACCTGAATATCGTCTATCCAAACCATTGGATAGGTAGAGGAAGACCTATTGCCTAGTCTCCTCGATCTCCCGACCTAATGCCTTTGGATTTTTACTTGTGGGGACACCTCAAAACCTTAGTGTATTCCACTCCGGTCGATAGTAGGAAGAAACTTCGTCAAGTCTTGTCATTCGAGAAGGAACTTTGAATTTAATCATAATAAGCAACTCTGGGCAATCAATTCTCTCAATCACTAAGTATTTTATGACCTAAGAAAATGACAAGTTTAACTCTACGCTTTTCAAGTGAATTCAAACTCACATAATTGCTAACTTTATTTGTATTCTCTCAATCTTATTTACATATGTTCTATAGATAGGAGCCCAAACAGTGCATCAGTATTCGGGGTGATCCTTAACTAGAGAAAAGCATAGTGTCTTAAGTACTACAATATCTCTAAACCTAGAACATTGTCTCATTAGAAACGCCAACATCCGGAAAACTTCAGAAATTATCCAGTCGAAGTGAAAGACAAACCTTAATTCACTGTCAAATAGAACGCTGAGATTATTTACTGTTGTGACACAGACTATCTCCGACTCTCCAATATAATAGTGATGTAGTACTGGCACTCTTCTTCTAGTAAAAGAAGTTACCTTACTTTTTGATTTATTCGTAGCTATACAATTTGCATGACACCAAGCACTCATATGAGTAATAATCAGACCGTGTGAAGAAAACAAGCTCATGCAGAAACAATGTTTGTTCTTTCAATTAATGCACTTTTGTTGTCATTTTATTTAAATCACAACTCAACCAGAATATTTAAGGATGATTTACCTATACACACAACCTCTTTGTGGGTGAGTTCAGTATTTAAACTTTTTAGATTAACCCGCTTTTCTAGAAATAAAAAAGATATTAAGATAATTAAATAGATAAAAATGATACTACCTTGAAAGTTATGTTACATTTTAACGCACTACGCTGTTATTTTTTAGAACATATTGCAGAGTATATATCGAACTTCCTTCGGAAATATTTGTGGTTTTTTCTTTTGGAAGATGTCTATTTTTTCAAGGAAAGGAAATAACTTGATCATTTTCTAATAGCATATACGGTTTTCCTTGAAATTTTAAACATAGTTATTACATTCTATAAATGATATCTCATTGAAAATATTTGTATCTAAAAAAATATTTCTTCTACCTCTTGGACAGATGAAACATATTGTACAGGACCACCGTTTCTCTTCTGCAATTCAAAATACTTACTCAAATTAAACAAAAGCTGTTGTGCTTGACTCTCAGAGTGTCACTACGCGTTATTTAAAAACACAAATCAAATCTCATTACTTTATTCTAATTTTTATTTCCTGATTATTACTATTGATTAAAATAATATCAAAAAGGCAGACAAATGGCGGAACTAGATAGAAAACATGATACTTTCAACATGTATAAGAAGGTTAGAGAAGTTTCTAGACTACTCAACAAGAGGACCCCTAATATACTAGTAGACACAACAGGAAAACATCTCATTGATGAGAAAGAAATCCTTATTGCTTGGAGTTCCTACATAATTGAATTATTTGAAGATCAAAGACCAAATCTGTCACACGATGTACGTGGAGCCGAAGGACCGGAAATTCTGAGGTCAGGGGTTTTTCACGGCATAAGACGTGTAAAATCCAGAAAAGTAACCGCCCAGACCACATTCCAGTGAAACTCCTGCAATTGATTCATGAAGAAAATATCGATTTACTGGTGAAGTTTTTTAATACTGTATATAACACTGGAGAAATACGGCAAGAATGGCTGAAATCTGTTTTCATAACACTACAAAAAAACAACTTGCCAAAAGATGTAACGAATATAGGTTAATAAGTCTCATCAGTCACGCGTTGAAGGTTTTTCTGTATTATTCACTGTAAAATAAGGAATAAATGTGAAAGTGGCCTAGATGAGACCCAGTTTGAGGAGTGCCCCTGTAACTAGAGAAACGCTATTTGCTCTAAATATACTTCTCCAAAACATTGAGACTACCGTAAAGACATTTTCGACTACGAGAAATCGTTTGACAGGGTACAGCATGTTAAGATCATAGATATATTGTGGAATGTTGGTGTGGATAACAAGAATGTGCGGATAATAGAGAATCTATATTGGCGTCAGAGGGCAGTGGTTCGAGTTAATGAAATAATACTAAATTTAACGTGGCGTTAAACAAGGATGTATTCTTTCTCCACTGCTATTTAATTTATATTCAGACCAAGTTTTAAGAAAGCCCTACATAACAAAGAATTTGGGATTAAAATTAACGGCGAGGTAATAAACACGATTCGTTATGCCGATGATACGGCCATCATAAGTGATAACCTTCAGGGTCTACAACAACTCTTAGATTCTGTCAATAGGGTTGGGAAAGAAATGGGACTCAACATAAATGTTGCTAAAACTAAATTTATGGTTTTCAGTCGTCTACCACATCCAGATGCTTCGCTGTTAGTAAATGGATAAATGGTTGAAAGAGTTTCCCTCTTCAAGTATCGTGGATGTTATATTACTGAATAGCTTTACCCAGATAAAGAAGTTAAATGCAGAATCGAATCAGCTCCCACAATTTTTCTAAAAATGAGATCGCTTGTCTGCATTGACAATCTAAATTTAAAACTTCGCCAAAAGATGGTTAAATTTTACACCTGGTCAGTGTTGCTGTATGGATCGAAGATGTGGATATTGAAGGCTACCACGATCAATCGTTTGGAGGCATTAGAGATGTGGTTTCACAGGCGAATGCTTCGAATACCCTGGGTAGCTACGCAGACTAATATAGCAGTTTTAGATCGAACAGATACCACTCGTGAATTGCTGACAACTGTAAAATGCAGAAAACTAACATATCTTGGCTATGTTCTCAGAAGGGATCGATACAGAATTTTTCAGCAGATAATGAAGCGTAAAATCGAGGGCTGTAAAGGTGTTGGAATGAAGCAGATCTCTTGGCTTAGAAAGATCCGAGAATGGACAGGAATACACAGTGCTGAACAGCTATTTAGAATAGCTGAGAACCGTGATCAACTGGTCATTGTCATTGCCAACGTTAGGAGGACCTGAGATGGCATAGGAAGAAGAAGAAGAATGTAAGGATTTGGAGGTTAGAAATATTTATATGTTTAGATATAGGTGTTTAATAAAATCAATACATACAGGTAATAAAGTATAAAGCAATAATTAATAGCATTTATATGAAATAACGTCCTGTATAAAATTCACTTAAATACCCACAATTTCTCGAAAACATAATATAAATAAAACTCGAACGATAGCTGTCAACAAGATAATGTTTTGACTGAAGGGTCAAAAGAACTTTTGTAATAATACAACGAGGCGACTCGTTTGTCTCGGTTATCTCTTTCTATCTTGCTATAACCATAATATAAGATTTTTTGTGACGTATCGGTTAGATTCTTAGATTATAAGAATTATGTTTTGTTTTCTATCCTTTTTTTTATTTATAGACAAATTAAGAAGAACATTTTGTCTTTGATATGTTTGTAGATTTATGACACATGGCTATTATTTAACTGGGTCAACTATACCTTAGTTATTAATATGCAATCTTTTATAACATATGTGTATTTTAAATAATACTTACTGTATAATAATACCCTCTGATTGATAGCTTAAAATATGACAAATATATCACATGTATAGTATTACGTTGTTAATATAGAACCAGAACAAAATGAATTCCTGGCACTTTAGGATTTATTAAAAACAGTGTTGAAAGCCATAGTAAAAAAATCATTATACCTTATTGTTATAACCTCACTTTTAATCACAAAAAAATCGTTATTAAATTAAACTACAAAGAAGTGATTCTCTGCGTGTCAACCGTAAAATATGGAAAAGTCGATTTCGTGCATTAATCATTTCGAGAAGCTCATTATTTTCATCATTATCATATTGTCAGTAAGAAGAATTGACAGCATATATTTTGCTTCAACTCTATCAAGATTGAAACGCCTTAAGGCGACATCAAGGCTATTATTGTTTACGTAAAATATTAGATTTGGTTACAGATTTTTTTAGAATAATAAAATGTCAAGTAAATATGTTTTGCCAGAAGATTTATTGGGTCGGCAAGAAAGTATTTTTGGCTGTAGCGCACAGAGAGCGTTGTAATTGTTTTCAAGGACTTCTATCCGTGTTATATTTTTTCATTTGACTTTTAATATCAGTCGCATTTAGGTCACTTTAGAGACAGTTTCACAAAGAGATATGTGAAGTTTATGATGTTGATTGTATAGAAGAACGCACGTGTCAGAATTGGTTTAAAAAATTCTGGAGATGTTTTACTCAAAAATGACTAACGTTCTGGTCGACCCACTGAAATTGGTGATGACCAAATCAATTCGAGATATTGCAGAGGGCTTAAATTTATTGCACACAACAATTGAAAATTACTTAAAATATCTTGGACTTGCTAAAAAGCTCAATATTTGGGTTTCGAATTAATTTAAAGAAATTCACTTAACACAACGAATCCATATTTGTCATATGCATCTCACGCGTAATGAATTCAGTCCTTTTTTTTTAAAAGAATCATCACTGGTAATGAAAAATGGGCTATCTACAGTAACATCGTGCGAAAACGATCGTGGACCAAGAATGACGAACCAGCACAAACGACATCTAAAGTTGAATTGTATCTAAAAAAGGTCTTGTTTTCAATTAGGTGGGACTTCAAAGATATTGTGTATATTGAACTACTTCCAAGAGACCAGACGATTAATTTAGATGTTACTTTCTCCAACGTTTTCCGATTTTCAATCCCCAATTTCCCCCATAGATTTTCTTCTAGGTTTAATTCTTGCATCTCTTTATCTATTTCTTCTCTCTAGCTTGTTCTCGGTCTTCCTCGCTTTTTTCCTCTCTGGTTGCCATTTAAATACTTATTTTGGAATTCGTTGGTCATCCATTCGTTGTAAGTGTCCAAACTAGTTGCTTTGTAGGTAAGTCATCTACAATTGTGTGTTCTACTTTCATTATTTCTGAAGGGCTCATTAGTGATTCTATTTCTTCGCGATCTTCCAGCTGCTCTTATCCAGAAGTCTATTTCTGTAGCTCTTAATAAGAAAAACAAATAAATAAATTACAGTATATTGGAAAAAAAAATACCAAATGCGCAACTTAACTAGAGCGAGATTTAGCTTTATTAGATACTCTTACATTTAACTCTGGATGGCTACGGATTAATATAAATTAGAACTATTTAACCTATGTAAAAATACGTCAAAAGAAATCAAACTTAAAAATAACAATAATAATAAAAAGCGACAATAATTATCCTTTGAGAGATATGCAATGGTACTAGAACTCAAGCAAACGGGTTTCTTATTTCAAAAACTTTAGTTTGCTACTCAATTTATTGTACAAGTTTGCAGCCTGGTAGCCAAAACACTTCTTAAAGACTGCCCTCGAACGCCTAGAGATACTGAAAAGGTGTTTATAACGAGCGTTCCTTTGATGTGTTAGACTCCTGGAAATCAGCCTGTCGCTAGGGAACAAGGGAGATTAAGAACAAACAATTTTTGGAGCAAAAATTGGAAAGTGGAGTTCTATTCTATTATTAATATTGAGCTATTTGAATTCAAAAAGTGAATCAGAAGGGTAATTATATTTTCATAGCGAATTTTGTACCTTTTATATTTATCTTTTTTCCAAAGCCTTAAGGAATGCACCATAAACAAATGAGCAATAATTTAAATACGATAGAGCAAACGATTCCGACAGCAAACACATAAGCCTTTTTGTTAACATACGTCTGCTCGCGTATAACATTTTTAGATTGTGAAACGATTTTTTAAAAATATAATGAACTTGATCCACAAACCTCAATTTTTCGTCAGTTAAAACGCCTTAGGATCTTGTTACACTCCTTACCGGCAAATATACTTAGTTATCCCGCAGCTGTACAGTACTTTCAACATTGATTATCTTGTGTCCACCAAAAAGACAACTACTGATTTATCGGGGTTTAAAAATATTTTTTATAGAAATTTCACATATATTCCCTAGTTTCCTCTTAAGTATAAATACATCCAAATGATGGTTTTGCGAAAATAAGAACTAAAACTCAACTAGATATTGTTCACTTAAGCCTGATAAGCATAACTCTCTATACTTCTGAGTATGCCAACCGTATAGATTATAAATAGGAGAGGTCTCAAAATTGAGCTGTGAGGCACACCTGATGTAACAATGAAGTCTCTTTATTCAACACAACCCTTTGGCAATGACCACTCAAATATGATAAAATAAAACTCACAATAACTCATGATTTATAGTATCAAAAGCCTTCGAGAAGCCCAGCAGTACCAATGCAGACTTTACCATCATCCAAATCTCTCCCCATTAGGTCCAACGGTACTGTAGTTTTTTCTGAAACCGAACTGTGCTTCAAGAATTATTGAATTGTAATTGACATATTTGCTAATTTGCGATTAGACAATGTTTTCAAGAACTTTAAACACAACAGGGAGTAGGGTTATTGGACGCAGATCCGCATAAGATTCACTGTTAAATAATGGACATTTTCCAAGCATACGGAAAGTTGCTGGGCTTCAGACAAATATTCGCAATGGTGAGTAATACTTCAGCACTCCGCCTGGGGTGGTTCTTTTGGGTGAACTGAATAGCTCAAAGGCCACTGTTGCCGGTCTCAAACCCGGATAAAGAAGGAAGGTTAAGCATAGGGTTAACAGCCCTAACTTGTAAAAAAGTTAGGGCTGTTAGTTATGAGAACCAACGCTTTGCCTCGGAGTAGGATGGACATTAGACAACGACCATGGCTCTGTAAAGAAGAAATGAATATTGGAACCCTGAATGTACTAAGCTCGTACAGGCCAGGAGCAGCGCAAAAAATAATAAAGCAACTATAGAGGATCGGTATGGATATCACGGTAATACAGGAAATCCGTTGTATTTCAAAGCGGAAGTTGGAATCAACACCATGAATTTGGAATTGGTTTTGTGGTACGAGAGGAACTGGTAGGATCTTTTATCGAGTTTAAACCTGCGAATGAACGGATGTATCAAATCAGACTTGTAGGCATGTGGAAAAAGACGACATAAGTAAGGAAGCTTTCTATGATGAATTGAAGATGATTTTGTACAGAATACCCAAACAATACATGTTAGTAATATAGAAGATTTTAATGCTAAAATAGGAAAAGAAGAAGCCTTGAGATCAGTGATTAGAAAACAAAGTCTACATGAATACTATAACGATAACAGACTCCGATTAGTGGACATGGCAGCATCCAACAATTTATTGGTCAATCAATAATATTCGAACACCAGAACATTTATAAAAAAACTGGGATATCTAACGATGGAATAACAAATAACCAACTTGACCATGTCTCAATTAATGTAAGATACGGTAGCAATATAACCGACGTATGAAGCTTTCGCGGCGTGGATGCAGATAGTGACCATTCAGCATTCAAAGATGATAGTAAGAAACGAGAGTACCAGAGAACTCTGGCAGCGGGCCTTGAGTCAGCAGACAGACAGAAGGATGTCGAAAAAACATGGAAAAACATTAAAAGATCATTAATTGAAAGCAGACAAACGACAATGAGGAGAAAAAAAGCTAGAAAGAGGACTTCTTGGTTCGACCAGGCATGTGACGAAAAGATAAGGGCAAGAAAAATAGCCCGACTAGAGATGCTGGAAAACCCAAACGAACGCAATAGAGGGAGATACAGACAATCGAGAATAACAGCACAGAGAAATTTTACAGTAAAGAAAAGAACATATGAACAAAAAATTCTAGAAAAAGTGGAAGCAAGCCGAACAAATAACCAAATTAGGAAATTTTTTCAAGAAGTAAGAAGCATTAAAGCAGGTTTTAGACCAAGAGCTGATATGGAAGACTAGTGACAAATAACAGTGAGATGATAGAGACATAGAGAAGGTACTTCAATCAATTACTAAACGCGTAGCAGGACTAGGACACAGTCGCAGTCACCTGCTATATCGCAGAACCGCTGGTAGAAGAGTCAACTCTTGAGGAGGTAGCGAAGGCGATTAACAGGCTTAAAAATAACAGTGCCCCGGGTTGTTCATGAAGGAGAAATTTTGCTCAGACATTTCCACGCCCTCATATTCCGGATCTGGAAGGAAGAGAAAATGCCAAGTAGTTGGAAAGGGAATGTTACCGTTTACCTACACAAGAAGTGCGACAAACTACAATGCTCTAACTATCGTGGAATATCCTTGATAAATATTGGCTATAAGATCTGGTCACTAATACTGCTCGAAAGACTAACTCGATACGTAGACGATCGGCTGGGTGACTATCAACGTGGGTTCAGAAAAAAGCGATCAACCATAGATCAGATCTTCAAATCCATCAATTAATGGAGTTGTGCTGGGGATACGACAATGTTTTACGAGGGGAGCTATGAAATGCTATAATGGAGCTGGGAATTCCGAGTAAACGCGTTAAATTAACGAAGATTAGCATGGAGGGCTTCTCAGGTGCCATACGAATTGAAGGAAAATTTTCAATCTTTTTCACAATAAATAATGGCCTGAAACAGGGAGGCTCTTTTTCAATATAGCCATAGAGAAGGTAATGAGGGAGGCAAAAACTGAGACTCTTCTTTTCGAAGATCGGGGCCCCCGCCTCATATTGGCCTTTGCGGAAGACATAGATATCGCTGGAAATATAAGTATGAACGTTAAAGAAGAATTTCTAAAAATATAATCTGAAGCAAAAAATATAGGTTTAAAAATAAATGAAAATAAAACCGTGTACATGACCACATCAAGAACGAAGCGGACAGATCGAATAGGACAAAATGTGAATATGAACCAATACAACTTTGAAAGATTTCATGAATTTAAATATCTGGGTGCCACTATTACGTGAGACAATAACATGACTAAGAAAATTAACATAAGAATATAGTGTGCCAATCGTTGCTGTTTTACGTTACGGAAAATAATAGAATCTAAAAATGCATCTCTGACGACAAAAATAAGAATATATCACTCCATCGTACGATCGAATATGATTTATGCCTGTGAGACGTGGACCATGACGAGACAAAACGAGAACAGACTAAGAATTGCAGAGAGCAAAAGCCTACGGAGTATATACGAACCCATAAGGGATGATACAACACAGCAGAACCGTAATAGAACACACAGGGAGTTAGAAGAACTATATGACCAATCGGACATTGAAACAATAATTAAAGCAGAAAGACTGAGATTATGCAGCCATATTAGGAGGCAGGAAGATGGGAGAGTAGTCAAATTAGTATGGGAGTAGGCTCCAACCAGTAGAAGATCACTAGGAATACCGCGACTACGATGGAAAGACAACATAACATCAGAACCCTGAATACCATAGATGCAGAGCAGCTAATGATGGACAGAGTTTAATGGAAACGAGTCAGCCAAGACCTGGAGAGAGAGAGAGAGAGAGTATTACAGCATAGATCGTCTAGTGTTTTCAGATCTAAAAACTCTTATTAAAAGGTAAAATCAAATTGTGAAACTCTTTTTTCATTTCCCTGCAACCAGTCTGCTTAAAAACTGAAACGTAACATTTTTATGATCCGGATTATATTACAAACTTATTTATAGGTATTTGCTAAGAGCCATATTATTTTATAATTGAACTATAATTTTCTTCGCGTTAAACTGGCAAATAAAATTTTATAGCGCAATTTTCTCTAGAAGAGTGCGTCTTTGAATGAAATTTGTTTACCTACTATACCAAAATGACACTGATGATATAACTGTTTAACATATAAACTTAACAGGACAGTATGGATTTTAATAATATAGAAAATATTGAAATAGTGTAATAAAAAATGTGTAAATTTTTCAATGTTCTTCGCTAAGGAAATAATTCAAAGTTATGCCAGTTTTTATTTTAGAGCAGATAAATTTGCAGTACAACAGAATAGATATAGAGTGGTGCAATACTGTAAAAAAGTACTCTATTTATCAGATTTTTCAAAAATTCGAAATCATGTTTGAATAAAAGTTGTATAACACGAAAATTTCTACCATGTAAAAATATTTTCCATTATAAATGGTGGCGTGGTGCTAAAAAGAAATGATTTTTTAACGGGATATTTTGTGTATCTTAGCACATTTGGATTTCCCAAGAATTTTCCATATGATAGCATATCTGGTTTTTCTAAAAAGTTCACCAAATTTTGAATAAAACATGGTTCTCTCTATATATTTTAATCTAAAACAATTATAGTACAAAAAATTTACATTGAAAAAGATAAATGTACTATTAAAGATCTAATATAGCGTCTCAGCAATTATCTCATTCAAGAGATTTGCCAGAATTTTGCCCATTTGAAGAAATGTAAATTAATTTTTCTTTCATTTTTTAAATATCCTCTATATAACTACTTTATCATGTAAAGTTATTGTTTCTCTATTACTTTTTTAAACCTTTTCAACACCTATCAGCGCTAGTTAGTCCGGTATACTCATTTTTATTAATTGTATACAAAAATATGTTAACTTATTAGGCGACCCGTTTACCCCTAAAAAGATGCTTAGGAACCCAATGTACCGACCAATTTTTCTTGCCTTTCTAGTCCACGAAACCTTTTTTATTAAATTTGTTATATTTTCTGAGTAATTTTCTTTATAACATTTTTTTGCCCGAGTAGGCCGTCAATTGTTATTAACAAAAACTTGCAAAGCAAATAAAAATTAGAGAATTAGAAGCATTTTTTAAATAAAATACGTTAACGTAAACATTTTTGTTTTAACAAATTTTTGAAAAATGCTTCCTTTCCGATATATGTGCGATTTTATTAGAAAATTGACGAAATTCGTTACTTTTGGAAATTTTTTCTATAAAACTACTAAACGGATCGTAATTTTGAGAAATGCATAGTAATATTTAAACCTTTAACTTCAACAGAGATTTTTTTGATATGGACACATGAAGTCTGTGACGTTGAAAGTGGAGCTCATTGTTTTCATCGCTAATAATTTAATTATTTTTATCAATAACCTGATTTGTCGGGTAAAAATAATCAGGTTACTTTTGGGCTATACTTTCAACCTCACAGACTCTAAAAAATCTCTGTTGAAGCTGATGCATGCAAAGATTGCATTTTTCAGAATTACGATCCGTTTAATAGTTGTCGAGAAAAAATTTCGATTTCGTGTATTTTATTTTTTTTGCAAGTTTTTTGTTAATAACAATTGACAGCACACTCGGAAAAAACAATTTTGTTAAGAAAAATTACTCAAAAAAATATAAAAATTTAACAAAGTAGTTTTCGTGAACTAGAAATACGAAAAGAATTGGTCGGTTCATGCTCTTCTTGGGGAGTGTGAACCGTTCGCGAATATTGATACCTAGTAAGCCATGAGTATTAAGCGAAAGAAGTATACGTCAAAGTAATATTTATCTGTCACTAGTATAGAGTATTATTTTAAATTGTTTTATAAAAAATGCAATTTTAAAGTTAAATCTTAAATTATAATGGTTCATATGATTTTTGTTTTGAGAGCTAGGGACAAGAATGCGCTACTAGCGAAAAGATTCCATCAACGGCGATATCTCGAGAGACGTTAGTTTGAAAACAGGACATTTGAAAAAATCATGGAGAGTTTTCAGAGAACTGGCAGCGTGGCATACAACAAAAATATTGGAAAAAACCTGCTCATACTGAGGAAAATCAATTAAATGTATTTTTTTAGAGTCACTGAAAATCTGCCTGTTAGACAACGCCTGCTTTCTCGACAGGTTGATGTTGAACGAAGTGCAGGGAATATCTAAGACTCATAACATGCACCCCTGTCACATTCAATAGGTATATTCTTTTGACTAATTATCACTTTCAGTTCTGTCACTTGAAGTAATCATGATCATTTCGATCCAATGACAAATAAATGCATGTTCAAAAGAACATGAAGTTATCAGTTTCACTTTTTTCACTTTGATCAATGATAATTTACTCAAAAGAATACAACCAATTATTTCAAGGATTGTTTCCCGAAGATTACCAGAGAAGATTGGAGTTTTGTCTGTGGGTTCAAGACCGAGTAAACGAACAAAGAAGTTTTGCTGAATTGATGCTATTTGGAGATGAGGCTACGTTCAATAGGAAAGGAAGTCTACAAATTCCATTATTATGCAGCGGAAAATCCATATTTTGTAAGATACAATTCCCAAACTAGTCCCTAAATGTTTGTTGAGATATTGTCGGTAACCATGTAATGAACCATACTTTTTTGAGCAAAGAGTAATAGGGGAAGTTTATTTAGACATTTTGCGAAACACGAGAAGAAATGTTGTTTCTTCATGATGGTACCTTAGTTCATGATACACGACTCATCATAACTTTTTAAATGCCACATACCTGGATCGTTGAACTGGAAAGAGAAGACCTGTTTCATGACTCGTTAGATTCCCAGATTTAACTAAAATGGATTTTAACATATAAGAGCTTGTTAAAGAACAAGTATATAAAATGTCATCTACAGCAAAGGAGTAAATTAGTATGGGAGCAGACTGCTACTACGAGGGAGAGACAACATACTATCAGAACTCCTAATGTCACAGATGCAGAGAAGCTAATGATGGACAGAGTTTAATGTAAACGAATCGTTGAGTCAGCTAGGAGCCGCAGAGAGAAATAGAGAGAGAGATAGTACTACAGCATCGATCGTCTAATGTTTTCAGATCCAGAAACTCTTATTAAAAGGTAAAATCAAACTGTGAAACTCTTTTATCATTTCTCTGCAATCAGTATGCTTAAAAACTGAAACGTAACATTTTTATGATCCAGATTATATTACAAACTTATTTATAGATATTTTCTAACAGTTATATTATTTTATAATTGAACTGTAATTTTCTTTACGTTAAGCAGCAAAGGAGTAAATGAGAGTAAGAATTTTGTTTTAAAGATACTAATATTGAAATGTATCGTAATTTGTGTAGTAAATTTGAGAAACGTATTGAACTGTGTATTCAAAGAGGTGTAAGATATTTTGAACAACTAATTCGGTGGTGTTTAACTACTTTAAGTTTAATTGATACTTTAAGGTTTATCTTTACTTGACGTGGAGTAATTTTTAGATTTGTTTTTCAACTATTTGTTTTCGATATAAGTAAATAACCAAACTTGTTTTTTTAAATGATTTGCATTTTCATTTACTAGAACAATAATAGCAACAATATAAGTTTTATCGTATTTCTGTGCGAACAATTAATACAATCGATTATTTAATTTTTATACTTAAATATTTCATGGAAAGTTGTCAACAATACTCTTTGGTAGTGACAAACTAACAATAAATATTACTTTGACGTTTACTTTGTTCGTTTAATATTCATGGCTAGCACTGGTAGGAATAGAAAAACTTTAAGCAAAGTGATACAGAAGCAATAACTCTACATGACAAAGCATTTAAATACGGGATGTTCCATTTAAAAAATCCAAAAAAAATTAATTTACGTTTTATCAAATGGTTTAATTTTTGGCACACCTGTATAAGATAATGGCTTAGCCGCTATATTAGACCTTTAATAGTACATTAATCTTTCTCAATATCAATTTTGTGTACTATAATTGCTGTACATTGAAAGAAATAGTAGATTATAAAGAACCAGTTCTCTTTTAAAATGTAGTGAATTTTTTGAAAAAGTTGGCTACTTCGCAATAAAATTCAAAACAATGACATACTATCGTATGGATAGTTCTTGGGGGAATCCAAATATGTCAAGATATACAGTGTGTCCTATTACGAAAACAACTTTTTTAGCGCAATGCTGCCATGAAACACTATGTATAATTGAAACTATTTTTAGATTGTAGGAATTTTCATTTAATACAATTTTCATTAAAACATTTTTTCAAAATTCAAATTCAAATAAGGTAGATATGATTCTTTGTCACACTAATGTGCCACCCTGTAAATGGTTAGAAAAAGGTTCTTGAACAACACCCAAATTTTTTGGCGAGCCAGACTCTGTTAAAAAAATCATGAAATTCTGTCTGCGGATGCCATATTTGATTAAACATTTTTGATCGACTTTAAAAACAAGTGTTGGTTGTTAATTCTTTCTTGTTAATTAAAAAATTAGTAATGTACTTATTAATAAGTACTTTAACACATTTTAAATTTATCCTTTTCTTGCAAATGTTGAAAATGAAATTTAAAAAGAACCCCCAATCGTTCTGGTCCTGTATCATTCTTTGGAAGTCTAATAGTACTCTGGCATCTGCTATGTCTGATGTAGGTCAGGAAGTAACTAATCCCGTTGATATAGTAAATTCATTTGCCAAACTATTCAAAGAGTCCTCTACTGTTTCTACTCCTTATGTACCTACTTCTAATTCTGGTTGCAATTTTACCCTATCTCATCATCTAAAATAATGCCTAAAGACATTAAGAAGGCCTGTAAAAAATTGAAGACCAAATTCACAGCGGGTCCTGATTCCATTCCTTCGTTTGTCATAAGGGATTGTGCTTGGGCGTTTGCTAAGCCTCTGTTTGTAACTTTTAATTTATGCATTTAGAAATGTATTTTCCCTGACTTATGGAAGGAATAAAAAATCTGTCCGGTTTTTAAAAAGCATGCTAGAACCAGATAATGTACAGTTTTGAAAAGGTATGTGAGAGGGTTCTTCAGAAACAAATATCCTTTTACATAGCGCCTCTTATGGTCGATCAGCAGCACGGTGTTGCTTCTGGAAAGTCAATCGCGACTAATCTTTGTACTATTGCGCAGTATGTCTCAGAGCGTATTAATTCTGGCACTCAAGTCGATGTCGGTTACACAGATTTTTCCAAAGGGTTTGATCACGGTGTTTTACTTTCCAAATTGTCGGACTTTGGTTTTAATGACAATGTTATTAGATTTTTTGAAAGCTACTTATTAAACAGCTCTCATTATATTGAATACCGTGGTCATAGATCTAGTAATTTTGTAATAATGTTGGGTGTTCCTCAAGGGTCTGTTTTGGGTCCCTTACTTTTTAAGCTTTTATTAACGATATCACATGTGGGTTGAATAACAGCTTCGTACTTTATCTGTATTTCACGAGAAATGCTTGGTGTCTAAAAACGAATTGCCTCTGAAGACAAGTGCAATGTTATGTCATTCTCAAGAAGTAAAATGCCTCTGCTGCATGATTATGGGATCAACGGTGATTCTCTAATGCGAATTAGCTATATTAAGGGCGGAGGAGTCACGTTTAACTGCAGACTCACATTTGTCAATCATATTAATGATGCAGTATCATATTATTGATATAGTATAGAGATCTTACTGAACGATGGGCCTTGTATTGAGATCTAGTCAGGAATTTCAATCGCTCCAGGTCATAAGCACGTTATATTATTCTCTTGTATGAACCAAATTGGAATGTGCCTCAGTTATCTGGCATTCTTGTTACACACTGAAAAAATAGAAATAATTCAGTATCGTTTCTTACGGATGAGTTTTATCGACTCGTTACTACACTTCGCGAAAGCCTATTGACAAGATTTAATTTCACAACTCTGAAGAAGGGCAGTAATGGGACTCGTGTACTTTTTTTGTATAAACTGGTTAATAATAAGATTATGGCAACTGATTTTCTATTTGCCGAAACCAAGAACTAATATATTACAATTCTCCCTATAATACTCGATGTGTTCCCTTTATGATCGCCTGAAAGACAAATTTGATATATTTTACTGCAGTTATTCTGTTGTCAAATCGTTTATTTACAATTATCTGTGATTGATTTATAGACTATGTTATAATTATTGTACTGTCTGTATTATGTATATAATTTTAGGATTTATGTAACTCTGTTCTTTTTCCTGCCTAATAATAGAGACTCTGAACCTCTAGGGCAGTGCAAATAAATAAATACACAATTAATTTTTGTATTGGAAGGAATAACCTTTAGTGAAATGAACTTAAATGAAGCTGTTACGATGCTGATATACTAATTCACAAAAAAAACACATGAAACTTAAAATAATTGAAATCTTTCTTATTTAGGTGCATATAGATATGTAGAAGAACCCAATAACGTAACTCCATAGGGTACCAAATCTGAGCACCAAGCCGCAACAGCGTTACAGTATAACAAAGTAGCGTTTCGTCAGTTGTCGAACTTTGGCCGTGGCCTCAAAGCAATGTAACGCTACATATTTGACCGGCGACTGACAACGTCTATCTGACATGGAAGAAAATTAATCTAGTGAGACGAAATAACGATTCATGGTGATGATATGCGACGATGTGCTCTTGCATCTCGAACTTTCTCACATCGTATCTTCGATGTGTAACATGAAATATTGCGTTACGGTATTTTTTGCACGTCTATACTCAATGCTACCCTCATTCAGGAGTGTTTCCTGCGTATGTATAGAGAACTTCACATATTCACACTAGGCTATTTACTGGATATTTTGATTGAACCCAGGGGGTCCTGTGAAAATATTTCCCAAGTGAGCTGATTGTAGTGGGGAAGCCACAAAAAAACTGACGTAATTTTCACCATATTCAAAAAACTAATAATTGTAAATAAATGAGTAAATCTGCAATGACTCAATGAATTGCTATAAAAAGCAGTGTTTAGTTTATTTTTAATTTACGAGTGCAATTTTTAGGATTCTACTTATTTATTAAATAATATTTTATCAAATATTCTTAACAAGAAAAAGTGTTAATTAAAAATCTTATAATACCAAATTTCCGAATCATATGTTTGTTCCAGTTATTTAAATTATCTATGTACCTGTTTTTTATTAAGATTATCTTTTGAGTACATAATTACATAATAAAAAAAAACGTAGGCAGAGATGACCTCAAAACAACACACTAGTCAATATTGACATACTAAGTTATTATTAAAGTAAACATTAATATATTTGGAGTCGGTTACATAAAAAATTATAACAGAAGCTAGAAATAAAAATGTCGCTTCCGATTATTAATCGCAATATGCAAATTAAGAACTACAAAAATCCACAAATGGGAGATCAAGTAGAGTAACAATAATATAAATGAATTTTTCTACGACTATTATAATATCATTGCCAATTATTTCGATTAAGTAAAATGTATAAAAATTATGTTTTTTCTTAAAAATTTTATATATTCCCTATTTCAAAGTCGTATAATACCATTCTGACCTTGATTTTCTCCAGTTTTTTCTAGAAAACACAGAAGAAGATTTACTTTAGTGTGGTGTATGAACCTTGTGATAATAAATAAATTCAGGGTGATTAAAAACTAACATTAAATATTAACTTGAAAAAATCGTTAAAAGTTAATTTTTTTAAATGGCAAACCCCCTATTTTCGTAATGTTATCTTATTTATGATTAAAAGTTAGGGTAACTTTGAATAAGGCTGTCTATTCAAAAAAATTTTAGTTTTTAAAATCATAGCAATTTAAAATTTTTGTATTGTAAAAACGCTACACGGCTTTTAAGTTTTGTTATTACTGATGGCGAAACGCGACGAAAGAAAATAATAGAGTACTAAAAAAATGTCACTATTTCTTGCTATTTGACAATTTTTAAGAAAAATCATGCCGGGGCGATAAAATTATATGCACGAAGATTATTCAAGTTTGTTTATTATCTATGACGAATGTAACAAAGTTTTATCAAGACCATTTGCTAATAGATATCCAGATAAACAGAAACCGTCACCGAACAGTGTTATACGAATAATGCACCGTTATGGCAAAAACGCAATTAAGAAAATGTTGAAATTACAATTTTGCAACCTTGAATCACTAATAGATTTCCAACAGTTTGAAAATCGTTCTTAACACATTTGCCTGTAAATAATTGATCCTCATCAGTTTATGTCTATGGTTGGAACAACTGATTATTTAGTTTGTGAATTGTAATATCACCTTACTAAAATATGTGTAGACTTTTCTAATATATTAGAATATTGCAAATAACAGTTTTATGTGTTTTTATGTAACAGGCAAATCCATAACAGATTTGGGACTTTGGTAAATTATTAATAATACATATATGTTTTAACTTTTGTAAGAGAAAGATATTTAAATAGTCTAGAAAAGTTAGACAATGAATATTTAAGCAATTTACCTCTGACGGAACACTGGCAAATTTTTTACCAACACGATGACAACATTTTATGACAAGTGGATTGCCAATAATGGACCTTTTCTGTGGCGTCTTTGGTCTCCTGATTTGAGATATGGAGAATGATAAAAAACATCGTTTATTGGAAGCCAGTAACAATGATGGAGGACTGTATAGCAAGGATGAGGAACGCTCCAGATTCAGTTAGAACGGCCACCAATCACAAACTAACACGGAGATGGGGAAAATGTTCAGGAAGAAAGTTTTGAACATTTATTAAAATAAGTTGTTTCCCGTTGTAGGTAAACCGTTTAGAATTTTTACAATACAAAAATGCTAAATTGCCAATAATTCAAAAACAACAAATTTTTGAAATCGACAACTTTATACAAAGTAACCCTTATTTTTAATTCTAAATAAGATAACGTTATAAAAATAGGTAGTTTATGTTTAAAAAACTGACTTTTAATGATTTTTCCAAGTTAATATTTCATTAGAAGGTAAGACGAACAAAGATGTTAAAAATTCTACACAATTCGTGAACACTATTAGAAGCATCAGTCTAAAGCCAGACAGACTAATAAGCTTTGACGGGGAAAGTCTGTATACTAATGTACCATTACGGGAATCACTAGACATAATCAAAACTAGATTTTCAAATGATACTATTTTATCAGATTGAACCACGTTACCACTGAACGGGGTGATGGACCTTTTGGAGGGACGATGAGCTTCCGATGGGTTCTTCACTCTCTCCAGTCATTGCCAATATATATATGGAATGGTTCGAAATTCATGCCATAGAAACGGCAACAGTGAAACCAAGATATGCCGATGATACCTTTATCGTATGGTAGGGCAATGATCAAGAACTCAATGATTTCTTGAAACATCTAAATACCATTCGACCTATAATTAAGTTTACCTTGGAAAAAGAGGTAAATGGCCAATTGCCCTTCCCAGATGTCATGGTAAACCGTTCAAACGGAACTATTAAAACTTCAGTATACAGAAAGCCAACACATACTGGACAATATCTTAATCATAATTCCAATCATTCTTTTGTAACAAAACGGGGAATTATACGCAACCTAAATAATCGCGCTATATCTATATGCAATAATGTCTATTCATTGGAAAAGAGGTAGCAAAAAATAAATCCGATTTACAACAGAATGGTTATTATTATAAAAAGAGCCTTTAAATCTGGAAATACACTTAGAGCTCATTTAACAAAAACAAAACCAAAAACTACCAATAAGAAAGAATGTGTTTACGAAGTTCCATGTGAGTGTGGTGAAATGTATATTGGAGAAACCAAACGACCACAAGAAGTTAGAATTAAGGAACATAAAACTCATACACAAAAAGGGGAAACGTCGAGATCAGGTGTTGCAGAACACGCCTGGGATCAACAACACCATATAAAATGGACTGAGGCTGAGGCAATATATATGGAACCCAATATGAAAACAAGAAAATTTATAGAAGCAGCGTACATTAAAGATAATAATGGAATCTTCAGTAAACCGAGTGTTGAGACACCTAATCTTGGGCAACCACTACTTTGTAACATCAAATCGTTGAGATGTGTAAGTGAGACGAAACTTTGCGCTTCAATGGACACAGTCCCTTTATAAACTCGTAGTCTTAAGACTTGAAAACGATTATTGATACAACCTAACCGAAACATCATAAAAATAAATAAAAATAAAGACAATGCAAGTCCGACAACCACATTTTAGTCAATCTTCAACATTGTCTACAACCTTCAAACAAACGTTAATATTTCATGTTAGTTTTGATCACCCTGTACTTATTTACTATCAAAATATCGACACAGTCCACATAAGTTGATCCCCTTCTAAGGAAACCAACCTCAATTAAATAATAAAGGCTTCCATATAGGAAAAATTGACAGTTTTGTTAAGGCCTGCCATTTGTGACATAAAATTTAAAATATTTCGAAAACAGTATAGGATATTATACATGAAATATGTCTATAAATTTGCGTAAAATCTAAAAATTAAATAACATATAGGGTGTTCCATTCAAAATAAGCAAAAAGACATCCACTGCCGGTATAACCGGAAGTGTTACCATTTTGAAAATATTTTAGCCGAATTGCACTCACGCACTTTAATAAACTCCCGAATTATAAAATTTTTCCAAAGTCTATTTTCCGAGAAAGCGATCGCGGCATTTCGTCGTGGGACACACTGTATATACAGTTAGTTTAGATTAGAGCAGGTTTAGTTCGATTGTTCTTAAAAAAATATATAATACGTACCTGATTTATAATTATTTTGAATAAAATTTTATTTCATGAAAATATTTGACATCTGGCAACGTCGTAACAAATATTTAGTTTTTGAACGCATTCCATGGCCATAGTAGAAACGTCAACGAATTTAACAATTTTTTTTGCGCAGGTATCACATGTGGACTGGATAATCTGAAAATACAAGTTTTTCTTACTTTTCTACTAAAATTTGCGCAAAGAATATTAGTAACAAATATGAAAATTAAGTGTTTTTCAAGAAATAAAAATTACCTTGAGAAATGAAGAATGTTTTTTCCATGTTTTCTAAAAAAATAGGTAAAAATTGAGGTTAACGAAGGTCAAAATTAAGTGTATATTTCTTAACTGCTGTAATAATCATCTTACGCAAGCGAATTTAATAAAATTAGAGTGTAATTCGTATATTTGATACTCAAATAAAGCGTTAAGTAAGTAAAATTACTGTTGAAACACAATTTAATTGTTCAACCAAATGTGTTTTTTTTAGATGAGCCATAAATGGTCAACGAGTACATTTTTATTAAGACTATGGTCTAGGCAACATAAATTAATATGTTTACCAAAATGGTCAATGACAATGATTTTTATTTGTTTTTCAAATGCGAGAAAGTTACTGTTTGCCCAATCCATTCATAAATTTTGTGTTATAATCGACTATGATACTGTTTACTCTTAAGATAAACGTGTTTTCTCACTTTTCAAGATAACATAGTTAAGATACAAAGGCCTTTAACCTTGAGCGATTAGTACCTAATGGTATTTTGTGATTATAATTCTTTTTATTAGGTGGTAGTATTGTTACAATTAAATAATTTAATATGAAAAATTTAAGAGAACCTATGTCTAGATAATAATAGCAAATCTTTCCACTACTGGCGTATTGCTATCTAAATTTCAAATATCTTAAAAATGAAAATATCACTTATAAATACAGACCTTTAAGGAGAAATAATATGATCACCTTTCAGGATGATCTGGAAAACATCCCCTTCTATAATATTTACCAATTAAATAATGTAGGTGAAAAAGTTGACTGTCTTACAAATAGTTTAATATATCTTTTTGATGTGCATGCTCCAATAATTGAATACACTACTAAAAGAAAGCCATATTGTCCGTGGATTACAGATAACATAAAACTAATAATAAAACTACGAAATCGAGCCTTTAATCGTTATCGTCGTACTAAAACCAGCATCACTACAACTTTTATAAACAACTTAGAAATTATAGCATAGCCGCTCTAGAACTGAAAAGAAAGTTTACCTAAATTATAAATTTCAAAATTCTAATGTTATAGAAAGATGCTTTATAATAAGATTTTTAAACTCGTAGGCTCTATTGTTTGAGGTTTTAGTCAACCGTTTGAATTGATCTAGCTTACAGTACATTTTAAATTTTAATTGAAGATTTTGTTATAACGGTGTAATTTTAATTAAAGATTTTTTTATTACAAGGAAATACTACCGTGTTGCTTTTGTATCTTTTCTTGTTTTGTTGTGTTTGCTGCAGATAAAGTTGAAAGCTAGGTCCTAACGACATCGTGGAAGGCTTCTGCATGCATTCAGCCTAGCTTTAGATGCAGTGGTGCCTTCATTTCCCATCCCTACTCTCCGGCATAGGAGTTAGCTCGGCATTTTTGCTCGCTGGTGCTGCCACTAGCCTTCTAGTGTTTGCTTTTATCTTTTTTTGTTGAATTAAACTAATTGTACCTTGTACAAGCTGTATGTATTAAGTAAAAAAAAATAATAACATTCCAATTAACCTTAAAAAATCGACGAACTTAAATACTTTTTTACGCAAGTTTTTAACAACCGTCATATAAATCAGAACATGTTAGATTTTAATCGAAGCAATAATCTTCATTTGGGTGGACGTTTTTCTCAACCATGTGAAGAAAACTTAGTTTCTCAAATTATACTAAGCCTGAAAATCACATGTGGATCGGATAGCATCCGCCTCTGCAAAATACTATCTAGAGATTCTGGTGCCAGGATTGGAGCACCACGTCTTCCTGAAGGAGGTCAAATCACGACAGAAGAGGGGACCCTAGGGGAGCTACTAAGAGTTCACTTTCCAGGCTCAAATCGATATGAGCGCGAATTTAAAGAACGAAGGCTCCTCTTAGTACATCATGAATACAAGTTAGTTAAAACAATTGTGACATATGAAAGGGTGAAATGGTCGATAGAAACTTTTGCCCCTTTCAAGTCATCTGGTAAGAATGGTATATTTCCAGATTTACTACAAAATTCCTCCGATATTATAATAAGCCACCTGGTGAAACTATTCCGCTCATGTTTCGACTTGGGGTACATACCGATGGCGTGGAGGGAAACAAAAGTAGTCTTTATTTTCAAGATAAGAAGAACAGACTACACAAATCCTAAGTCTTTCTATCCTATCAGCCTAACCAGTTTCTTATTAAATACACTGGAAAGGTTGGTAGATCGACACATTAAAGAAGGAATAATGGTGCAATATCCCTTACATCCTTTACAATTTGCCTATCAGACAGGAAAATCCACTTATGCGGCGCTACACCGACTAGTCACAAGAATCGGAAACGCGCTGTTGGGTGAACGATCTGCCTTAGGTACCTTTGTCGATATCGAGAGGGACAACACTCTCACGATTCGATATGCAATGCTCTACAACGACGAGGCTCCGCACCGACAGTAGTAGCATGGATCAGAGCAATATTAACGCAGAGAATAATATATGCTGAGCTTAACAATATAACGATTAAAGCACTGGTAAGTAGGAGCTGTCCACAGGGAGGAGTGCTATCGCCTTTGCTATGGAGCCTTATGATGGACAGCCTTTTGAGTGAACTGAACGATGCCAGTTTGTAAATACGGGCCTATGCTGATGACCTGGTCATTTTGTGCCCTGGTCGCGATATCCGGGACCTGGAGGGGCCAATGTTGCGAGCCCTCCGGATCGCCGAACAATGGTGCCACAGGGAAGGGCTCAGAATAAACCCGGACAAGGCCGAAGTGGTACTCTTTACAAAAAAGAGAAAAATCGGGAGACTTCACAAAATTACATTGGTGGGAAGGACTCTTCAATTTAAGGGGAAAGTTAAATATCTGGGAGTAATTCTGGACTCACGACTGAGCTGGAATGATCATATTGAGGCTCGAACCAAGAAAGCCATATGTACTTTCTGGGCATGTAAAAGAGCCTTTGGGTGCACATGGGGACTGACACCTAAAGTATTATTTTGGATATACATTATGGTGATCCGCCCCATGATAACGTAGGCCGCTATTGTATGGTGGCGTAGTGTAACAAAGAGCAAACACATTTTTCAACTTGACAAAGTTCAAAGAATGGCTTGTGTGTGAATATTGAGTGCGATGAGAAGTAGTTCCACCAGGGCTCTTGAAGTTCTAGTGAACCTGCCTCCTCTTCACTTATATATAGAGGACGAGGCTCTGAAGACTGTTTATCATCTCAATTGCCTACAACACCTTGGAATTACAACGGGCAGCTACTCAGGTGTCTGGGAAAGCGCGGTGGAGAGGTGTCCATCACAGACTATGCGGATAGATTACATGACATCGCCCTCCCTGGAGATATTTCTGCCAAGTAGAGAGGATTGGGAGGGAGACTAAAATTTTCCGAAAATGGATCTTGGTGGTATACTGATGGAACTGGACAAGAAGAAAGAGCTGGAGCTGGAGTATTCGGTAAGAGCACAGGAGTCAGAGAGTACTACCCTCTCGGACAATATGCGACAATCTTCACAGCGAAAATTTATGCTATTCTGTAGTGTGCCCATCTGCGATATTGGCATTGAATTCCAGTGTCGTAACTTCGCGACTAGTGTCTGGGTGCAAGGACATACTGAATGGTATGATAAGGAACCGTTGCACAGTCAGACTCGTATGGGTCCCGAGTTACTCGGGCATGCGTGGGAATGAGGAAGCAGACCGTCTGGCAAAGTTGGGTTCAGCAATTGAACCGTATAGACCCCAATCAATACTACCTGCCAATTGCTATGGACAAAAGGGAATTAAAATCGTTGCTGGAAAGTAAATTTATTAAATTGTGGAGGGGAGCTCCTGGAATGAGGTGTGCTAAGGAACTTATAACTGGGCCTAGCGCACGGCATACTAAGGAGCTTCTCCCCTTGGGAAGGAAAGAACTACCAGTTGTGGTGGGATTGTTGATAGAACATTGTCACCTTAGGGACCATCTTTATAGAATCGTTGTCGAAGATGACCCGACGTGCAGATGGTGTTTGAAGGAGGATGAAACTGTTGACCATGTCCTTAGAGAGTGCCCAACACTTAACGGACTAAGACGAAGATATTTCGGAGATAGATTTTGTTATCGGAAGCAGTTAGGCAAGTTCAACTATCGAGGCTGCTTGGATTAGAAAAAGCCATCGACCTCGAACGACCTGCAGCTATGGTGGGATGTAAAGGGCCCAATGGAGGCCTAGGTATCCATGATCTAGTATCACCACCCCTTTTTCATTCATTCATTCATTCATTCATTCATCTCGTGGATAAGCGCTGCTTAATTAAGCAGCTACGTTAACAGTCCCAAAAAGTGAATACTGCCAAACATTTTTCATATGTTTTAAAATAGAGCCTTTTTAATTTTACAACCACAAAGCCACGTATGTTTATTATAAAGGTTGGGGTTAAACGTCCTAGTAAATTTTTTTTTACTAGACACGGATTATTCTATTTTTAAATTCGGAGTAGGCCTTCCAAGCATTTTTATTTTAGCCTTAGCTCTTACTGATCGACCACAGAATGGCTCTCTAATGAAACGGAATCCATCTTTGTTTTTACCAAAACCAAAACATAAAAAAATACAATAGCGTCTCGCACATAAAAACTAAAACACATACGGCTAGGAAATCGAGGGGCAAACTAAATACAGATTTGTAGTCGGCTTGCAACCTACATGAAGCTTATGAGACGGAATTAATCTGCACGTCTTAAATAGACAACTCCATATACGCTTCAATGGATTAGTTTGGATTAATTTAAAATTGCAAACCAGCAAAGCGATAATGTTTCCAGGCGTAATACTCTAATACAGATAAATTATGAATGATATTTAGGCGAAGTAAGTTAAACTATTTCAATAATTGACTAGTGTTCGCGTATAATTTAGGTAAAAAATTCATTGAAATTTAATCATTAAATTATGAATAGAAATAAAAAAAATATTTGTACTTATATTTATTAGTATGCTTTATTTTAATTTACAATTTTTTTGGGGGTTGCGCAAACCTGCAAAACTAAGGAAAAGCCGCCACTGTCTTTAATGTTTTTTAAAATGGTATAATTATAAAAATTCAGTACCTCCTGATTTGAATTTTCATCAATACCTTCATAATTTATGAAAAAATTTTTGATATTATCGATTGCTTAAATTTGGTTAAATGCAGGATAATGGACATAGTGACTAATTAGCTGGATTGCTGGTTACTTTGTAACTCGTTATTTTGTTCAGAAAGCAAGTATTTGCCATTCTAATATCATGTAAGTTAAAAGTAACTTACAATACCAACTGTTCTGGCGTGAGATACTCGTATGTAAAAATTAGCAGATGTCGATAATTTCGACATTAAACTTTATAACATCAAATTCTAAGTTACCTTATTCTTTAATAATTCTCACATTTCATCTTATTACGTGTCAAGAAATAATAATAAATAAACGACCTCACATATCCTCCTACTTATTTTAATTTGATCGGTCCTTAATAGAAGCGACAACCGAGTCCAGCATAACAAGACCACTTGATTAAAATTATATAGACGATATAAATATCGTCTGTAGTCAAGCCCTACCCAGAAAGGCAAACAGATCAATACTAGTTTTTAGAGGATAAAATATTCTTGTTATCTTAGAATCAATAACTGTGTCTGTGTAGGATTTTTATCGTCGAATTCTTTTGGAAACATGGTTTATGCAGGAACAATAGAAAAACGTCGTTGTTTTGTGACGCGGCAAGAAAACCACGTAATATAAAAATTTGTGAGATTTTTAGATTACCGTAAAAATCAATTTAGTGGTTTCATAATTTTATATTGCAATTAATTTAATATTAGTAGATTATTATTTACCCACTAAGTAGTTTTTAAATGAGATGAGATGAAAAAGACGATTAATCAAAAAATTACTTAATCAAAAATTGTTTTTAGGTTTTAACCTCCTTGCAATAAGCCTATCGTAGAAATATTTCTACAGGACTTCTTTGAGAATAACCCAAAAAAATCGTTTTTCAACAATTTTTTTTTTCAATTTATGGAGTGTGGAATTATTTTTATGGGCCTCCCTTGCACTTACTCAATATTTTAAAAATCATATTAAAATGTCTTTTTTTTTTCAATAGTGCTAAAGCGCAAATTGAGCCTTGGCTTCCCTTACCTCTTGTCTTCAACAGTTTCTGCCTAACGTCAGTCTTCGCTAGACTCACAAGGAAGGTATCCCAACCCGACGCTTTCGATTTCAATTCTTTGTTGTAGGCCACGATGAAACAAGAGAAAGGGATCTTTTATCTGCGGAAAAACACTTTAAAGGGATGAAATCTGCCCCCAAAGGTCACCCTCAAAAATTGTTTTTCCAATATATCTCAGGTTCTAATTATAATTTTGCAATAAAACAAATTGCCTCTTATTACTTTTGATGTTAATGTGTAAATAGCTGATGCAGTTTCGATCATAAAAGTTGCAACCCGTAATTGTCACATTGAAAAATCTACCTTTTCTTGTGTCTATTAGAATAAAAAACCAAAATGAGCTAAAGAAAATTAGAAAAAACATTCTTTAATTGAATATAAAAATAAAGTTGACTACTTCTAAATTATTTTCTTGAACTACCCTTAAACGAAAAATTACCCTCAAAAAAAGGCTTGTCAGCGTGCTTCAGCTTCTGACTAATATTTTGCAAATAATCAGGTTGCATATTACTTTTACGCAAAACTAAACTATGAATTAGAGCCGGCAGCATATTAAGGAACCTTTTTTGGGAAATTCACGAGTTACAAACAATTATCTTGAAAAGGTTAAATATTTGTTCAAACCATTTTGATTTTTTTTAAATATAACACAAATGAGTTCGAATCTTTGAAATAAAAATTAGAGGTTGTAACCCTTATGATTAAAATTCCATCAGATAGTTTAGTTTTGCGTTAAAATTAACATACAATTTGATTATTTACAAAATATCAGTCAGAAGCAGAGCATACTGACAAACCTTTTTTGGGGGGCAATTTTTCGTTTAAGGGTGGTTTAAGAAAATAATCTGAGAGTGGTTAATTTTATTTTTGTATTGAAATAACGAATATATTTTTTCTAATTTTCGTTGGCTCATTTTGAAATTTTTTTGACCTAAATAGACATAAAAAAAGTAGATTTTTAAATGTAACAAATAGAGGTTGCAACCCTTATTATCGAAACTATATCACTTAGTTGCACATTAACGTCAAAAGTAATATGCAATTTGCTTCCATTTTTGAGGGTACACTTTTGAGGCAGATACTACTTCTTCAGGAATTTGAAACAAATTCTTCGTGGAAAGCGTTTTTCGTTGAATGAAGAAGCTATTGCAGCCGTGAAACATTATTTTGCATTACAAAGATGGTATAAAATTTTTGGAGGATCGTTGGAATAAGTGTATTGAAGTTGGAGGAATTGTGCATTATCTGTCATCCAAATACTTTTAACATTCATCTGTGACATACAATTAGTTTAATTGTAGTTTCATAGATCTGAACTTGGGTATTATGATCAATTGTTTTTGAACGAAATATGTGACTAAAATAGGCATTGTTGGCTGATGTAATTCGTTTTTGGATTTCAGTATTCTTGGTGGCAACAAATTTGGTTTGCACCTCCAAATATGTAAATTTTTCTATAGTTTCAGTGTTATCCTCTACCTTAACAGTTTCCTTTGAAAATCGGAAAAGATTTTGAGTTTTGAGTCTAGCTGACTACAAGTCTGGCTCTCAGCAGCGCACACAGTGCTTGCTTGCTAACAATTCAACTCTACTTGACATCTTCTTTATGTAATGTAAATGAAATAGGCTTCTTAGCCTATCTGAAGAGTTCTGAGAGAACGAAACACTGAAATATTGCCCTGGTATCACTGAAACGTTTCGAGTGTCGAAACACCTCATGGCCTCCGGCCAATTCTCAGGTACTCACGCCTGTAGTTTTGACCCAAATCTGTTTCATTGCGTACAGATTCAGCAGTGATATACCGAAAAGTATTTAGAATATTGGGTTTACCTCTGCGACGGCACACCATGCGTTGACTGCATGACACGACTTCTGTCGCGTGTCTGGCGTCGAGTGGTGTGGACACGTCCGTATTGAGCGGAGATCATCCTTCGGGCTAGTTTCATCCTATTCGGACTCATCAGATTACCACGAAATCAACAGTCATTTGAAAATCGCAAATGATTTTGAGTTTTGAGTAATGAGTCCAAGTAGGACGAAAACACCCCGAAGGGTGAGCTCCGTTCAATACAGACGTGTTCACACTGCTCAATGCCAGGCACACGACAGAAGTCGTGTCATAAGACAGTCAACGCATTGTGTGTCGTCGCAGGGGTAAACCCAATATCCTAAATACATTAAGGTATATCACTGCTGAATCGGTATGCAATGAAACGGATTTAGGTCAAAACTAACCAGGACCAAGCGCGACGCAACCGCGTCTGCAGGCGTGAGTACCTGAGAATTAGCCCGAAGCCTTTCAGTGATACCAGGGCAATATTTCAGTGTTTCGTTCTTTCAGAACTCTTTAGATAGGCTAAGAAGCCTATTACTTAGAAGTTTCCTTTCTCCTTCTTGTTCTTGATTGTATTACTGATTTGGTCCTCTGTCTGTTCACGTCGCTCAACGCTCAGCAAACACTTGGTCCAGTGAGAAATGGAAAGGGCGATCCTGGGAGTTAGCAAACAGTACAGAGTACCCAATACAAACATAAAAGAGAGAATAAGAGTAACTGATTTCATAGACCATATCACACGGATTAGATGGAGGTGGGTAAGTCACATATCCGGAATGATTGATAACATATAAACCAGAAGATTATTGATACGAAAACCCAGAGAAACCAGAAGAAATAGAAGTAGACCACCAACAAGATGGAGTGATGATATTAAGAGAATTGCAAGCAAATAGACAAACAGTGCTCAAGATAGGACTATGTGAAAGTTTTTTGAAGAGCTCTATGTCCAGTAATAAGTGTTAATGGTTGAGGATGAAGATAATGATGATTTGTTAACTTCTAATCCGATGTTTTGAGACTTTAAGTTGCTACTGCTTTTTTAGATCTTTGTAACATGATGTTAATGATATCTGCATACATGATCACTTGCAGGAAGTTGGTTGTTTGTAGCTTTGTTCTTTCTATGTCAGCTAGCTGATCTCGTTACTTAAAGTGCTATTACTAATCTATAATTGTTAAAAATAAACTTATTTGATGGCAATTAATTACAGAAAATAAAGATGAGATGGCATTTACCGATTTTTTTATGCTATGAAATTTCTCTAAAATTGTAGGTTCTTGTCATAACAAAAGCTTAAAATAAATTTACTTGGATCATGAGAAAAATGTTCACATTGTATTTATACTGTCAAGAAAATTAAAAAAAAAAATTAAAAGCCATTTAGTTTCAATAAAAGCAAAATTTCTTTAATCTAATTTAAGTCTCTAAATAAGATTATTGTTTCTAATTTTCAATGTATTATTGTACTGTAGCAAATATCTAGGTATTGTTTTTTACTGCCCATATCATGTACTAATCAGTGCCTCTATTGTCTTGTCATACTTTGCTATCTACTCGATAAATATTCTCCAATATTTATATACTGTCTGATGCATCAACTGTGTTTACTTTTCTCATCATAATGACGGTGCATCTGGCTGCCAGATTATTGTTTGCATCTTCGTTAACTTAAGATTGCTATAATTTTAGTATGCCAGTTTATTTTTTATAATTTGTAGAAAATTGGTTAATGAGGGGAAAATAGAAGGTTGTTAATTCAGTATTAGAATTACTTTAGACTTTCATTTTTTCTACTAGTGATAAAATTATGACAACGTCTCGTAGTCCTCAAATACAATTAGTTCCACAAAAACATGTTTACAAAATTTATCTACCTAAAAAGTAAAAAAGGATTAAGTTTATGGAGACTCTAGTCTTCAGTCTAAAACGTGATTACCTCAAAAGTATTCTGTTACAACCGTTATTTATTTTTGAGTCATATCGCCGCGGCATGCTGCTATCTACTCAGCATAATCCAGTGGTAAAAGTCGAACCTTCATTAAATGAGATACATTAGGTTTGTTCCAACCCGCGTCAGAAACAGTTTCTGACCGTCAGGATTCTGCGTATTAACTGAAATATAATGTGTAATAAGTTAATGCGCAAAATCCTGACGGTCAGAAACTGTTTCTGATGCGGGTTGGAACAAACCTAATGTCAATAGGATTAGGATTTGCATCTGGTGAAGAACGAAGCTACTCTATTGTAGTAATGCTTGTTTCTATTTTCTAGTCCTAACAAAGATGACTATTGCGTTTTGGTTCATTGTTTTCTTGTAGTATATATGAGTCATAATTGGATCGAAACCAGCGTTCAGCAGACTTTATTAAATACATTTTATTAAATTCTTCTGATTCTCGTTGCGTTTAGATTTTCAGTAAAAAGATACAATGACCGAGATTCTGTAACAAGGATAAAGAAGAGAAAAATAAGGAAAGATAAACGGAAAGGATCCTTTTCTCTTTGAATTTTGATGCCAGATTTCATGGATCATTCCACGATTTATTCATTTAGAGATCACAGAAAATTAGAATTTTTCTTGAGAATAACTCTAACAGAAGTAAATAGAATAGAGATATAAGTTTTTCAGTTCACTTACTTATTAGGATATCCAAAATTTCAAAATCTCAGAATATATTTTTTATTGATTTTTATATTACAATTTTTTTAGTTAGAAGTACGTTATATACATAGTGAACAAAAAAGAATATTGTTGCAAGTTAAAGAAACGAATGACTTCTAGGTAATTCAGGTTATCCCCTTCAGTGTTGGCTTCGTATCCCCATTCCCTGAAGTTCTTGAAGTCAATTTCCTAGAAGACTGTTGGATTGTTTTTATGTAGATTTACTATATTATTTAGTAAAATAGTTTATATATTGTGGGTACTTAATTTTAATAGTAGGCATAATAATAATGTGTAAGGCATATATTATAAGTTTTTGGTTACCATTAAATATATTTTATTACTAATGTAAATACAAATAGAGGGTTCTTGTCAGCGGCTGGTTAATATCATAAAAATGCAGAATAGCAAGTGAAAGCATGTTAATGACAGAGGGCAGAAGCTAGCAGTTCTAAATTTGAAGCTATTGGGTGGGGGGGGGGGCGTTCGCAAGTGAAAGCGAGTTGTCGACTGCAGGGGGGGGGTGGTAAGATGATAACAACATATATATTTCTAGGTAAGAGGCAGGGTCGGGTCTATTTTTCTGAATTCAAAGCTCTTTGGGCGGGGGGGGGGTGTAATTGCAAGCGAGCGCGAGTAAACAAAATGAGGTTATAAAAATATAGATTTAGGTTATAAACTAGTTGAAATATTGAAGTCTTGCCGCATAATCATCCGGGGAGACAGCGTATACTTTTTCAACGTGGTACGGATGAAGTAACTGTTCATGTACATCAAGTAAGAGTTTCATGTAACAATCTATTTTGTAAAAATGTTTTGTGTCGCAAGCTTTCTTATGCTGTTTGAAGGGTTGTTAGCAATATCTTGCAAAATTTGTTCCTCTAAGTGAGGGTCTCGTGCTCTCTTGCGAGGGCCCTCACCGCCACATCGCGGCCAAAAAGACCCTCAATACAACATGTCAAAATTGATTTGTTAACTTTAGTAATAATTTTGAAAGGTTTTTGGACTTGGTAATGTTCGAGCTGGAAAGCTTTCAGCATAAAGCCTTCTTGCCTTCGAAGAATTTGACAACACTTCACCATAAATTAAATGCGTATCAGCATACTCTGCATAAGAATATTCTTCCATTTTTTAAAATTATTTTTACTTGATGGCTTTTTCAGTCAATAGTAATTAATTATTAGGTATTAACAATAACAACCTGATTTTTACCTGTTTGTGTTTAGCATTAGTAACTTTTGATTGTATCGCATAAAAACCCATTTATCTCAAAAACCGCCAGTTTTATCAAAATAAATTAAAAGTACCTTTTTGAAAACGAACCAGCAAAGTATTTAAAAAATCAGTTTTCAGCTCTGTAAAATAACACCTATCAAAAATTAGGCCCAACGAGTGTAGCTGCAAGTCCGTTCCTGACTTCTCTGATGATCTAAAACATCTCTTGTAGTACGGTTTAATGAGTCTTTATGGCCTCTATAAAATATTAAAATTTCATTAATTTTTATAAGTCGGTTTAAAACTTATAGCTGACAAGATAAAACGCTGAAGGTTCTGTATCTATGTTAAGGGGCACTTTAGGAATTTTTCTTCTATGATAAAGTAGGGTTATTAAGAACCGGATACCCTGTATAAAGTGGGAACGTTAATAGGGATAACGAAAATATTAGTTTTATGATATATTTCTGGATATCAAGCATTTCCTCGGAATCTATGTATCTTACTTCTGGGTTTTTCTTTCTTATGTGTTCTGGATATTCTAAAGATAAACTTCTAAAGGAATCTTGTGTAATTTTTAAACTTTCATCTTTATTTTTAATTTATTGATTATTTTTAGTTTTGACAACTATTTTTTGTGATTATTCAGAGTTCTTTTTCGGTAATTTGTTTGTTCTTGTTCACCTCATTAAACAGTTCAATAATTAAAAAAATATATATATATAAAAAATTAATATTTTAAATAATGAATGAAAAAAGGGGATATCAGATTTATCCAGATAATTTCAGTGGCTGTAGATAAAGAACACGAAAATCTAAATGTAATTGAATTCATTATAAAAAAGAAAACGAACAAAAAATACGCATTAAGAAAATATTACTCATTCCCTCATTACATTATGTATGGTTAAGACAAGACAGATAACTGTTTACATTTCATCATGCTGTTTATTCATGTGTATTTGAAATTCCCACTTAAAAAGTGACAAATAATTCTGCAAGAAATGTTTAAATTTGTTTTTGAACACATCATTTTTTTTTCAACATAAAGTGTGTAAAGCGTATTTCAAAGAAATTGAGTTCACATATGGTAAATATGATAAACCAAAGGCATATGTAAAAACAAATTTCGAAGAATATTTTGTATTTTAAAAAGATAATTAAGGAAAGTAGCGTTCTTTTTAACAGTAAAATTGAACATAGAAGAAGAAAATATGAGGAAATGAAATAGATACAAGAAATTATAAAAAAATTTTCTATAGTAAGCCAACCAAAAGAGATTTTTTGGTGAAAAAAAAATACTATCAAGATACTGACAGTGCCATCACATTAAAAAAAATCTGTAGCGATATTTTATTATGTTTTACACATTCTATTATGATCCATTCATTTGTTATAAAGAACCGAAATAAAAAAGATTTGTGTTTTTTTCGTTTTTCGCTTTTAAAATCAAAACTAATAAAACAATCTCGATAGTATAATAGACGAATTATAGAGAAGTAAAACATCAACAAAATGAGCTTTAGATCGACTCAATCGGATCATTAGTAACGGAGAAAAACCGGAAATTTTAGCTTTTGTCAAATTCATATCTTCTTTAGTTTTCAAGTTGTAGCGCTGGCCCTTCCGAAATTAATAGTAATTTATGTGTACTTTATACGCGCGAAGACCAGACTCTGTTTTTAGGATGGTCCGATTGTAATTTTGTAAAATTATTTTGAAAGTATAATATAATCATTCTACAAGCCTTTATTTTCATTTTGTATCAAAAAATGGGTGAAATATGTGAAAAACGCTAGCGCGTGACAATAGCCGAGTAGTAGGTACAACGCGGCTAATGATGCAACTTTTGAGGGATTGGCGGATAAATATTTTACCGTTTTCAGTCATATTTGCTAGCATTTTTCACGTACATCACAGACATATTGATACAAAATGAAAATATAGTCTTATAGAATGATATCTCTACTTTCAAAATATTTTTACAAAATTAAAATCGGAACTTCCATGACGCACCTAAGCTCGCTGAAAGATGGTGCACTGAAAATTTCAAATGGCAACTGTGCAACAACCAATAGTCCCACAGGGCCTAGTTTTGACACTCATAAAGTACATATAAATTATTATTATCCTACCAACGGACAGTGCTACAACTTAAGAAATGACGGAGAAACAACTCTTTGAAAAAACAATAAATTGTTGTTACTAATAATTCGATTGAGTCGACCCAGGGCTCATTTTGTTACCATTTTTATTTATCTGTTTACACCATTGCCGTTGCTCCATTTGTTTTGATTTTAAAGGATGTCCCAAAATTCATGTAAGATTTACATTTACTGCCATATATACGGTAACGTGTTGGCAACCAAAAAGAGAACAGTTTGACAGCTGACAGTTTAGGGTTAGTAACAATGGAGCAGTACACGAGAAAACAACGCGTTTTCATGGTTGACGGAGGACTCTGGCAGAGCTACACCGAGAGATTTACAACTTACAAGGACATTAGGAATGCTAAAAAACAGCTTTAAGAAATTCTGTGAAGACATTTAAACTACATCTGTCGCAACTAGACTTTACAAGGTCATGGCGATGGGTAGGGTCGACACAGTAATGGCATTCAGAAAGCCAGACGGCAGCTTCACGGAGAATGAAGAGGAAAGAGCATTACTCTTACTCAACACAGAAAAGCTACAGCAATGGCCAGACACATATGCAGTAGCGGCCGTTTAAAATGGGCATTGAACACCTTTCAATCATTAAAAAACTCCAGAGTTGATGGAATAATCCCGGCCCTGCATCAACGAGGGTAGGAAGAGATTTTACCACACATAATACGCATCAGTAAAAGGAGTCTGAAACTGGGCTATATACCACAAATATGGAGAAGGGTCCGAGTTACCAGTTCATTCCGAAAGCGGTGAGAAAAGACATTACACACCCTAAATCCCTGCGCCCCATCAGTCTCACATCGTTTATTTTAAAAACGAGGGAGAAAGCAGTAGATAATTATATCAGAACCGAAATTCTTGAACAGGCGTCGCTGCAGCCTCATCAACATGCGTATCAAGCGTGTATGTCTACAGAAGCCGCACTGATACAATTGACAGCTGAGATTCAAGAAGCACTGAACAGGAAGGAAACTGTAATATGTGCCTTCCTCGATATGGAAGGGGCTTTTGACAACACTCCACATGAAGCAGTCAAAAAAGCACTAGACGACTGGGGGTAGATGAAACGACATCCAAATGGATAGCACGACTTCTCTCCACGAGAATAGCAGAGACCGAGATAGGACAGGACACTATCGCCCTATGTACCACCGTAGGATGCCCTCAGGGAGAGTAGCTTCTCCACTTAGGTCGAGCTTAATTGTAGATCAACTCCTCTGTGGTCTGACTGACCTCGGCATATCTTGCCAGGGCTATGCCCATGACGAGGTCGTGATCGAAAGAGGAAAATTCTCTGTGACATAGTTCAAAGTTCATAGTTCAAAGAGGGCTTGAATACACTAAAGAATGGTACTAGATGATGAGACTAAGTATCAATCCCACCAAAATCACCCTAGTAGCCTTTACATGAGAAAGAAACCTCAATCTGAAAACCATCAAAATGGATGAGAATGTTATTGAGTGGAACTCATTGGTTAAATATCTGGGACTGACCCTAGATAACAAACTTCTTTGGAATAAGCATGAAAAAAAGTAATCAAGAAGGCTACAAAAGTCTTGATGATCTGTAGAAACTTTGCGGGAAAAAGATGAGGTACAAACCCAAAAATCCTGCAGTGGATGTACTGGATATAATAGTGAGACTAATCATCACATGGGGCAGTGATCTGGAGCAAAACAACTAATCTTGCTAATACGAGAGCTAGCCTCTCGAAAGTTCAAGGACTGGCCTGTGCATGTATAATCGAGGCAATGGGCGCCATGGAAGTAATCCTAAACCTCACACTTCTACATATATTTCTAGAGAACATGGTGACGAGGACGATTTATAGGATGATGAGAGATGAGGTCATAAAACGAAGGCCCAATCTCTTATCCAGAAATCAACAAATCTGGGACGTGCCCCAAGATGAAATGAAAAAGAAATTCAGCTTTGTGAGAAACGTCAGCATAAAGTTGAGTCACAAGAGTGAATGGGCCAAAAACACCATTGAAAAACTCAGTAAGAAATCTATAATAAGTTATACAGATAGCCCAAAAAACAATGGAAGGACTGTATAGACCCGGCACCAGACACTACAAAAGTTTGAGTAAGTCACTAAGCATTTTCCACGTAGAAATACATGCCATTAGGATATGTATTCAATTTAACAAGGAGAAAAACTCTCATGGCCAAGAGATTATCGTCTTGTCGAATAGTCAAGCAGCCATCAGTACACTGAGCTCTCAAGTTATCAGTTCCAAGATGGTCTGGGAATACCTAGAGGAACTAAATGATTTGAGTAAGGAGGATAAAGTCACCCTCATATCGGTACCAGGACATACCGGGATAGAGAGGAATGAAATAGTAGATAGGCTTGCGAGGAAAAGGGCTTAGACTTCATTATGATATCAAGAGGAAGGAAGTTTAATAGAATTTTCATGGCTGCTGCTGTAGTGCTTCTCATAGCACCCGTAATGCATAGGCAGGCCAGTCTTTGGAGTTTGTAGAGCTCCAGGGTGGTGAGAGGTTATCATGTGTCTTACCACTGCAGTATACAGCCAGTGTGCTTTAATCCCCATTTCTTGCCCAGTACCCTTTTTGCTGCTATGATGGACATTTTTCCTTTTCTGCAGGTCTGAGTTCCAGGTAAGCTTTACATTCAGGATAACCCTTAGATATTTAACTTCCTGGCTCATTTGCAGTTGTATATTGAAGAAAGTTGATAATTTTAATTCACCCAACTATCTTCTTTTAGTGAAGGGCATGAGTGAAGTTTTTCCTGGGTTTACCCTAAGGTGCTCCTTAGTACGCCACTCCTCCACTATAGTCAGAGCACCTGGCATGAGCTCTGATACCATATTGCCATGTTTCCCCACAATGAGTATGACTATATCATCAGTATACCCCTGGGTATAGTAGCCTCGGTCGTTGATATTGACTAGGAGCTCATCAACTACCAAATCCCACAGAAGTGGGAATATTATTTCTCCCTGCGGGCATCTCTTGGCTATCGACACCTCCACGGTTTCCTCCCACTGATTAGATTTTATATCTTAATTTATTGTCCTTTTATTTGTAAGTATATCTGAAACTGAAGAAAATGTACTTTCCATAATTAAAAAGCCTTGGTTTCTTTAAACAAATATCTACTCATAAATTTTAAAAATACTCAATTATTTGTTTTAAAATACAGTTTTAACGGGTCATCCTCATAAAGAATTGCAGAAAGAGTATATACTTTTATCTGTATATAGACCTGTGTCATAACAACAGTAACATTACATATCATTGTTTCAGTTACAGGTTTATCTTCCTGGTTATAAATAATTTAACTGCCAACATGACATATTTGACCCGGAAATGTGAATTTTATAACGCCAGAAAGCGACGGGTATAAAATGTATTTCGAAAATGTTCCAGGCAATTTCAAAACAACATCTAGACAAATAAATACACAAATTAAGGTTTTACAGCATTTATTTTGCTTTTATGATTCACTTTCTTTGTTTCTTACTCGATGATGTTAAAAATAAACATGTCACGAGAAAGAGTTAAGGTGTGTATTTCTTATTTGTATGCTCTCAGGGCAACAAATTACATGTTAGCAGCTCTCATACAGTAGATTGTCATGGTTCAATACATTTTGTTTTATTTTTTACATATTCGAAATTTCTGGTAGTGTATAAATCTCCTTAATGTTAAGTGCAAATATTGGAGAAAAAGAAATATATACCCTTTAAATATGAACCTGTTCAAAGATAAACCGTGGTGGATTTGCAATATTCATAGGCGGGCGCTTGAACGAAAGTCTATTAGATAATAACTCAAGAAAATTTTAATAAACAACATTCTAGAAAAATTTAAACTAAATTTATATTGACAAATATTATTGATTTTCCGCCAAAACGCCAATACTTCTCGCTTGACCGATGTGACGTCACACTGGTAAACTGACAAGAATATATAAATTTGTTTCGTAATATTTGTGATATGAGTTCTAAGTTATTTTAAGTGTTACGCGGTACCTCAGTATACAAGAACTACAATTAAAACACCTCAAAAGTTATTTATTCACTCTCTATGTTTGGAAAATAATTGGAAAATGTGGCTTCTGCTAGTCCGGCACTGCTCGTTTTATTTTAGTTTTGAGCTTACAAACACCGATTATTACTATTATGTAATTATTATCGGTTGCGGAAAAAACAATTCTTGATATTGATGATGATTCTCGGCAAATTCGAACTATTTGCCTTAATAAATCCTATTTTCTTCATAACAACCTTTCTTAGAATCGTTTTCAAAAGGGAAAGTGAGCAAATTTCAAAGAAATTACATGAAAGTGACTATAAAATATGAACTAGGCAACGTAGCCCTTGACAGCGATCACGATGTGAAATTTAATATGTCAAGTTCGTGACAGCGATGACGTTGGCTGTATTCTTTAGAGTATTTTTCAAATAACCAAAGTGAAAAAAATGAAACTGATAACTATGTTTTTTTTTTTTTGAATATGCATTTACTTGTCATTAGGTCGAAGTGATCATGAATACTTCAAGTGATAGAACTGAAAGTAATAATGACAAAAGAATAACCGGATCAGGACGGAGTTAGTATGGAGTAACATCATTCACTTTGATTGGTGTTGGTTGTCGTGACTCGAAAGAGATTTAATTAAATTTTTATTATTAAATAAAAATAAAATTCCTTAAAAATAAAGAAAAATATTGTGTGTTTGAGGATTTCTATTGCGGAAACTACCGTTTCGCGCCAAAATTAAATTTTTGTTTGAATACAGTCAACATTCTAATAACTTTTTTAATGTAGTTCACGTTAGTAGTTACTCGTCTCCTTCAATTATAATTTGGCACCGATTTCAAAAATTTCAAGTTCATATAAAAATTTATGTTTTTATTTTTCGCCTTTTAGCGCTTTTTTAGAGTGGTTCAATTTCTTATAATAAATTGTATTTTTCGTTTCATAGTTTTAAATTCGTTATGATATCAATAAATTATTTACCTCGCAATATTTCCAGAAAGAACCCAGTTTTCCGAAAGTTGTAACAGTGTTACACAACACACAACAAATATTTTGATTCTGAGAATTCTCCAAGTACAAGATGAAATTATACCAAACAAATATTTAGTTTGCCGTAGTAAATGGCCATCTTAAATTTTAAGAATTTCATTTTAGATTTATAATCTATGCCACCAAACCACCAACACTGATATTTAAAGAACTTAAGATATGTCAATTTTTTAGTCCGATATATTTTATCCTGCATATTGAATTTGAAGAAATTTATTTAAGAATTACCCAATATCAATTTTGAACAAAATCGAAAAATGTAAGATTTTTAGACCCCATATTGCATCTACCATATCAAATTTTAAAAATGAACTTCAAATTGGTAACCTATGACCCCGAAAACCCCCTTATGGCGATTTGTACACATGTGAATAACGTAATTTTCAACTCACCGTATTAGATCCGCCATGCTGAATTTCAAAAAAATAATTTTTAACTCTTAATCTAATCTTACTCTACACCCTCAAGAACACCCTAATATCAATTTTTGACATAATCTGGAAGTGTAAAATTTTTGGACCGCATTATTGCATCTGAAATATTAAATATTTTAAAAATAATTTTAAATTTTTTATTTACACGCTCAGAAACTCCTGAGTACAAATTTTGAACAAAACCGTGAGCGGTAAAATTTTAGTCCGCCATATTGATTTTTTAAAAATAATTTCAAATTCGTAATTTATATTCCTAAAAACACTCATTTAAATAATTTCAAATTCATAAGTACTCACAAAAACCCCCCAATATCAATTTTGGACTAAACATAAACTAATTTTAGATTCTTTATGTGCCACACCGAAAACTCACACGTGTAAATTTTGGAGAAAATCGGACCAAAATTTTTCTCCGCCATATTATATCTTGGATTTTACTAAATCAATTTCAGCCAAAATGAAATGCGACCACTGCAGCAACTTTCTGAATATACATAAAAAAAAGCTGTCGAATTTAGAAGCTCCTTCTTTTAAGAAGTCGGTTAAATAGTAAAACAACAAAAATTACATTTAACATTATTTTATTTTACGTATTTTAACAAACGCGAGTGTTATTAAAACGGTTTAAGATAAATATAAGGAAATAAGGTTTTTTTTCAGAAACTTGAATCGGAATATATCTAATTTTACAGGTAGGAAAAAATGTTTAGATTTACTAAACCTAATATATTCGTATGTAATTAGCGTCCTCCAGTGGAAAACTTAAAATGATTATTAAATTCTTATTTCTTGCATACAAAAAAAATTATAATACCAATTTTGAATAACATGCATTGAACTGTTTTCAAAATATGATTTTCCAAAATAAATTTTCATTTTGGACACCTCTTTCGCTCTTAACGAGCAACATTTCAAACAACCTATTAGTTAATTGTTCGATTTTGATGTCTAGGATCTTCAGTTGTTATATGGTCCATTTGTTATGAGACACCCTCTATATCAGGGTAGCTGTTTGAATTTCAGGTTTAATGAATAACAAGAAATATCGATTATAAAAAAGTTTTATTTTTTCCAAATATTTTCCACGATACACTTTTGTATGCGTTGCTACCAATTTGATATTATTCACGGTCGAGTAACCAGAGCGACAGAATCTACATGCGCTCATTCAACCCACTTAAGATGTTTCAAGGAAATAAAAAAGTTCTCCAAAACAACCATAAATCCGAAAACCTGACTGGGATACGAGTATCGGTTCAGACAAGACACGACTTACACAACACGAAGACAGTTGTAAATAAAAGCACAGGCAGACTCCCCGGTAAAAACACGGTAGCTAGGTAGAAGTCAGTCGCTCAAGACAACGACGATAAACCTCAAACAACCAAGAAAGAATACGAAAAAGGAAAAGAATTAGGAGGAAAAAACACAACGAACAAAGAAGGAAGAAGCGGCGACCAACAAAGATCTACCCTTCTTCTTCCAAGTTTAAAAATACCCCCGATGGTACTGCTTGGCGAGAAAAGATACGATGAAGTCCTACAAGACTGCAAGAACAAACAAATCTGCCTTGAGCATTCAAAAACAGCACCAGAAGGCGTGAAAATATATCCTAAGACCCCAAAGGACTACAATCACAAAAACAAATAATCAATAGCATACCTGTCTTCAGCAAAATGAAATTCTATTACAAATCACTCTGAGAGGGGTCTAGAATCTCTCTCAGAAAGCGAAATGACATACGATACAACAGGGACTTTTACACCATCAAAACAATCAGATGGCACCACAGAAAAGAGGATTCGATTCCCATGATACTTACTAGTCCTCCTTCCTAAAGATGAAAGCTACCTCTACAACTTTAAAGAAATAATGGACAACAAAATCAAAGCAAAAAGACAACAGCCTATAGTCAAGACTTTCCAATTCTATAACTGCCAGTTATTTGAGCACGTAGCATTCAACTGCAAAGCCCAACCAAGTTGTATCAGTTACGGCGAAAATCACCTTGTATCATATTGCAGAAAATCGAAAAAAGTTCATTGAAGATGTGCCAATTGTGGAGGGGTATTCCTTACATCATATGGAGGTTTCCCTAAAAGACTATGCCCAGGGCAATGTAGCAACCTTGCCCAATGACCCGACCAGAATGTTGAACGAGACCTTGCAGATGGTATTTGAGAAAATGATGACCAAAATACAATCTTCTTTGGTCATGACGTTATCCAACATAAACCCTTGAGAAGCCCAAGATCAACCACTTCCAGGACTTAGCCATAGAACCATGGTTATCCCAGCCCTAAACATTTCAGGCATTGGGACATATTTTATATAGTAATAATATATCTTAAGTTTTCTTTTTTTTTTTATCCGCGATTGTCAAATTATACCGGATCTGACGCGAACGTAGGTTCTTCATGACCAAATTTTTATGCGATAAATTATAAACGTTTGTGTTACTAATGCCTATGGTTGCCCCAATCTCGTGGTATGTCACATGATGATTTTGCCACAATGTTCTACAAACTGCAAATAAGAAGGTTAGTTGACACCTAACAACGCCATTGTTGCCAGTTCTTGAAAGATAAACAACCACCCTCGTATAATTATTTTCTGTTTTACGAAAAAATGTCATGCACAATTGTATTTATTATTATTGCTCGAATTTAGAGATTTTACATTAAACTTCCTGTTAGATCTTAAAATGGATATAAGAAGTATTTTTGAGATATTCCTCTCTTAAAGCTAAACAAACTTAAACTTTAGGTTAGAGCTCAAATACTTTAGTAATTATATTATAAAATAGATCCATATCTAGTAAACAAATACATAAAATTTAGAACTTATTTTTCATAAACCGGTGACATTTACAAATTACAGAAATAACACCAATAAAATAAAGAAGGAAAAATGAATCACTTAACCTAAAGTCATCAACGTTCCTAAAGTCACACATTGAAATCTAGGCCGACTCTTTACGACTCCTCGTGGCGTCATAAATTTCTGGATAATATAGAGGGACTTTTCCACGTTTTAATCCTCTTTATGAGGTTTTTATGGTAATTTGCAGTATTGTTATTTTAATGTATGAAATAAAATAAAATTTTTTCACTTCCGTGTTGTATTTATAAATGATCCCTAATTTTCTTTACTTTGGCTTCCAGAGGTGTATTAAGTACCACTGAATGCTGATATTAAAAACTTGATATTGTAAAAGTTTTAGAATAGGTAAATGATTAAGTCTCCTCAGTTTTGCTTTTCAATTAGTTGGACCCAAATGCGATTTCTTTAGGCTTAGTAGACGACTTTGCCAGGGAGGAAGAGGAAAAATTTGGGCATCGGTGTCTGAGACCATTTGCGATTACTTCCTACAACTTGCTAAAAAACTAAAAATAAAATATCCCACTTCTATCACATGTTATTCACAAAAATTTTCATTAATTAAAAATTATACTTATTTATAAATAATGACTCAAAAAAATTCACACCAAAGTTGTCAAAATTTAAATAGAATGACCTGTATCTTATTGTATATTTTGATATTGTGGGCCAAATAACGGTAAGTTACTATTATATTTCATATACCTAAGACAAGCCGTTGTCGAAATATTTAACTCTTCTTGAAATTGTAAACCAAAATTTAAAAGGCGTGCTTGCCTTGTCTATTCTATGTTTTAAATTAGATGGGTTTTATGTAAAATTATTAAAGTTTATTGTGAAAAAAATGATATTAAAAAAATATACAGGATTGATAAAAACTTATATTTGATTTTTATTATAATTAAAGCTAAATAACTTTTTTATTTTAAATGGAACACCCTGTATTTAATATTGAATTTATATTCTAATTTTAACAGTCTTTAAAACTGTAATTCATATTTTTTAGTAATTTAGCATTTGCAATTTTAAACATAAATTTTTTGGAATTTATTTTTTAAAAGCAGGCACAGGCTGAGCTGACATCATAATTCAACATATACAAAAAATTTTTGACAGATAATTTACTAACACTTCTTGTTAGTTAAACCATAATGGTTTTCCGGAGTTGTTTGAAAACCATAATTATTTAAAATGAGGACTTACCCCAAGAAAAAGAAATTTATACGATGTTAGTTATTGGGGGGCTCAAAAATATCCTAATAGATTCCATCCTTCATTCATTAGAAAATTTCTTGCATATTTTTCGAAGAACAGGAAGTGCGACTTATAAAAAAAATGAATTTTTGGTTATGAAATCTCTCGTTAGCATACAAGTCACTGAAAAATTTAAATGCAGTAATAAGTAGCCGTAACATTGGAAGAATGATAAAAAACACAAAATATCACCTATATCGCATTCAATTATATAAAGAACTTTCGATTGCGATCGGCCAGCAGAAGTCAAATCTGTCACAAAAAGATAGAAAAACAGGAAAGCTCCAGGAGCCGACGGTATTTCAAACCGCACGCTAAAACTTTCGCCCAGGAAAGGAACAGCAGCAGTTATCAATATAATCAATGCTATGCTAAGACTAAGGCATTTTCCAAATGTCTGGAAAAAAGCACAAGTTGTGATGTTGCCCAAACCGGGTAAGAATCACACTTTTCCGCAGAATTACAGGCATATCAGTCTGCTGCCTTCATTGAGTAAGGTAGCAGAAAGGATAATACTTAAAATGCTAAAAGAAGCGACGGAAGTATCATAAGTTATCTAGCAGGAGCAGTTTGAATTCGTGGATAAACGATCCACAGTACTGCAACTGTTGCCAAATTTGCAACTGAGGGATTCAATAGCAACAAATCAATGGGAGTTATTCTGCTAGATGTAGCCAGAGTTTTAGATACAGTATGACACACGAGCCTTATCTACAAACTCCGGAGAGTTAGCTACCCGGCGTGAATCTGTGAGATTGTAGATTCATATCTACAAAGACGTAAGTTCATCGTCAAGGTTGAGCAGGAAACATCGCAACCGAGAAGACCAGAGACAGGAGTACTACAGGGGTCCGTACTCTCTCCACACCTCTATAATATCATCCCTATGACGAGGAATACGAAAATGGTCCTATTTGCAGACGGTACCGCTATTATGGCGAGATCTACTCATCCCATGATGATCAGTAGATATCTGCAAGAAAAAATGGACTTAGTCAACGACTGATTCACTTTTTGGAAAATAGCAGTGAGTGCTGAAAAGAGTCAAGCACTCTTTGTGACGAAGAGAAGGAGATCACCGAGCGAGATGATAGATATTGATGCCAAAGCCGTCGAAAGGACGAATCCAGCCAAATATCTTGGCGTGATACTAGATAGAGGATTGTGTTGGGAAAAACACACTACTGTCGCAATAAACAAATTCAAGTTTGCAAGAAGACAACTCTATCCTTTGCTTAACAGAAGAAGCAAAATGAGTTTAAGGAAGAAATTGACGATAATTAAGACAGTGCTGACTTACAGCTCAGCTGCGTGAAGCTACGCTGCTGATTCGTACATCAAAAGACTCGAAGCGCAGGGAAGCATACTACTGAGAATGGCCTTAAACGCCCCGTGGTTCGTCAGGAACAAACAGATACGTCCGCTAAGCCAAGATTTTATTTTATTTTTGTTTATATATATATGTATGTTTTCTACCAAAAAAAAAATAAATTAAATATTTTCTTTACATTTTTATGTATGTCTATAGTTACTGACTACATTTTCATCTAAAACCCTTTTAAACCACAATCGAAACACTCTTTACAGTAAAGCTCTTAGGAAGGTATAACTTAAATAATTCGAAAACATACTCCTTAATTCAGGGATCGTGAACTTCCTAGTGGGCTTTAAAAGCATGTTTGTTTGTATTTCTAAGCCCGGGTGGCATTTTCTATCGCCACATTTATGTGCTAGTGATGTCACAACTTTTCGAAAGCAATTTTGTTCTAATAAAAACGTTTTAAACTGTCAGTATGTCGTAATAAAACGATTGCATGCGACCAGAATCGAATAAATTTATTGAAAACCAGAAATGTGGGTATTTTAAATTTTTGAAATAATTTAACCACAACAAAAATATACTTTGACTGATATTATGAACGTTAAATGTTGTGTAGCATATTATAAGCAGAAAAAATGAATTAAATCACACACTTTAATATATAATTTACAGAACATCCGAAGAAACCACTTTAAAACAGTTTTTGTGCAAATTTGCTTTATTTTACATTCTTTATATCCTTTAATAGGAAATAGTCAGTAATAAACTTTCCCAGTAGAAACAATTTTTTTTTCAATCCCAATACTTAGCCCTGGATATTTACCACCCAATGATCAGTTGGTTTATTTGAAATTCGGAGACCTAAAATATACTTAGAGTTGTCTTAAATTACATACTTTTTGCAAGACTCTTATTTTGTATTCAAGATTCCCCCGTAATAAAAAGTGTATTAAACACCTTTAAAGTATCATATTTCTTACCTATCTACACATACTATATTCCTTCAGTAAACTAAACCAGTAAGAAGCTTTGTCTACCTTTAAAAGCAATCTCGTAACACAAGAAAGGAATTACAGTATAATATTTCATATAGTGCATTTTTTCAGACCTGAACTTGCTTCGGCTCCAAACAAAAAGAGAAATGAGAAATCAACCTTGAAAATTATAAGTTTGTTTATATAAGATGAAGAAATAAAATCTGACTGTTGGAGCTTGTTTACCTCTTTCAAAATAATATTATAATTTAAAAATCGTTTTGTACAAATGGACAAAAATTCCTATTATTTTTTAAAATGCCAACTTGACAATTATTAGATTTTTAAAATTCCACTTAACAAAAAAATATAAAAATATTGAACCGACTTCTAAAAATGCGCTGAAATATATATTTTTATATGAAATGGAATTTCTCAAATTTCTTAACGTAGTTTGTATGTAGCTCGTATTAATAACTTCTTTTAGAAATAAGGATCGATTTCATAAATTACAATTTCAGATAAAAGATTTTAAAAGTCAGTTCAATTTTTTTATAAAAATTTTATTTTTCGATTTTTAATTGTGAATTCATTATGATATTCATATTGATGATATTAATGTACCTCCCAATTATTTCAAATTCATAAAAAAGTAACTATTTTACCCATCAGTTGCAAACTACATTAAACTAAACAACAAAAATTTATTGATTTAGTGAATTTTTTTAATACCAATTTTGAATGAACTTATACCAAACATATATTTAGTGTGTCATAGTATATCCGGATTTTAAATTCGATGCTAAATTTTAGTCCATCATATTGATTCCGACGTATCGAATTGTTCAAAAAGAATTTTAAATCCGTAATCTACACCCTCAGGAATCGCCTTACACCAACTTTGGGAAAAAAAACGTGGGATGTAAAATTTTTTGGACACCATATTAGATCCGTCATATTGAATTTTTCAGAAATAATTGTAAATTCGTAATTAACACTCTAAAAAAATCCCCCTATATCGATTTTGAAAAAAATAAAGAGATCTAGAATTCTTAATTAGCCATACTAGATCAGCAATATTTATTATTTTAAAATAATTTTTAATTCATTATGTGCGACCTCGAAAACTTCCCCATACCAATTTTGGAGAAAACCGGACAAAATTGATTTTTTTGTCCACCATATTATCAGCGCCACCTTGGATTTTACTGAACCAATTTCATCCAAAACTATTATGGGATCACTTCCTGAAAATAATGTAAAACATTTCATTCAAATCAATTGTGCTGTTAAGAAGTAATCGACGTACATACTTAAAAAATACATAACAGTCGAATTTAGAACCTCCTTCATTTAGAAGTCGGTTAATAAGTATTCATCTCTTTACCATTAAGCTGCTGGAACCTCAAAAGTCAGATTATATAAACTGGTGTCTGCAAAAATATTTCTTAGATAATTACATACATATCATTATGACATTTCTGCTTAATTTCTCACATAATGATACTTTTTAGAAGTACGTGATGAGTCAGGATGGCTCACCAGTATAAGGTTTACCTTAATACTATAATAAAAAACCTACTACTATAATAAAAAACTCTTTTATGACTTTTGCTTTTTAGCCCTAACATGAATAATCGTTTTCGCAAACGCACCACCCTAGAGCGCCCTAAGAAATTTCCTACGATGTAGACACTAACACAAAAGAAAATATCGGATTGTCTTCATATAAAAAAAATCTCCGATGTAAACCCGCATTACGTAGTACGTCTTATTCTAGAGCTTGAAGAGTGACCGCTTGGACTGATAGGTGACCGCTTGGACTGATAGGTAACCGCTTGGGAATTCAACTTTTTGGATACGCTCGTCTGCTACAAAAACCAGATCCTTTAAAGTATTTCCTGAAATAATTAAGACGTCAAGATAATTTAAACTATTTTCCAAAAAATATTTTAAAAATATCTCTTCACTTCCCGATTTTTTAGAGTAAATGCTAATGTAACTTAGTAAAACAAATGGCAGATAAATCATAAGATTGTGTATAGAAATTGTGTAATTTTATTTAAACCGAGTAGAGATCAGTAAATTCCTAGGAAACGTTTTATTTTCGGATCTTTACGAATCGAATACCTCTATTTCAAATGGTTTCTTGTTTTGCAAATCAAAAATAGACGTACAATGTATTTTTTTGAAAATTTATTTTTAGAGTTGAGACTAAACTGTTTTCTAATTTCGGAAGATAAAAATTCTTTTAGCGATATAAAAAGAAAATAGGAAAAATTACAATACAATAGATATTAAAGTGAATAAATAAGTCACCGAAATTAGTATGATTTGTATACAGAATGTCCGGAAAAATGTGGGAAATCTCCCTGATATGAATAAAACATGTAAAAGGAATACTACAATTCATACAAACTTTTTTCGTATAGGCCTCCTCTTCGGAGATATGTGCTCCCAAAGAGCTGCAATGGAATCAAGTTTTTTACACATAATTATTGAACCACTAAGTACATTTAAATTTTTTTTTAATATCATGTATATCAGGTAAGACCCTTCAAATTACTTTCCAAGAAAGTGTTGTAAATTACGTACAGATACAGGGAAGGACTAACTATGACACTTATGATCCTTTATGACAAGAACTTTGGACAACTTTTTTACATACCTTGAACTATTGAGTAAAAATTAAGTACTCTTAATTTATGTCGCTAATCCTAACTGTTTTCGAAAACACGTCATGTTATTTACACTGTCAGTCCCTAACTTCTGTCGGGTTGAATATGAAAAAGAGGAATTTTCACCCGTCACCATTGTTTCAATAAAAAGTTAAGTTAACTGCTTAGATAAGAACTTCCTTTCAACATGGGCTCCGTGAAGTCTGAGACACTCGCAGACACGACGAATTGAGGACTGCTGTACCCGCCATATTAATTTAGCATTGTTTCTTATTTGATCACTCCGTAGAAGTTCCTCCCCACTATCGACTGAAGTGGAACACATCAAAGTTTTGAGGTGTCCCCATAAGCAAAAATCCATTGGCGTTAGGTCGGGAGATCGAGGAGGCCAGGCAATAGGTCCTCCTGTACCGATCCAACGGTTTGGATAGACATTATTCAGCAACGCTGAAATGAAGTGGTGCCCCATTGTGCATGTAGTACATGTTTCGGCCTGTTTCAAGTGGTAAGTGCTCCACTAAATCGTGAAAAGTATTTTAGAGGACCTCCAAATAAAGTTCTCCATTCAGTCGTGCCACCAATACGAATGGTCCAATCAAAAAATTGTCAATGATTCCTGTCCAGATATTAACTGATTGGAACTGATGTTGAGGATGCGAAACAATAGTTGTATGGGGAGTTCCATCAGCCCATATATATGAGTTGTGTAAATTTATGATACCATTTTTAGTAAACCCTGCTTCGTCCGTGAAGAGAACAATGCTAATGATGTTTACATTATATCGTTGCGGATCCTCCAATAGCCAGTTTACAAACTGCATTCTACGAGGAAAATTTGCAGGAATCAGCTCAGGCACTTTTTTCAAATGATATGGATATAATAGCTGTTCTTAAAGAACTTCATGTACTATTGTTTTCGATGTATTAAACTCGCTGATAATTTCCGAGTGCTCGTTGAAGGAGTGTCATATACAGCATTTCAAACACTTTCCTGTAATTGCGGCGTACGTACTGTTTCTACCCAATTAGCATCAGTACTTCTTTTCCCAAAATATCCTAAGATTATGAAGAAATTTAGTAATATTACCTTATCAATTGGAATCGCCTATCATTCTCCCTTAGACGTTGGTCAACTCGTAGAAATGTTTTCTGTTCTGAAACCTCCTGTTAAAGATATGTAAAAAACGTTGTCCAAAGTTCTTATCATACAAGGCGTATAAACTGGGGTCATGTGTGTGTCACAGCTAGTTCGTCCCTGCCGCTGTAAGTAATTCATAACACTTTCTTGGATATTAATCTGAAGGGTCTTACCTGGCATATTAAAAAAAATTGAAATATACCTGGTGGTCAATTATCTGTAAAAAAAACTTCATTCTATTGCAGCTCTTTGGAAGCCCATGTCTCCGAAAAGGAGGCCTATACGAAAAAAGTTTATATGAACTTGTAGTATTTCTTCCACTGTTTTTTTTTCATACCAGGGAGATTTCCCACATTTTTCCGGACACCCTGTTTAGTTTGGATACCTCAGGGGAAAAGTAAATATGAAAAAGTAAGCTTCTTTCCTGCCAGTTTTTTGAACCGATTTGATTTCTAAAACAGTTCACTGACCGAGTTCCAATATTAAACACAAGCGATGTGATAAATTCAACACAATGCCAACTATCATATATCTTAAAAATAAATTTATCATAAAACAAAAGTTGCTAGTCCTTCATAATAGACCGTAATTTTTATTACAAATGCAAGGTGAATGATAATGTACTAATAGCTTATTCAAAATCTTACTGCCACAAAAAAAATATAAAGAAGAGATAATACTATTATACGTTATAATCCACTACATTTTAGGACCATCAATCTTGTTATGCAGATGAATGTATCAGCTTTGAAAAGAAGTTTTTTTAAAGGCCGGCTTCTATTATCATATGAGATGTCTGATGTCTGATGGGTTGACCTATTTACATATTTTGAGTCTGAGAGGCTGAAGCCACCAGATAATATGGAATTCTTACGATGAGTTGTTTGTTTGATTTTTTTTTTATTTAAATGATTAATACAATACTAAGAAATGTGTAATAAGTAATATACTGTTTAAATAAATATTTAATATGAAAAAGACTTATGTTTACTGTTTTTAACATATTGTTTGATACATTGTAGTGAATTTTTATTTTTATTTATTCCCTCTGGAAAATGAGTCGTCCCAATTTAATAACTAGATTAAAGACAACAAAATCATTTCTAAAGTACAGTGTGATTTCAAAAAGAACTTATAGCATTACTGTCGCCTGGTTTTAACACGAAAGGGAAACAATTGAATGATGGTAGTTTGTCTTCATTAATGCTTCACAACTAACCAAGGCTTTATAAAAAAATATCGAGCATGATTTTCTGTGCTCAAAGATCAGATATTATCGTTCACAACAGGCTCTGTATTATATTTATAGTACGGAAATTTTTCTGTCTGCAAAAAGTTTAGCTTTTTAGCTAGGTCGTGAAGGAGCATATAAGCTTGGCACCCTCTTTTAATATGCTGGACTGCTTTTGATGTATGTATGAAGTATGAAGCTCTGTGGGAACCCTTTCCATGTTTTCGGATCCTAGGTGACGTGGTCTGCCGTATTTCCTACGCACTTTTGGACAGTTCGCGCTGTTGTAAGGAGAATCGCTTTCTGCATCAGTTTATACAGATGCTTACTAAGGTCTAGTCCCTTGATGTTCTGCAGGAGATTCTTTGGTATCACTCCAGTTGTTGACAGTGAATCGTTTGGACGCTGTTCATTGCCAATTGTCTTCGGATTTGCACTTCCAGATCTCTGTATTTCGAAATCTTCTCGTGGTATTTTGGCCTTAGGTCGTTGCTGTTAGGTACAGCAATGTCGATTAGTGTAGTTCGCCTAGAAATTTTATCTGTTAATATAATGTCTGGTCTATTATGAGCAACTGTTTGATCCGTCAGAACCGTTCGGTCCCAATATAACTTGAACTAGTTGTTCTCAAGAATAGGCTCCGGATTCTATCTGTAATAAGGCACTTTTCCTACCTGCAATAGTTTTAACTTATCTGCTATCTCTTGGTGGAGTATTTTAGCAGATGAGTCGTGTTTTTCCTTATACTCGGTTGTGGCAAACGCTTGGCATCCTCCAGTATTGTCTCTGATGTTCGATACCCATATCTACATTGGTCATTTTCTATTAAGGGATCTCTGATGATGAAATATCGATAGTTCTTCGACGGAATAACCTGGTCTTGGATAGCTAACAAGAAGCCCTCCGTTTCCGGAAACATATGTCCTGGAACCAACCAGTAGTTCGACACTGACTTATCGATATTGTCCTGGATGATCTCATTTGGATGCCGTCCATAAAATGGTTTCTGTAGCCAGGCTCCTAACTTCTCTTGGTCTGTTCCGTGGTGAGAAGCGATATCCCATTCCCTCAACTGTAGCGGCGTTTAATCGTCTGCCTCGCATATTGCTCGATGTAGTGTGGAAGAGTTCGCTAACCTGTGGAAATAAAAACGTAAGTTTATTATTTGCTGATCGAGCTGCTTACCAATATCGACCAATCCTCTTTCTCCTTGGTGTCATGGAAGCATTGTCGGTTCAGTAGCACTCCAAAGGTGGTGTTTGTGTGCTTTTGTTAAAAGAGTTCTTACTTTCCTTTGCAGGTTTTCGATGTCTGTCCTGCTCCATTTTACAACTCCAAAAGGGTAGCTAAGCGCAGAGCATGTGTACGTGTTGAGCGCCTTAAACCAATTTCTAGTATTTAGACTAGTTCGTAACACCCGTCTTACCCTCCTGACAAATTCGGTGGTCAATTCGGCAGTCATAGTGTGATGGTCAATTCGTTTAGTGACAATGAGTTCATTGTAAGGCAGAACCACAATGGGCTTAGTGAATCGCCTTGAAATATTCCCCTTCGTATTGGATCCTAGTTCTCCAGGTTGACATGATGCATTCTAAAAAGGAAACAGAATGATTACCAATCCTATACATTCTCAATATAGTTTTGAGCCATTCCTGTGGCACTGGGTCGAAAATTTATAATCCACGCAGGCAGCAAAGAGATTTCTTGGGTTGGTACAGACTTGATTACATATGATAGAGTCAACAATCAATTGTTCCTTGTATCCCATTGTTCCCCTGGTGCATCCTCTCTGTTGAGTTACGATGATGTTATTTTTTTCACAACGTGCATATATGGGTTGGGTCAAGCAGGAGGTGATTACCTTATATAGTGTGATAATGCAGGTGATAGGCCTATATTTAGCGGGGTCATGTGTGTTATGTTGGTCCTTTGGTAAGAGATACGTAATACCTTCTGTCGGAAACAATGGCATTTTTGCTGGATTTAGAAAAACATCATTAATAAAGTTAGCCAGTTGATGATGTGTACACCAGAACTTCTGCCATGTTAGGTGGAGAGTTTAGCTTATGGTAGAAAGTCTTTTCTGATCGTTGGAACAGCGCATTGTCTCGTTTCCCGTTATTGCTGGTCTTGTATCTCTTTAGCCGTCCTAAAACAGCAGAGAGTTTCTGTTTCAGCGTGTCGAGGCATTGTTGAGTCGTACTATTCGATGGATCTTATTGCGAATGGTACCGGGCTCGAGCCATTATTCCTTCAACTTCCTTATTGTAATTATTAATATATTATTTTACATCAAAAAACTTTTCATAATATGAAAACATAATTTAAGACAAAAATCAAATTTTCTCTTTTACTTTTTCCGCAAAATGCTCCGGAAAAGTCAGGAATTACAGAATCGTTCCTTAAAAAAGTTTTTACGAAATTTTGTTTTTGCTTACTTGTTTGCTTCAGAAATTTATCTGCGGAAAAGCATTTAATTTTCAGTTTTCATATAGATAAAACAAAATATTTAAAGTTTTTAGATGTCGATAACTTCAACTACGTCGGTCTTTGTAAAAGCTAAGAGAGTAACTATTTTAGAAACGGATTAAAAAAGATACTTATCATCACTAACGCATCCTGTTTATGTCAACCTGAATTGATTCACAAATTGAATATATATTAGATTTCAATCAGATTAAAATTTATTTTTACTTTTTTTGTGAGTTACAGAAAAAAATGATAGCTAAGCTTGTTTTAATCGCGGATATTTTATTGGATGTTGATGTTTAGTCTAAGATTTGATATTTATTGCTGTTATTGTTGAAAAATTATGGAAATTAATGTTCCTTTCATCTTGCGTACGATTAGAACTGGATTAATCTAAATTTCAGCATTCATTTTTTATTTATAAATAAAGAAGACGGCAAGAGAAAGAAAAATACTTTGCGTGATTCACTAGGAAAAAAAATGTGTTGGATTTTATTACTTGCTCCATATTGTCAATATGAAATAAAACATATGAAAAAATCTGTATGTACTCAATTAATTACAATAACCTGAACTAACCTGGTGCTCAAATATACGTTTAACATTAGAAGATTTTTTAAATTTAGCACAAATTTTAAAAACACATACCCATTTCTGGAGATCCAGTTGCACTTATTAAGTTGTTTAGCATGGACTGCCAGCTTATTACTTTATTAATCACCAAGCAATAAGCCATAGCAATCTTCCTATCAAAATCCAAAGCTCCTTACTCAAGGATATTTTAAATTCACATAAGTTAGATTGCACGTAGTTAATATCATCTACAATTCTGTATTAAATTAAATAGTAGTTAATGTATAGGGGTATGTGTTGCATATTTATTAAACTATATTTCTAATTTTTCGTAATTCCCTTGTATAAGACCTTCCAAAAATATTTTATCCAGAAAGCTGAGTCGTCGCGTTTTATCCAGCGTGTTGTTAAAATTGCATAAAGTCCATGGACACTTGCCAAAATAAATGCCTTGTGACTCGAGATGTTTATAGAAATATAAGACTGGATATAGTCGTTTTATGTATTTCTGCAAGAGAAATAGTAAATATTGTAACGGTAAGGGGCTTTTATTCGTATTTTTTACTTTATTACACGCCTGTTGAAGCTATTATTGGAAGTTTACTTGAATTAAACAAACTTAAAAATAATATTTTATTGCGTTATGAAAAAGACAGATCAATATATTGGATGGTATCGTAGGTACATCTAATACTTTTCAAGTAATAAGTCACAATAATTTTTTTGAAGCTTTAACATCGTAGACCTCTATATGAAATTTTAACACGGAAAAATAAATTACTTGTCAACTACGTAGTTATTTAAACAATAAATTTTATATGGGTAAATTAAGTCAATGGTGGTGATTTCAAGACCATGGTAAATAATTCAGCTATTAATTAGTCCAATTTACAAAAAAAAAACACTTGAATCAATTAGGGAATTATGGACAGTGCCATCTCAACGGATTACCCAGTAATACAAGAGTAACAGCAAGTGACATATTGGCCCGGCAACAAAATATTTTTAGTAGTCACACAAAGAGAGCGTTGTAATTGTTTTGAAGGACTTCTGTCACTAGCTGTCGATGAGCAACGGTTTCTTTGAAGGATTTTTTTCACAGGGTCTGTTTAAACGATTATCGAGGCTTGATAATTCTCAAAAACTATACAAAAACCCTCCTTTTGACCAGAACTCTTAAGTTTCCCGATCATCTATGAACCTTAAGGATTCTTCTGTTACTGGCTTTTTTCTTTTATTGGTTCTTTCTATTACCGGCTTTTCATTTCACCAGTTATTCTTTTACCTGCTTTTCTTGTACTGACTTCTTATTGAAGCTCTTCTGTTTACCACTTGCTTCTTATGAAAGCACTTCTTCCTACCACCGGATCCAGTGCTTTACGGGGTTCCTTTTCTTTCACGGATTTAATTTACTAACTTACTGTCTGAGTTCACAACTGCTTAAGTATTGTCGTAATTAGCAATGCCCCTGGTGGTAAAGACATGTAGCTAGCGATCTATTTTCGACCACCGTAGAAAATGTATGGATGTTTCGTCTCGATACCTGTGGTGGACTCATCAGTGGGATCCACCGGTATCTTTCCCAGACATCCTTATACTTTCCACAAACTGGGACCTCTATTTAAGTCCAGTTTTGCCGGAAAGCGATGGTAAGATGTTATGTTCCACAACATGCCCCCCCCCCCCCTAAGGCATTTGCTTTCCGCCTTAAACTGTCGGACAGTCCAAGCCATTAGAAAGCACAGGCCTGAAAAGGAAATGGAACGGACATCCTCGGTGGTCTTCCAATGGCCGGGTCAGGCTTAATCAAAGCCAACGGCGATTAAGACCCTCGTCTGCCGCCGTCTCTGCTCGGGCGCCATTTCGCAATTAACAATGCCAATGGTGGTAAGGACATGTAGCTAGCGATCTATTTTCGACCACCGTAGTAAATGTATGGATGTTTCGACCCGATACCGGTGGTGGACTTATCAGTGGGATCCACCGGTATCTTTCCCAGACATCCTTGTACTTTCCACAAACTTGGACCTCTATTTAAGTCCAGTTTTGCTGGAAAGCGGTGATGAGATGTTATGTTCCACAACAGTATCTAGAAGACCTGCTTCGGCGAATCCGATAACAAGATAAGCATATTAAATAATTGAAATTATGTACTTTTTATACTTCCTACATTGCAGTTGCTGATTTAATTCAATAAGAAAACTGACAAGATTGATGGTCGATGGTCAGAGGTTTGAATTTTCTTTTGTTTCCTGTGTGACTGATAAATAGTTTAGTATCTATGTATTTCGACGATTGTATCTCGTAAATGTGATCAAGGCTTACAACTTCGAAGTAATATTTAGGAGTTGTATTGAAGATACCTATATTATGATTATTATCGTAATTTATTACTTTTAAGCTCGCAGGTGTAACCTTAGGATAAGTAAGTACATAGCTCTTAATAGTATATTTTTTGATCTGCAAAGCTTCAGCGTTTTCACTTGTTGTGTGTTTTCTGGAAAATGTACGGAAATGGTAGTGGACTGTATTTTGGGCGTCGGTAAAGAATTTAATTTCAGTTCAAATATACGACGAAGGTATGACAATCTCGAACAATTAAAAATGGCCTACTTTGTAGCTGCTCACTGATGTGGTAATCGTGGATACTTTTCTGGAGCTGACCTTTCAGTTTTGGCACTGTTATAGGTGTTGAATAAATAATTGTTTTTAATGTTTTAGCGGATTTAGCTGGCATATATAGGTTTTAACACTCGCATGGTATATTAGTGTTCGCGACACGTGTGTTCCGCTGAAGATTCATGTACAAGATGAGAGTGGACTGTATTTTGGGCGCTGGTAAAGAATTTAATTTCATTTAAAATATACGACGAAGGTATGACATTCTCGAACAATTAAAAATGGCCCACCTTGTAGCTGCTCACTGATGTGGAAATCGTGGATACTTCTCTGGAGCTGAGTTCTTTGGGTTTTGGCACTGTTATAGGTGTTGAATAAATAATTGTTTTTAAGGTTTTAGCGGATTTAGCCGGCATATAGAGCTTTTAGCACACGCGTGGTTTATTAGTGTTTCCAACAAGTGTGTTCTGCTGAAGGTTCAAGTGCAAGATGATAGCGTTTTCTACCATGTACCGTTAAGGTACGTATGACACTTATTGGTCATTTTGGCAAGAGACTGTCATATATGGCGCGAAATAATTCATGGCGCGAAAAGGGATTAAAATAAAATTAACTTCAGTTTGCTTAAATATAAATGTAAACGTAGAGATATGTTAATTTTACCCAGAGAAATATAACGTAAAAATTAATAGTACGGAAAGACGGAACACTGATCGAAGCAGAAATTGATGCCTAAGTCAAATTTCGAATAAAGTTATTAATAAAAAAAAATCGCATATGATGCGGACTTTACTGGTCACATTGTATATATATATATATATATATATATATATATATATATATATATATATATATATATATATATATCGCTGTTTGAATTTGCTATTAAAATGGAGCTTAAAAATATCTCTGAGTGAGGAACTCTGTATTTTAGTAGTAAGATGGCTAACAAGGTTTATTTCCTGGTGGCTAATAAAATAACAAACTGAACACCCACGCTGGACAAATTTTAAAAGTGAAATCTGATCTCCAGAAATGTTGAAGGTCTTACATTATTTAAAATAAATAATGTTTTTGTAGCGCAAAAAATTCTTCCGTTTTTTAAAATATGATTGACAGAGAACGAGGTCGTAGTAATTAGTAGTCAAAATTTTTTTTTACCCATCAGTTTTAAATGAGTACTTGCATTTTTAGTGTTAATAAAATAAATTGACGCTGATAAATTATTTACACAGTTTTAATTATTTTTTCCTTCAAAATATTTTTGGAATATTTTAATTATGAGGTTTTGTTGCACTGAAAAAGTGCTCGCATGATTTGAATGTGTTTACGCTATAAAAGAAGGATGTATATCGAACAGAAATGCCAAGAAGTTGAAGACCTAGAAAGAGGACATAATTGCTGAAAATATAGTACTATAAGTTTAGTGAGCCACACCGTTAAAATACTCCTTAAAATAATAAACAACTCAACATCTACAAAACTAGAAGAAAATATTGAAAAAATGCAGTTCTGGATACTTAATGACCTGGGGACTCGACAGGCATCATTTGCTCATAATGTCTTGATTGAAATATATCAACGTTGATCTGTATTTGTGTTTTATTGATTACGAAAAGGCCGTCGACAACGTGTGTCATATAAAATTCTTATCTGTTCTTAGAAGCAAAGGCATCGAAGAACACATACCAAGTGTAATTACAAGTTTTTATTACAACCAGAAAGCAAACATTTGTGTGAAAGGAGAACATTAGAAATATATCGATATTTTTACAATTTTACAATTCAAAAACTGCTCTGAGGAAATAATTCCTCAAGTTTTTTTTAAAAATATTACGGCAAGCATTAATAACATCAGATATGTTAATATTTGTTTATTCCTATTAATATACCGGCTCTACAAATGATGGCTGAAAGAATTAATACAAGGAGAGCCCGTGAGTCTGATTATGCAGCCATTCCTTGTCAGACTGTTCAGTACATCCTTCCATTCAGACACCAGTCGTGAAGTTACGACATCGGACTTCAGTGTCATTATCACAGCCTATCGTACCAAAATTTATCACCCTATTGCTGTTTATGTTTCTCTCATAGAGATAGCCACACTACAAAATAACATAAATTTTCGCTGTAAATATCATCGCACGTTATCCGAGAGAGTAAAACTCTCTGACTTCCATGCTTCTGCTGAACACTTCGGCTCCAGCTCTTTCATCTTGTTGAGATCCAATTGTTTAAAACCAGGATCAATTTCTCGGAAGATTTTGCTCTCTACTTTGCAGACATATATCAAGTATCCTTCAAGCCCTCATTCATGTATAAGTGGAGCGAAGGCAAGTCCACCAGGATTTTTAGAGCCCTGGTGGGGGCAGTCTCCATCTTACTCAATATTCCCACACAAGTCATTTTTTGAACTTTGTCAAGTTAAAGATTTGCTCTACTAGGCCACCTTACAATAGCGGTGTACATTATCATGTGGTTGATCACCATATTATATATCCAAAATAGCACTCTCTATATTAGCCTCCATATGCAGCAAAAGGCTTATTTATAAGCCCAGAAAAGGCATATAGCCTTTTTGGTTCCGGCCTCAGTATGATCATTCCAGCTCAGTCGTGAGTCCAGAATCACTCCTAGGTATTTAACTGTTCTCTCGTATTGAAGAGTTGTTCCCGACAATGTTATTGTGGGAAGTCTCTCCATTTTCCTCCTTTATGTAAAGAGTACCACCTCGGCCTTGTCCGGGTTTATTCCGAGCCCTTTCCTGTGGCACCATCGCTTCGCAATTAGGAGAGTCTGCATTGTTGATCCCTCCAGGTTCCGGATATTGTGACTAGGACACAAAATGACCAACCTTTCAAGGGTCTTTAATGAGAAACTGGTCAGACTGATAGGACGGAAAGACAGAGTTTGGGTAGTATGTCCTTCCTATCTTGGGAATAAAGACTACTTTTGTTTAGCTTCACGACATCGGTATATACCCTAAGCTCAAACATGAGCAAGAAAAAAAGCAGGCTATATTTTTTTTGTTTTTTATAGGGACTCGAAAAGGAAACATACTAAATAAAATCATTTGATTAAAAACTGAAGCTGATCGTACTAATGATACTTTCTCTTTTATATAATAAAAACAATACAATATACTTAGTTACCTAAAGCTTCTTTTGCAGATGAAATATTTGCTCTGCCTATTTCATCTTGGTAATTTACTGAAGTCAAAATCTCATTCCCATCAATAGTCTGAGCATTTACCTTATATTGAATCATTTCGGTTTCTAGTGCACCACCTGCATTATTACAAGGATTTGTAACATTTGTCCATTTGCTCATATTATTGGTATGTATGTGCGTAGAATTAGGGTCTGTACGCTGCGACCTGATAGATCTATTGTGCCCCTCTACTACTGCCAAGTCGTAAGAGTTACCTTATCGGCTATAACAGGTCCTTCAGTCATTTCCCTCCGGCACCTTAGGTTGTTGGACGGTTTCAATGTGGGTAGCTGCTCTTCTTCGATTTTGTGTGTTCCCAAGAACCGCATTTTCGGGTTTTCTAGAGCGCTGCACTCTAAAAGGATATGAATACAGATTTTGTCTTCCTCTTCACAGAATTTGCACTATTCTCCTTCTACCAGTCCGAGTTTCTTGAGGTGTCTGTTCAGGTGGCCATGTCCCGTCAGGACCCTTGTCAGAACTCTGAGTTGATTTTTTACTTAAGCTTTGAATCTCTTCTGGCCATAGTTCCCAAGAAGTACCTTCGCTTGTCTCAATCCTTGCAGCTCCGTCCAAAAATTTGGTTCTCCTGCTTTCTTCTTCTATCTTTAGTTCTTCCAGCATTACGCTGATACCACAGAAAGCCTCTAGTCCCAGAAATGATGTCTCAGCCCCTTTCCTCGCGAGCCTGTATACTATTTCATTCCCATCTATCCCGGTGTGTCCCGATGCCCATATGAGGGTGATTTTATTGTTTTTACTCAAATCATTTAGGTCCACTAGGCATTCGTAGACCATCTTGGAGCTGATAAGTTGAGAGCTCAACGCACTGATAGCTGCGTGACGGTCCGACGAATTTTTGGTGACTTACCCAAGTTTCCGTAGTGTCTGGTGCCGGCTCCATATACTCCTATTCCAGTTCCCTCCGTTATTTTGGAGACATTTATATATCATATAATGAATTACTTGATGAGTTTTTCAATGGTGTTTCTGTTCCATTCGCTTTTGCGACTCAACTTGGTGCCGTAGTTTTTCACGAAGTTGAATTTCTTTTTCATTTCATCTTAGGACATGTTCCAGATTTGTTGGTTTCTGGATAAGAGATAGCGCCTTCGTTTTATGGCCTTATTTCATATTATGGGTAAAGTCTTGTGTTTACCTTTACGTTACTCTCTGATTTTTTGGAATTTTGCACAAGAAGGCTTATTTACTGAACTTTTCAAAATTATATTGCACTTATGTACGTATTATCTGAGTAAATTATAATGCAAACAGAAACAAATTGTTGTATCGTTCGAGTTTTGCCAAAGCTGTAATGTTTTGTGAGAAGTTCCGTCGTGCAATTCCATTCTTGTTGAGGAAGAGCGAGACAGGCTGTTTCTGCGCCAGTTAGAGTATGCTATATCTTTGTTGCTTCATCTCGCTTTCGCGCGTCACTACGCCAATGGAAAGTGCCCACTTAAGCGCCTCTCTAAAATGAGCAGTAAATTTAAATTAGCAATAAATAAAAATATATATTTCAAAAAATAAAAATCATTTGGCTGGTTGCACCTCCGCCCTACCCCACCCCCGGGGCTTTGCGTCCCCGTCGCTATATCCTAAATACGGTGCTGATACCACCAGTATAGTTTTGAAAAATCATACATATCGAAAAAAAAAATAGAATAAAAAAAGTCCTTCTCTATTTAAAATATTTGTGACATTTCCTGGATAAGCCATAAATTCGATGCGAGACTAGTTCTTTTGAAATAAGAAATTCTTAAAATATATTTTTTATTTTAGCAGTTTTTTAGTTATATGATAAATTTACGATTTGAAAATTTCCTCATCTATGTCTATATACACGCTGTCACTTATGTATATTCTACAAGGAATTTAGAAAAAGGTTATCGAACTCGAAATATAAATTAAATTATCTTAAAATTTTGATATGTTTATTACTTGAACCTTACCAAAGAAATTCTTTCTAATGGGACAGAAATAGGTCAAAGTTATTTTTCGAACCTCAAAAACACATAACTTTAATTACCGCTTTCTACATAGAAAAAACAATCGATCTCAGCTTTTACAATGTTTTTCTATCCTACATAAAATGAATTCCCGGAGCTCACAAACACGAGGAGTTCAAACAATGTAAAAATGAAATGTGGGTCGTCTATAAAATCGTCAAACTCCAACAGAAAAACACTTTGGTCGTTACGGTGTGACAACTTTATTGTTGATAGAGGGCGTGACCGTCAATCAGACGGTAACACGCGTCCGAAATAGCGGAAGTAGATAAATTAGGATATTTTTACCCTTTTCAAAGGCGGAAGTAAATGTAGTCAATGGATTCGGTTTCGGTAGCTAAACATTTGGGAACATTAATATTATTTATACAGATGAGTTGATACCTGAAAAGAAGTTGAAAGGCGACGAAATGGATTTACAATATTGATAAATACAATATGTGCAGTATTTTTTATAGATTTTGAACATTTGCTTCTAGAATATTTATTTTTAAGTGAGATCCTGTTTATTTTATCGTCACAAGTTTAAAAGATATTAGAGATTTTAGTAACAAGGTAATGAGGTTACACGAGAGTTCTGCATGAAATAAATAATCTAAAAAATTCCAACGCATTAATAAATATTGCAGTATTTTTTTGTAGTTCAATATTTCCCCAAACGTCGCAATAAGAATGTTCCCAAAAAACAATGATTTATTGTTACCTGCCTACACATTACTTACACAATAAAATCACAAGCAAAATCAAGAAACCTCCCTCGGAAATTCCCGGCGGGCCGCCATAAAACAAAGCTCCTTATTCTTCATTATTATTCTTTCATGTATCATTTAAAACATGATCGGGATAGATAAAGAAAAGAAGAAGAGACAAAACACAATATTTGTGTTCCGAAAGCTCGGGAATTAAACAGTGAAGTTCTGACACCATGTGAACTAATAATAACGAAACGTCTGGGCAATGACCTGGCAGCAAAATAAAATTATGTTACTGAAAGTAGGAACATACCAGAGTATTTGCCTCTATTTTGGATCTTTTAGGCGGAAATAAGTACTTTCTTTTCAGAACTATAATTATTTTAGTAATAGTTGAATGGTCATATTTATGTTTTGGAAGCTACGGTTTTGTTTTCATTCACAGAAATAATAAAACTTTGTTTTATTAAGGTAATTCTTAAAATATTAATAACGTCAATCTTTCGTACAGTTGCCATTATATAGGACAACTCATAAATGGTGCCCTCTCGGCAACGTGTAACACGCTTCAAATTTTTCGGATCAGTACTAACCCTAGATAAAGTGTAAAAGGGGTATACGATAAATCTCAGTACGCAATAAAACATTTAAATCCGATTATCTCAGAAACGGCTGCTCGAAGCGCCACCTAACAGGTATACTTTTTTTGGATAAAAGATGTCAAGAAATAAGAATTTTTAATTAGAAATTTAATACACCGAGACACAAAAAAGTTATGAAGCTTCAGATATAGGCAAAATGCTGCTGGTGGCGCCCCGTGCAATGTATATCGAAACTATCACCAAATCTTGATTGCTCATACAATACTAAGGGGTTAAACTTACAAGATAAAAAAAATATTAATCTTTAAAAATAAGTTTTTACTATAAAATAATATTAATACTTATCACAAAAAAAAAATTAAGCCAGAAAAAAATGTTTTCTAATTAAATTTAATACAATGCTCAAATGAGCACCTTGAACACTAATGCATTCTCGTACATGACGACTTGAATACCTTTGTACTCGTCATAGTACTACAGCTTTGTTTCGAATTCATTCACAATAAAAATGTATTATTTCTAAACATTTCTTTCTGGTCTCAATCCGAATGGTATAAATTAATTTTTTTAAAGGACCTCATAAATAAAAGTACAAAGGATTCAGATCTTGTGAGCTGGATGGACAAGGAACAAGTTTTTCTCGATCTATTCATTTTATAAGAGAAACTATTTCAGTTCTTAACCAACTGAAAAAAACCTTTTACTAAAAGGACAAACGTACTCTTTCCTAACATGGTTAGACACAAAGCACTATCTCAGATTGAAAGAATACCAAGAAAGGGTGGAAGCCTCTCTCGTGATAGTGTATCACTTGACTGCACTGTACTGACGCGAACCAATAGATTTGAAACAGGTCCACAGATAGCGGTGCACCACCATGGGAGAAGTCCATTTGTTGGTATTATTGTAATCTGAGATAGTGCCGTGTTAGAAAAGAGTACGTCTGTCCTTATAGCATAAGGTTTTTCAGTTGGTTGATAACTAAAATAGTTTCTCTTATTTAACTGTATCTAATAAGACATGGTTAAGATGTTCCCTCGTTAAGAAAAGATGGACGACATATTAATGCTACAAAACAGTCCTCGTGACATTTACAAGGAAGCGAAATTTAGATATCAACGCACCAACTTTTAATGGAACAAAACTAAGCTTTTCCAAAGCGGTTTAGTGTCTGGGAGTAATAATAGACTAAAAACTGATCTGGGACAGATATATTAAAAATATTCTACAAAAGGCAATAGCGGCAAGCTGGACGTAACGTAAAATTTTTGAGAAAACCTAGGGTTTGACAGCGACAAATATCTAATGGTAATATGAAATCAATAATCACATATCCCTCCTTAGTATGGTAGCCCAAGATACAACAAATATTAGCTCAAGAAAACTGCAAAAATACAAAGCCTAGTCTGCGTAGGTGTCGCAGGGGCTATGTCATCATCCCCCCTGCACCAATAGAGGCAGTTCACGACATATAGCTGTGATGAGGGCGGCTACAACAAATACCCTCAAACTGTTCCAAATTGAAAGCCTCAAACCTGGAAATTTCATTGTAAATATGAAAATTCTGGATTCAATTCCAACAGAATCCATGTCGAAACTAACAGATGTTATGTGGAATAGGTACAATTTTGAACAACTATGAAGTGGTAACTGACCGTTACCAAGCGAACGAAGAAGGATTATCTTGAGTAAAAAAGGATTCAATGATATAGTTTACTGACATATCCAAGATAAAATAAATGATTGGAGTGGGAGTATCAGCTTAGGTTTTGGGCTTGTCAAATTCCTAGGAGACTCCCTCATCATCTTCCAAACAAGAATGCATGGCAATCGAAATCTCTGCTGACCAGTGTCTCTATAGAAATACTAAAGACAAAATATACATGTTGTCAGAGAGCCATGCAGCGCTTAAGGCTCTCAGGTCAAACACCTACGAGCCTCAGCTGATTTGGGACTGCAGGCAAGCTTCAAAATAAATGACAAAGAACAACTGGGTAATCTTGATATGGGAGCCAGGGCAAAATGGAATCAAGAGAAATGAGGAATCGGAAAAAACTCCTTTTCTTGGTTCAGAACCTTTCTGTGGACTACCAAAAAGCCATATGAAAGGGGAGTTCCGGAGCTGGAAATAAAATCAAGTAAAATTAAATTGGAATAAGATGCGTGGTCTCAGACAAGGGAAAAAATTCATATATCAATCGGCAAAGAACGCAATAACGCTCCTTGATCTCTCAAAAAGGGATATTTAGTACCAAATATCGTCACAGGATATTGCTCTCTGAGATACCACCATACCAGTGATATTTGCCGTTCCTGCAATAGTAGAGCGGAAACAGCCGAACATTTACTATGTGAATGCATGGAACCATTCTGCAAAAGACTTAAATTCCCCCAACTTGACGGCTGAAGAAGTAAAGCACCTACTTCTCAGAAGAATAATAGACTTTCATGAAGTCTAAATATCTTGAGCTTATATTATATTAACTTACATAAGATCTTATAGGTCGAAGTGCTGTAGGGAGGCAAAGAAAGCCTTAATGACCCACTCGCAATCTACAATTCCTTACCAAGCATCATCGTGCATGACCACATATTTAGATGCGATTTAAGGGACATCTCTTCCATTAACTCTGGTAATTCATCTTATAGCAATTGCGGACAAAGAGTTCCGTTCAATCGTACAGGTAAAACATAAGGTTTTGTGAAATAATTCCCAATGATCCAGACCCAAACTTTAATATGAAATAGATGTTGATGCGGGAACATTATTGTAGTCCTGTGATTTTGATCTACTTCAAACATGTAAACTGTAGGAATCTGATAACCCATTTCTGCCATATCCCGATGCATCCATATAAACTAATCAGCTTACTTTCCCATCTTTACCAAAATTGGTACGAAAAGTGAAAACTTGACTCTTACCCAGTAAGAGAACGGGCTGGTTTCAGGAACAAATACAGACAGCAGAATTAGAACTAGCATCAGAAAACAGCAACCTGAATGATGTAGGAAAGTGGACAGAGAATGAGGCGAAACAATAATACAACAAAGAACAAAGGTGATTGATGTCATTTAATATATTGCATCACTTAATTGAAGGTATTCAGTATACATTGCCTCCATGACAGACAGATGGGGCACAGGTAGACCATCACGATGTAACAATGGCGATAAATAAAGCAGAAGATAGAGAACTTTAAAAACAATTCGAAAAGACGTTTATCCAGCTGTTGATGCAGGTGGTTGTGGGATAATGATGATTATGATACAAAACTTGCAAATAAAAGGAGCTTTGATTGGAATGAGTCTGAGGGATAAAGTTACAAACAAGGAAATTCGACATCCTAAGAGATGAGATCCTAAGAGTTGTAATTGCATTAGTTTGAAGCAGATTTGAAAAAAGGCAAATGGAAAGATGTGGATAAGGCCTATTTCCAGGGGTAAATAAACTGAGTCATCTAAATATTCTAAAGAATAAATATTCTCCACCTAAGCTACTCTCTGTACTGTATTGCTTGCAAAAAAACGGTAATTACGATAATATTATCATTACAATAAATATGAAAAACTTATCTATAAACATTTATATGGTTGAATTTATAATAAATATAAATGACCATTAGTCATTATTGCAATTGAGCGAAGTGTGAAACGATAAATAAAGTACTGGTTATAAACATACAATTAGGTCAGAAAATTATAGAGACGCATCCAGCGCGAACGAATGTTCATGATTGACAACGCAGATGTGGAAATTTATAAGATTTATTAGTCTATAAACTACTGAATATATTAATATTTGCAGCAATTTCTCATAAGTTTTCTATTGGATGTAACCTGGATAATTGTCTGATCCTCGAAAAATATATGCTTTGGGGAAAAAATTTAAACGTGATGGGGAAAAGGCTATCGAGAAGGAATTTTTGAAGACGCTGTTTTCAAACTGAGAGCTTTTTATTGCTTGCAGCTCCTGCAGTGTTGGTTAAATATATATATATATATATATATATATATATATATATATATATATATATATATATTATCGGTATGGTGGTACAGGTAGGTCACCATCTCGATGGTGGTGGAATGGGATGAATTGTGTTTTATCACAGTTTATTCTAACTGTGCAACCTCTAACACAGAAAGGACATGGTGGAGCGAAGTTTGCATTCACTGTTTCGCATTTTACTTCACTTATGTACGGAGTTGCATACAGTTGTACGTTTGCTGAATGTGATTTCAGCACTACAACAGCATAATGTGGATATAACCACTGCTAATGCATCTCACACGGAGGTATCCGTGAAAGCCGTATAAACATATATAAGCCATCCGACGAGAGGTCGGCGAATCCGCGTTCAGTGTTGCATGCTTCCTTCCGATCTGTCCTTTGCACAGCCAGGTGCATGTCGGTACCCTGATGAGTCTAGTGAGAGACGAAACATGTATCTCTGCCGTATCACTATGGCGAGGAGGGTAAGCTTTGACTTTCTTCTCGGTATGGTGGTACAGGTAGGTCACCATCTCGATGGTGGTGGAATGGGATGAATTGTGTTTTATCACAGTTTATTCTAACTGTGCAACCTCTAACACAGAAAGGACATGGTGGAGCGAAGTTTGCATTCACTGTTTCGCATTTTACTTCATATATATATATATATATATATATATATATATATTTGTTTGTTGTGCTGCTTATTTAGTAATTTATTTTGTACATACTCTCCTTAATTACCGAAGACAACCACCAAATTATTTTAAAACATTATATTGTTGTATACCTAAAAGTATTTCACCCAAAAATTGATAATATAGAAGAAAAGAAGTGTTTAAAAACAAGCAGCATGTTTACCGCTATCAGACGTCATCATCGCCAGCTTGTACTTTATTTTTAGAAACATTATGTTGAGCTTTTTTCCAAATTTCCTGTATAACCAAGTGTGTATAGTTAAGGTTAAGGTTAAAATTAGGTGGCATGAATGGTATATTTTTAAACACATACACGGAAATTACGACGTTCTTTTTCTTTTTTAAGTATTCGGAAATTATAAAAGTTAACGGTTTATAGTGTGCATCTAAAATAGCTCATCTCTTTATACACTGATCGGCAGAAAAGTTTCACCATGATCATCCTAAAAATAAAACACACAGGAATAAATATGATAAAAAAAAAATTTTATGTAACAAGATGTGAGATCAAAATACTGACTGAAATTATGTAACTAGAAGTGTAATCTTCTCCCAAGACCTCTTTTGCTGTCTACCAGTAACAGCTTTTCCTTAGGTTTGCAGGTTTGCGCAACCCCCAAAAAATTGTAAATTAAAATAAAACATACTAATAAATATAAGTGAAAATATATATTTTTTTATATCTGCTGACAATTTAATGATTAAATTTAAATAAATGATAATTGGTCTGTATTATAGTATTACGCTTGGAAACATTATCGCTTTGCTAGTGTGCAATTTTAATGCAATCCAAGCTAATCTATTGCAGCGTATATGGAGTTGCCTATCTAAGACGTGGAGATTAATTTCGTCTCATAAACTTCATGTAGGTTGCGCTTCTGGTCGCGCGTGGCGCTGCCAGTATCAAGTAAAGGTTTCTTCTTCAGGCAGCGTAAAATCATTCCTTTAGTTCAAATTAGAATTCAACTGTGGTGTCTACTGTGCCGGTATTTTTTTGCGTAATGTCTACTGTACCAGAATTTTAATTTTTGTGAAAGTGACTATGTTTTTACTTTGATCAAGATATTTTATTACGTTTTAAAGAGGTTAAACATGTTTGGCGGGAAAAAAAAAACATCCAAAATTAAGTGCTATGTCCCAAACTGTGCAGACAAATACAGTGACCGATTTTGACTTCCGAATTAAAAGGATTCCGAGTTACGAAGGAATTTATAAAAACCATCATGTATATGTTCGATATTTTTAAGAATCTCTTGTAAGAAATTCTCGTGAAGCAGTTAAATATAATGCAGTTCCTGCTCCCTATCTTCCTGTATGTGTAAGTAAAACTCAGTGAGCGCTTTTCTATTTTCTAGAAAACATGAGCGGCTCGTCGAATGGGGTGCAAGCAATTATAAAAAACATATGAGTATGCTGCTTACGTGCATTGTTATACACATCAATTAAATTTGGTAATGTTAAACGCTGCATCCGCCAATAAAAAGCTTACCTCGTTCGGCTCCAACACGATGCAGTTTTAATTCTAGAGTTGTTTGTACCGTAATCGAATACAAAGACAGCATTCTTGAGGCAATGGAAAAAATCGTAGATGACAGTAGAAAGGTTAGTACCACGAACCAATCATCAAGGTACGTCAAAATTCTTAAAAACAAGAGTTTCCTTTCATGGTTCATCTATTTTACAAAATAATGCCGCAAGTTGATTTGTTATTTTGTAAGTTTCAAACAAGACAAGATGACGCTGTTATCGCAAGTAAAAATATATTATCATTTGAATCAAAATTAACAGAAATTAGAAATAATATTACCTCAAACGACGTGGAGCCATCTCCCTCTACTTCAAAACGACGTAAGCTTGGTGATTCCATGGATTTTTCTCGGGAAGCAAAAAAAGTTTGTCTTCTTCTTCTTTCTAAGACAGTTAACCATGCTAGTAGGCTATTGCCTGTTCATTGCCATCACGTCTTCCCCGGAAGATGAGGTCCAGCATTCTCGCCATCGTTTTGGTGGTTTTCCCTGTGATCTTTTTCCTACTGGGTTATTCATTTTTGCGCTTTTAACGAGTCTACCGTCCTCCATTCTCCCTATATATTTATTCCAGAATCTTCACCTTTGTCTAACCCATCTTCCTATGTCCTGAATCCCGCATTGTTGTCAGATATCTTCATTCCGTATTCTGTCGTGTAGATTTTTGCCTTTTATACTTCTTAATGTTTTCATTTCGACTGTTCTCCTCATTTGTAGTGTTCTGCCTGTATCTGGTCTTGTTTCTGCCGCGTAGGTTATGATGGGTCTTAGAGCCGTTTTATATATCTTAGTTTTGCTTTCGGTATTAAGGTATTTGTTCTTCCACACAATTTCTTTTAGGCATCCTGAAATTCTAGCTGCTTTCATCGTTTGCTCTCTTACTTCGTTAAAAAGATTTCCATGGCTCGTTATTTCTGCTCCCAGATATTTGAAGTGATTAACCTGTTCGACAATTTTGGAGTCGATTTCCAACTTGCACCGTATTAGTTCTTTGAATGCTACTAAGCCTTTGGTCTTCTCAGTGTTGATGAGCATATTTAATTCTTTTGCTTTAGTGGTAAAATAGTGCAGTAAGCTTTGTAGGTTATCTTCAGAGTCTGCAATAAGAACAGCATCGTCTGCATAGCAGACGATATGGAAGAATGTGTTTCCCATTTTATATTCAGCCGTTCTGGGGAGATTTTCTTTTATTTTATCCATTATTAGATTAAATATGAAGGGGGTGAGCGAATCGCCCTGTCTAATTCCTGTGTTTACATATATGTCTTCCGTTGTTATATGTCCTACTCTAATTTTTGTTTTTCACTGGAAGTTAATATCGTATATTAGGTTAATTAGCCTATGGTTTAGACCATTTGTTTTCAATATTTCTAAGACGTCCTTTAAGCGTACTCTGTCAAAAGCCTTGGTCATATCAACGAAGCACGTGTACGCAGGTTTATTGAATTCTAGGGATTTTTCAGTTATTTGTTTGACAATGAATATTGCGTCAATAGTGGATCTGTTCTTCTTGAAACTTTGTTGTTCTTCTCGTATACTTATGATTTTCGTGATTTCTTCCAGTATAGTTTGTAAGCATCAAGCAGTGTTATTCCTCGATAGTTTTCTGGGTGTCCTTTTTTAAAAATGGGTATTGTTACACTATTTTTCCATTCATTCGGTATTTTTTGTTCTTCTATGATATTCTTGAATAGGGTTAATATTTCATTCCATAGCTTTTTCCCACCGTATTTAAGCATCTCATTAGTGATCTCGTCTGATCTAGGGTTTTTTCTATTCTTAAGGGACTTTAAGGTGTTTTTTATCTTGTCATTTGTTAGTTCTATACTATCGTCCTCCTCATACTCATTTTGTATCTGTTCCATGTTATTCTCTTCCTTATATTGATTTTTAAAGTATGTTTCCCACTGCTCTAATGTGATTTTATTAGTTCTCATGGTATCTTTGACTTCAAGCTTGTTTCTTCTTAACATTCACCATATTTTCTCTCTCCATCCCTTTTGTGAACCTTTCCCAACAGTTTTCTTTTAGTTCTTTTATTATTGCGTTTACCTCGTTCCGTTCCCTCCGGTAGTTGTTCCAGTTTTCAGGCGTTTTATTTCGTATATATTGAATGTATGCATTTTTCTTTTGTTTAGCTAGTTCCTTTACTTCCAGCGTAAACCAAGGTGTTCTATTGATTGTACTGACATTTACCTGTTTCTTTCCTACTGCTTCTATGGCAGCGTCTAATATGTTGTTTTTTATTGTTTTTCCATTGTTGGTCTATGTTGTCTTTGATATTAACTGGCCTTTGTGATATAATTATTTGTCAAGCATGAGAATGATTTACAGGTCACTTGGTAGCAGTCAGTCTTTTTTTTTGGAACAGTATGTCGAATGTAGTTCATGTTTTTCCGAACAAAAATTTAAGGATACTCCTTTTTTATCGAACAAAACCGTAGAGAACTGAGTGTTATATATGAAACTGAAGAATTTAGATCAAATTCGGAAGTTCTTGTACTTTATCTTTCACAAAATATCGAGCTAAGTGAGACATTTAGTGAAGTTTTTAAACTTTTAAAAATTTTAATTACTATTCTGATGGCACCAGCTGTAGCAGAACGGTGCTTTTCTATCTTTAAAAGGATAATTATGTCCTTAATGTAGCATTGAAATTGCAACTCCTAATTTTTTAATACACCACTCACTCCTGCTGTCTACTTTTTCGTGGACTATCAATTACTGTAGACGATATTTGTTCCATTTCATTTTATGAGCCATATATTCTTTCGTTTTTTTAAATTGTAGTGAAAGAGATCTCTTTTTCACTGAAGCCCGGCCCTGGATCTTTCAGAAGACTTTCCATTCTAAAACAGTCACAGTTTGTTATTATTCTAACCTTCAAATATATTTTGGTCAACCACGTAATCCACCAGAAAATATCCACTCCGTCCATATTGCTCTTCACAGACGACGAAATTAATTTTCTGCTCAATTAAGCCGCGGGGGTCAACAAACAGCATTTTAATGAAATTCTGTGTAGGTTTAAATAACATATTGAGTCATGAATACTTTCATTATGAAAGCAGAAAATTGACTTTATAATAATAACGAAAAGAAAAACTGGTGCTCTGAGAGGTTGTCCAGATTGTTCCTGTAATAATTATAAAATAAAAATTTTGTCAGAAATTATAAAATGAAATATATATATATATATATATATATATATATATATATATATATATATATATATATATATATATATATATATATATATATATATATATATAGAATAAATTTATTTGATGTTCTTTTTAAAGTCCGTGCCGTTGCGTTAAAAGCGATTTTTGGAAATTTCAATCTAGAACAGAATAACATTAGGTCTTCAGGTCTATTTAGTTTCCTGTAAGAAGTTCTTATGGTTGGATTTTTAAAAATAATCCCTAATTCATTGTGAGTAATATATTTATTATCCGATATATATTCTCTTAATTTGGTATTTCAAAATATAACCGAGCATTTTTTTCCACAAGTTTTTGAGGTCTTTAACTGTTGCTAATGCCGGCTGATGTTACATTGGAACAAAAGCACGTGTGCTCGCAGGGCTAATTAAAAATATATTCGGACATGTAGAGCTAACTGTTATTTTGCTACTTGGGATGTATTCATTATCTTTGAACTAGTAGTACGTCATAACCAAGGAGCTTAGAGTTACCCCACAGGAATAGTCTGACTTTCAGAAGAGACTTTCAATGGACCACTAGACAGCCAGACTGGCCCAAGAGATTCTTTTAGCATTTAACAGGACAGCACACCTCAGCGTAATCATGTTAGATATCTCAAAAGCTTTTAACGAAATCTGGCAGCATGGTCTGTGATTCAAACTAGTGAAATTTGGATATCTTCCTCATATAATAAAACTGATCCTCCCCTTTTTCTCTGGAAGATTAATTTCTGTCAAAGTCGAAATAGCCAAATTTAGACGAAGAGTCATGGCTTCAAAGGTCTCTTAGAGTTCTCCGTTAAGTCTACACTTCTTTAATAAATACATTGCAGGTAACCTGAAGGCTAATCTTACTGACCTCTTCCTCTACGCTCTAATTATTTCACACAGAAATATCAAATTTATAACTACAAGGCTACAACGACACCTTAGTAGCCTCGAAAACTGGATGAGAACTGGATCAAAGCTAATCCCAAAATACCTAAAGCCATATTTCTTTCAAAATCGGCCATTTCTATATATTACAGGAAAATTCAGTACTTAGCTAGTTTAGAAGGAACAGCGAATTGTCCCTCAGGAACAAATTACCCATATACATAACCATAATCAGGTCAGAGATAATATCTGCGTCCTCGACCTGGAGACACTTAACACAAACTCAGATGAATCGTCCGCAAACACATCAAAACGAGGCCCTCCGCGTATTCATGGATGCTTCATGGTTCTCATGGAATGTTCAGCAACACCGGGTCCTCCAGATGCCTACACTTCTGCAGTTTCCCCGAGTTTTTGTCGAGGTTTGAAAATTCAAACACACTTGATCAAAGCCTTTTTGTCAGAAAGAGGTACCCGTTTTTCTGAGTCACTCCCTCCCACGAGTCTTTGCTAGAGAACAAGATAAAAACCAGCACAATGCAAAAAAGTAAAATTTGTAAAACAGCTTACTTAGAAGGCAATAAAGAAACTTAAATCATATAGCAAGATGAATACTAATGACGAAAGGACAATAATCACAGTGATGAGAGTAGTGAACATAACCCGATTCGCTCGATCCCCCCACTCCTCGACCTTGACCTTGACCTTGCTTCACCCCTCTTTGGCCCGCCCACATGTCCTTGTCATTGACCTTGAAAGTGCACGTGTGCTTTGGCCTTGGCCTTGTGTTCAAGGCTGCGTGTGTGACCTTGACCTTGACCTTGGTCGAGACGACCTTGACTTTGTTGAAGGTCATCTTGGGTGTGTGACCTTGAAGTAGTTATTTGTGCATTGTAATAGTGTGGGATGATCTTGAAATGATTTTGACCTTGCAAATTGTTCTATAAATTGTGTGAGTCTACTTGCATTCATTCAGTGTGAAATGTCAGATACGGAACTATCTAAAGAAAAAATTATAGAGCAAGTCGGCAGAGTAATTTGTTTATATCAGAGTAATTTAAAAAGTTTGTGTGATTTTGAAGAGAAGGATCTAGCATTTTTTCCTCTCGAATATTTAAAAACTTGCGTTGATACGCTGAGTTTACGGCAAATTTGGGATAAGCTGCCAGCGTCATATCGGTGTAACAAGGAACTACAGTTAAGCTTACCCTGTTACATTCACTATGAACAAATATATCGTCATCATATAGATGGGCCACCACCAGCAATAAAAAAGTGTCGTGAATGTAAAAATGAGTGAATAATATGAATAGTGCTTTGTAAGAGACAGTAAAAAAATTGGGCGATGAGTTCACTGAAACGGCTAATAATTATTTCAATGATGCAATGAAAAGTCGAGCAGAATGGGCGTCGCGCTATTGTGATTTGGCTTATGAATATGAAAAGGCTGCGAATGCATGTCGTAAATATTGCAGCAAAACAATAAATTTACAAGACTTTGTTCGTGAGATAAAAAAGTTGGGGTTTAGTGACTGTTTGGAAAAACTGATTAGGTTCATTGCAGATCCGGTTGTGTTAGATGAAATTAGAGTGTAGGACTTAAGTTTAACGTAGTAGTAGTTAATATGGAAAGTTTAGTGCGAGAAATGTACGAGGAATTTCTAATTTCTGCAGCCTGTTCGGAATTTTACGCATATGAAATGCAAGATTCGGAGGCTCAGGACTTTAGTGTATTTTTTAAGTATATGGACCATGCCGAAGTGTGTCTTTTAGCTAGTATAGTTTGTAAGAATTTTCTTAGATATAAAAACAAACAATTATTATTGAACAAATTAAGGAAATTAGGTTTAGGTGATAATGTTACACGCATAGAAGAATGGCAGAAAAAAATCAATGAATAAAGTACATAAAATATAGTTATTTGTTTCATTATATTTTGTCCTTGAAGTTATCCTTATACCAATTTAAATGTGTGACGTCATTTGACCTTGAATACTCCTCCCACTATTTCTATCGTTAAGCTACCCCCACCATTGTTACAATTCGACCTTGAAACCCCGCTATAAAGGTTCGTGGGAGAAGAAGTGACTTCAAACAGTCGCAGATATCAGTGGCATAAACATCAAATATTGTGTTCGTGTAGTGTTCTGAAAGTGCTTTTATATTCACGGTAATTTTTGGATTTATATACCATTTTTTTCAATAATGAGTATTGCAAAAGAAACTCTAGATGAAATTAATGAAATGTTTAGCAAAGATTTCGAGGTTTTAGAGAAAAAAAAGGTTACCGAAATGATTGTAGGCAAAGTGTATAAAATTGTAAAGATGGTTTCAATGACTACACGATTTGGTAAAACTCTTTTAGTGGCTTTACACGATGACGGTGATAATAGCACATTTGAGACTTTTTTACCAAAACGTGTGGCCGAAACACTATCTGACGATATTGTAGATATTATGAGTAAAACTAAAGATAAATACACTCTAACTTATTTGGGGCAGGGCACTAGAGTTTTTGGAAACAATACTCGAACATTATTACGTTTTGGCTCATTGGAGTAAATTGTATGTAAATTGTTTGAAAAAAAGGATGTAATTAAATTTAAAATATAGTTGCACATGTCAGAATACTTACGCGTGTTCATTATTTCTGTTAAAGATGTCTGCTGATGCGACGACGACGACGACGACCGCCAACGAATGTGTAGATAGATACATATTTTGGTTGGGGAGAGAATTAAGAAATAGGGCTCACGATATGTTAGATAGCGTAAATGATTGGTCGCATATTGATGTAACCAAAGATCAATATAAGAACGAGATCAGGGATACAATCAATTTTATGGCTGGGGCACACTTGTGCGACAAATTTTTATATGGTTCCATAGACATGGATACATTTTGTGCTGAAATGGTTGAAGAAGAATTAAAAGAATACCTCGTCAATATTCCACATTTACCAGGTAAGCTTGCTGCAAAATATGAATTGGTTTCTGCAACAGCAACAGCCCAAGACGTTGACGATCGAAATAGTGTCGGATGGGATAGAATTTTGAGCAACGAAAACGAAGACATGGAAAACTAATTTTTTATAATTTTTGTATTTGTGCAATTAAATAACTGTAAATAAATATCTGTTACAATCACAGTTTTATTTTATTTCTTTTATAAACATACCAACCCAGTAGATCATAGTCAGTGTTTCTTTTTCTCAGCTGAAATATTTAATATAAGTAGGGCAAATAAAAATAAAATAGTTTAGTAAAGATTGAAAATGAGTCGAGGAAACAACACAATTGATAAATTTGGTCGTCAGAAATATAATGAAAAATATCATATATTATCTGGGCCACAAGGGATTGGTTTTAAACTTACAGCGGATGGGCAGTATGATATGGGTGGAAAAATCATAACCAACTTAGGCGAACCTAAAGATGATGACGATGCTGTGACAAAACACTTTGTTAATAGAAAGTTTTACAATTTTGCAGTTGTAATATGTGACATATTTAACAAGGATGTCCTCCCCATGATATACAAAAATAATAGTGAGCTTAAAACAAAAATTGAAGTTATGCAGAAAATACTCTATCATCAGCCTTTAAATGACTCATTAAGCGCACTGTCGTACGACTCGACTTCAAAAAAAATCTAAAAAAAGCAGGTTAAAGAATAGGAGAACGCACTCCGAGTGGCATAGCCTTGAAGATAACGTCGTAGTCGTCGGTGAATTGGACCTTCCCTCCAAGAATATTGAAATGTTATTTATGTGTATGATGTTTTATTGTCATTGTTTTTAATAATGAAGATTGAAATAAAAAACTTTATTTTACAATATATTGTTTATTTATTTTACATTTTAAATAAAAAATATAGTCATACAATATGTTATTTAAACAATATTAGCTTTATCTATCCAAGAGTTGAAGTGGTTGGGAAATCCTAGCCATTTGACAAATAATTGTTCGATGTGATTTTTCTTGCGTTGTCTAAGGACCTTTTCTACTAGATAAACGTCAGGACTGCTTGTTTTTTGTAGTTCTGATTCGTAAAAACACCCTCTTATAGGCTGACCTTCTAACGATTCCAACAAGTAAGTAGGTGGATTTGTAACGTTAACTTTTACAACTTTAAACAATTCGGTTGACCAAGAGGGCGTATATCCTTTCTCGAATAAGCTTTTGTACTTGCTAATACGCACAATGTCACCCATGGAAAACTTAAATTTTTTAGGTACAATTTTTAAATAATCATATGCTTTAATATGTGTTTTTTCTTGCACGTCTGCAGGCTTCATTCCAATGGTGCGATGTTTCGAATGGTTATAGGTTTTTGTTACTGCCGATAATATATGTATCCATTTGTAAGATCCTCTTGTCGAGAATTGTTTATATAAATTATTTTTTAAAGTCCTTATGACTCGCTCAACAATTGCAGCTTTCTTTGTGCTGTAAGTGGAATAATGATTTATATTATATTTTTTCATCAGGGCTTGAAAGTTTGTATTATAGAACTACTTTCCTTGATCACTTTGCAGATTTGTTGGTGTATATGATGCCTCTTCAATGATGCTTTTCATCGCATTAGTAACTTCTATACCAGTCTTGTTTTTTATGGCTTTGGTATAGACAAATTTCGAGTAACAATTTATACAGACCAAAATATAACGATAACCATCGTTTTCATCAGCATACTGTTGCATTTCAGCCAAATCAATTTGCCACAAATCTCTGTATCCTTTTATTATCGTGCGCCGTCTTACAAAATTTTTTCTAGCCGTTCTATGTAGTTCATTAACAATCTTGATTTTTTCTAGACTGGGCTCCATATTATTAGTAATACTAAAGGTTTCAGATCGAAGGAAGAACTGAATAATATCATTAAATATTGAGCTTAATATATTATATCTTCTTCTCGTAATTCCTCTATGATTGACATAATTTCATTTTCGTGTCCAGTGTGACCGGCCATTTTGGAACTCCACAACAAACGTAAACGATCCACCAACTCTTTAGCTTTGTTCCAGTAGACATATTGAAATTTTTTCGAAGATAATTTCTTTTTTGTGGGTAACTGTAGTTTTTCCGAGAGATTTTTTCTTGTAATAGTACCACCTAATTTTGTGCCCATTATCAGAGGTTTAATAATTCATAAATATTTGTTCCATCTGGTCTCCCGTAAACCATCACTTTTTTTAAAATTGTTGTAGACAGCATTCGTTGATTCCAAAATTTCCTTGTACGTTGAAAGTACATTATCACTTAATTGTTGTTGTTCCTTGCCTACACTTGGGGGTGTTTTAAGAAATAACAAATCATAAAGTGCCGGTGATCCACCATATTCTGCAATATTTTTCCCTTTTTTGTATAAGACAATATTTCCATTTCGAAAACGCACCTCTAAATTACCAATAAAATTTTTGTTATGATCTGTTTTTGAACCAAAACGTACACCATATACAGTATCGTATAGAGATGGTTTCGAACGTAATCCTTTCAGGTGTGCGTTTAAAGTATCGGAAGTTGTGGTGTCAGCGGATGCGAGAGATGTATTAGTTGATGTCGAGGGTGTATCAAACACCGATTGGCTAATATCTTCTTTTGAAATGCGATGCTGCTGCTGCTGCTGCTGAATAGGTGTGGAGGTTTGAAAGGAATGTGTAGGTTGGGAAAAACCTGATATTTGAGTCGACTGCACTGATGTACTGAGACTATGTGACTTTGTAGCTGGATAATGTTGTTGCTGTTGTTGTTGCTGCTGCTGCTGCTGCTGACGTTGCTTAACCACATCAGATATAGTTATCAACGGCTTAGAAATGGGTTCGTAAAACTTTTCCAATTCCACAACATTAAACTCTTTAGCCGCTTTAATTTGTTTAAATTTTTTTCTGACGGCATTGGTAGCTTCCACTAGTTTACGTTTTAAGTCGATCGCGTTATTCATGATGTTAACAAAGGACGTTTCAACAATCAAATGAGCATTTTCTCTTATTATTACAGTAATATATAGCTATCAAATCCTTTGCGGTATCTTCCCGATTTCACATCACTGTCTTTATCAATTACTAAAAATCCATACTTATTATCCCAACATTTTGAGCACATTTCTTGAAATTGAGTAAAAGTTAGATCCGGTGAAACGTGGTCGGAAAATATGTGTTTCATATTCAACTCATCTTGTTTAAACATAATAATAAAATTGGCGTTGTCTCGCACAAGCTGTTTAGGCACTCGCGAATATGTTTGCGCTAGGTAAAAGGAGTCGATATTTTTATGACGTCCCATGCTAAAGTACGATCTTATAACATCTTGTTTTTCACATATAACATCATCAAAGATAAATATAGAGTTTGGTTTTGCATCGGACGGTACCACAATATTACTGGAATCACTAAAGGCATAGTAGCCTAAACCTTTGATGGGCGCTAAAATTTTCCTTAAATACTCATATTTCGGTTGATACAGAGATTTCGAGTAAATATAGACATTTTCGAAACGTAGCCCAAGGGGGTGTGTAAGCAGCGAAATCATGACATTAGTTTTTCCACAATTGGATGGACCAATTAACAGGCCGCGAATAGAGGAAGGAAGTAGAGGACCGTGTCTCTTCATTATCTTTTTTTCAAATCCAAGTCCGACTTTTTCATCGAGATTGTCAATAGGAAGTTTTTGTTTAAGATCGATAACGCGCATCTTAGGAAAATTTGATATTTTATAGGCAATTTTTCACAAAAACTGTCATTCAGATGCCGAGCGTCAAACGAAGTGAACGGTCTCACGTTTCCAACAAAACTGGATACGGTATTGTGAATTCGTTAATAAATAAATTACCATTCGAGGTACACATTCCTGGTTATCAATATTGCGGACCCGGAACAAAAGTAATAAAACGTGTAACAAGAGGTGATCCAGGCATTAATCCTTTGGATGCCGCATGCAAAAAACACGATTTAGCCTATTTACATAATAAAGACAACATAAGTGCGAGACATCGAGCGGATTACGAGCTCGAACAAAGTGCTTGGAATAGAGTAAAATCGAAAGATTCCAGTTTAGGTGAAAAAACAGCAGCTTGGTTAGTTACAAACATTATGAAAGGAAAACAACGTTTTGGTATGGGTGTACCATCATCATTATCAACAAAAAAAACATCTAGTAAAGGCACGCGTCATACAAAAAGGAAAGGTGTTAATAAAAATCGACATGTTCGGAAAGCCAGTTTCGGAACAGCTATTCGACAAGCAGTTCGAAGGGAATTATTAAAAGCCGGAAGTAAAAATGTGTTGGAAAAAAATGTCATGAATGCATCTAAAATAGCTCTGTCGGCAGCACGTAGATCGGTAAAAGCGGCAGGTGGCAAAAGGAAGGTTCGTACACCGAGAATAATACCGATTCCTAAAACTGGTGGAATATTACCATTAATACCAATTTTTGCCGGGTTATCAGCTTTGGGTTCATTAGCCGGTGGGGCAGCGGGAATTGTGCGCGCCATAAAAGCAGTAAAAAAAAAGCAGCGAAGATAAAAGCGGTGCCGGCCTGTATTTAAAATCGAAAGGAAATGGTTTGTTTCTAAAGCCATATCGTAAAGGTATGGGATTATTTTTAAATCGTAGATCAAAAAACTAATTGAATCCCTACCTCGAAGACCACTATCTAACATCGATATAGAAAAATATGCCAAAAAGAAATGAATAGGACACTTTCGAGGCGTTTATATGAGGGATTTATTACCTAGACAAGGTCCTCGACGTTACGAAGCAGCAATAGTGAATTTGGATAGTACGCGTGGTGCAGGGACTCATTGGGTAGCTTATAGAAAAAATAATTCTAAAGTAACATATTATGACAGCTTCGGCGATTTACCCCCACCGATCGAATTGGTACGATATCTACAAACGGGATCGGAACCATCAAAAATTATTTACTATACATACGATCGTCAGCAGGATTTTGGAACAGTCTGGTGTGGACATTTGTGCTTAAAGTTTCTTGTCGAATCATCAGCGTAAAAGATGTCATCATCATCATCGTCACCATTAACACCGCAAATGGATCGCAATAACTATACTAAAATGTTGCAATCACTGAAAGCATTTCATCTAGCCGGTGGATTAAGGAAAATGACCGTGAAACAGTTAGAAAACATGCCCAAGGAAGTAATGATTGCATTAGCCCCAAATGAAATTCCATTCGTTTGGGAAAAGTTGCCGGAGCACCTTAAAAGCGATATCGATATATTAAAATATCAGTGCGGTTGCAAACATTATTTCAGCAGCAGCAGCAGCAATTTAAACGAGGTTATGACTGATGAGGATCTTACGGCTAGAAAAATATTTTGTTGTTATTGCAAAATCAGCGATGTGCGCATAAAAGCAGAAAATAGCATAAAAACATCACTATCTAATGCAGTGAGAAAAGGTGTGACGATGAATCTTTTTAAATGTTGCCGCTAAGAATAAAACCGAGATGTGTGATGTTTTAATGGTTAGTCATGTCTTATACGTTCACACTAACAGGACACTCGAGCGTCTTAAGCGCCGATTTTTATCCACCAGTCGAATTAAATAGAGAAAACAAATATGGTCTGGCATTGCTGGGATTTTACACATACAATTCAATTTTTAATGTGGACGAAAGCAACAATAAGTTTGCCTACATGAAGGAGGGTTACACCACCGAGCCGATACAATTGCAGATTCCACCTGGGGCCTATGAAATAGATGAGATAGGTAAAGCTATGTTGGAGGCTTTGAGGATTTCAACTGAAGAAAAGAACGATGGAATCTTTTACTTGGTTGCTAATAATAATACGCTGAAATGTGAACTGAAATCCCAATATACTATAGATTTCCGGGGAGAGGCGAGTATCGGTAAAATGTTAGGATTTAATCATACAGTGTTAAAAAGAGACAAAAAGCACGAATCAACCGAGATGGTGGAAATAATGAAAGTACGCATCATACGCGTAGATTGTAATATAATTTCCGGAGCATATATGAATTCGGTGGAAGGTCATACCTTGTTCGAATTCGATATCGACGTGGAGCCCGGTTACAAAATCAGTAAAGAACCACAAAATAATATTTATATGCCGTTAATGCCGGCAGGACGTCAGTTTATCGACAACATTACTCTTCGCATCTTGGACGATAGCGGTGATCTAATCAATTTTCAAGGCGAGAAAATAATCGTGAAATTGGAACTGAAGAAACTTTCATAGAAATGGGTTTTTGCTTCAATCGTCAATTGTGTGTGCTGTCGACTAAGATGGGGGAACCGCCGAAACATAATAAAAGTAAAAGAAGAGTTAACGTCAAGGTTAGTCGTCGTCCAGACGTTAGATCACAAACATCTCAACAGTTATCTGCCGAAGACTATAAATTTTTAAAATCAATCGGTCTTAAAGTGCGAAAATGATTTCCACCACCAGCGATAAAATAGAGGTTTTCTCCGAGCCCATCTTGGACAATTCCATTATTAGTCTAGAAGAGCATACGTATAAACCATACGGATCTCCATCATTCAACAATTCGGATGAAGTCCGTATCCCCATTAATTTTCAAGATATTATACTGGATATCGCCGAAAGTTACATATATATCGAAGGAAAATTTAAACCCATAGACGCAACGAAAAGATGTTTTTTATCAAATAATGCCCTCGCATTTTTGTTCGATGAAATTCGCTACGAGATGGGAGGTGAACAGGTCGCCGTGGTTCGTAAACCTGGAGTTACGACGACATTAAAAACCATGGTTTCATTCGGAAGTTTGCAACAAAGATCTCTCATGACGTGCGGATGGGGTCTCGACGAAGCAAACCAAGATATCGTAGACACGGCAAGTAACGTATTCTCCGGGAAATTACCCTTAAAATATCTTATGGGATTCGCCGAAGATTACGCAAAAGGTGTTTTCAACGTAAAACAAGAGCTTATTATGATTATAGCTCGCACTGTTACCAATTGTTACGTCGGCGAAGTAGAGGCAGAAATTAGTATCGACAAAATCGAATGGAAAATTCGTCACATCATTCCAGACGATAAGCAAAAATTGAAAATACTGTCTCGCATTAATAAAGGTGGAAACAATGCCAGTATTCAAATGGCATATCGTAAATGGGATCTGTACGAATAACCAGCTTTAAGGCAAACATCTTCCGACGTGTGGGCCTTGAGAACGAGTACAAGTCTGGAAAGACCGCGCTATATAATCGTCGGGTTTCAAGACAGCAATAATTGCGACAAGAAAGAAAAAAACGCAACCCAGTTTACCCACGCCGACGTATGCGACATTAGACTGTATCTGAATTCAACCGTTTATCCATACGAAAGATGGAATTTAGATTTCGCCAAGAAACTGTACGCAGCAGCCTATTACAATTACGAAAACTTCCAAAGCAGCTACTATGGGCGCGAAATAAACGATCCGATGATAACGTTCGCGGAATATATGAAAAACCCCGTTTTTATTATCAATTGCAGTCATCAACCAGAGGCGATTAACTCATCGACAGTGGATGTAAAATTGGAGTTCCAAACGAGAAAGAATAAATTCCCCAAAGACACTAAAGTGTACGCATTAGTTATTCACGACTCATTTTTTAGTTATAATGTATTAAACGGTTCGGTGACCAATAAATCTATATTTTAATGTATCTATTATATGTAACACAAAATAATGTTCTTGAATCAATAAATTTGTAATGAGTGAAGTAGTAGTTTTATATTTATTTGAAACCCAACCAAAAAAAAAGCTGGCGGAAAAGCCCGCTCTTTAAGAAAAGAGTACGGGAATTTAGAAAATGGTGGTTTATTAAGTGGAAAAAAGAGCTTAAATAACACAAGAAAAAATTTTTAAGGCAAAATATGAAAACAACGATTTAGAAAATTTGTAGGAAAGTAACGGTTAGGAATAGGGAAAAAAGTTATAAGAAAAAATTATAGAGGAAATCGAGTACTATAAGCAAGCATTTTTCTCGATAGTAAAAACGTAAAAAAAAATTTTTTCAAAAAAAAATTGAAAAATGGTGAATGCGCGCCAAAGTTGAAGTTTTGGAGCAAAATGATATTAGGAAATTAGAAAGAGAATTTTTTTCTACATATGGTAGTACTTTTCAAAATTCGGAAAGATGAAATTTTAAGAAAAGGGTTATAGTAAGTTAGTAATTTGGATTTTTTAAAGCGCTGTAGCTCGGGAACCGTTCAAGATAGAAAAAAAATAAAAGCACTTTGATAGCCCAAAATTTTGAGGAGAATGCGATGGTGTAAAAAAAATTATAATTTTTTTTTTTTTGAAAATGCTGAATACGCGCTAAAGTTGAAGATTTAGAGAAAAACGGTATTGGGAAATTAAAGAGAGAATTTTTTTCTACATATTGTAGTATTTTTGAAAATTCGAAAAAATGAAATTTGAAAAAAAGGGTTATAGAAAGTTAGTAATTTGAATTCTTTAAAGCGCTGTAGCTCGGGAACCGTTCAAGATAGAGAAAAAATAAAAGCACTTTAATTACCTAGAATTTTGAGTAGAATACAATGGTGAAAAAAAAATTTGGAAAATCTTAAAAATGACAAAAAATTTAGATGAAAAAATTGAAATTCTCGAGTTAGGAGGCTAGGGCCGCCGAACGGGAGTATGTGGAAGTTGTAGGGGAGGGCTTTTTTTTTTTTTTTTTTTTTTTTTTTCTAAGTTATTTAAAAAAAATGTAGAGAAAGTCTAGTACTATATGCTAGAAAAGTGGAGGGGGGTAGTTTGTGTCCATAACAGAGATACGGTGAGTTATAAAATCATTTTATTCTCAAACTTATATAATGCATATATGCACTCCACCTTACCCCCTCCAACTTTTTGAATGTATATAGAGGCCGGTATTAGAATTATTTCATCATTACACATTCGATCGGCAAGATGGAAGATATACCAAAAAGGATCATTGGCATTGTCAGGCCATTCGTGCCCGGCAAAATATGCAAGTGTGAGGAGTGCGGGGGTACCGCACCAGGCGCGGCACCTTCGGCACCGCCTGCAACGCCGACACCACCAGCGACGACGACGGTGCCGCCAATGAGAAGACCAAGGGCTGCACCTAGGTCGGTGTTAATATCGTTGGGTATTACTCCACGGTAGGCACCCCACCCTCCCCCCAGGCCCTTTTAGGGCCACAAAAACGGTCCTTTTCAGGACCACATTATATTTTGATCGTAGTTTAGTAATCGTCACTTATGGGGCGAGATATTCGTTTAACGACGATTTGTCTCGTAGCTTAAGTGCCAAGTTATATGCTTGAGAACCTATGAAAATGTTAACAGTTCAAACAAGGTTTCTATTATTTTTTTTTTTTTTTGTAATGTATTCTTCACAAAATATTAAGAATAAGTCTTATTGTCTAAACAAATCTAATTCCTTATTTAAAGTTTTTGAAAAAATCAATAATTCTATAAGCTCTCACCAATACATAACATTTAGAATCCGTTGGTGGGGTGGGGGTAGTTCTATATATATGAGACTGGGTCAGTTACACAGTCATATATTCATCAACCCTCATACGATGAACATGGAGGAAGAAAGACCCGCCAGCCGAGGCTCATCCATCTTTAGTGATGACACCGTAGCCGACAACGTTGGAGACCTGCAAGTCTTCGACGACGACGACGAGGTGGATTTTGAAATTGACGTCCTACGTTGGGACGACTTGGATGAGCCGATTCCGCTAGTATATGACCATGATCCGGGTCTAGTGGAATTAGACGACGCGGGTGATTGGGTCTTACAAAGACTCGAAACTCCGTCGCCGCAGCCAGAGCCGGACTCGACGGAAGATGCGGTGCTGGAAATTCCAGCATCACCAACACCCGACGACCCACAAGGCCCCTGCGATTCGTCAAGCTGGTGGTCGACCAGCGAGGATGGGGCACCATAAGCCCCACACTCTCCCTGGCCCTTTTTAAGGGCACACAACAACGGTCCTTTTCAGGACCACAAAATACTTTGATCGTAGTTTTAGTACATATTAGTACTTTGTTACTAATATTGTATGTATAGAATATACAATATTAGATACAAAGTATTAAAACTTTAAGTGCTGGTGGAACCCAGCTAAATCGTTCGTTCGTATTTGAGACCACAAACAACTTTTGGTCTCAATACGTAATACGACATTTGTTTTCACCCCCCACCATTAATTTGTCTCTATATATACGACCACCAATACTTATTACAATCATTTTAGTTCAACATGTCAGCGACTCAACAACAACAACAACAACAACAACCCATCCAATGCCCTGTGGTAGATTCTACCACAGAGAATTGTTTGGAGTGGGAGCCGAACGATCCTAGATGGGATGAACTTTGGCGGTTCATCATCGAATACACAGAGGACAGCACCGCCACCCCCGCTGATGATGACGGGCCGTGCGACTCCACAACTCAATAAAAGAGTCGCATGTTTTACAACCAAACGGTCCTTTTCAGGACCACAAAATAATTTGATCGTAGTTTTAGTTGGTTATAATACTTTGTAACCAATATTTTATGTTTTTTCATAAAAACATACAATATTGAGATACAAAGTATTAGAAGTTCTGGCGACAGAACCTTAACTTCATAAACCGAACCATGTTTTAGCATACTTGTAAATATTATCAGAAAATATTTACAACTATTGCTATTGCGTAGTTTTAGTGGATTATTCACTCTTTTTTTTTATTACCTAATATTATGTGGGACAGGGCCTATATGGAATAACACACAAAAATAAATTTTCAAGTCATTTTTATTCTCATTATAAAATATAAAAAATTTGATCAAACACTTTTTTATTAACTACATTATATATATATATATATATATATATATATATATATATATATATATATATATATATATATATATATATATATATATTTACAAACTTAATACTATAAATTAAAAGCTAATCTCTACAACTACCTAACACCTACTACATAATTTATTAAAGTCCTCTAATTGTCTTTTTAACCGCGCAGATTTCACCTTTTTTATCTCTAATTGTCTTTCAAGTTCTATAATGTCACTGGCACACTCGTTCACTTCATTCACTAAGCGTTTTTTCATGGCGTAAATGTCTGTCAATTTGGTCTTCTGAGAGTTGGTGAAGTCTTCGACCCACTCCGGTTGTGATGGCTCGGAAGAAGACGCGGTTTTATTTGGTGAAGACGATGACGACGACGACGACGACGAAGCAGCGGAAACTTCATCGCCTTCAAAACACCGCTTAAACCGCTTCTTCATGGGTTTCCGGCACCCCAATATCGGCGACAGTGGCGCTGGCGCTGGGGAAGACTTCACCTCCGACACTATTTCATTCTCTACGCTGGCCGGTGTTGGTGGCGTTGGTGGTGTTGGTCCATCGGGGCCTTCTATGACTTCCACTTCTACTGACAATGGTCGCTTTCGGTGCTGTTTTTAGGAAGTCGGGTAATGGAACAGGGGTGGAGGGACGCTTAAAGTTAAACTTTTTCTTCTTCCCTTGTCCCACACCTTTAATCGCCGAATAAAATGTTTTTTTATCGGCGATTTCCGACTTCCGCATAGTCAAGAGCTTTTTCAGTTTTGAAGCTTTCGGAGAAGATTCCCTAGGCCGCGATGCTTTTCGCACAACCACATCACTAATCACATTTATCTTTGGCTCCTTCTCCTCCGTCCAGCATTCCAGGAATTGCGCTGCCGACTGAACTAACTCCTCGTCGCGACCATCGTTGAGGGCTCGGTCTTCGGCATCTTCATGCTCCACGCCATTCCAGTTCTCGAACACCCCCGGACTTAACACTTCTAAACCACTCATGTTATCCAGCATGCCTTGCTGTGAACCGCAGCTCACGTCAAGAGCATCTAAAAGAGACCGTACACTAGACATTTTCGATATTCAAACTCACACAATTAACTTTTTCTTAGCACTGTACTGTTTGCTGTTCTGACGAACTGTGAAGAGCTCGAGCCAGCAAGTCTGCTTTTATGCCCATTTCCCCCACTACACCACCTTTATTCCTTTTGTTCGATGCATTAAGTATAATATTTAAACTTGTCAGATGCAAGGCCAAGGCCAAGGCCGACGTAACCGGCAATACCAGGGTCGTTTTCAAGGTTGTAATTTTCATGGATTTTTTTTTTGCCCCTGTCAAGGTTATTTTAAAGAAGCATATAAATATAGTACTAAACTTGTTAGATGCGAGGCCAAGGCCAAGGTCAAAGTACCCGTCAATGTCAGGGTCGTTTTCGAGGTTGTAATTTTCAAGGATTTTTTTTGGTCCTGTCAAGGTTATTTTAAAAAGTAATACATAATTAGAGTACCGCGATTGAAAAGTACAACATATTCAATCATCATGTTGCCAACTGATGAACAACCTAGTGAAGCAGCCAAAACATACAGTCATATACCAAAAGCTTTTTATTTAACTTGTCATCATTGTAAAAGACTAGGTATCTGCTGGCGAAATGATCTTACGTACGACTTCAACTACATTGACCTTTTCAGGGTTAAATTTGTACAATGCGGCTTTTGTGGACTAGTTTACTACCAGTTCAAGGACATTAATGAACGTGCCATCCAGAGAAGAAATTGGGTCATAGAAGAAGCTTACCTGTACAGAAGAAATTAACATGTATTTTATTTCTTAATTTTTAATTTTTTTGTTTGTTTTTTTTTTATTTTTTTTAATAATAAAAAGTAAACTCAATCTTTTGTTATATTTTAATTTTTTTTTCAATAAAACAATAGTAAAATGAATCTGTATGTGTATTTATTAAACATCACCTAAAATACGTTTTGCAATCCATATTTTTCTGCAGAGTCCGTTTATTAATGAAATAGAACCATATATTAGGGTGAAATCTAATGGTTTCAAATCAGTCTCACATAACAATGTCAGAAGTAAACACTATTGATAAGTTCGGTCGCAAAAGAAAATTTAAGGATTTTAACTTTATGCGAGGTCCTTCAGGAATAGGTTTTAAACTTACACCTAATGGAGATTACGACATGGGAAGCAAAAGATTGTGCTATTTAGCAGAACCTCTTGAAGGAGACGATGCGACCACACGAAATTATGTTGATAATAACCTTGCTCAGTGTGTGCAAGATACGCAGAAAGCTTTACATGACTCAACAATTGTTATTAAAGATATATTCAGAAACCAACTTGAAGGTTACGTACGCAAGAAATTAATTGAAACCGGCCAAGAACTTAGAGGATACATTGATGATACTGTTATTGCAATATATGAACTTAGGCAAGACGAACTGCGTGATGAACTTAACTCTAGAATGTTGAAAATTGAAAAGACTATGGAGGATCTTGTCAGCAAACCTGTTTCACATTAAACATTTACTCGTAGACCTGTGCGTTTAATTTACTATTAGACAAATTTTTCTACAATAACTTTTACAGTTTGTTATTTGTCGACACTTCATTATATTTATAATTTTAAAATAAAGGTTCAATAAAAAAGCAATCAAGTAATGAATACATGTTTTTTATTTAAAAAAAAAAAAAAAAAAAAATTACAATACTATCGTTACATATTAATGTTGTATGTTTAATAGAAATAATAAAAACAATACAAATAATGAAATATGGATTTTCCAGATTACGTGCTGTCCTGACTTAGAAATGATTCCAACACGGTGACTAAATTTGCTAAGTTTTCTTCCGGGTCTGTTTTGTAAAAATCTATGTCTGCATGCCCCCAAGGTAGAGTTTTGGTTGAACTGGGAATTACATAACGTTTATCATCGCTATGTGACAATGCTACTTTATTTATTATGTTGGTATAAATGTTATGTAATTCACTTCTAAATGTCTTCATCTTTCTTAATATCAAACCACCCCGTTCAACAATTCTTTGGTAGTCTTCCTGATGAAGGTCTTTCTCGATAACACATTTTTTGATACCTTTGGCTTTTTTTAATTCATTATTAATGGACTTTACATAATAAGCCTTCGCGCCGGTACCATAAAAACTTATTATCGGATCACCAGGAAACTCATCTTTCATTCTACCAACTACAGAATTACTTTTAATTATGTTGAAATTATTAATTTCGGGGTAATTTGATGTATCGAATTTTTCGGGGTTTTCTGATATAGTTTGATAAAAGTTTTCCGTATACACTTTTAATATAAGCGAGTCAGTATCGGTGTAAAGTAACGAAGCATCATCGCCAAACTTGGATTTAATAAAATTATAATAAAAATCGTATATTACAGTCTTTGATATATCTAATATGGAAAAACCGATATAAATTGGTTTATTGTACAATATTTTAACTTTATTCATATGTATAGCAACAAAGTTCTCGGTAAATATCGAGCTACTATTGAAATTGGGGCGGGATATTAGTGCTCTAGCTCCATTTCTGCCTACACTGTTCTCCCAATGTGTTACTAATTTTATATCCTTTCGATTTTCCACATTTTCCATAGTTTTACCAAATATCGCGTTATTTTTTAATTTAAAAGTGTCCTTCGCAAATTTTGTGGTGGCCTTGTTACGTAAATTGGTATTAAAATCAATATACGATTTTAGCCATTTTGATTGCTCAAACTGTAATACTCGATGGGTTTGCATTACCACTAAGCCGTTGGCGATGGCTTGTTTTAAAGTTCTATAGTGTACAATGTATTTTTTTTTATCTTGTAAATTAGGAATTAATTTCGGTAATTTAGCGTTTTCTGTTGGCGGTATGATATTTTCTACTAGAAATGGAAGATCAGAATGTGCATCATGCAACTCAGTCGGATAATGCACATCCACTTCCAAAACGTAGCCATGTAAACTATCATCACCAACAGCCATAATATTTAAATCCAGAATTTCGCGCTCGCTTAACCATCGAAAACCACCATATGGTAATGCTTGTGACATACTATGACCATATAGATTTGTAGCATCAAGGTATGTTATAAATGAAGAAGGTTTTGTTGGGTCATAGTCTGGTAAAAAAATATTATTAGCGATGTGCTTCCTTTCTGTACACTGGCTTATGCCGCCGCGTATACCTTTCTTAAAAAAATGTATCATGTCTATATCAGTTAAGAGCTCTAACTCTACCTTAGTCATACGTAGCATACAATCAAATGATAAACTTGGAAGGGTATAGTAATGTGCTGGATCAAGTTTATCGAATTTTAAACAATTATTCCGAAATTGCTCAAAAACATCACACAATAGCAACACATCTGATTTTAAATACACGTCCGAATAGTCCCCCAAAGTTTTACACCCAAACAAGAGCCATACTCCTTTTGCTCTTCTATAGCTTTCATCGCTAATATGTTCTTCCCGTAAATTATCATAAAATTCATCTTTACTTGGAAGACATGTATTTTCCATTTTTTCTATAGAGTCAATAAAGCTATAGGGAAAAACACCCTTTTGACGCATCAAATTAAATTGGTTGATATTTGAAAAATGTTTCCGCGTTTCAATAAAATCGTCGTCGTTTAAACCGCTGCCTAAATTTTCCAAAGACGTTGACAGAAATTTAAAACTATCAATAAATCGCAACTTTAAATATTTCCTCTTGACTTTTCCACATTTACTATCAAAATAATCGTGCACATAAATGCTTTTGGTAAATGATATGTACTTTTCCTTACTTTGAGCCAAAACACCAATTTTATCCCCATATTTACATAACTCTTTTATAAATAAATGGCTGTCGTAGCCGCTTAAGTTATGAAATATGATAGGGATAAAAGAGGGTAATTTATAATTTAAATTACAAACGGAATGTGCAGCACCAAATCTTTTTGCACCAGTTATGTGACAGTGGTCTCGTACTTTAATCTCACCCTCTTCAAAAGGGCCTTCACATATACCACATATTTTAGCATCATTAAACTCCCTTTTTTCTTCAGGCGTTAACGGTTTCATAGGCTTAATGTCTTTTAAATATGTGTTGTATAGAGCCCTTAAATCACACTCGATACGATCCACAAAGACTTGAGCTGCATTATTCCCCCGAAATAGCTCAAATTTCGAAAGTGAGTCGTCAAAAGAGCATTTAATTAAATAAGCAAAAGAATATGGTTCATGTTTAAAACTTTTTACAGTGTAAGAATTTTGTGGGTTTGGTTGTACCGTTTCAACGGGTTTTAAAACAGATTCGAAATCTGCATAAACCACGAATGGAACGCGCATTTGCTTTTCTATACCCTCGAATTTTAAAATATTTTCCGGCACACTCTTTCCAAATTTATCGATTTTTAAATCCACTGAGGGTGTTTGCGTGAAAATGTGGTTACAATCGTAGCTTTGATGTAAAGTTAAAGCTGACGGTGTACTAAAATAAATGAGGCAACCATCACAGAAATATATTTTATGTTGTTGACAACTAATTTGACTTGAAACTAAACGTGATAAATCCCGAATCCAACAATAATGACTCTTTGAACAAGTCGTATCACAAAAATGTTCACCGCCATCTTTACTACTACAGTCTTTTGTAATTAACAATAAATTTACATGTCTATCCAACTTTTTTGACGCATACCTCAGTGGACCAATAACTTCATGTATTACTTCATTATTTTCATATTTAGATTCCAGACCGTATACGTTAATTGATATGTTGTTCATTTCCTCAAATTTTTTAATGTCACGTAATTTTACTGGAAAATCCATACCTGTTACATTTAGCACTCTAGAAAAATGGGGGTAGGATGTCTTCTGTGAAGGCTCTGCTGTTGGAGGAAACAATGCTGATGTTACAGCCCACGCAAAGCAAAATTCGTCCTGGTTAATCACATTGACGACAGCTCCTTTCTTTTCAATAGAACACGGCAACTTGATGTATGATGAGCCACCCATAGGCATAAACTTGTTGATACCAACTTCCAAGTATAAAATTCGCACAAGAGCCCATCCTATAACAAGAAAAATAATATATAAAAATCAGTTTAATATATCGGGTTTTGATTTTTCCATACCTGAATCTTTCTCCTGGAACTCTGTCGCCTGCGTTTTTATTAATTCGGTGAAAGAATGGTAAACGGCATCCAAATCACTTTCTACACTAATTATTTGATTAGCAGTGTTGAAGGATTTTTCACTGAATATTTCTTGTGATGGAAGCATGTACTCGCCAACAGCTGTCATGTTAACTTTTAAAGCATGATGCACACGCAATAAATTATTAACAAGTTCCACCACCTTGGATTTAATGTCTGCAAAGAACATTACGTAATCGGAATGCTCCATATCACTGCTAACCCGATAGGTTGCAATTCTCCTTTTGAAGGCACATTGAACGAGTTGCACACCATGACATACCGGCAAACATGAATTATTTTTATGTTGTTGTGTTCGTTTATGCACCGACATATGATTTATTGGAACATCTACATTACATGTAGCGCAATTAATTAGCGGAATCGTCGATGTATACTCTTCAATTCGGAGCCGTTTTCCTCCAGGCACTTCATTAAATCTCGCCGCACACGATTCTCTTTGATGACGTCTCATATTATAAATATTAGTAAACTTAGAACCGCAATTTTCACAAACATATGCCATGATTTGTCAAATATTAACACATGTACTACCTATACAAGTCAGAGCCAACTGATGAATGAAACTGCCCCATACCTTATATAAAACCATTCAAGGTCACCCCCAACCACGTAACATATCTTCAAGGTCACACACCCAAGGTGACCTTCAACAAAGTCAAGGTCGTCTCGACCAAGGTCAAGGTCAAGGTCACACACACAACCTTGAACACAAGGCCAAGGCCAAAGCACACGTGCACTTTCAAGGTCAATGGCAAGGACATGTGGGCGGGGCCAAAGAGGGGTGAAGCAAGGTCAAGGTCAAGGTCGAGGAGTGGGGGGATCGAGCGAATCGGGTTATGTTCACTACTGATGAGTGAGGCAAAAGAGAAAGAAAATTAATTACATACTTGTATGAGAAAAGAAGTGCCCTGTATTCTTGTGATGATAAAGAATTTGATTTGAGTCAAAATTGACGGCGAAGGTATGACAATCTCGAAAATTAAAAATGTTGTAGCTGCTTCGCTGGTGTGGAAATTGTGGTTCCTTTTCTGGAGTTGAGTCTCTTGGATTTTGAATGTTTAATCAATAGTTATTTTAGTGTTTTTTAATAGATTTAGCCGGAACAGAGATATTTAACACTCGTATGGTATATTAGTGTTCGCAGCATGTGTATATCCATTGAAGGTTCAAGTAAAAAGTGTTTTTGCTCCCATATACCGTCATGGTGCGTGCGACTCTCATTGGCTATTTCGAGAAGAGATTATCATGTATTGCGCTAAATCATATACGGCGCGAAAAGAGGTTAAAATTAAATTAATTTCATTTTTCTTAAATATAAATATACAGAGCGGAGTAATGTTAATTTTACCCATAAAAATACACTGGCGAGCAAAAAATTTAGGTCACTTAAGAAGTTGCAAATACTTTTAGGCATAATGAACTAGTAGGCTCTTAATAATTTGTTTTCTCATAAATGTTATCTGTCATATTTGTAATCTATCATGTATTGATACTGTATTTATGACTTTTATGAAATAGCGTACAATCGGTCAAATTAAAAATTTACATTTCGTTACCTATTTTCCATTTAGCCTTGGTTTCTCTAAAACTTATCGGTCGCACGGTGTAATATTTATTTAATAGGTATAATGCCTTTAGATCCTTTTGATGTGGCAATGATTGTAGCTTTGATACAAAATGGTCAAAGACAACGTGAAACTGCAAGAATTGTTGGTAAGAGCCTTTATACAGTACAAAATGCTCTATGAGAAAACTGGCCTGATAACCAGAAGACCAGAATCCAGACAAAAAAGGGTAAATTACCAAAGAGATGACCGTTTTTTGGTGTCGGCAAGTTTGCTGAATAGAACAGCTTCTACAGTTCTGCTGCGAAATCAACTTCAAAAAGTTAGAAAAATGTAAATGTTGTCTCGTAGAAGGATGGCTACAGGTCCACCATTGCAAATCCGGCATCGAATTGCAAGATTGGCTTTTGCCCGAAATCACTTGGCATGGAATACTGAGGACTGGAGCAAAGTTCTGTTTTCAGATGAGTCTTCTTCTTATCTCAATGGATCAGACGGACGTCGACGAGTATGGCGAAGATCTTTAGAAAGATATGCTTGAATTTGCATTGACGAGTAACTACCATTTGGTGATAGAACGGTAATGGTTTATGCGGGAATCTCGTCAGAAGCAAGCACAGAGTTGGTCTTCATACAGAATGCCTCCCTGATAGCTCACAGGTAAATTACGGAAGTTTTAGGAGACCATGTTATGTCTTTCATGATTACTCTGGGCGAGCTTGGCATTTTCATGTAAGATAATGTTAGACCTCATGCAGCCAGAATTGTTAGAAAATATCTCGATGAAGTAGGAATTAGGCGGTTTCCCATCGAACATATCTGGGATGAGTTAGGCTGACGTATCCGAAGGTATACAGCAGCTTGAAGAACTGCCCAGAAGCTAAGAGAGTTCATATTGCAGGAGTGTAATACCATTGACCAGAATGGGATCTTTAATTTGATTGCAGGTATGCCTCGTCGTCTTCAAGCAGTTATTAACGCAAAAGGAGGGAATATATGTTATTAATGATTATTTTTTTTTCATTAATGTTGTTTTTTCCATTTTTTAAAATTTCGAATAGCAATAAGTCGAACTTCGTTTTAAAAGTAAATTTGTTGCTTTTTCAGAATACATCATAAAAACTAAAAAAAAAATGTTTACCGATTTAATATTGAATATAAAAGTAAATAATTCGGAAAGACGGAACAATATCTTTAGTCAAGCACACATGTGTAATAAGGAAATTAAAAAAGTAACATTAAAAGTGTTAAAGCCTATTTTTAAATGTAACTGCCTCGTTGATTTTTTTATAGAAGCATGCTGTTTTTTCTCCTGCCAGTTACATAATTTCCAGATTTGATTAGTGGAAAGCTGAAAAAATTAAGATTCTTTTATAACATTTTATAAACATGTAAAAATAATTTCTTATTGGCTAGAAGTAAAAAGTTTCACTCTCCAATATAATAACATTGCGCTAATCAATTATTAGTTTCTTAATTTTTAAAAGTTTTGTTTTTGATCAGCAACAACTCCCTATTGTCGACGCGTGGACGTTTTCACGCTAACGTAGTTCCGTCCCCAATTTTGAATAGTACCTAATCATATGCAGAACACCTAAAAAGCATAATGTGTTCTGACGGAAGTTGACTAACAATTCTATTGTCCAAAATTATAAATTAGTCGGTTTACCGTTAGAATTGAAATAGTAAGCTTTACCTCTGAATAAATTAACCTAAATTTGACGAAATACTTTTAAATAACAAGTAAATTGAATGATTTTTTAGTCGCAATGTAAGTCTTCAATCTTAAATTATTTATGAAATGGAAAAAAATTATAGAGAAAGTTGAGCAGAATTCTCTTAAAGAAAAAGAAATATTTATAAATAAAAATGATTTTATTGTTTAGCCAAAACATGATTTTTAAACGCATAAAAAATCATTGGCCCCGCAGTTTGTGCATGAACAGAAACATAAATCATTTAGTGCCAAATCAGGGCTGTACGCCTAACCTATAAATTCCGCGTCTTGAGTGTTCAAAAAGTCACTTGTTTGAGCAGATTAATGAGAGCTCATACTGTCATGGGGAGAGTGATCCGTCGTATTCAATTTGTTTTCCTAAATTAACCGACGACTTCCGACAAACAAATGGTGGCGTACTATTCACCATTCTAAAATTCTCTAAAGACACATAGCTAATTTTTCCTAAAAACAGGTAAATGAGAAAATAAGACATGGCTGTTATGACATATCTAAATTGGGAAGTACTAATTTCATGACTCGTTACAAATAACACAGTTTTTTCGTGCTAGATTGTGAAATTCACAGTAACTAAAAAAAAGAAAGTGAGGAGAAAAATATATAATACTACATTATCAGATCGAACCACGTTACCACTGGACGGGGTGGCGAATCTTTTGAAGTGTTGCCTGCGTAGTGCTTAGTTCCAAGTAAAGTTCTACGCTCAGGACGACGGGCTTTCGATTGGTTCTTCATTCTCTCCAGTCGTCGCCAATATATATATATATATATATATATATATATATATATATATATATATATATATATATATATATATATATATATGGAATGGTTCGAAACTCATGCCATAAAAACGGCAACAGTAAAACCGAAAGTATGGTTGAGATATGTCGATGATACCTTCATAGTATGGAAGGGCAATGATCAAGAACTTAATAATTTCTTGAAACATTTAAACATTATTCGACCTACAATTAAGTTTACCATGGAAAAAGAGGAAAATGATCAATTGCCCTTCCTAGATGTCATGGTGAATCGTTCAAACGAAACTATTAAAACTTTAGTATACAAAAAGCCAACACATACTGGACAATATCTTAATCATAGTTCTAATCATTCTGTTGTAACAAATCGGAGAATTATACGCAACCTCTATAATCGCGCTATATCTATATGCAATAATACCGATTCACTGGAAAAAGAGATACCAAATATTAAATCTGATTTACAACAGAATGGTTATCCTTTAAAACTAATTGACGATGTTATAAATAACTTTAGAACAACAACCACTGGACAGCAAGAAACACATTCCTTCTTCACAATTCCGTACATTAAGGAATCCTCGGAAAAGATAACGAATTACCAGTAGTTATAATATAAAAAGAGCCTTTTAATCAGGAAATACACTTAGAGCTCATTTAACCAAAACGGAACCAAAAACTACCGATAAGAGAGAATGTGTTTACAAAGTTCCATGTGAGTGTGGTGAAATGTATATTGAAGAAACCAAACGACCACTAAAAGTTAGGATTAAGGAACATAAAACTCATACACAAAAGCGGGAAACGTCAAGATCAGGAATTGCACAACACGCCTGGGATAAACAACACCATACAAAATAGTCTGAAGCTGCGGCAATATATATGGAACCCAACATGAAAAAAAAAAGAAAATTTACAGTAGCAACTTACATTAAAAACAATAATGAAATCCTCAGTAAACCGGGTGTTTGGCAACTACATTTTGGTCAATCTTCAACATTGTCTACAACCTTTAAACAAACGTGATCGATGATTCGACTGGATCGTCCAAAGAGGTGAAAATACAAAAATACAGAGAGTAGAAGACAAAAAAGAGCACTCTTGGCTCAGTTAACAGGTCACCCCAATTTGAAAATTAGTTTACTATCAATAAAGCTTTCCCAGATTATTTAGTTCTTTAAGATTGCTTATTTGTACTTTTATTTCTGTTGCCTCACTTTCATAATTAATTAATCAACTTTTCCATTGTATTCTTTTCTATCAAAATTTCGAAATGTATTTGTAATATGCAGTTATTTTAAGATATTACTAACATCACACATACATCCTTCATCGTCATTTTTATGACATTCTAATTACCTATTCATCGTACAGAATTAATGTTTTCAAAATCCATTACGGGTACCAAGATAGGTACCGATTATGCGTTACGTGCCGCATCAATTTGGTAGTGCAATTTCTTCGATTTCCATTTATAGAATTTTTCTTTTTAACATTCATCAATTAACATACGTGTTGACAGTTGAATAGATCATAAATTTAATTTCAATTTTGATATTGACATTTTAAGGGCAGATGAAAAAAAATTATGCGTTTATTTACAAGAGGAAGTATCTATTCGTAAAAACTAAAAAAATTTATTCACCTCTTGTCACTATTATGTTAAATAACTGATCTCTTTGAGATGTTGAGTAAATTTCAGCTTTGTATACCAATAATTTAATTTTCTATCTTCTAAAGGTTATTCTTAAAACATCAGTTTTTTCTTTCGTTAAAATTTTTCAATCTTTACTAATACTAAATTTGTTTGTATTCAAAATTTATATCTAGGACATCTGTTCTCAATCTTTTCCTTAATTTTTTGCTTCTCCAAATATTTAAGATTTTGCTGATAATATAACGTTGATTGCAAAAGAAGAAAATGAATTACAAAATATGATCTAAAAACTAAAAGAAAAATCAAAATAGATGACTTTAAAGATTAATGTTAAGGAAAGAAACTAAATACATAACTAACAAAGTATATCATAACTAAGGGATATTATTGGGCAACCAAGAAATCAAAAAGGTTTAATCATATATCACTTGGGAATAAATTTTAGTTATCCAAGGAAAACCTAACAGGAGATCTAAAACGGTGAGTTCTATTAACAACCCTGCCAAAACCAAATTAGTAGCCTTCACAAGGAAAAGAAACCTCAACCTGAAAATCATGAAAATGGATGGGTACATTATTTAGTGGTAGTCAGAGGGTAGATATCTGGTACTGACACTAGATAATAAACTTCTCTGGAACAAGCACGAAAAAGAAGTAACTAACAAAGCTACAAAGCATTGCTGGTCGTAGAAATTTTGCGGGAGAAACCTGGGGCACAAATCCAAAAATCCTGTAGTGGAAGTACACTGCAATAATGATACCAATCATCACATACAGGGCAATGATCTGGAGCAAAAGAAGCAGCCTGGCTAATAGGAGAGCTAACCTCTCGAAAGTTCAAAGACTGGCCTGTCCGTGTATAACCGGGGCCATGAAAACCTGCCCAATAGCCGCCATGGAAGTAATCCTAAACCTTACACGACTACATATACTTGTGGAGAGTATAGCGAAGAGGACAATTTAAAAGATGATGAAAGATGAAGTCATAAAACGAAGGCCCAATTTCTCATCAAGAAATCAGCAAGTCTGGGACATGCTCCAAGGTGAAAAAAGAAATTCAACTTTATGAAAAACTTTAGCGCCAAGTTGAGTCGGAAAAGCCAATGAGACAGAAACGCCATTGAACAACTCAACAAGAAATCCATTAAATGGTATATAGATAGCTCCGAATCATTGGAAGGAACTAGAATAAGAGTATGTGGACCCTGCACTAGTCACTACGAAAGTTTTGGTAAGTCACCAAACAGTTTCCAGGCAGCAATAAATACTATTAGGAAATATATTCATTTCAACAAAGAAAAAACTATCGTGGCCAAGAAATTGTCATCATATCAGATAGTCAAGCAGTCATCAGTAGGCTAAGCTCTCAAGTAATGAGCTGCAAGATGGTCTGGGAATGCCTAGAGGAATTAAATGATTGAATAAGAGTAATAAGGTCACTCTCATGTGGATTCCGGGACACACCAGTGTAGAGAGGAATGAAATAGTAGATAGGCTCACAAGAAAAAGAGCTGAGACACCGTTTCTGGGGCTAGAGCCTTTCTATGGAATCAGTAGCAACGTAATGTTGGAAGAAGAAAGCAGGAGATCCAGTTATTGGATGGAACTGCAAGGAGTGAGACGAGCGAAGATACTTCTTAGGAGCGACCAAGAAATGCATAAGCCTAAGTAAAAACCAACTCTGAGTTTTGACAGGGATTCTGACGGGGCATTGCCACCTGAAGGGAAACCTCAAGAAACTCCGATTGGCAGAACGAGAAGAATGCAGATTCTATGTGGAGGAGGACGAAACCTCTATTCATATCCTTGCAGAATGCAGCGCTCTAAAAAACCTTAGGATGCGGTTCTTGGAAGCAAACCTAATAGAAGAAGGGGAGCTACCTACTTTGAAGCTGTCCAACATCGTAAGGTCCCTGATGGTAACAGTACTAGAGGACCTGCTTTAGCCGGTAAGATATCTCTTACGACTTGGCACCAATAGGGGAGAACAACAGATCCATTAGGTCGTAGTGTACAGACCCAAACTCTACGTATATATATATATATATATATATATATATATATATATATATATATATATATACATTAGCGCGGTCTGCATTTGAAAAACATCAGGAAGTTTTCAAATCCGATATAATGAAGAGCAAGTTTTTGACTAATTTCTTCTTTTATTTTCCACTTATGGCACAGAAACCCAATTTAGAAATAAAACAAAGAAACGAAGTAACGGATATCATAGAAAGGGTAAGCGTTTTGCAACGAAATTGAGTGAGTCATGTTGGAAGAATGACAGATAATAAACGGACGAGAATGGTCATAGTTTAAAAACCACGAGATAATCGAACAAGCTGTGGAACACCATAAACACGATGATCAGATAATCTGAAACGACGAACAGGAAATGGCTGGATGAGAAAAGCCGAACATGTAGAGTGGCTATTGCAATAGCCATGCTGACAGCGTGTAAGAATGTGGATTCGTTTAAAAAATGCTACATTCTTATCAATTTTTTAAAAAACGGACAAAATGGTTATGATGGGTAATGACAATTATTAAATTGATTTATATATGCAACAGTTGTTAATGTGTTTTTCACTTTTCAATGCATCTTTTTGAGCTGGGATTAATTTTTGTATAAACGTGTCATAATTTATAACCAAAGAAAATCGTCATCTTCTTACGCACACTGAACAAAACATATATTAGAAAAACTCATAAATCGGTTGCGTATACTATTCAATTAAAAAAAATCGATAGTCATCAGCGTAAAAATTATATTAATTTAAACTGACTCAAAGAACGTACTTTTACCAGAACAATTCGTCCATGTGGAACTAAATTTATAGTGGCGGAAATACCACACTCCCCATGTTTATTTTATCTAACAGTAAAGTACGGTGACGGCTATAAATTACTTTAAATTCGGTAGCCCTTTTTTGGTTTTGTCATCAGATAAGCACACACCGCGACTAAAATATTTCTTTAATTAATAGAACGAAAAACAATTTTCACGTATTGAAGTATACTAGTGAGTTCTTTGTATTGTACTATTTTTTTTTATCATTACAATCATGTGTATGGTCCTTTCTTGAACGCGAAAAAATCCGCATCGTATGCAAAAAGTACAGAACTTTTGCTGCCGTTCTATTTTTGGTCCTCGCAGGTTCGATCGTGGATGGAAAATCAGGGTGGTTGAGCATGGCTAATCAAAACAAAACTACACCTTGCAGCGTTGATCTGTAAAAGGATGTCTACAAGAGGGAGAGTGTGGCCATATGATGAAGATCTCTTTGGAAACGAAAATCCAACCTAGACATATTTTTAGAGAAACTGAACATTCATCACCGCATATAGTTTACATTAGAGGTCGAAGTAAACAAGCAGCAACCTTTCTTTAACTTCCTAATCACCAGAAAAAACGATCTAAGCATTGAGTTTACGATTTAGAGAAAACCCACACACACCAACACATACCTGAACGCCGAATCACACCACCATCACAGTAACAAACAATTCTTATGTAGTCCAAACCTTAACATAGACATCCGATATCGAATGGTTAACTGTTATGTTCACTCCGTTTATCTTCATAGAATGGAGGCTTAGACCCTTAAAGTGAACACTTTAGAACGATTAGAAGCGTTTGAAATGTGAACTTACTGGCGAATGCAAAAAATCCTGGACCCCAGTAACCACCAACGAGAAAGTCTTGAGAAGAATGAATAAAGATCGTCAACTATTCACTATTACTAAAAAGATATCTTATTTGGGACATATCTTGCGAAATAAAACATGCTAGCTACCTCAGCTGATTATAGAAAGAAGACGAGGACCTGGAAAACGGCAAATAGCCTGACTAAGGAACATAAGAGTATAGACCGGAACTGATGTATCAACATTGATAAGAAAAGCAGAAGATTGATACTCTTTTGCTATAGTTGTCGCTAACCTCCACTGAAAGGAAGAACACTGAAAGAAGAAGATGGTGTTCTTAAAAATAATATATACATAAAAACTAGCAGAAGGAATAGGTGAAAGGAAAGGCGTATTGGCTGAAAAATTTAAGGGACTGGTTCAATTATAGTTCAGTAGGACATTTCCAAATGGGGGCAAACAAAGCAAGAATAGCAATGATGATATCCAACCTCTGATAGGGGATGGCACTACAAGAAGAAGAAGGGATCCTTACCGATTTAGGAGCAAAGCTGCCGTTTAGAAATGGGATTCATAAACTAAACTACTATTGTAAATTGATATGAATACAATATCATGTTAAAAATGAGCTAAATTAGAGCTCGATTTCGCGTGATTTATTATCCTGTAATGAAATTCCATGGACTTAGTCAAACAGCTTTTTTGCTTCCTCCAGAGAAAGGACAATATTTGTTTCCGCCTATTGACCTTTTTAAATTTTTTCATGTGCCGAGATATTTTTATTTTTAAAATTTTATAGAAATATAAAACTTAAAGTTTAACTACACCAATTAATTTGAAATTCACTCCTGAATACTTCAACAGAATCTGTAACTTGTGGAATGTAACACTTGCATTTTTACAACACGTTTGTCTTCGTTACATTTTCAGATATTTTCTCCAACTTCATTGCTTACATCCTGACATATTGACAGACATATACTGTCTTAAATAAATATTTCAAGAAGCTTTTATTGCCCCAGTTTTTAAATTTTTAAATAAATAGCGTGAAAAACTCGATAATTATTTTAAAATAATGCAACATCATTTTCAAATAAAAATCAATTTATTAAATTAAATCTTAAAGAACTTTTTGTTGAAGAGTAATAAAAGGTATAAAAGAATTCGTTTAATACATCAACAAACACGATTAGATGAGTTTTTATTCACTTCCCACAGGCCTTTGATCTAATGGAACATATGTAAATGCTATTTTTAAAACGAATTTCTATGTTTTTCAGTTCTATTGCTTGTCTGTTTATAACAAAGAATTTTTGAAATAATTGAGATGATTCGGCGTTATTATAAACAACTGTTTTTAATAAATCAGTTAGTTTTTGCAATCATAGGTGAATTTATATTAGTATTTTAGGTTATTAACCTTTAAAAAGTAATTAATTATGCCGCGATTTTGAGAATAAATGTTATGTAATATATTAATAGAAGGAAAGCACGCATATATCTCTAATTTAAAAAAAGTAATGACCTAGGGCGTATTAGACATGCATTACTTCAGAGTTTCTTAATTCTTTTTTATTTTTCCTCTATAATCGTATTATTCCCCATACGGGGAGATATCTTAAATTATTAATAACAACACATGCCAACAAGGGTTAAATTAGAAGCTCTAGTATATTCTCCTGAAGGATTTTGGTGAGCTGAATCCCAATATAGCTTCAGAATTGCTCCATCCGGTCACATTTTTGAGATATTCTAACCTAAAATTGCAGAAAACACTGTTTGTCGCCATATTTGAGGTTATATAACATCACAAGTTATTTTTTTTTAACTAGTCGGAGTACCTGAAAGAATGATCTTTTCTCTTTAAAATCAATTTTAAAATGCCTAGATATTTTTTTTTCACCGGGATATGTTAATTTGAAATTTACATTTCAGTGATCTATTCGAATACAAGTTACCTCTTTGAGTGTACTTTTCTAAATTTTGTTTTTTTTAATGAAAATTACTAAACGAGTATTTACTCTGATTACAGGTCCGCTGTCAGATTTTGAAAGTTTAAAATGGCTGATTCAATATGGCGGATAAAAGTTTCAAAATGTCCTAAATTAAAAAAAAAATTATGTATTTGTTTCTGGAGGTATTCTGGAGACTTCTGATTACGAATTTAAAGTCAGATTTTGAATTTTTAAAATCCGTCAATGGATTTGTAATCAGCGACTCCTAGAATGCTTATACAGTTATTTTCATCAAAATTACAAAGTTTAGAAAAGTACACTCAAAGACATAACTTGTATTATGTTTTCGGCTTGCCTTTGAGTAGATTCGTGAGACATAAAATTCAAATTAGCATATCTCTAAATTGATTTTAAAGAGAAAACCTCATACTTTCAGGTGCTGCTGCTAGTTTCGTGAAAAAAAATTCTTGTGATTTTACATAACCTCACATACATTAAAAAACAGTGTTTTTTGCATTTTTAAGTTAGGATATCTCAAAAACCTGACGTGATGGAGCAATTCTGATTCAGCGTTCCAAAATCTTTCGGAAAAGTATATTAAAGTTTCTGTTATTAAAAATGTACCAAACATATACATAGAAAATTACATTTTTTAAAGAAATATTGACAAGGCAATAGGCCTTACAGAAATCAGACATCCAGTTGAAGGAAATGGATATTGGCCAATATGAACTATAACTATTACATGCCACAAGCTTTTTAACTAATTTTTACTGAAAAAAAGAAATAAACTTAAAATGTAACATTTTAGTAAGAAAAATTATAAAAGGAAGCAACATGAAAAGGTAGACGGAGGGGTAGTTACAGGTAGCATAGTAAATTTGAAATGTAAAGAATAAACGATACAGTGACAGACGAATAGCGAGCCGCTGAAAGCAAAAACGGCATTACTACATGAGAAGAAAAGCCTTTTTAATAATTTTTTTAAAGTTAGAAAGATGAAAAAGCAACTTTGTCTAAAGAAATTATGAGAGCCCCAATATTATATAAGAATAGTCTTTTAAATATTGCCTTTCTGTGTTGTGGTAATGTATTTAAATAGATGTTTTCTACGCAAATTAATATTATGAACGTTTGTTCTCAAAGAAATTTTTTCGTATAGAATGGTATAGTGGTGTTTTATGTTTAGTAATTTTAAAACCAGGATACATGAAAAATAATTGTGATTCCTCCTCCGAATCCCATTTATTAGTTTCAGATATGTATTTTCAACCTTATGATTGCGATACTGGTCTGTCTATTGCAAATCAAGGCAACTACACATCATTACAGTAGCTAAATTGGGAAAGAAAAAAAGGAATCGCCAAACAGCTTTCTGACCTCTCTTCTTCTTCTTCTTCTTCTTCTTCAAATGCATATCCACTAATGGATGTTTGCGATTACATTTTCCATTTCTTCCCTACTTCTCGCGGTGTGTATCAGTGTCTGAATATCGTGCAACCCCGTCCACTGTTTGATATTACGGAGCCAGGACATCTTCTTTCTTCTAGTTCCTCTCTTACCCTCGATCTTGCCTTCATTCATCAACTGTAGGAATTGGTATCTCTCATTTCGCATGATGTGCCCAAGGTAGGCCGTCTTTCTTTTCTTGATTGTGTTGAATAGTTCACGTTCTTTCCCAATACGTGATAGAACTTCTTCATTGGTCATTCTCGCTGTCCATGATATTTTAAGGATCCTTCTGTATATCCACATCTCGAAAGCCTCTAATTTATTGATAGCGCTTGTCTTTAATGTCTAACCCTCCACACCATAAAGAAGTATTGACCATACGTAATCTTTTATGAACCTCAGTCTTAATTTCAAGTCAAAATCCGAATACGTAAGCACTCGCCTGAGTTTTACAAAAGCTTGTCGCGCCTGTTCAATGCGACATTTTACTTCATTGTCAGAAGTCCATTCTTCGAATATCCATGTGCCCAGATATTTAAATTTGGTGACTCTTTCTGTGGGTACTGCGTTGAATCTTATGTTGGCGTTTTGGAATAAATTGGGATTCCTTGAGATAATCATGAATTTTGTTTTCCCTGTATTGATGTTCAAGCCCATTGATTTACTGCGCTCTCCTATTATGTTGATGAGTTTTTGGAGGTCGTTTATATTTTCGGCGATTAGAACTGCGTCATCCGCATAACGGATGTTATTAATCCATATTCCGTTAACTCTAATTCCCATTTCAATATCTTCCAAAGCCTCCTGGAAAATCGTTTCCGAATAAAGGTTAAACAGGAGACGGGACAGCACACACCCTTGTCGCACTCTTCTTGGGATTTATATTGGGTTGGATACATTATTGTCTGATTTTATCTGCGCGGTTTGACCCCAGTATAAGCTTTCAATGTATCGGATGTCTTTCTGATCTATGTCGAGTTTTCTAAGAAGCATTAGTTTATGATGTTGAACATGATCGAATGCTTTCTCGTAATCTGTGAAGCATAGGCACACATCTTTTCTCTGATCGTAATAGTTCTGAACAAGCACCTGTGTAGCGACTATCGCTTCTCTCGTACCTAAACCCCAACTATCAGTCGCTTATGTCTCTTTCGCATTTATTATTTATTCTTTGATGTATTATTTTTAGAAATATTTTTAGTATATGACTCATTAAACTAATGAGTCTATGATCACATTTTCTTGCGTTGGTCTTCTTAGGTAAGGGAATGAAGGTAGAGCATAGTCATTGTTTGGGGTAGCAACCCATTTCGTAAATAATGTTAAATATTTTATGAAGCGCCGCGATGCCTCTTTCATCCAGAAGTTTCAATATCTCAGACGGTATCTCGTCTGGGCCAGTCGTCTTGTGATTTTTTGAATTTTGTTTAGCTTTTTCTATCTCTTCTTTGGTGATTGAAGGGCCCGTTAAACAGTCGCTCCTAGTACCCGCTTACAGAGGTCTGTCGTCATAGAAGTGCTTCTACATACTTTTCCCATACATTATTTTTTTCTGTGCTATCAAGAACTATCTGGTTGTCTTGGTTGACTCCTTTTATATATCCCAGCGGATTCTTTCAACTTTTTTGTGTAGGTTACGATCATCGTGTTGCTTCTGGAGTTGTTCTATTTCAGCGCATTCACGTGTAAGCAATTCGTTTTTTGCTATTCTTATCTTTGATCTTACTAATCGTTAAATACTTTTATATTTGGTGTTATCTCTGCCGCTCCTGTGTTTTCGGCTTTCATTCATTAGCAATAAAATTCTGTCATCCACTTTTGCTTCTTGTCTTCCGATCTATATCCCAGTGTATTCTTCATGGCATTTGTTGTAATATTTGTTAACCTTGCCCCAGATTGTGTCAGATCTTCCTCAGTTTTTGGTGTTAGTGTTTGGGTTTCTGTGTTGATCTCATTGCTTATTTAGCCTCTTGCCACTGGGTCCTTTATCCTTTCTATTGCTATCCGTCTTTTTGTAGTTATCTTTTTAGTACTTGATAAGGCTATTTTTATAGTGGTTACCAGTAGTACGTGGTCAGAAGGTACGTCTGCTCCCGGATATGTGCAAGCATTATTGACGATTGAGCTAAATCGCCCGTTAATAAGGATAAAATCTACCTGATTGCGTACTATGTTTTGCGGTTTTTCCGCTGGGGATTTCCAAGTATATAGACGGCGTGAGTGAAGCTGAAACCAGGTGTTTGTAATTTTCATGTTTTCTTCTTGACAGAACTGCAAAAGTCGATCACCTCTTTCGTTTCTAACTCCAAGTCCGTAAGTTCCAACTATGTTTTCAAACTTACCCTTTCCGATCTTGGCATTAAAGTTTCCCATAATTATATTGACGTCGTGTTTTTTGGTTAACTTAAGGAGTTCCTTGATTTCGCCATAAAACCCGTCTATTTTTTGTTCTGTAGAATCCGCTATTGGTGCGTATACTTGGATTATATTGAGGTCAGCGGGCTTGGCCTTGAGTTTTAATAAAGCAGCACGGTTAGAATATGGGACGAATTCCACTACAGATTTTATTAGCTTCTTTGTTATTATAATTCCTACACCTTTTCTATGGTTTCGGTCTTCGTTGCCAGAGTAAAAGAACTTTCCGTACTCCGTCATGCATTCGCCCGCACCAGGCCACCATATCTCAGCGATGCCCAGGATATCCTGTTCAACCCTGTTCATTTCTAGCACAAGATTCGCCAGTTTCCCAGCTTCATACAGGCTTTGTGTATTCCACGTTCCTATCTTCATTGGTTTTTAAGGCTTGTCTTTCTGCTGGTATCATTCAAAACCGTTCCCCCCGGAGATTCGAATGGGGAACTATTTAAACCTCCGGAAAATTTTGAGTTGAATGTACTCATGTAATTGTCTTGGGAAATGTAATGAAGGTGGTATCCCGTTGCCTTCCTTCATGCCAGTTCTTGGCTTTATTTCGGCCGCCCATTCTGGATCAGACGCCATTTGCAACCGCCCAATCTGGGTACAGACGTTGCTGTTATTGTGCTAGTTTTTGTTCACCCCGAGTATTTTATTTCCCCGGTACCCTCCATATCTGGAGAACGTGCCCCAATCCACACGTGGGGAGGCGCCCGATAGGAGATCTAGTAACACCCACGGGGACCTCTCCAGACAAGCAGAATTTTTGACCATAAGTAAGCTTTAGAATGCCATAAAAAATAAGTAACTTAGCTATAACATGTTCTTTGAAAGGGAATTTTGAATTTAATATTAAGCGTAGACTATTACAGGGGTGGGAAAAAGGTTAAATAATATTGTTAATTTAAATTTCAATATTATTTTTAATAAATTCTACTTGAATGTCGTTCCCGAAAATGATGATGGATGATTTAGTGGGATTAAGTTTTAGTAAGTGGTAGGAAGCCACTCTATGTATTAGATTGAGGTCCAAAGTTTTGTGATGTGTGAAGTGAAAGTTACAGTTCTGAAGAGACTCATAAGTCCTTTTTTTTTAAATAAATATTAACCTTGTCTTTAAAGTAATTAAAATGATATCCTAAAAGAAGGAAAAAAACAAAGTGACAAGATCGTGATATACAGAGGGACAGGCGGACGTGTGGACATAACGAAAAGGTTACTAGAGGTTGCGGAACATAAAAAATATCTTGCAAAAAATATGAACTCACCGTGCTGGGCGAGTAAAAGATGATTTGGTCCAAATTTCAAATTATGTTTTTTTTTAATAACAATATATCACATTTAATATTTGTTTACAGCAAACCTGGATAAAATTTAAAATTTTCAATCACAGTATTGTTATTTGAAATATTTATAGTACTCTTAACACAGATTTTTCGTGTTTTTTTGCTGAAATTCGAGAATGCTGTGTGATTTTATTATTAACATTTATGATTGTATATTTTTTAAGGCCCCGGGGATGGGAGGTGAACAAGTGCAGATATATTTTTTTTATTTTCTCGACTCTTTTTAAAGGTACGACAGAAGCATAGAGAATACTTTTGGCACTGCAACTTTGCTTTTTATGACTTTTGTCGTAATTGCAACGGTTATCGATTGGGGGAGCGGCACAACATTTTAAAAGAACAATTTTTTGCTATTAAAATTACTCATTTGCAGCGTGTCTTATTTATGCATATGTATCGTTTTTATTATGTGTCAAGGGTTATGAATTTTGAAAGGTCAACCATTACGGATATTGCGTTTGTAAATATCTGCAGTCTGTGGTGAAAATAAATATTCAACGATATCGTGCAATTTTTTATTTTAATTCAGCTAATGTTCATATTTTTACATTTGAATATACACCTATATTACTAATACATTCAAGTTCAACATAGATTTCAATCTCCACGGGAAATTAGTCTTCGTAGTCCGGCAGTGTCAAAGGATAGTGTGTTACGGTAGACTAAAATACTCGAGAGTGTTAGCATTCGTATAATTTAAATGTTTCTACTGATAAAAATAATGCACAACTATGACAATGCCAGTGGTTATAATAGTATAAACAATTAACTGTAGGAATTATTACCTTCAAAAAGTGATAAAACGATCACATAATGGTAAAAATAGTAAAAACACATTACAAATGAGTAATTTCAATAAATAAAATTTTGCTCTGAAAAAAGTTTGCTTGATCTCCTAACTGTTGTAGTTACGAAAAAAGTCATATGAAACCAAGTCGTACTGCTCGCAGCACCCTCTGCGCGGGCATCACTTCTATCGTAATTTCAATAGGAGACGGGAAAATTTTCTTCCCCTCGGGTCTTAAAAAGTATACAATTTTTTGCATTCGGGACATTAAGGGGGGGGGGCTTAAAGCATATGCAACAAATCAACAAGGTAGGTGGGTTTATCAGAACAATTTACTTGTTGCTACACAATATCTCCTCATAGCATAGTCTATTTCTAAACTCAAATAAATCAGTAGCGCTTTTATTTTATAATGGATCTTCCAGTTTAACTATACCGAGTCTACTTATTATCGAAATTGCTGGATCAAAAATGAAATTTGGAAATTTTTCCAGAAATTTAGGACTTACAATCGATACAAAATTTGAGAGAATGTTTCTTTGATATAAAGAATTGCTTTTAGACTGTTAAAAATATTTTCTGTTTATGCCATTTTTTAAAAGAGAATTTTAAGGTTTTTTTAACTACTGGTTTGTATGGCCGCTGCGACTGAGACAATTTGGCCAGCTTCTCATTCTCCCATCGCACGCCTACACTATCTTTATCCCAGAATCCATCGGGAAGATTTACAAGCTAACCAGGTTTAGGAAACCATTTTCTAAAATTAAAAATCCAGAAAGGTATCTCATCAAAGAGAGCATGGATACTTCCATCGTCCAACCAGTCATTTATCACATGTATGTATTTCAGACGGATTCTTGTTCTTGAACTACCGAATTCAGCGTTAGTCGCTCGCCACAGGTATATCCATTCCCTGTCACTGCCCAAAAGAACGATTTGTGGTGAGCGTTTGCCCTTTACATCGTACATTTTACTCAAATCCCCACCTTCGTCCCCTAACGACTAAACTATGTGTTTTTCTTACTTTTTGCAAAAGCATCATGTCATACGTATTGACAGTATGGCCAAAATGGAAGTCCGATTTTACGGTTATGCTTTGCACTTCCTTGCTTTTTTTTTATTAAATTTCTGTGATAAAGTATATGGACCATGCCTTGATAATTTAGGTGTCAAGAAGCGTTCAATTTTTTTGATCGATTTAATCTAAAAACTATATATTTTAATGTAACTTGAGACTTATTAACTGAATAGTAATAAATATTTATGATAAATTACACATCACAGTGTCTTCTAAAATATCCTTAAATTTTATATTTTCCAGTTTTAAATTCTTTGACTCATACTGCTTGAAAATATCTTAACTACTTCTAATGCGTAACTTTTTTAAATTTATTTATAATACCCATCAATCTTACTTTTAAATCCAAACCACCGACCTTTTAAAAGTGTTAGAGATTACATCCAAGCGCCGAATAAGCGTTATACATGTATATGCCCGATAATTACATAAGGTTGGGTTAATGAACGGCTGTTTTTATTTTCGGGATGAGAACAGAACATTATTACCCTTGTACATTGCTTGTAATTATGAGGATACTAAAGTTTTTAATTATCTAGAGAGCACCCATAAATTTTTTTAAGTCAGTTTTAAATCATTGGATAATATATAGCAGTGGCGGCCAGTGCATAAGAACAGCAGCGCTGCAGAGCCACCAAACAAAAAAATATTTCATTTTATAAAACACAACAGTTGTTTTACACCTAAAGGAGATATTATAATACTTAAGCATAGTCGAATAGTACATTAACGAAAAGATGTATTCTAGAGCGTAGGCTAAAAACACAAGCGAAAAAAAGTTCCTTTTTCAGGATTTGGGTTTTGGTCAATTTGAAATAGTTCTATACACCGACATCGCGTTACACACATTGAATTTTGGCTGCTTTGTATGTACTCAAGCCTATGGCCTGCACTGATATTTAAAAAAAAATCAAAGTCTGCATTACGAGATTCCAAATAATTTTGAGAAATTTGCGACAGAAGTAAATTTTTGTTCAGAAGGCAAAAATTTTGGAGCCTTCCTTGTTGTCTGTCATACCCTTGCAGATTGAAAAACCATTGTGTGTAAGTACTAATAATGTTAAGAAATCTTAAATTGAACAGAGTGAAATACTCAAGAAGTAGGTGCAGCGGCTAAATGTATGAATAACTGGTGCTCTCTAGGACCGGCGGTATAATGGCAGCAATAACAAAATAAGCAATGAACAAAATAATGGAACATTTAACTCAACTCAACATTATATGTTTGAGAGAAAGTAAAGTTCTAAGAAAATGGGAAATATTGTTTATTATTTGTCCACATAAAGAAGGAAAACTGCCCAGATAATCTTTCTATAATACAACGATCAAAAGAAAAGCAGTATGAGATAAATTAAACATTTTGTTATTCCTCGATTTAGAAAAAACGTGTAACTAGAATGAAACTTTGAGTAGCCATAGAATGACTGGAGCAAGAACCATCGCTACTAAGGATAATAAAAGAGTTTTATGAAGACAACACGGCAGAGGATCAGAACTAACCAAATGAATCTTCTGAACATTAAAGGATCTTGTGCAGGGCTGCAGTTTGTCTTCGGTCCTGTTGAATTTATATCTGCAGGATAGATTCAGAAAGTGAAAAAGAGGATATCGATAAATGGGTGCACCAGGTGGAAATAATTACAACCTCAATAATACTTTTGGGAACCACTAAGTTGTCTTCACTAAAAATTTCAAAAATTTAGCCTAAACTTCAGTATCAATAAAACTGAATATTTGATAATAGACGCCAATGCTAAATACAAGCAGTGAAGATGGATTATCTGGGAAAGTGGGCTAGAATATCTAGATTACGAGTGTGGAATGGGAATTAAAGCAAGGTATGAAAACCAATGAAATTGTAATTAAAAATAGAGAGAGGGCTCAAGTGTTTTGGTCATTTACTGAGAACGAATAGAATTAACAAATATATGAAGAAAATGAGACGTTATAGACTATTGTGGAAATTTTTCTTTATTTTCTTAAGTTGAGGCTCACATTAACATATGTATGTCATTATTTTGAATTTGGTTCTTTATTTAGAATATTTTCTAATAATAATTGCCTAAAATTGAAAAGGAATTATGAATATAGATATATTTATAAAAAAACACACATATATTAAAAATATTATTTTCAGAAAACGTCATATTATAAGTAATCCTTTAATCCATTTACCACATTTTCAAGAAATTTGGAAAAAGTCGATATTTCCTTAAAACTTTGAGGTTTTCTACTATCTACTATTAAGCAGTATTGGATATAACTAAGCTGGATTAAGTCGATCTATTTTGAAGTCAAGAGTCTGTCACCAAACAGTGTATACGTATTTTCCGAACACCCTTTAAATCATTACCTTATATAGCCGAACGTTCAGAAAATTTAAAATACATTAAAAAACACAATATCGTTGCATGCCACAATAGACAATTATTTCTGAGGATAATATTTGGTAATATGGGTGTTTTTGATTATATTTATAGTCTTAATTTTTCATTTTCATTTTAGACATTTCTTTTCAAAATGTTCTAAATTAAGAAAGAAACATCAAAATAGTAAAACATTTATTTTAATGTGAATCTAAAAAGAAATAAAACTAAATATCAGCGGTTCAAGAATATATATATATATATATATATATATATATATATATATATATGTATATATATATATATATATATATATATATATATATGTATAAATTAAAAACGATTCCACTAATATATATCAAAGAAAAAATAATGAACTAATCAATCGTTGGGAAAATAAAACTTTAATCTCTCCAAACACTGCTAAAGAACTTAAAATTCATAACTCTTTGGCACACAGAATCTATGGCTTACTCAAACTTCACAAAAATGGCATACCATTCCGTCCCATTGTATCATGCATACAATCACCTTTTGAAAACCTGTCAAAATTTCTAAAAAACATCTTACAAAAAATAATCAATAAAAACCAATACTATATAAAAGATTCGTGGGATTTTAAAAACAAAATAAAGAATATAAATTTACCTAACGACTAGATACTAATTTCACTTGATGTGGTGTGGTATACAAATATTCCTGTAGAGTTGGCAAAACAAATTTTTTTAAAAAAGCGGGATGAAATTTAAAAAATTCATCGATATACCGTTGGATGAGTTTTTGGAAGCCATTACTTTAACCTTAGGCTGCTCAACATATTTTGTATATGACAAAACTTTCAATAGACAAATTGAGGGATGCGCAATGGGTACTGCCATTTCAAGTGTTATCGCACAAATAGTGATGGAAGACCTCGAAGAAACAGTTAGAAATCAATTAAACTTTTCTATTCCATTCTTTTACAGATATGTCGACGACTGCATAACTGCAGTGGCTAAAACTGAATACAAAAACATACTTAATCTATTTAATAGCTACCATAACAGACTACAATTCACCATCGAAGTAGAACAACATAATAAAATTAAGTTTTTAGACCTCACTTTGCACGATACTAAAAACAAAATTAGAACGGATGACTACACAAAGGAAACTTGGTCTTCAAGATATCTGCATTACGACTCGATGCATCCATTATCCCAAAATAAAAAGCTGTGATACTTAGTCTTGCCGATCGTGCAATTGAATTAACCGATCCTGAGTTTCGATCAAACACCATTAAAAAAGCAAAGGAAGCACTACTAAGAAACAATTACCCAAACAACCTAATTGGGTCAATACTTAAAAAGAGAATAAACGTATTTAATAATAAAGGTAGTAATTTCATAAAAAGAAATAATACCCAAAAATATCTAACGCTTCTATACATCCCAAAGCTTTCGCATACCTTACAAAACATATTTGAAAAGGAAAATATTACTATATGTCACTCATAACTTATTGAAAAATATTTTTTCCAAATTAAAAACAAAAATTCCAAATGACAAAAAGAGTAATGTCGTATATGAAATTCCATGCAACAATTGTGATTCGGTGTATAAATGGCAAACAAGCCAATATGTAAAAAATAGAGTCAATGGACATAAATTTTACAAAAAAAAAACAAAGCAGCCCTAACTAACCACATGACGGAAACTAATCATAAATTTAACTTTGAAAAACTAAAATTTTAACCGAAAATCATAATAAAAACGAGAATTCTATGAGATGATAGAAATCCAAAAAAAAAATAAATACGCTGTAAACTCAAAAACTGACACGAGACAACTAAGTAAAATATATAATTATTTATTTAAATTGAAACTATTCACATGTGTTAGCAAACAGCCACCCTTTTGTCACCTTTTAAGTAAAATCCTTATCTATTAATGCGAGAAGTAAAAACACTAGTGAAAAAAGTTAACCTTCCGGCATACAAGTTCAGTATAATTTATAATTTTAAAGTGTTTTGTTCTGTCTCCGTTTTGTTTTATTTTGATGTGAGAGGTCAAATTAAGGTAGGATTAATTTTTAATTAATATAGTAGGGTGTTCAAATGTAATATTTTCTTGCGGTATTGGAATGTACAATGTTTGAGAAAGGCTAGAGAAGTTCCAGCCGAAACGTTACATTGACGTGTGAATATATATTCCAAACTAAGAAAATTTGTTTGTTACATTTTAATTATAAAAAAAGGGAATGAAAACTCCAAGAAAACCCTCCAAATAATATATATATATATATATATATATATATATATATATATATATATATATATATATATATATATATATATAGTACAGGCCAAAATTTGAATACACCTAAAGAACAAACAATTTTTTGAATTTATTTGATTATTTTACGAATTCAACTTACTTTATTCGCATAAATTTACTATGTTTAACATAGTTTAGACATTTTTTAATTATTAATGATGTATTTTATAGAAATCAAATCAATTTCAGACATAGAAGGTATAAAAATGTCACTTTAACCGATTTTCTTGAGTACCCAACTTTTTTATTAATGATTTCGGTGAAAATTTTTGATATTATTTGAAAAGTTGTAATATTTAAATATTTTCCACTTTCTTGTAATCGATTATCAATTGATTGACACAAAATAACCTCAAATCTAGTTACTTGACGGTAGTTTCAATGTTGGGCTATTTAGCAAATGTTTTGGTCGATATATTGATAAAAGATCAATTCCGGATAGTGAAAAATGGCAAAACGAAAGAAACAATCTGTAGAAAAACGATCTCAGATTATTATTTTGTGAAAAGAATATCATTCAAGCTGGGACATCGCTGAAATATTGAAGGTTTTTTTGGGTGCAGTTGAAAAAGCAATAGCGCGCAATCGAGAAACTGGCGTAAATACTGACTGAAAACGGTCCGTTCGGCCAGGAAAAACAACTAAGAAACTCGATAATAAGATTTATGCCATTAACAAAGCCGATCGATTCAAATCCGCGCCAAATATTTGTGCCGAAATCAATGAATATTTTGATTCACCACTTTCTTTGACTACAGTCAAACGCGGACTTCGAGTAAAACGTATGATCGGATATATACCCGTCAAAACCCACTTCTTTATCCGACAAACAAACTAAAGAGATTGGATTTTGCTAGAGAGCATGTTCACTGGACCAACGATAAGTGGAAATCTGTTTTGTCGAGTGACGAGGACGAGTCGAAGTCTGAGCTTTTTGGAGTCATCGACGACAATACGTTCGCCGAAAAGTCAATGAAAGGTACAAACACCAGTATATCTGGCCTACTGTAAACATGGTGGTGATTAAGTGATGATTAGAGCAAACTTCAATCATGCAGGCGTTGTAAAAATCGAATAAATCATCAAAAAAGAGCAATACCACAACATATTGCAGTGCCACGCACTCCCATCTGGCACTGAATTGATCGATCGTAATTTCTTTTTCCAACAAGGTAACGACTCCAAACACAATTCTCGCTCTTGTACTAATTCTTTAGAGAGAAAACAAAGGAGTGTTGTGCTTCTAATATTGAAATTGCCATCTCACTCTTCCGATTTGAACCCAATTGAGCTGCTGTGTGATGAACTTGACCGACGAGTACGAGATTTAAAACCAACACGCCCTATTAGTCTCTGGGGTTGTTTGAATGACGCATGGGACAACATATTTTCATATCTTTGATGTTTGAAATTGATTTGATTGCTATAAAATACATTAAAATATTTACACTATGTTAAACACAATGAACTTATGTGAATAAAGCAAATTACTGTAGTAAAATAAACAAATAAACTAAAAAAATGTTTTGTCTTTAGTTGTATTCAAACTTTTCGCCTGTACTGTATATATATATATATATATATATATATATATATATATATATATATATATATATATATATATATATATATATATATGTATGTATATATATATATATATATATATATATATATATATATATGTATGTATATATATATATATATATATATATATATATATATATATATATATATATATATGTATATATAGGAGAAATAAAAGCACCCTTTATCTATTATGATAAATAAAAGTTTTTTCCTCCTGTATTCGATAATGTTCTTCAATGCCGAAATATCATGCCATGCCCTAAATTTTATTTATAGCTGGACAGACGATACATTAAAAAATGGGCCGCACCTTTTTCCTTCCTGTCGATTAAACTATTTTCAGTGACGGACCTAATTAATTGTAATTGATACTAATTAAATTTAGCTACTTAATGACGGTTCACGTATTAAAAAATGTATTTTATGTGTTTTATAAGTCATAAAATAATTGAGAAAAATTTTATAGCATATTTTCCCAAAGTTTTAAACCTATTTTACACATTGAAGTGGTATAGAGTAACAAATTTCATAAACTTTTATGGTCTGTATACATTCAAACCCTTATAGTGTTAACAGCATTGAAAGTAGTGTAGACAGGTTTGTTATTAATAAATTTTTGTTTTTTTTTAATAAAATCTAGTTAAAATATCACTAAATTGTATAAAATAAATTAGTAATAGTTTTATATTAGAACTAGTTTAATCATTATCATATTATGTAACTTTAGAGCGTATTTTTTATAGCTACAAAGATATGTTACTAAAATTAAAAATTAAAATCTTACAGTTAGAATGCTCGTACTTGTAGAATATTCAGCATAAGATTCGATATTCCCTATTATTATTGTTATTATATCCAATCTTATTACGTCACTACAGAGCATTTTAAAATTCTCGTAAAATATTTTAACGTCTGAAATAAAACTTGATCCTCCAGAAATAATGCCGTCAGTTAAAAATATCCAAAGACCTTGGCAAATTGCACAGACTGGATTTCTGCTTCCAAGAATTTTCAGCGAAAATGAACAGAAGCTTTATATGAAGAAGATAAAATCTCATTCATAAAAAAATACAAAAACTCACGTGCTCTATTATTTTTCTAATTCTAATAAAACATAACGTATCTAATAGTTTTATTGCAATTGTGTATTTATCGTTACAGCATTCGAGACCCATTTTATTATACTTATTATTCCTGAGAAACCAAATAGAACTAAATCAGTAATTTTATTAAAAAATAAATTTTAGAAGCGGTTTTCCTAAGTTCGAAAGCCACGGACAGACTGATTTGTCTACGAACATAGGATGTGTCGCATTGAAAAGAGAAGGCTTCACTCAACACATAAGAATAAGTTAGTGTCTATTTCTTGTTCACTCTACACAGCTGTCGGTCGTTAGCCTTTGACGCATGCGTACTTCTGTAGAAGCATCAGTCTCCTTATTTTATAGCCACACTTCGTACCTGAATTCGTCATTTTGAGGTTTTTAATTTAGTAGTATCCATAAGGGTGGCAACTTATGTAGATTGTCTTTAAAAGGTCTAGATTAAACACTAGTGCAAATTCCTAATACAGGGGGTACAGGGTGTCAAAGTTATAATTTTTTAAACTTTTGTGTAAATATTTATCTTAAAAGTAGCCTAGTATGCACTAAATTTGATGCTTTATGGTTTTTAGTATAAAAAATCAAGATCTGGTGTACATTGCAGAGAGCGCCATCTGCGGCACTTCGCCTACATCTAAAGCTTCATAACATTTTTGTGCTTCGCTATATGAAATTTCTTATTAACAACACTACTTTACAGCTAATTTGCGACTGTAATGTAAAAGGCAGTATTTGATTAATTTTTGGTCTCTAAATGCGAAAACGATGGTAAAAACTTTCTAATACTTAAGATTTTTGAGTTACGATATTTTCGGCAAAAATGAATGAGTATTTTAATCACCTTATTTTAAAAAGTAATTTGTAATATACCGGAGCGTGATGTTGCCAGGTTTACGTTTTCCATAAGTTAGGGAAATTGTGCACGATCTGGCAGTACCACGTGGGGGTATCTAGTCAACCACGAAGTCTCAACCCTCTAGGTACCCGTTTAAAATAATATAATTTCAAATTTCATTCTGTCCTGTAGCCGAATCTACTAATAGATGGTCCCGGTATACGAGGAGCACACCGTCGCATTTCAAAGTTCCGATACTCGTGTTTCTAGAAAATACCAAAAGTACGGAACGGCTATAAAAGCAGCTGGCCGGCATTCGTAAAATTAGTAATGGTTTAGCACGAGTAGTGGTCACTATTAGATAGAGAAGCGAAGTACGCGAACAAGCCTTGTATTAGTGTTATGTTTGTGTTGAATAAAGTTAGTTGACGTCTGTAAACGTAGTATCATATCTTTAAACTGACGTACGCGACAGTACAAAAATGTCCAAATTACAGAAACGTGGCTGTATTAATCCCGCGGATTTTTTGCTACATATGTGGTTAGTTTACCCCTAAATCACCAAATAGGCCAATTAACAAAATGACCAAAGTAGCTTATCGTAAGTATTTTGGATGTCTTCTTGGTGATCGAGAGCGGGACTGGGCTCCTCACATATGTTGCCAAACCTGTGTAGCAAATATAAGTAACTGGTTAAATGGCAAACGCTCTTCTATGCCTTTTGCAGTTCCAATAACAAATCATTTTAACGATTGTTACTTTTGCATGACAAAAGTGTCTCATTTTTCAAGAAAGAGCAAACATAATATTAAATATCCGGATATTCCTTCAGCAATAAAACCGGTTCCAGCGCCCCCAGCAAAATGGGAGGAAGATTTAGAAATGTATGATGATAAGGCAGAACCCGATAATGTATCAGAAAAGCTCCACTCATCGTAGCCCCCTCTCACATTTTATCCAGGCCTAGGAGAGGTCCAAGAAATTTGCAGCTTATTTAAGGACCAGCATGCCAACAATAAGAAAAAATTACATAGCTATAAAATTCGTTTCCGAACGACGACCATATAGAAATTTTTAAAATTAAACATTAATTTCTAAGGAATTTCAGCCGTGTGGTGACGGAAATTTCTCTAGAAATTTTCTACAAAAATATCAAAAATGCAAATTTTTTGGAATATAATATAAAACGAAAGTTAGTAATCTAAAACTTACATCCCTTTCTACGATATAGATCTCGGAAGATAATTAAATACAAACGACCCGTTTTTGGCTTTCTATCTAAAAACCAAGTTCAGAATCTTATACTTTTTCCATAAAAACCAAGAAATGGATATAATTTCTTTTTCTGCGTCAGAATTTTTGAACCTAATCATATAAAAAAGCCTGAAATAATTAAAAATTATTTATTTGCCATAAAATTCGTTTCGGAACGACAACTATCTAAGTATTATCTTTAGTTACACAAATTATTGGTAAATGATTCAATCCCACGGACCTTTATTGTTTATTTCTAAAATTTATTATTTAGTTTTTACAATTCTTGCTATGATATTAGTTCAGGCTATTGCCAAGAAAATGGTCGGGAGTCGTGAGAGGACACAGAGAAAGATTTTCAAATAGATTCGTGTCCAACCACCGAATATTTGCAACTGTAAAAATGCGTGTTCAAGAAATTGGTAGTTTTGCTCCTGCAGCGATTCATTATAGACCGAATATTATGAGTATGACACCGGAGGCTGAGAAAAAAATTTTAAAAGTTGAAGAAAATTCGAGACACCAGATACTTAGTTTCTGAAGATGCAACATAAAAGACTTTAAGAGAACATCTATTGTATTCAACAGAACAACAGCTTTTACCATATTTATTAGATGATCTTCCTAGGTTACTAGACAAATTATGTGATTCACGCACGACGGTGCATCCTCTCACTTCACATTAAATGTTTAAATGAGAATTTTCAAAATCGATGTATCAGTAGAGGAAATTGTTTCTGCAATTTATCCACCTCGCTCACCGGATTTAACCCCTATGAATTATTTTTTGTGATGGACTCTTAAACAGATAGTATATTATAAATCTGGCAGCACTGAAAAAGAATTGTGGGCACGAACATAAGCACTAAGAAAGTTTAAGACTTAGACCCGATCTAGTTGCTATAACAGTTAGATCTTCTAGTTGGCCAGTTTTGTTTTGGTTACCATATTGTTATAATTTGCTTCAAATAGGTCAAAGTATAAATGCCAATGAGAAAATCTAAAGATAAAAACTAAAAATAAAGCCTTTAGAAATCGGTAGGAAAAATAGTTGTCTCCTGAAAATATACAAAAGTTTCAACTTTTGAAGCTTCCGTAATATATACAAATGATCTTTTACTCCAGTATATTTTTAAGATTCGAAACTTGATTTATTGTTGTACGTATTAATTTAACCCCTATACTGTCAACTTAGACTGGCTTTAAAATTAGATCATGTTAGTGAATTAGGAGGATAATGTTCAGATACAGAGATGATGGAAAGAGTGCAATCTATCTTTCTCTGTAGAATTGATTTTTGTGTATATGAAAGCGGAAGTAATTTTGCATATTTCCTTAAAGTTAAAAAAAAATTAAAATACAAAATATTTCTGTTTTGGTTATTTATTGACTTTGTGTACTATTATTATTGTGTTGCTATGCAAATGTTGCCCTGTTGGCCCTTAAACTGGCTCCAAATTTTTTGGACTAATCCTAAGCCTGAAAAAGTGTGAAGGAAAGCTAGGACGAGTCATAGTATTTAACATTTAAATTTGATAATCTCAGAAATGGTTGCTCAAAGCAACACCTACTGAAAAAATTAATATCAAGGAACAAGTATTTCTAATTAGAGATTTAATATATCGAGACACAAAAAAATTATGAAGCTTTAGATATAGGCAAAGTGCTGCTGGTGGCGCCCTCTGCAATGTATTTAGAAACTGTAATCGGATCTTGATTTTTCATTCTAAAACCCGTAAATTACCAAATTTAGTAGAAATCAAGCTATTATTAAAATAAATATTTACAAAAAAGTTTTAAAAAATTAAAATTTTACACCTTGTATTTCAGAAAACATCAATTTTTGGGCTAAAACAAATTTTGCTGGATCCTTATATTTCAGCCTTAGGCATTTGTACTAATGTTTTGTATAGACCTTTCAGAGATATCCTGTATAAACAGCTATCCTTATATAATTCTCCATTTTGATTGTTTCGAGATTCTGTAAAATCACCGGCTTCATTAAGACAAATTCAATGATGCCTCATTTGTCAAAATCGGCCAAGCTCTATAAAGAAATTAAGCGCGGTAGTCGGGTAATAGAGGGTAAAATCATTACCATGAATTAACTATATTTATGTTTCTACAGTAGCCAGATCTCCAATAAGTTTAGCCAGAATAATAATAAAATTTGCGAAGCCAAATTTCAATGCCCAATTAATTAACTTCTTTAAGTGAGTATTCAATAACACTTTCATTTTCATTGCTTCTACTCTCTCGTTGTTTTATAAGTATATAAGCAATATCCATTTCATTATTATGCAATTAACTTTCTGCATACCAAAGCATAACTTCATAATTATTCCAACAAACATAAATCAACAAGGCAATATTGTTGAGCTAAAACTGGGTGTGGCTTACACTTGCGTGTTTCGCGGGCACTAAACAAGCGAGAATTACACCTTTTCCCCCCTTTTTGTGGTTTCTTTGCAGGCCTGCCCATAAAAATAACAAAAAATATAAAGTTTCCCTTGGATTATAAAAAACCGAAGGACCTAAATTCATAAGGGCATAAAACAATTGTTTTCTCTTTTTTATTTTTTCTTTAATATTTTATTATTTTATTGAAACATTAATTTTTAAAAAAATTCTTATTATTTAATTTTCAAATCATTTTTTTTTGTATCTCATATTTCAATACTAGGAGGTATCCTAATTTTGTTTTGCTATTTTGCTACATGGCTCTCTTTCTAATAATTTAAAACTAAGTTTTATCGCAAAAGAAGAAAAAATGATCAAGTAACAAGGCTGTGGGCATACAGACAGAAACCAATGAACAAAATCAAACTATAAGTGTTATTTTTCTCCACCTTCCAGTGTCTGTCCACTTTCAATGGATATTGGTACCCACATTTTCATTTTTTTTTGTGTCGAGTCATGCAGATTAATTCCTCTACAATTTTTAGTCCTGTCCATTTTCTAATATTTTTGGTCCATGATTATTGTTTTCTCCCTTTTCTTTTTTCACTTGCAATTTTACCTTCATGCATAAGTTGTAAGAGTTGATACTTTTCAACTCCAAAAATAAGTTCATTTTTTATGTCGTTTTGCGTTCCCTTATTGTGCATTATCCGCAATATATTTTCATTGGTAATAATCTCTGTCCATATTACTTTCAGCAAGCATCTGTAAGTTTGCGTTTCGAAGGTCTGAACTTTATTAACGATGTTCGTCTTCATAGTCCATGATAATACACCATGGAGAGGTACAGACCACACAAAGCATTCTAAATATTTCTATTGTGTGATTGATTATCCTCAGTGATACATTATTGTAAGTGTTTCGCGGCTTCTTAACAATCATGAATTTAGTTCTAATGACATTTATATTTAATTCATATTCCCGATTACTTTCATTTAACGATTACAGATTTTCTGGCGTCCTACAATATTATTTGCCAATAAACAACATCATCAACATATCTAAGATCTGCATCCCATTCACCTCTACCTCCACTGCCTGATCTTCAAAAACTTCTGTAAATATAGTTTTACGATACAAGTCAAATAACAATGGTAACAATATGCATCTTTGTTTTACGTATCTGCGTATCTCAATACTTTTAGTTGCACTATTATGTGTCTATACGATCACTGAGTCGTGCCAATATCATTTTTCGATGTACCTAATATGTTTGTCATCTATTTCTGGATTTTTTAAGACTTTTATTAGTTTAGTATACTGTATGGGATTGAAACTTCTTTCGTAGTTAAAGAAACATATAAATATATCCCTATTTACATTGCTACAGTTTTCCAACAAAACTTGAGTTCCAAAAAACGTTTCTCAATTATCCATCCCTGATTTAAAAAATTGACTTGCATTCATATTTTTCGGTAGATTTTCTTGTTATATAATTTTAAGTAGAATCTTAAGAAGGTGGATCATTAGATTTTTGCTTTTTTGGTAAGGAATAAACGTAGATTTTAACCAGCTTGAATTAAATATTATATTGAAATTGTTTGCGAGAGTGCATGTTATGGTCGTTTCAAAACCTCTACAGGTGTTGCATCTTGTCTAACAACTTTGTAATCCTTTTGCTACATTTAGAGACTTTTCAATATATTGTTCCGGACGGCCGATTTTTGAACACACTCTATGATTTCAAAAGCTTTTATTGTCAACTTTACAATTTCTGACACTTGTCAAACACTTCAAGTTACCTTGACGATATGTCGAACTAAATTGTCCACGAAAGACAATCTGGACCCTTTATATTCCCTTTGGGCCAATAACAGAAGATTCCCTAATTTTCTAGAATTATTTCGATTCTGCATGGTGTAACAAAAATGAGAAAAAGGAGTAATCTGACGATTTCTAGACTTTCTATCATAAGCGTTCCTTGTTCAAAATAAGGAAATACAATTTACTAAAAAGTTCCAGACCTTCTTTCATCGACGTCTCATGACGATATTAACAAAAAGTAAAATTAATTAAATAAATTATAAACTCGTAGAATTGTCTGAGAGTTATATTTGATCAAGTCCATGGCAAAGACTAATCCAACGTAAGATAAGGTGTGCAAAACAAGAATGGATAGAAAGACAGTGGGCAGAAATAGAAGAACTTGAGAAGAAACACGATACTTTCAACATGCACAAGAAAATAAAAGAGACATCGGATCTGTATAAATTCAATGTAAGCGGAAAAATTCAGGATAACAAGGGTAACATCATTGTAGATCGCTTAGGGAAAATAAAAATTTGGAAAGAATACATAAACCAGTTGTTCGAAGACCCAAGCAGATCGGAAAATCCTCCCACTTACCGGGTACCAAATTTCTTGCCGATTACCGTTGATGAGGTTACTCGAACCATACTGGGGTTCAAGAATGGGAAAGCACCAGGGCCAGATAATATCCGGAATGAATTCTTAAAACTATTAAATGAAGAAGATATCAGATGGCTTACAGATATATTTAATGAAATATACTCCTCTAAAATATGGCTCAAAAGTACATTTATAACGCTACCTAAAAAATCAAGTGCAAAAAACTGTGAAGACTTTCGTACGATTAGCCTTATGAGTCACTCTCTTAAACTTTTCTTGAAATTAATTCATCAAAGAATATATAGGATTTGCGAAGAACAGATTAGTTGTACCCAGTTTGGGTTTAGAAATGCCCTAGGTACTAGGGAGGCACTTTTTAGTATCCAAGTCTTGTTCCAAAGAGCGCGGGATGTTAATCACGATATTTTCGCGTGCTTTATTGATTATCAAAAAGCATTTGATAAGGTTTAGCATAATAAGATGATGGAAGTTCTTGAATCAGCTGGATTAGAAAGACAAGACCTAAGAATTATAGCAAATCTTTATTGGACCAGACCTCTTCAGTCAGAATAGAAAGTGAGGAATCCGAGGAAGTTATGATAAAGAGAGGAGTTCGATAGTCTTTCTTTATTTGCATCGTTGTTTAATTATTTGTAAAATTTATTGTGTCATCCACTTGTATCTGCCTATTTTTTTCTGGTAAACTAACTTTCCGGTTGCAGTGTTTCTTACAGTATTTTCACAGTTGTTGTATTTTATTCGTCTTGGTTTATCATGTAATTCCGTTGCAATTTCCAGTCTTATGTTGTTTTGTTTTGGTTTGGATATATCCATTTGGATTTTCTCTTTTTTACTAATGTTAACTCTAATTTTAACCTCATTGCTAATAATGCATGGTCTAATCTGCTCTAGGGCATGTATGTACTTCAATAACGCTGAATCTTCTATTTACTAGTATGAAACTTATTTAATTTGTGTTCGTAACGGCTATAAAATTTTAAAAAAGGGCTCTCCCACTTTTGTTGGCATGCTTTAAATCAACATGGAGACAATGCCCCTTTTGTAAAATCAATTCTTGATGCTTCAATTACATTTTTCATACTTTCTTGGCAAGGCTCTGTAATTTTTGAAATTCCATCCATTTTTTTTTTTGGAGGCTGAAGTGCAATATTTCAAAGCCAACTTGCCGCGGGGGACTTCAATTTATGACTGCCTCCCTATAAATATTAATTTTAATGATAATTCGACGACAATGTAATAGTGAAATTTTCCTGTAACTAGTCATATTAGTTTCATAAATGTTGTAGGTAGAATATCCTTTCCTTTTTTTATAGATATTAATCTTGATACGAGTGTAATTCAAAGGCAAGTAATTTTTAGTTACAATATTTTTGTATTTTAATATTGTTTCTAATACACAAAAACCACAATTTTATTAATGCCATAAGTAATTAACCATTTTTTTAAACTAATTTCACATTTATAAAATTTCCATTTCCTGTTTGATCAAATAAATGCTTTAATTTTAAACATCATAATATTTTTTGAGAAAAAAAAACTACGACTAATTTGAAAGAATACCTGAAAATGAGGAAGCAGTTTATTAAGGAAAAATTAAAAAATTTTGTTTCAAAAGGTGCTGAAAATTATTTAGATTTACTTCCAAACATTCGTGTATCTTCTATTTTTTTTCTGGTGTGGATAGTGCTATAGTTTTAGCTTTTTTTATAATCTCCATAAAAAAATCTATGGGGGTCAAATCGGAAGACCTCATAGGCTAGTTTGTAGGTCCTCCGTCACCAATTAATCTGTCCCCAGACATGCCATTAAGGGGTCATGTTCAACAACTTTTAAAGCACGATCATCGTCAAATTAACGGTACTTATTTTTTCTTATTTTTCTTAATTCATAACTAGGCGACTAGTAGTAGAAGAAAATTTCGACTTAAGTAACTAGTTTTTGCTAGAGAATCGAAATTCCTTTCTAATCGATATTTTACAGTGTTCACCGGCCATTCAATATGTGGGGAAGGAGTATATGACAAAAATATCTTAAAATCGATTCTCCTGTCGAATTACTCCACCTTTTAGAATCCTCATATTATATATATATATATATATATATATATATATATATATATATATATATATATATATATATATATTGTATGTTGTGTCGGACAAAAATATCTTAAAATCGATTCTCCTGTCGAATTACTCCACCTTTTAGAATCCTCATATTATATATATATATATATATATATATATATATATATATATATATATATATATATATATATATTGTATGTTGTGTCGGATGTTCTCACGGGTGTGATGTGTAATCGAAGGTTTTCGGGTATCCCGTGTGTGTGCTGAGTTTTCTTAGGACTGTAAGGCAGCTGACGTTTCGGTGAAATCTCATTCAACAAAGCTCACTGCACAGCGTCTATAGGTGCACTGAGGCTTGCAATTCAGGTGCTGTCGGTCTATGTCGTGTTTACGTGGGACGCGTTCATTAACTGAATGATTCTGGCCAATCAGGTTGCGAGCCCTGCTGCATGTCATCGGCCCTGTTGCCAGTGTTTGGGGTCGTATTGCCGAAATTTAATCAGTTTCTTTACTACCTACTATCGTAAGCAGGTTTTTCCAAGTATTAGGAAATTGTTGGCTATCATTTTTGCTATCTAAGTTGTTGGGCCTCTTTGCATTTTCGATGGTTTCTCTTATAACTCTTGTGGATAGATTTCCACATCTAGATAGCATTTTTATTTCTGAGAAGTTTATTATTTTTTATGTCATGTGTAACAATTATTGGGGCAGCGCAGAAGAAATTGTTTTTTGCTTGTTAGCATTTATATGTTCGTCTCCTTTGGCACATATTTTATGGTTCGTCTGACCTACCCAAGATGAGTTGCACTTTCCAATTTATTTATGGAAGACTTCGAATAAAATGCTTCAGAGACCTTCTCATACAAACCACGAGTGTGGCTGCGTTACGTAGATCACATATTCGTTATCTGGCAACATGGAGAAAAAAATCTCAAAAATTGCTTAAATCACATAAGCGATATACACCCAAAAATCAAATTTACAACGCAAATAAAACAGAAAACTACCTTTTCTAGATATCTTAATGAAAAGAAATGAGGATGGCTTGCTTTCACACACTGTCTACAGAGAACCCACTCACACCGACAGATATCTCAACACCCATTCACATCACCACCCCGCTCAATTATGTACCGTAGGGAAATCCCTTGCGTTTCGATTACAGTCCCTTGCAGACCAAGAAAATTACAACAAAAAACTGAACATACCATAATATGACGTTTTTCAGTGGTATAGCGACCGGATATAAAGTTGTGTAAAGACCGCTGGTGATTTTTTATGTTATCAACCTAAATATTTCTATCAATTAACCGATTTTTTACCTGTTTAAAAAGTTTTATTGGATGAGTGATTTTGCCGGGAAAAAATATATTCAATTACATGGATATACTAATTTGCTGTAACAACAAAACAAGCTTTAAAATAAATGTTGGAAGTATATGAATGCATTTTAAAAAGATTGACAAAACTAACTAGAAAGAAAACATTAATTCAGCAAATGTGCAAAATGCCCGCCATTTTGCTGAATACACTTATTAATACTTTTTAAAAAATGAAATTGGATATCTCAGGATTACTAAAAAGATTTCCACCGTTTAAAATGAGCATCAATAATTCTTCTCGGGTGTTTACCGGAGTTTTGCATTCTTTTGTTTTAAGCGCGCCCCACAAAAAGAAGTCACACATATTTAACTCTGGAGAACATGATGGCCATCTTACTGGTGCCTCATTGCCTCTTCCAATCTATCTGTTGGGATATTGGTTGTATAAATATTACTGAACGGCAACAGAAAAATGGGTTGGGGTACCATCATTCATATACCATAGTTCTCACCGAAGTAAATATAGGCAAATTTTCCAGAAGACCTGTTAACGTGTTTTGCAAAAAAAATGGATAAATATTTCCATTTATCCTGTCTGGATTCACAATAGAACCAATAAAGTAGCTATCAATAATACCTGTCCAAACATTTATTTTAAAGTTATGCTGATGTTGTACAACTTTAATGTCATATGGATTTTCATCAGCAAAAACATGTTTATTGTGCAAGTTGGTGACTCCAGATCTTGTAAAGCACACCTGTTCGAATTCTTTTGTTTAGAAGAAAATCACAAAATGTTAAGCGCATAGAGAGATTAATCGGTAAAACCTTTTGAACGTGATATGGGTGTAACAAATGTTCTTTTAAAATATCATTTACAATAGTTTTAGGGATATCCAACTTACATTATGAGTGACGGGTACTAACACTTGATTGCTCTTCAACTAAAATTTATCAAGAGATAAAAAAACTTCCAAATATATGCGATCATCCGATAAAATTATCTAGGTTGTCATAACGTTGACGACATAAAAAATCAGAAGTGATTTTTACAAGTGACGTCACCTTTAGAACACTTAGATTATACTATACCACTAGAAAACGTCATATTATAGTGTTAGACCACACATCAAAAAACATTAAATTCAGTTACTACATTTTTAAGAAATTTGAAAAAAATCAATATTTTCTTAAAACTTTGACGTCTTCTACCGCCTAAACGAAGCAGTATCGGATTAATTAAGTTGGCTTATTTTGACGTCACGGATCTGTCATCAAACATTGTAGACTTATATTTCAGACACCCTGTATTTGGTACCTAACTTGTCATAACCACAAAGATCATCAATAAGCCAGAAATTGAACCCCACGGAATGGTGAGTAATATGTGACTTAAACAATGAAAAGGCTTTTCTTCAAAAAAAGTTGTAAACTTTGTGGTAATATTAGTAAGTTTATTAATAGCTCATTGTGGTCTCCACAACGTGAATGGGCGATTTTTTGAATACAATTAAAAGAAATTAATTATTTTTAATCTGATTCAGATAAAAGCCGCAAAATTATAATTATTAAAATATCGATTTTACCTAGAAAAGTCACGTAGACATTTGCAAATTTATTGGTAAAACCTATTTGTTATGGTTTATACAAATAAATTTGTAGGTACAATTATGATAAGAATATATTTGGATTTATCATTTATATGATAAGTTGTATGAGATTTACGTCATACGTCTTCATTTTTTATCGATTACATATTTGCGGATGCCACAAAAAATTTACTTGCGTCACAAGTTATTTTCTGACAGCATTTTCCCATACAAATTGAAACTAACGATCCGTTTGACCTAATAGATTAACAATAGAGATATTTTATATCAGAGACTTTCTTCATTAAAACAATTATTGTCGAACTACCTAAGAAGCTGAGGTTTCTTATCTTCATTAGAGGAATCACGACTGGCCTACTAAAATAAGTCAAGTAGATAAATACGTATAAAGTCTATTTGCTAGCATTTTAACTATTTTTTAAGAAAATTTAGTTAAATAAATATGTATTTTAACGTTTCTTTTACTCGGTGACGATAACTTCTTGGACAGTATTTTTTTATAAGAATGTTGTAATGTACATTTCTGCTATTACAAGTAGAATAGTTGTTTATGTAACCTGTTAGGAACATATAATGCGTGGGATGTTAATGGAACGAACTACACGAGGTTGTGAAAAATCACCCAAGTTACACAAAGTTGCATTTCCCAACGTGCTTCCTACAAAATTTTTTCAAATTTTCACAAAAATATCTACTTTAATAAATAAAATTATTTACCTTATAAATAGTATGAAAAATTTAGTAGGCGGAGTGGGATAGATAGATAGCTTAACGTTTTATTTAAAGATAATTGTCAAATATATTGAATTCGGTGACATCAAAAGAAATCGAATGGGCCACCCAAAATGCCGGCCATAAAGACACATTAAATAATAGGTTTTTGACAGATTTTCTTATAGAAAACTATAATCTGTACCTCTCTACATAAATTTCAGAGCGGAATACAGTCACTTCTTATGAAAAATTCTTTTAAAACATAATAAAATGTTCAAAAACTTAAATTTTTATATATTTTCATCACCATGTTAAAAATTTTGAAGTCAAATGTCATATGTACAACATCAAGAGTATAGCTGTAACGAGTTGCAGACTTTGCCAAATTTAATTATTTTCTTAATTATTTAGATTTTGTAATGTTGAATGCTGCCTCCAGTAGTAAATGCCCGAAGAACTATTGACTACGCACTTAAAGAAACTAAAACATTGAAGTATTTTCATTGTTTCATACGTTCACTTTTAGATTTGTCCATCTCACAGTTTTTTTGAGTTTTACCGAAAACTATGCATTTTTTTAGATACAGGTCTACAGAAAACTTGTAGATAATGAGATTTTCTTTCGAAGTAGTAACTCACCCAGTCTAAAAAAGTCACTTTTCAAGAAAATATACCCCAAAAACAAAATAAAAAAGCAAAAAAATGTAATTTTTTTTCCCCATAACTTTTTCCCAAGTAAAGTTAAGAATATATTGTTTCATAAAAAAGAAAGCCGACGTTACATCCGATAAAATGAGCTCCTGCCGAAGTTCACACCATGAAAAGTAACCGAGATATGGCGTTTCAAACTTTTCTACTTTCTCGATATTAGCAAATTTTTGCTTTTTTTTAAATTTCGTCCCACAACTTTTGTAAGTGAATTTAGGTATATATATACATATATATATATATATATATATATATATATATATATATATATATATATATATATATATTATGTCGGATATTCTCACGGGTGTGATGTGTAATCGAAGGTTTTCGGGCATCCCGTGTATGTGCTGAGTCCTTCTCAGGACTGTAAGGCAGCTGACGTTTCGGTGAAATCTCATTCACCATTTTCAAAGCTCACTGTATGGCGTCTACGAGCGAACTGACGCCTGCGACTACGGTGCTGTCGGTCCCGTGTGCGTGTCGGACGCGTTCGTTTTCCGAATGGTTCCGGCCCATCTGGTTGCGAGACCTGCTGCGCGTCATCGGCCCTGTTGTCAGAGTTTGGGGTTGCGTTACCGAGTTGTAATCTGTTTCGTTACTAAGTGGTACTGGTTGATGTTTTGTAAGCAGATTTTTCCAAGTATTAGGCACACATTGACTATCATCTCTGCTATTTAAGTTGTTGGGCCTCTTTGCAATTTCAATGGCTTCCCTTATAACTCTTGTGGACAGGTTTTCACATCTCGATAGCATTTTTGTTCCCGAAAAATTTATCTTATGTCCTGTGTTTAACCAGTGTTGGGCCAGAGCAGAAGTTGTTTTTTGCTTGACAGCGTTCATATGTTCGTCTCTTCTGGCGCTTATTTTACGGTTGGTTTGGCCTACATAAGATACACTCTCCGCATGGAATTTCGTACACTCATATATATATATATATATATATATATATATATATATATATATATATATATATATAATAAAATATAATTATTTTTATCTTTAAACACCCTAAAATAATTCGTTCATTGAATAAAGAAATATATTCACATAATGTGCTGGTAAAAAGGGCTAAAACTGCAATAAGATAACATTTTTGCTGGCCTGGACATCAAATACCAAGTATCCAAGCATACCAATTGACGAAGCTCTAGACCAGATTGCTTTGAAGGAGGAGTTCCCACATCACTTTATCGACCTTTCGGAACACTGTCTCAAAAACACGTATATTTTTCCTATGAAAATAACTTCTACCGACAGACAGATGGCGCTCCGATGGGATCTTCGCTATCACCAGTCATCGCAAACCTTTTTATAAAATATTTTATAACAGAAGCCCTAAGAAAAATCAAAACAAAACCATCCCTCTGGAAAAGTCACATGGATGTCACCTTCATCATATGTCCACACGGAAGATCCTTCCTAGACATATTTTTTAAGAAATTAAACAGCATTCATCACCACATACAGTTCAAATTGGAGGTCGAAGTCGATAAGCAGCTACCTTTCCGTGACCTTCTAATCACCAGAAAAGACCTGTCTGTAGACCTAAGCATCGACTATACGGTCTACAGACAACCACACACACAAATAAATACTTGAACGCCGAATCTCACCACAATCCAAAACAGTTAAAATCAATCGCCAACACACTGATCTCCAGATCCTTGCGACCAACCAAACCCACGAATCATCAAGAACTCAATAAGATCACAACAGCTCTAAAACAAAACAACTACAAAGAACTTAATATAAAAAAGGCCATAAAACAACACAAATGTCATAGCAAAGAAAAAAGAAGAAGATCACAGATCCAAACCAAAAACCATACTGCCATACATAAAAGATGTAATGGACGTAATTAGAAGAATTCTGAGGGAGCATGACATATGCACAATTTGCAAGCCACAAACAACAATACACAAATTATTGGGCAATTTCAAAGACAAAATACGATTGGAAAAAGGAGAGTGTACAACATCCCATGTAGAGACTCTGATAAAGAATACATCGGCCAAACAAATAGAAGAATCTCTACCAGAGACCAAGAACATGAAAATAGTATAAAGAATGAGCAAACGACATTTGCTTTATTCCAATATCATCAGGAGACAGGATACACTTTAAAGTTATAGGAAAACAAGCAGATCACACCCATAAAGCCCTATAGAACGCGCATCATCATCATCAGCTCTCGAAATAGAAAACACTAACATCTGAAATACAAATTTGGATATTGTGATCACAATGGTATTAAATATATTGCATACTAATAATAAGTTCCATCCTTTCAAGAACTTTATGAAGTTAATTATGACAACTATTATAAGAAATGTGTTTAGGGAATGCATTTTTATTAAAAACATTGTTTTTTTCCCGACAGATCCACATTTTTCTTGAATGGTGATGTCAACACACAAAATTATCGATATAGGTCGGATATGATCCTAAATTGGATGAGGGACACAAAGTAAATGTGTGAGCTGGAATCATGGGTAATATTGTTATAGGGTCGATCTTTTCTAATGAAAATTTAACTGGTGGAAGATAAAGTTTCTACAAAAATATCTTATTCCTGTCTTTCCGACGCTGTTCTAGATTTACCCCATTTAGATATGTGATTTCATCAAGAAGGTGCTCCGATAAATTATGCAGTAGAAGTTCGCGCCTTTCTTAATGATGTTTTCGCAAACAGGTGGATTGGAAGAATGGGATCAATTGAGTGGCCACCGAGGTCTCCAGTTTCAAACCCTCCTGATTTCTTTTCGAGAGGTTATCTTAAAGGTAAACTTTCCCAAACTAAGCCAGCTGACGCAGAAGAATAACAAATCAGATTATAGATAGATAGAAATACGGTTATTTGTGAACTTGTAGTTTTATTTATAAAATCACAAAAATACATTTTTTCTGTTTCAGGGAAGTATCAAAATCTGAGATGTTTTAAAAATTTAAAACCACTTCTTGTCGATTATTGTGGAAATAATAACGCTTGGATGACTTCATCAATTTTCGAAAATTATCTAGAGAAATTGGAGCGGCGAACTTATTAAAAAAAATCGTAAAAATTATTTCCGCTCAATGTAACATCGGTTTAACAACCTTTGGACCATAGAGTAATTTGTAGTTTAAAACAAATTTACAGAAAGCAGATGCTAATAAAAGCTATGGAACTTCAAGAAAATGTCAACGTTGTCAAATCTGTTACCATTTTGGATACTATAAATGTACTTGCTCTTGCTTGGGAATTCATTTCTTCTGAAACGATTGGAATTGTTTTCATCATGTAAAACCAACATTAAAAAAACAAAACTGAAATTACTGATTTTGATCAGGAAGATAAAACTCCGTTAAATGAATTACTAATAATTAATTTTTTGCTAAATTTAAAACAATTCAATTGATATGTAAATGTTGACAATTATATAACAGTTACATTGAAGTTATCCGACTCCGATATGGTTAGTGAATGTGTAGTCGATAATGAATAGTAGGAAGAACTAGATGATGACGAAAAAGAAATTACTGTAATATCTAAAGAGGCACTAGATTGCATTAAAAAATCTCATCGTTATTTTCAGCAATAAGAAGTGCTGTTATACTTTCAAACTTGGATACAATTCAGTATTTAAGAAAACATTCTGTTCAGACCAAAATCACTGTGTTTTTTGCCGAATAATGTATGTAGTTACGTCTGTTATAGATATATTTTACTTTAAATTCGGAAAAAATTAATGTTTCTGAATTACACTGCTTTATTTTTGTATTGTTTTAAATAAATATGTTTTATCTCACATTTCTTATTTAAAAAACAAATCATTAAGTTTCTCCTGAGATAGATACCAGCTTACAATCGACTAACTGCTGAGGTTCTATCAAGTCCATTACAGGGGCGAATCCAGCCGCTCTTCTTGGGGGGGGGGGCGGTGATATCAGAAAAGTACAGTATGGTAAGCGAAAGCAAGTTGTCGACGAGGGAGGGGGGAGAGACACGAGCAACATTCCCGTTTCTAGTGTACAAGGCAGGGTCGGGTCTATTTTTCTGAATTTGAAGCTCTTGGAGAGGGAGGGGGGGCGATCACAAGAAAAAACAAGTTGCCGACAGGGAGGGGAGGATGCCAGCAGAATACACATTCCTAATATAAAAGGCAAGATCGGTTCTATTTTCCTAAATTCAAAGCTCTTGGGAAGGGGAGGGACGAACACAAGCATACACATTCCTAAACTAGAGAAAGTAATAAAACTGTTACCGAAACCTCCAACGTACCTGCTTCAGTGCCGCAGATAACTGAGGACTGCCGTAAATCTAATTATATTTACTTATATTCAAATATTATAAGCTTTTAGAAATTTACTGCAACAATAAAATTTCTGATAGTTCAATTTCATTTCTGTCAATGAGCAAAGTACATCTTACAGTGTGTCCTTAGTGATTTATCTTGTTTGTGCTTGTTTTATATATTATTTGAGATGAGTGAGAAATATGGCTTCCACATCTATATTTATTCCAAAATCGTTAAACCAGGGCATTTTTTCCTCAACGAAAAACTTATTGCGATGAATGTTTATGATGCCTTAAGATATCAATATCTAGATAATAATGTTAAAAGCTCTGTTTAGATGTGTTTCAACACGACACGAGTTGGAAAATCTACTATGTACCAAATACTGAAAGAGTCACATTTGATCACAGGCAGACGAAAAACGTCGTTGGAAGAAGAAATGTAAACTGCAATGAAAGGAGTTGTTCATACATTTTTTTATGAGAAGCAGATACCAACCGTCGACAAAATTCTAAATAAAACCAATGAAGATCGGGATTCACCTGAAATTAAAAGAACTGAGCTCTGAAATTTGGTCAGAGAACTTAAATTTTGCTGGGAAAAACCAGATAGGAAATCTGTTCTTATAGATCGTCCAGAAAATGTCCGTTGGAAAAGGAAATATCTCTCTCAAGTAAAAGGGAGAGTTGCTAGAAATAACACAACTTACAAAATTAGTAATTTAACTAAAATTTTGAAAGTTTTTTTTGAATAAAGTTACTGCAGAAAATTGGAAAAAATCCATATAATAAAAGAATAAAAGAAAATGTGGAAACTCGATCTCATGATCGGTGAGATAAAGGAACAAATTAAAATTAATTTGAGCGAAGATAGCTTCCCTGACTTTGATTACGAATTAGATACGTATTGTTTACCAGCGTAAACACCATTTATTATTTAATTTTTTTGTAATATATAAAAATTAATTGCATTTGAATCCCTTTTTAGTGTTTAATTGTAATTCTGCAGATGGTTTAAGGAATAAATAAACTGAAACGTCAAATGTCCTAAAAATGTTTTTAATTGATAATAGAATGACCGATAGCCTCAAAAAAATTAATATTATATGGACGATATTATTTTTTTATATATGATTAACTTCTTGTATTTTTGACAATGGATATTTTGTAAGTATTTAAATTATAACTTAGAATTTTTTGAGAGAAAAAGTCTACGTTTTAGTTTGAATGTGCCTAAAACGACTTCTATGCCAAAATTAAAAATAATAAAAATACGGTTATGATTTGTGTTAAATATGTCAAAATTATCTATATTTTCTAATGCATGTGAATTATTAAAAAATCATAAGGATTAAAATCCTTTTTAACACTTCACACATCCAAATAAATATCTCTTGTTATCCAACCCAAATAGTCCATTATTATAGACCGGTATTTTTGATTATAAAATTTCTAACCCATTCCTATGAAAAATATATGTGTCTAATAGATTTTTCCAAAAACACTGGACTAAAGAACACAGGTAGTTTGCGAAGAAAAAAAGGGTAAAAAATGATTTATTACTCTCTCTAGTTCTTGAATAAACTCTAGTATAAGAGGCAAAATCAAGTCTATTTTCCTGAACTCAAGCTCTTGAGGGGGGGGGGGCGATCGCTTCCCCCCTTGAATCCGCGCCTGGTTCATTATAGGTGTGTTACATTATATACAAATACACACACGCTCCGACACTCCAGCTTTTTGAAAACTTTTTATGACCCCTTTCCCAAAAAAACAACAACAAAATTTTTCTAGATCTGCCTTTGTATCAATAATAAAGGTTAAATGACCCAGCACATTTATCTTTAAACAATATTGTTTACATGAGTGATTTTTCCTTATGTCAATCAAAATTATCTATATAAAATCATGATATAGACTTTATTTTTTAAATGACTTCCTCATACAAGAAAAGTAATAACCATCCTGCTCCAAACATTCTAAAAATAACCTATATGGAATACTAAAATGTATTATTTTACAATACAAACTTGTATTAAAACGGGATAATCTGGTAGGGTGTTAAAAGAATTTAATAGTTATCTTGGCGCCAGTATAATAGAATTCTTAGATAGGTGTTGTAGAAAAGGTTTATGATCTTATTTTCAAGAGGTGTGTTCTTTTATCTACTGGCAGATGTGCACGAATTTTTTAGGAGGTGTTAAAACATAAACTTAAGCAGATGTATATAAAAGCCCAAATGGTAAAAAATTCTGATCTAGATCACGGTCGAGACATATTACGTTCGGGTTTCATAGCAATTCTTCAACCCTTTTGTATTTTTTACTATGTGGATTAAGTCGAATTTTATGAAATGGCAATTTATCCCATTTTCTATTTCTTTAGAGTACGAATTAATAAAAAAGCTTTCTTGGTGTTGGCAGCATTTTCCCATAGTCGAGGGATCCAGTAGGATTTCGTAGCCGATGAAGAAACATGGCTCCATCAAAGTTTTATCATAAATATTTTGACACTCTGATTACGAATATCGACGGTGAATTCCCGAAAAATGGTCAGGTAATTTGTTGTAAACAAAAAAATTGTTAATAATTAAATTTTTTATTTTAAATAAAAAATAGTTTCGTGTTCTTCCGCCGATTTGAAGAAAAAAGTGTTTCTTGTAATTTTTTCTATCCGATGCATAATATTTTAGTTAAAAATCGTTAAACAGTTAAAAAAATCATTTTTTTTTGCCTTTTGAACATGATTAATTTTTAATTGAATACATATTTTCAAATTCTGCGTCAAACAATTGATAACTGAAGTCAAGAACTATCAACTGAGACTAATCGCAATGCGAAAACGTAATGTTTTTATTATTTTTAAAGCTATAAACAAATGGCGTTTCATCAATCATAACGTACATCGCGCCATGTATGAAGGGAAGTAGAAGTCTACTTACAGGCGCTTATCTAGAGTACATAATCCATTATAGCTTTCGTTGATCGTTGCATTAATATTTTAAACACATTTTAATATCTCAATTTGTTAAATATAAGCATCTGATCATAAAATAAACACTACAATAGCATAAGGAACTACTTTTGCACTATCCATATATTTTCCTTCATGTGATATAAAGTATTGAGCATGATACTTGATTCTCAAAGTAAATAAACTATCTAGTGAAAAAATTACCATAGTTTTGATATAAATATGATCTTCAAATAGTCAAAAAATTGTACATAATTTTTTAGCACATACCCATGATTCTATCTGATGTAGTTGAGATTGTCTTTTATACGATGTTTTCTCACAGATAATACATTTATTAGTATCTGTTACATAACTATTATAGGGCCCTTTTTGATAATTGCGTTGATATTGATTCTTGATTCATCTTAACTTTTGTACAAGCCACAATATTTTCTTTACATAAATCACTATTTTCTCTTTTTTGATTTTCATTTTTAACTTTAAAACTATCCAATGTTTTTCAATGTGTATATTTTTTATAACACTCATTGGTCACGTGGTACTTACACAAATCTAGAAATTACATCAATCGCATTCAATAATCACATCTTATATTGAATTCAACACCTACCTTGATCAGTACTCGTTAAATTTTTAACTTTTTTATTTTCTTGGCAAATGATGCACGTATCAATGTTAACAAAATAATCCCATTTGGGATTTATTCATATTGATACCCTCAACAACTTGTCTATTTGAAATATAAATCTCAAGAGAATGCGTGAACAACTACGTGCAGTAGCTTAATTAACAAGCTGCAACCTGATTAGTTATTAGCTCGCGAAGTTATTAATGAGATCATAATTGCTCTAATCGCTGAATATCAGCCTAAAAATATTGTTTATCTGATGTGCTATTAGTGGCGGATCCAAGGGGAGGTCATTGCCCCCCCCCCCTTCCAAAAAAGCTTCGAATTCAGGAAGATAGACCTGATACTGCCTCTTACACTAGGAATATGAATGCTGTTGGCATTTCTTCCCCTCCCCTCAGTGGACAATTCGCGTTCACTTGCGATCGTCCCCTCCAAGAGCTTGGAATTCAGAGAAATAAATTCAACCCTGCCTCTTACCTAAGAATGTGAATGTTGCTGGCATCCCCCTCCCATCGTCGACATCCCGCTTTGGCTTGCGATCGCCCCCCCTCCCCCAAGAGCTTCAAATTCAGAACTGCCGGGATACCCTTCTCGTCGATAATTTGCTTTCACTTGCCATGCTGTATTTTTGTGATATCACTGCCCCCCCCCCCCCCCCAAAGAGAGATGGTGGGTCCGCCACTACTACACAGATATTGTTTTTTTTTATTGATTATGCCACATTTCAAACAGGGATTATACTTATTATGCAGAATAAACATCAACCCGTCCGCTCTCAAACATAGGTATAATAACTAAACTTTCTTATGTTAATGTATTGTAAATTTTATGATTAGATACATATAATTAAAAAATGAAAATAGATATACATTAAAAGGTGTTTAAACTATTAATGTAATGCTTAGCTAAAGTTATAATCGATTATGTGCAATAGGTGAGCGCCTGTAAGAGACTTCCACTTCCCTGCATACATATCAATTCATGCGCGCAGAATTTGAAAATAGTTATTTAATTAAAAGTTGTCTATGTTGAAAAATGGAAAAAAATTAAATTTTTAAAATGTTTAAGGGTATTTTACATGTAAACAATTTTTTTAATTATTACCAATATTTTTGGTTATAACAAATTACCTCACTATTTTTGGGAAAATTAATGTCGACTAAAGAATCATCAATTCTACTTATTACTATTTTTCATCCTTTAAAAAATAAAATATCGAACACTACAGAAATCTATTAGAATAAAAATTAAGTTGATCTCATTTGGGTTCAGAGAAATTGGAATATTATGAAATTAAAATTTGCCCGTTTTGAGTGCTAATTTTCAAAATTTATTTTTTACTAGGTTCCGAAACTGTGTTGGCAAAATTCTTCGTGTTTCTAACTATAGTATTTTGGAATATGCGTTAATATGTGGGTCAATTAGTCAGGAGCTCTTTGTAGATGTTATTGTATTAAAAGGTTAGCAGGTCAGGGGCGGATACAGGGGAGGGGTGGTGGGGACAATCCCCCGCTCAATAGCCCCGAATTCAGAAAAAATATTTTGAATATAAAATCAAGCTTTTAAACCAACGTAAAACAACGAGGCCTATGTTTCCAATTCACTGAATAGCCAGAAACGTAACCCATTAAATCCGCATATGTACTTGTATAGAATGGGACAAATGATTAATATTTTACCTCTTTTTAATATACCCCAACTCACAAAATTACATACTAATGGAGGATATTATTTAAACAAGAACAAGCTTGGAAGGAACACTATAGGACGAAACGAATTGAGAATAAGTTTTTGAAGTTATTCTACTATCTCGATTTTTAGATGCTGTAAAATAATGTAATTTTTTAATGTTGGTGTTTCAAAACTCGATTTTGTGCACGTAAATGTGCGCTCCGTCAAGCTTTCTTACAAAACTAACTTCGCTTCGCCCAGGCTACAAACATCAGTTCCTAGAGAATCAATATTTTCATGATAGTATTGAAATATACTAAATAATTTTTTGCTCTAAAATGGAGGACATAAGTTCAGGTTACATTATCATTTCACGAGAATGATTTTTGTATCAAAAACATCGCTTGGGGTCTATGACTATCTATATACGATTTTACGATTTATTTATTTTATTTCGTGATTTTAATAATAATGATAATAAAGCAAAATATGCAACACCTTACATCGTATCTAAGAATTATTTTTTTAATAAGATAGAGACTACCTTAGAATTGGTGTTGTCGTCCAAATGGGAGTATTGTGATAAAGAAATATTTTCTATCTTTCGGAATATTTGCAACAGTGCCTTGCGGTGCAGAGCGAACATTTTCATCGCTGATATAATTAAAAATGTAGCTCAAATAAAATATGTCAGATGAAATACTGAATAGATGACCCCTGATGCAAGTACACATCATTGAGTATCGATAAAATAATAGATCGATGTACCAATAGTAAACATCATAGAACTGACTTCCTTTCATAATATAATTTAATGTAATAATATTTTCTCTAATAATGTATTTATGAGTAAAAGCTCAATAAATTGATAACATAAATATATTTTTACAACTTGGCTTATCAATAAAATTTTTATAAAACAATTGAACCGACTTCTAAAAATGCGCTAAAAAGTGAAAAATAACCATAAATTTTTATATGAAATTGAACTTTTTGATGTCGGCGCCAAACTAATACCTGACAAAATGTGATTTGCATAAACAGATTAAAAATACTTTATTTGTAATTGCTTTCTTACCATAATTTGTATATTTTAGTAGTTATTTATTTCGTGTACAAATAATTTGGCGCCGACTTCAAAAAGTTCAATTTCATATAAAAATTTATGGTTATTTTTCACTTTTTAGCGCATTTTTAGAAGTCGGTTCAATTTTTTTATAAAAATTTTATTTTTCTATTTTTAGTTTTAAAATTCTTATGATATTCATAAATTATTTGAACTAAGTACTAATCGAGATTAGTGTACCTCGCAATGACTCCAAACTGGCAAAAAAGTACCCATTTTATTCAAAGTTGTAAATCACCCTAAAATGAACCACTAAAAATTCTTTAGTTCTTAGAGTTTCCAAATACCAATCAAATTGGGTCAAACGAATATTTAGTCTGTGATAGAAAATCCACTATCTTAAATTTCAAATTAATTTTAGATTGGTAATATAGGCCCAAAAACCTTCCAATATCGATATTTAAGGAAAATAAATTAATTTTTTATCCACCATATTGGATACGCCATAATGAATTTTTTAAAAATAATTTTAGATTCGTCATGTGTGACCCCGAAAACTCTCCCGTACCAATTTTGGTGAAAATCGGACAAAATAGATTTTTTTCTCCGCCATATTGAGTTTTTTAAAAATAATTTCAAATTCTTTATGTGAGGCCCCGAAAACTTCCCCATACCAATTTTGGAGAAAATAGGACTAAATTGATTTTTTCGTCCGCCATATTGGATCCGCCATATTGAATTTTTTAAAAATTATTTTAGATTCGTCATATGCGACTCCGAAAATTCCCTCGTACCAATTTTGGAGAAAATCGGACAAAAGCGATTTTTTTGTCGGCCATATTGAATCCGCCAAATTGAATTTTTTAAAAATTATTTTAGATTCGTCATATACAACCCCGAAAACTCCCCCGTACCAATTTTGGAGAAAATCGGATAAAATTGATTTTTTTCTTCCGCCATATTGAATTTTTTAAAAATTATTTTAGATTCATCATATGCGACCCCGTAAACTCCTCCTTATCAATTTTGGTAAAAATCGGACAAAATTGATTTTTTCGTCCGCCATATTGGATCCGCCATATTGAATTTTTTTAAAATAATATCAGATTCGTTATGTGCAACCTCGAAAACTCCCCTATACCAATTTCGGAGAAAATCGTACTAAATTAAATTTTTTTTGTCCACCATATTGGATCCGCCATTTTGAATTTTTAAAAAATAATTTCAGATTCGTTGGATACAACCCCGAAAATTCCTCTATACCAATTTTGGAGAAAATCGGACAAAATTAATTTTTTTGGCTGCCATATTTTAAGCGCCATCTTGGATTTTACTGCACCAATTTCATCTAAAAAAATATGGGACCACCGCAGCAACTTCCTTTACATAACGTAAAAAATTTCATTCAAATCGGTGCAGCCGTCTCGGAGTAATCGGTGTACATACATAAAAAAAATACATAGTCGACGAATTGAGAACCTCCTTCTTTTAGAAGTCGATTAAAAAGAAAATTTATTTTGTCACTTGCTGCTCTCCAATTACACAGGTTTACAGAAAAAGAAATTGTATGCCTATTTGACCAGACCATTTTATCCTTACGTCTGCTGTCTGTTGCATTGGGAACGTGAACCACCGTGAAGTGTTTTTGTTAGCATACTGAATTAATTCTGTCAACTCCCTTTCTTTGCTCTTGCAATATCGCCCCCTCTCTCCAAGGAGAAAGACCAAATTCGACTCTATAGTAATCTGTAGATGTTTCTCTTTTTTTGAGCCTTTTTTAAAATATATTTGTCCTTTCAAAAATGTCAAGTACACCGAAAATCTTTAAAATTATTTTTTGCTTTTAACGCTTTTTTTACGATATGAAGGACTAAAAACTTTATATTTTCCGATTTTGCCTAAAATTGATATTGCAAGGTTCTTGGCGTATACAAACTCAATAGGCAATATAAAATATATCAGGCTAAGAAATTTATGTCTCAAGTTCTTTAAATGTCAATATTGGAAGGTTCTGAGGCCTATAATACCAATCTAAAATTGATTTGAAATTTAAGATAGTGGATTTACTATGACATTGTTTTACACAATTTCACTGATATTTGGAGAACTCTAAGAATCAAAGAATTTTTAGTGGTTCATTTGAGGGTGATTTATAACTTTGGATAAAATGGATACTTTTTTTGTCACCTTAAAGTCATTGCGAGGTAATCTCGATTAGTACTTAGTTCAAATAATTTAGGATATCATAATGAATTCAAAACTAAAAATCGAAAAATACTATTTTTATAAAAAAATTGAACCGACTTCTAAAAGTGCACTAAAAATTGAAAAATAACTATACATATTTATATGAAATTAAAACTTTTCAAGTCGGCGCCAAATTATTTCTATATGAAATAAATAACTACCGATACAAATTATGGTAAGAAAGCAATTACAAATAAAGTATTTTTAACTTGTTTTTGCGAATCACATTTTGTCAGGTATTAGTTTGGCGCCGACCGAAAATTTCAATTTCATATAAAAATTTATAGTTACGTTTCAGTTTTAGCGCCCTTTTAGAAGTCGATTCAATTTCTTTATAAAAATATTATTATCTAATTTTATCCATCCAAAGTTTGTAGAAGTCAAAATATTGAACTAAAATTATTTTTAGATCTTTTTATGTGAACAAGACATACCATTTTTGTTGTTTTATTTGAAATGTATCGACACTCGTGACAAATATCGATCAACAAACCAAAATTTTATATATATTTATACAGCACGATCGATGAAACAATAGATTTTTCATCAAAATTCTTAATAATAAACAATTCTATACACACAAGCATACGGGATTAATTATATCCCACACCACCTTTCACTTTCAATTTCATGTTGCATATGAAAATAAACAGTACCTAGGTTTATACTATGGAAAGCATAAGCAAGGTGGTTTTTTCCTATAAAAATTGTGGGATATCGAGGTCTCTAGATGTATCGATCTTATTTTCGTTAACAATTTTTTACTTTATTCAAATATTTATAGATGAAAGTACTTTATTTTAAGCATTTTTTCACAGTTATATTTACTATAATCTATTCCAACTTTGTATTTGATGACTGTTATAATAATGGTTTTTGTTTTGATATTATTTCTTGAAAATTTGAGATATTTACGCAGATCTGACAACGTTGAACGCTTCTCCATTAAATTTTATTTAAATAGTACTGCGACTGGGGGTTCAATAGGACTATAATGAATTTTCATTTAATATCAGATTTCACTTTGGAAAATCGTTACATGTTGACACAGATTTTTACATTCAAAAAATGTGAACATTCACACTAAAGTGGTTATCCAAATCTCCAGAGAAGGCGATTTTGCGAAGTTGTCATCCTTAAACCAGAAACAATCTTCAGATTTTGGAATATGTTTTTAATAACCTATGAACTGAAGACCAAAGACGAACGGAACCTGAACTAACCTGAACAACCCCATATAAACCGATTTAAAATTAATTTCGGTAAAAACCTATAATTTTCTTATTTAAAATAAAAATATATTACCCTTACCTTAGTTGTATAAAATGAAGCCTAGTCCGCAATTAATGGTTTTTAAAAAAAGAGGTCTTCTTGGTTTGGTCGGCAATTCGAGTACCCATTTATAAAAATCAGGCAGTGAGTCCGCAATTCGAGGCCACCGAAAAAATTATATCCCTAGTTGATAAAAATGTTTTGCCCACCTCATGGCGAATAGCACCTTGCAGTCATAGTCAGTGCAATAACCTTATCCAAGACTCATTCTTAAATAATCAAAAATTATACATAAGGCCTAGTATAGACGATAATTTACCTTGGTTACTTGTCTAAGGGCTCTCATCTCTTAACTATCATCAAAATAAACCATTCTTCATACGCTTAATAACATAAACAAAGTAATGGATAAATATTTTTGTCATAGGTTATTTTCACAGGTATTTATCACCCACCGTAACTAACCTACATTCTAAAATTAACAATTTCGATCCCAATCGTGACTAATATCAGGTTTTAAAATGAACGATCCAATTTTTCAATTTACTGTTGGAAGAGTCTAGGGTCCCGATGCGAGAACAATGTTTACCGCTCCTTTTTTTGTGGGATCTGATTAATAAAATTAGGTTAGCAACAGGAAATCAATTTTATTTGAAAGTTGTAGGAATGATGCTGGTGATTTTCTGACTTCTGGAATTATTAACATATCAACGATCGATGTAACATTGGCTGCATTTTGTCTCAACCCATTCACGGTCATACCAATATTGTTATCACTGTTCAAATTTAAATCAAAGTTTACTATGGGCTAAACCAATTAATTTTACCTTTCTTGGCAAATACTTATGTTATGGTCAGACACAATCTAATCTTACGGAATTTTTGCTACATTCTTACACTATAAAGTATTGTTTTATATTACATTTGATTATCACTATTTGACCCCTATTTATGTTGTTTTGCTTGACATTTATTGATGTTATAAACTTCCCATCAATACGCCACTTACGGTCTTTCAGTAGTCCTTTTCATTTTGTAGCTTGCCTTGCCATCGTTGGTTCGCGACGACATCTAGTTGCGGGGTCTTTAACTTTCCGAAATACGATAATTTTTGCGAGATAGAAATTGGGAAGGAAATTTATTCATTTCTTGATCTGCGTCAGTAATGACCGGAGAAAAGTGTATTTCTTTAATTTAGAGACAATTAATTATTTAATTTTGAGCTGAAAAATGTAATGATTAATGATTCATTTTACAAATTTATTTCAGGCGACTGTTGTTACTCAAGAACTCGCATATGGCCATTTGTGTACGCATGAATCTTTAATATAAATAAGGCCGAGACCATTTGCCTTGTTTCTTACTTTCCTTTTTGAAGCAATTAAAGCAGCTGTAAATTTTTATCTTAAGTTATATGATTCAACATTTTGGATTTAGGGTGAAAAATAGTTAAAATTGTCCCGGTAATTGAATTTAGTTACTTAGTTAACTTATCTTCTATTTGTTTTTCTCTATTTTTGTGTGCCTTTTTAGGGTTTTCCTTCTTTTTTGCAAGTTTTCATTAATCTTCAGTTATTATTATATAGTTATGAGAATCGATCTTTAACTAGTACCTATACGCTACTCTATGGTTTAGCAATCTCGTAGCCGTTAAACGAGACCGCACAGCTAGCAGTCTTACCTTCAGAATAAGAGGCAAATTTAATAATTCTTTTATTTTCTATTTTAAATGATAACAATCTAAATAATTTTGTAAATAAAAATGTATTCTCTTTTTTATAAGGCGTTACGCAATTTTCCGGTATTCTATCTCATGATTATGGAATATACAAAGTCTGCGTTATGTTTCGGAACTTCTTATGAATTATTCTCTTCGAATTGTAGAAAGAAATCAACATTATCTTAACTTTCGATTTCCCAAATGCCTTTTTGTCGGATTTTGCTCATCTGGGTGCTAATTTTGGCGCTTAGTTTCATTACCAGTTACAATGGTGTACAAGAAGTTTGGATCCCTTCTTAAGTTCTTGATGATATTCTTCAAATATTGAATTCTGAGCAATTTTTGGTCATCAGTAAATTTGTTGCGGAACAAAACGTGAACAAACTTTTCGGAGGCCCAAATGTTCGGTTAAAATGCGAAAAATTATATTTTGGACATATTCAATTCCATTTTCATTAATTTTAAAGAAAAATTTGGGTGATCTTAGATGAAATCACGCACACCTTTGATGACATTTTCTCTTATCACATTCGATTGGTCAACATGTTGGTCATCACTTAGGCCTTCACGGCCATCTTTAAAGCACATATACGACTCGTGGACTCTACGGGATAAATACTCATCGCCATAAATCTCTTTCACCAATTGAAGCGTTTCAGTAAAAGTTTTACCAAGTTTTAAACATAATTTAATAATTAAGCAATAATTTGGCTTCTAATTCTTCATTGATCATGGATTCTGAACGAGTGTCAGTGAAGGATTTGACTTCCAACTTAGACAACCGTCAATACGTGGCGCCACTAGAACGCGTTATTTTTGAAAAGCCATATTTACTTTGGAACGCACTGTATATAGACATTTGTTTTCTTGCTCCACTACTGAGACTTTTAGGAGGTGTAAAAACGTATGGACAGAGAACTAGAGTGGAATTCGCAGGAAGTCAACTGTCTCCATTTTTGTAAGGAGTTTTCACTATTATTTCCAATTTGGCTGTTACCATTAAATTTATAAAAGGCATAAAGGTAAAAATAAATTCAGACATTTTATTTGGCAATTTTCGTAATATGAATAAAGTGAAACTAAAAGTTATTTGTTTCTGCTATTTAGCAAATACCAATCTTGGGCAAATATTTACATTTAGACGACCTTAAGAAGAATTTAGTATGATTTTTCAGAATTCGTATTTAAGATGTTTACTTAGTATAATTTGTCAACCTAAACAAATAAAAAGCGAAGGTGTATACCATACCTAAACGTGTAGGCACAAAAATTCTTCTCTGCAAGCAGATGTTAAATAGTTAAATACATCTAATTTCCTAAAAGTCACAGTATAATTTTATGATTATGATTCAAGTACAAGAATCAGCTTATAAAAATCTTTAATACAGAGTCCGCGAAACGCACCACATGCAAAAATTTATATTAGCTTTTTATGCCTTCAGGTTCCCATTCTCCATCCTTGTCTGTTCGTCTTTTTGTACTTGACCAATCTTTCTCCTTTGAGGGATTGCTACTCTTTTTCACACTTCTTTCCTTGGGTGACAAATTTCAGACATCAAGACGTGATGGAATAAATTTTAACTGAAATAAAGACATCCTGTCTTTTCTTTTTAAAATTAAATGAGTCCGATATTAGTTCATTTTCCCAGTCAGTAGCGTAGCTAGGTGCTGATCACAGGGGAGGCGGCCAAGGGCGCCAACCTCAAAGGATTTACTCGCAGCTCGGCAAGAAAATATTTTTGGTTGTCACACATAGAGAGTGTTGTAACTGTTTTGAAAGACTTTTAGGTTACTTTAGAAGCATCGTGTGCGCAATTTTCATTGTAACTGTTAGTTTAAGATCAATTTTAACATGGAGTGCAGAAACGAACATTTTCGACATATTTTACTTTTTTATATCCGTAACGGAAAGAAAGCTGGTTTATAGTGTTGATTGTAACGCAAGTGATTGATTTAAAGAATTCCGTTTTGGAAACTTTTCACTCAAAGGTGATCAACGATCTTATCGACCAATTGAAATCGATGATGATCAAATCAAATTCATAATTGAAGAGCTCAATATTTGGGTTCCCCATGAATTAAAAGCATTCACTTAACACAACAAATCAGTAGTATCAATTTAATGGGATTCCAAAGGCGTTGTGTATTTTGAGCTTCTTCCTGGATACTGGATGTTCAATTCAGATGTTTATTGTTAACAACCAATGAAACTGGATGAAGCAAATAAAAAAAAATGGGAGGTGATGTCGCATCCTCCATACAGCCCTGACTTGGCACCATCTGATTACCATTCATTCCGAAGTTTGTAAAACTCTTTGAATGGTAAAACTTTCACAGCATGGAATTATGAAGCCGTAGGAAAGATAGCATAGGATCATTGAACAAAATGGAAAATATATAATTGATTAAAATGTGTTCTTAATAAAAAAAAATGAGTTTTATTTCACACAATAAAACCGAAATTACTTTCTTGCCGATCTGATAATTTTATATCTAATACTTAAATGTACAACTTAAATTACACTTTAAACTTTTTGTATTGTTTCTCCCCCTACAAAATAAATTTTGGATGGCACAAAATTAAAATCTTATGCTCATGGCCTTAGCTACCCCTTTTTGTGAGATATACCCACTTGAAAGACATTAATTTGGTAAAATAGCGAAAACTACTACAAAAGATGAAGACTTAATAGAGATGATTCTTTGAAAATAATAACTTACCATGGAGAAAAAAGGTCAGGCTTTCAGTTAAAAGTCATAGAGCTTGAATCCAAAGCAAACGGATTGCACTGTATGATCCACTGATCTGCGATACTACCAACACTCGTCCAAATACTTTGTAAGAACTGCTCGACCATAAGGAGACAATTATTTAATTGTATAAAATATAGTGCTGTCACTAATCACTTATTCAAGGAATGATGCAAAAAAATGAATGTTGTTGATTATGTTATTGAATTGAAAAATTAAATAAAACAATTCTCAGATATAAGGATAATGTGAGATATGCATCCAAAAAGTATTTTTTTTATCTATTTTACATCGGCTATAAAAAAACCTTTGTAAGAAATTGCAGGCTAAAGAAACGCGCATTATTTACTTCGGAAATAATATCCAGACATTAATATTAAAGTTGTAAAACTTGTTTTACACAGCCCCACAAAAAAAACAGCGACCCTATCATTTTCATGTACTTTTCAACGCTGGTTTTAAATCTGACGTTAAAAAATAGTCTACACCCTCAAATAATAGAGTCCAATTGAAAACAAACCCTGAAATAGGGTAAAATGGAGTCAATGGTTTGATAGTGTTCTCTAAGACGAAAATAATATCCATTTTGAGTGCAAAATACGTGAGTAAAAAAAGTAGATTAGTTCACGACCTATAAAGCTATCCCTATATGTAACCCACCAACACCAAAAGAAGAAAAGCTTAGATCTTTAGAGCATTATTGAGAAAGCAGAACTAGAAACAATTTAACTAGCTTGGTCCAGTTCTTTCAAACAACACTCGATCGACCTTTATCTCAAAAAATGCACAAACATAGTTGAGAGTCCAGGATTTCGATTCATAATAACATAGTATTTCCTTGATTATACTACCACTATACATAACCCAACTGCAAAAAATTAAAACTTTAGAGTTTTTTATGAGAAACATTGAATAGGCCTGACGCAGTACATGCAAATTACCTCATCAATAACACTCCTTAATGATATGTAGACACCCCTTGGCAAGAGTTGAAAAATTTACCCTATTCATACAATACCGAATTATAGAATTATTTGTTTATTGCTTCATTTATTTATTGCTTCATTATTGTCTTATTATATGTTTATTTTTGTAGTGATTTAATACGATCGGACTTATGATAGCAATACCGGTAGTGTAAATGGGTCCATTAGAATCGCCCATTGGCTTCTGTGTTTTTGCTCTACTAAGGTATTTGCTATCACAGGCTTCAAGAAATCAGTCCTTTCGAGCCTTGATCAGAAAGTACACCATGGATAAGGATATCAGAGTCTTTATTATTACGAGTAGATGCCAGTTCGTCCGCGTATTCCGGAAGTGGTTAAATGTAGGTGTGATTTCAGAGAACTAGGGTAGGAAAATTTTTCGAGGGTACACCTATTCCCCATTGTACAGCCTATTCCTTGCTACACGATGCTCTGGTAAAAATCTCAATCAGTAGGTCTGAATAAATACAGAAGCAAGCCCAAGTTCAGTCATTTCCATTGTTACTTCTGCTTGTCAAATGTAACTCAAATTTACAGTAGGTAGATGTAGATAATGTGATCCTCCAAAATATCTTAGTAAATTTAATGCTACTGAAAACATTTCTATACATGAAATTGACCAAGTCCATGTACAGGAAGAAGGTGCAGAAGGAATAATAAATGGCGATGAAAGCAGGTTAGGAGCTGAAGATGATGACGAAAATAAGATGAGTAAATAATTGGTTTCAAAGACTGAAAGTGAGGAAAATAATTCGATATGCCATAGAAAAAAACCGAAATTGTTTACTCAAGGTGACTTAAATGATTTAATAAGGGGTCTAGGGATTGATAAAGATAGAGAAGTTTGATAGTTCTTCTGCTACACAAAACTAATGTAGACACATGAATCCCAGTTGCTTATTCTGTGATTCTTGGTGTACAATATACTTTGAAAAATTTACTTCAAAAACTAAATTATAATGAGCATAAGAAGCGCACTAGTTGAAATACTAAAATGTGTGCATTTTTTGAAACAAGGGGTGATTTTCTGGAACCATTAGCGAGTTCTTTGCAAGAACAGGGTTAACCTAGTTAAATTGTTATGTTTTCTCAATAAAGCTCTCAAACTTTTCTGCCAGTTCTTGCCGTTTTCGTGTTGGTGGGTTATGTACAGAGGTAGTTTTTACCCCCTACACTTAACTCACGTAGTTTGTACTTGAAATTGATATTATTCTTGTCTTAAAATATAAGTCATTGTTGACCCCATTTAACCATATGAGTCGTTTTGAGCTATAATGCATTATTGGAAGGTATAGGGTATTTTTTGACATTAGATTCAATTTCAGCTTTGAAAAGTACATGAGAATCACATGGTCGATCTTTTGGCCTACATTTTTTTGTAAGGTTGTGACTAATCAAATATTGCGAATGAGGAAGGGTGGTAGAGTATATTTTTAAAAAGCTGAAGATAAGTCATGATTAAAAAAAGGTGAATAACTACTGACATAAACCCACTTGTCATTATAAAGGGTGTTTTTTTATAGAGGTATAGAACTTTTAAAAGGAATAAAACAAAGATGAATTTTTTAAATTGACATGAAATTTAATTTATTCGAAAGATAACCTTCTGACATTATAATTTAAATATGACTTCTGGCATATGACCGCCACGGCTGGCTCGGATGTAGTCTAATCTGGAGGTCCAATTTTCGATGACTTTTTCCAACATTTGTGGCCGTATATCGGCAATAACGCGGCGAATGTTGTCCTCCAAGTGATCAATCGTTTCGGACTTATCAGCGTAGACTAGCAACTTCACATATCCCCACAGAAAATAGTCTAGCGGCATTAAGTCGCACGATCTTGGAGGCCAATTCACGGGCCCGAAACGTGAAATTATGCGGTTACCAAACGTTTCCTTCAATAAATCAATTGTGGCACGATCTGTCTGACATGTTGCGCCGTCTTGTTGAAACCACAGCTCCAATTGATGAACGAAAAAGTCAGTAATCATGGCTCCATAGCGGTCACCATTGACTGTAACGGTCTGACCAGCATCGTTTTTAAAGAAGTACGGACCAATGATTCCACCAGCCCATAAAGCACAACAAACAGTCAGTTTTTCTGGATGTAACAGTGTCTCAACATACACTTGAGGATTATCATCACTCCAAATATGGCAGTTTTGTTTATTGACGTATCCATTCAAACAAAAGTGAGCTTCATCGCTAAACAAAATTCGCTTATGAAAATTGGGATCAACGGCAATCTTGTTTTGGGCCCATTCACCGAATCTACGCCTTGCTAGGTGATCGTGTGGCTTCAATTCTTGCACGAGTTGGATTTTGTAAGCACGCAAACCAAGATCTTTCCGCAAAATCTTCCATAAAGTGAATGGACACATATCCAATTCCTGTGCACGATGGCGGATAGACTGATTCGGGTCTTCCTCTACGCTACGCTCTACAGCAGCAATGTCTTCTTCTGTACGTACTGTACGACGTCTCCGTGGATGCGTATTATCATTTAGAGTAAACGTGGTGCGAAAACGTTCCATAGTTAATCGAATTAATTGCTCTGATGGACGATTATGTTGACCGTAAAATTGACGTAGTGCGCGATACGTATTTCGAACAAAACCATGATTTTCAAAATAAATTTGCACAATTTGGAAGCGTTGTTCAGGCGTCAGTCTATTCATGTTGAAATGCCAAACCAAACTAAAGATAAATCACTTGACAGCTGACAAGTGGCCGCCAGTTAAAAAAGTGGTGCCAACTTAAAGTTTTATACCTCTATAAAAAAACACCCTTTATTATATTACTCATACCAAATCAAATGACAGAATATGTTAGATAAAAGCCGATCGATCTGTACTCATCTGTAGAGAAACTAACAACCACAACTGTTCAATTTCTCATAGACTGATAACTGACATATAATGAACAGATTCCTGTCAAGCATCAATCATATTAACCATATATTATAAACAATACATCTTAAAACTAACTGTATTTTTCTTAAGATTTAGTATAAGGTAGAGGCAATGCCTTTTATGTTTGTATATTTGTTTGTCATACTCAAAAAAATTCCTTCTAAAGATTTTTACACTCTTATTTTCTATTAAATCATTATACATTGACTAATAAATATTTCCTATTATCTTCCAGTTCCTAAACAAACTATTTAAAATAATATTTATACATATATTAACTTTTACACATTTTTTCATTGCTTCAGAAACTAAAACAAACAAAAATTTCCATGTCTGACGTCTGCTTTGTATGTTATTGTAATCTAATTCATCAGACACATTTTACTCGGTCATCCACCCTTAAACAGCTATTAAACGACCCCAAGGCAAATATGGGGAAACGCACTTGGGGGTGTCTGCTTTAAAAAGTCTGGCTGCGTTCAGTAACATCGATTATATTTTAGTTGTGTTACTTCTAAGTAAAAAAACAGTTTTTAAACATAAACACCAGCTCTAGATCGGCAATGTTTAAATTTTTATAATTTATTTATATTAAAATTAAGCTAACCTAAATTTTAAACATTGAAATATGTCATTTATATCTTTGCCGAACGCACCCTTTCCAGCCCTCCATGTCATTTGATTTATTTATTTGTTTTTGGGTGCCGCACTCCGCCCTACGATGGATGTAAATTGTCAACAAATGCCTACTTGTCGGGTTTTTGTCGGCATGTTCGGTTTAAGACGGTTTGATGGCTTTTTAGTACTTTACAGATTAGAGATTAGACGTGTGAACAAGAATCTGGGAGGGGTGTTATGTAAATAAGTTGAGTTTACCCTGTAGGTACGGAAATAGATCTTTTAGAAATTCTTGGTTAAAGCAATATACATGCCTTAATTATGTTTTTGCTTTTGAACTTTGTTTGACAGGTGAAAATATTTTCTTAACTATAAGAACTTGAACAATTTTAAACTATTTAATGAATGGCTTTCTTACAGGAAAGTCTATAGAATCTGCGTCATGTAGTTCTTTGAATTACACTTTTCAGAGTATTGATGAGGGAAAGCATGTAATGACAAACTTCTTTGATCTCTCATAGCATTTGATACTGTAAATACGGTCTTTCTGATTGATAAACTATATAGCATGGGTGTAAGAAGAACCATTTTGGAATAGATTGATTCCTATTTAAGCAACAGGAGAATGGTGGTAAAATGTGGTGGTGCACTTTTTGAGGTAAAACCAGATGAGCTTGGTGTACCCAGGGGATTAGTACTGGACTCGCTCTTGTTGATATTGTATGTCAACGATCTACCTTTTAATATTGGACGAGGTACGTTATTATGGACATGAATGACACAACGTCTGTTTGCTCTGGCTGAAACTTCTTCCGAGTTTCCAATCATTGTTATGATATGAAAGTGTGGTGTGGAAGAAATGGCTTAATATTGAATATTGATAAAAATGTGTACACGAATATGTTTGATCATAAGCAAGTTAATGGTGATGTTGAAGAAAAGCTAAACATTATGCTTTCTAATAAGGTTAAGTTTTTGTGTACCTTTATAGATCCTTAACAGTCTTTTTCACGAGAATTTAATTCAAGCTCTAAATTAAATCCTACTTTCTTCACTATTCTAAGTCTCAAAAATACTGTCGATACTAAGGGACTTCTATCAGTCTATTATTTATTGGGTTGTTGTTACATGCCAAAAAATGTTGTTTGCTGGGGGAGTGCTAGCATAAAGTGTAAAAGCAGTTTTATAATACAAAAAAAAATTGCAAATAATTTTTAACCTGAGCTTTGGAAGAAAATGTTAACTTATATATATATATATATATATATATATATATATATATATATATATATATATATATATATATATGTATATATATGTATATATATATATATATATATATATATATATATATATATATATATATAGTTAGTTATGGAAAAGAGTATGGAAAGGATTGTTTTCCGCTTATATCCTTAATATTTTATTCAACAGATGAAAATACAAAATGAAACAAAATTCTCCTATGATTAATAAAAAAACACTTGGAACAAAAGGATGGAAAGAATATTGTTTCCGCAAAAAATAATTAAGTCTGTAAAAATTCAAGAAGCAAAGTTCAATATTTTGTTGAAAACTCCTTTGCCTTAATGACTTCTCTACATCTTCTTGGCATTGAATCTACAAGATTTTGATATACATCAACTTGAATTTTCCGCAATTCGTGTTGTAAAACTGCCCATAGATGATTTTCATTATCAATCTTATTTCCCCAATTATTCGCTTCAAGTGACCCCAAAAGTGCTCAATCGGATTTAAGTCTGGCGATTGAGTAAATCAACGCTTTCCTCTAAAAATCAATTCCTCACTAAACGGGATGAGTATTTGCGGTCATTATCTTGTTGATATCTCCATAAAAGTAGCTTTTCTTCTTCGGCATAGGCAACATAGTATTCTATAATATGTCGCGATAATAAATCGATCCATTTTCTCAGTTATTTTTGACACAATATCAAATTTTTTTCCTACAGGCCTTCGAATAAATGACCTTCTGTTTGAACCAAATACTTTAAATTTAGTTTCGTCACTTCAAAGCACCATACCCCAGTTTTCAGATGTCCAATTTAATGTCTCTGAGCAAACTGAAGTCTGACCTTTTGATTTTTTTTAGAAAGTAAAGGTTTTTTGACAGCAACTCTTCCAAACAATCCACCTTCACAAAGACATCTTCTCACAATTCGAGCCGTTATGTCTGTGTTGAAATGTTCGTGAATTTCTGCACTAATTTGGATGGATGACTTAGGCGAATCAGTTATCGAATTCTTTTAATGCCCTTTTCAATATACGGGATAGTTTTTCTAGAACGACGTGACTTTGGCAGATTATTAACATTTCTTAGTAACCGAAATTTCTTCACCCTCACTTAAACCTAAATTTTTTGCTATAGTACATTGCTGTATACCTTGTCTTTTTAGCTCAACAACTCTAAAATACAGCTCTTTCGACAAAACTTATTTTTGCCCATTTTTAATATGGTGTTTGTGACAACAGTGGCACAACAATACTAATCCAATGATTTTAAATTTTAAAAACGCACAGAAGAAATAATATTTCCATGCATAAACAAAAAAGGCAGATAAGAGAAGAATGTGTATAGCCCAAAATATAAACATGTAACAATATTAAATACGTTAATAAATATGTGAAATAAACGGCACAAATTATTGTTGAATACGGGGCGTGATCAAAAAATGTGCAAAATAAAAATATTTCCATACTATTGTCCATGACTGTATAACAGACTATTGTTTGATAGACTAGGATTTACAAATTGCTACAATACATGCGGAAATGAGTTCTAATGATATACCAGGGTTCACAAAACATCCTGGTCGAGCACGTAACGGCAGAAGGTAGTTTTGATACCAATCACGTGATTATTCCTACTGTAAGATTTTTTCTTTCTAATTAAATATTCTTAATAAATTGAAAGTGGCACTTGTGGAATGCAATCGAAAGTAATCTTATTAATAAAACTGAATAATTTTGATAATTTTAATATGAAACCTTTATTTTCAAAACATAATTAGATTTAGACAATTAGGGATAAGATAAAGTCGTTGATATGCATTAACGCATCCACATCGAACTAAATTCAACTGAAAACAAGACGCCAAATTTAAAATTAAAGTATCACGTGATATTCCAGAAGGGAGTGGGGTGGTAAAAAAATTCTGTTCCATCACATGAGGGAGGGGGAGTTCAAAAATTCTGAAAAACCCAAACTAGTTTATATAAAATTATATTAATTTTTATAATAAACTGCCTTTTTAAGTACAAACTCTGCATGGTGAGAGATTTGGGAGTTAAATCTTTTTTATGGCTTAAGGGCTTTTAATTTAATAAAGATTTTATATATTGTACTAAATACGCATATATAGAAGGTTATTTTATGTTGATTTTATATGATACAGCTTTATCAGTTTGTTGCTTTTTTTAATATTTAAAATTTTATAAATTTTTTTTTAAATGTTTGATTTCCCATATATATATATCGTGTTCTTAATGTATATAGTTTTTCTTTTCTATTTTTCTGCACTGCCTGTATTAACATTTGTATATTGAGAAATATCATGAACTAAGGTACAATTTTGTATACTATCGTGGTAATATACCATCCTATTCGATGTTATTCTATTCTAAAATCTACAGATTGATTACCTTTTACCATAGATTGGAAACTTTCTTAACGAAATGTTCAGGTATATATATATATATATATATATATATATATATATATATATATATATATATATATATATATATATATATATATCATCGAAAAGGACTAAATTTTTTTATAGTACTATGTGAAAAACTAATGCAAAAAACAACGTTATAACCTCAAAATATTTGAAAACTTTTTTTAATAAGAATTTAAAGAATAAATTCAAGCTACAACACCTCATAAGATTGCGTTCCCTATTGTTATTTAATAATTACAAATTACATAGTCATACTAAGCTTCTTCAAAATGTTTACAATTTTTTTCAATACACTGTTGACATTCTTTCGAAACGGCTCTGGTTACACGATGAATAGTATTTCCGAGAAAACATGAAATCATTCGTTTGATTTCTTGCAGAAACCTACAGATGTTTCGCCAAAATCTCATTTGGCACCTTGCTGGCTGTTTGGAGATCATTTGAGAAAATTTAATGTGCAGTGTGTTTTACACGCAGTCATAGATCATACCTGGTGATTGGCTTTGGTTCCGCCTTCTTTTTGAGAGCCGTTGCTGGTGTCAGTCTAGGCCCAGGCGCCGCGCCGGTACAATGATCTCGCTTGAGGAGAATTTTCCATGTAAAAAATGTATTTTATTCTAAAATCTACAGATTGATTACCTTTTACCATAGATTGGAAACTTTCTTAACAAAATGTTCAGGTATATATATATATATATATATATATATATATATATATATATATATATATATATATATAGATTTATGGAAAACCAGAACATATTTTAAAGAAGTAGAGACGATATCACTAATTTTAAAATGTGGAAACCTAACACTCTGAACTAACCTAACAAAGTTGACATATATTAATACTTGATTTACGTTAAAACTTTAAATATTGCATATTTCTAAATTAATATGACTAATTTTATCGATATAGATCTCCGAAATTTATTTCTAATTGGATGTATTGTAGATTTAAAATTAAAAAAATAATTTTTTTAATTACCTTGAATTAAACAACTATGGGTAATTACATACATTTTTAATTAGAATATTTAAAACTAAATAAAATCAGTTTTATTTTTTAATGTAAAAGTTACCCAGAGCAAAACCTGAACAAAAAGTAAAAAAACAGTATAAAATAAAAAAAATTCTAACATTAAATAATAGAAATAAAATAAAAAAATAACTTAATTATTTTAATTAAAACTAATAATAATTAAATAAATATCTGTACTATTACTATAAAATCCTGTAAATTTGCAAGTTGGAGTAAAAATTTTAACATTTTTTGTAAAAAAATATTCATTTCATTTTCAGCAAACAGCAAAATAAAATATATTTGTAGTACTTCCCTTGATTTGTCATATCTTTCAAAATACTCGACATTAAAATAGTTGGTCGGCATTTTCATGGTGATGATGATGATGATGATGATGTTGAGACATTTTTAACATATTTTATTAAGTGCAGCATGGGCATTTTGCCTTTTCTGGGAATGTGTATACTGTAATTTTACACCGGGTCTATAAATTTATTTTTCTTTATTACTTGAGTAAACGGTTTTACCGGCTTCGGAAGGATACAAATTCGTTGTATTTTTGCTGACCGATAAAAGAAATATTGTATTACACAGTAGATTAGTTAGCACTAGTTAGTTAGCATTAAATTTTAAGGTATTTAAAAACCCCGGAAAAATATTTTGTGTATAAATCACAGTGCTGGGTTTTTTTATATTGAGCACCATACCTAGAGCCTTTATTATAAAAGATGGAAAAACTTTAAACAAGAAAGTTCTAGGATTTCTTTTACGATATCTTTTAGATTTGTTTACAAAAACAGTAATGCATCGTAAAATGGAACATCATGTATAAATGAGTGAATGAATGAAAAAGGGGTGGTGATACTAGATCATTGATGCCTAGGCCTCCATTGGACCTTTTACATCCCACCATATCTGCGGGTTATTCGAGGCCGATCGCCTTTGCGAATCCAAGCAGCCTCGTTAATTGAACTTGCCTAACTGCTTTCGGTAACAAAACTGTATCTCCGTAATATCTCTGTTTCAGTCTGTTGAGTGTTGGATACTCTCTGAGAACATGGTTAACAGTTTCGTCCTCCTCCAAACACCATTTGCATATCGGGTCGTCTTCGACACCGATTCTATAAAAATGGCCCCTGAGGTGACAATGTCCTGTCAACAATCCCACCACAATTCGCAGCTCTTTCCTTCCCAAGGAGAGAAGCTCCTTAGTACGCCGTGCACTAGGCCCAGTTACATGTTCCTTAGCACATCTCATTCCAGGAGCTTCCCTCCACGATTCAATAAATTTGCTTTCCAACAACGATTTTAATTCCCTTTTGCCAATAGCAATTAGGACAGGTAATATTGGTTGGGGTCCATTCGGTTCATTCGCCGAACCCAACTTTGCCAGATGGTCTGCTTCCTCATTCCCGCGTATGCCCAAGTGACCCGGGACCCATACGAGTCTGACTGTGAAGCCTTTCCTTGTCATACCATTTAGTACATCCTTACACTCAGACACCAGTCACGAAGTCAAGACACTGGACTTCAGTGCCAATACCGCAGCCTTACTGTCTGAGCATATATTCCTATTCCTCTCACAGAGGTGGGCACACTGCAGAATAGCACAAATTTCGGCTGTGAAACTTATCGTACATTGTCCGAGGGGATACTACTCTCTGATTCCTGTACTCCTGCCGAATACTTCGACTCCAGATCTTTCATTTGGTCGAGATTCATCAGTATACCACCTCGATCAACTTTTCGGAAGATTTTGTTCTCCCTCCCAATCCTCTCTACTTGGCAGAAATACCTCTAGGGAGAGGTTGGGTTTTAAGAACGGCGTCATATAATCTGTCCGCATGAGGAGTGATGGACATCTCTCCACCGCGCTTTCTCACACCTGAGAAGCCGCCCGTTCCAATTCCAAGATGTCCCAGGCAACTGAGACGATAAACAGTCTTCAGGGCCTCGTTCTCTATGTATAAGTGAAGAGGAGGCAGGTTCACCAGAACAGTCCTCATCGCACTCAAAATTTCCACACAAGCCATTCTCTGAACTTTGTCAAGTTGAAGAATATGTTTGCGCTGAACATCATATATATTCTCTGCTAAAATGAAAGTCCTTTTCCTCCTGACATTAACAATGTATAATAAATTAGTGTTCGGATTAGCAGTTATTGAAATATTTAGGTTTAAATTATTAATAAACTGAAATAAAAAAAAAAACTAGATGGCCTGGGAATCAAATGCTTTATTTTAATTTGCATTATTACGTTCTAATATGCTTTCGAATACTTAGTATTTTGACTAAAATACGTTTTTAAACTGCCATAGAAAACATTTGAAGATAAGGTATTCAGAAAAAGAAAAACATCAGATAATTTGCCTTGAAAATAATTATAATAACAGAAGTCTCACAGCACGTAGATACCTAGAAATCCTTGAGGAAATTACTCCACAATTGCTTGAATATGTTCCATTGGCCCATTTCAATTTCATTTATATTCAACAAGACGGTACTTCGAGCCACAACTCTGGGCTGTTGAGGCCAATTCTGGACAATAACTTTCCTCAAAGATGGATAGGTCCCAGTGAGCCAGTGAGATGGCCCCCACGATCTTCCAATCTTTCCGTTTTGGATTTTTTTTGTGAGGTTTTATGCAAAATCAAATGTATAAGACACTATATGAATCTATAGTAGAACTTCGTGAGGAAATTGGTTTGGTCTTCCAAACTCCTCATAATAGACCTATGATTCTTTTAAATGCAATTAAAAGAAAAACAAAACTGTGTCGATATTGCATTAAAGAAAACGGCCGTCATTTTGAAAACCATCTTTAAAAAAAATCGTGGTCGTTTTTAGTTTCAGTGTTTCTTTTTGTTTTTGTTACTTTAGTTTTATGAAATAATGTTATTCTTGTGTCTTTGCAATCAAATTTCAATATTCTGGTTTTATAATAACAATGTTGTTTAAAGTAAAAATTATAGTACAATATAATATAAAGTAATATTAATTAAAGAGTTGTTTATCTATTGCAGGTAAGAAAAGTGCCTTATGTACAGGGTGAGTCAACGATTGGATGAAGTAGGTTTGTGCCTTTTCGGTGAAATTAACAAAGAAACTATATTTATTGTTTGATACAGTTTATTTTTACGCAGATTTTAAAAATATTTAGGACTCTACAGGGTGAGCCAAAAAACTAGGACAGCATAAAGTTGTATTTTTTTAAATAGAACACCCTATATACGAATCGTATTTTCGATTTAGCTTATAATTTTAAATCTTTTTTATTAAGAGTTTATTATAACAAAACTTTATAGTTTCTGAGATAATTAAGTTTAAAGAAAAAAAGTCACATATTCAAGCATCAATTCAATCCTAAATAACGTTTTCAATTTTGTGACAAATATATTCAGATTTGGAATTTAGGCCAAGGACAAGTTAACATAATTTTTACCTGATATTTGCAATAAAAGCTACAGGGTGTTGAACACATCTACTCAAATTTGAACAAGTTTAAATGAATAAATATCTTTTTTTTAAATGGTACACCCTGTATATTTTCATGTTATTTAATAGAGTAATAAAAACCCTAAAAGTTTTGTTCAATATATCTTATACCTATTTATAATAGTTTTTGAGATATTTCAGTTTTTCTTATTTTCCATACTTTTTTACAGAAATAGTCTCCATTATCATAGTAGCCATGGCAAAAACAATGTAAAAGAACATTTTTCTGTGTGTTAAATTTATAACCGCAATCGCTTCTTTTGGTTTTTATGTAGTGTAGTTTGGTTTTTTTTGCATTCATCTTATATTGTAAAATGAATTTTCCAAAGAATGAGTTAATAGATATAATTTATACAATAGGAGAGGCTCAAAAAAATTGCCTCCTTGCTCAAAGAATTTACAAAATGAAGTATCCTGATCGACGCCAGCCTAATACCCATACTTTTCAAAACTTAATGCAAAGATTTGATTCTTCTGGTACTGTTGATTATCCAAAACGTAAAGTGGTCAACAAACCAGTAACTAATGAAGAAAAAGAACTACAAGTATTGTTAAATGTTCAGGAAAATCCTTATATTGGTAGCCGTCAGTTAGCAGCATTATGTGAAACATCACAATTCACCGCTAATCGTACTACCAAGAAATATAGGTATCATCCATATCACATGGAATTACACCAAGAATTGCATGGACAGGATTTTGAAAGTCGTGTAAACTTTTGTCGTACAATAAATGCGGAGATTCAATTAAATCCAAATTTATTATGCAAGGTAATGTTTAGTGATGAAGCTACTTTTAGAGGTAACGGTGCCGTAAATAGACGCAACATGCATTATTATGCCACAGAAAACCCATTTTGGATTAGAGAGGTGCAACATCAAAACCACTGGTCATTAAATGTTTGGTGTGGTATTCATCATAATCGAATTATTGAACCCCACTTTTTTAATGAACCACTAAATGGTCATAGTTACCTGAAGTTTCTACAAGAAGAACTACCCCAACTGCTTCAAGGTCTCGATAGGGATGAGCTCGACAGTATGTGGTTCCAACACTATGGTGCGCCTCCGCATTACCATCGTGAAGTTCGTGCGTTTTTGGACCAACGATATCCGCAAAAATGGATTGGACGTGGGGGTTTCATTGAGTGGCCACCAAGGTCTTGCGACATCACCCCATTAGATTTCTTCCTATGGGGTTATATTAAAAATAACTTGTATGTTAATCCACCAACAACAGTGGAAGATATGCGAAACAGGATTAGGGATACCGATAGAACAATAACGCCACTAATTTTGTCCAGGGTCCGAGAAAATCTGCAAAAAAGACTAAATTTGTGCATTGCACAAGAGGGTCGTTTATTCGAACACTTATTCAAAAGAAATAATTAATCTCAGTATTTAATAAGTATTTTTTTTTGTTTCAATTTAGTATAAAAGTAAATATGTATTTGCCTTGTCGTTATTGTTGTGTTAATTTTTTCACATTATGTTTAATTAAACTATTGCCGTTGTAATATAACGAATAATGTATTTCATCATATTTAACCACATTCTGTTTGTTTCTGTAGTTTCTTTTTATTATTTTACATGGCTATTATGATAATGAAGACTATGTCTGTAAGTATGGAAAATAAGAAAAACTGAAATATCTCAAAAACTATTATAAATAGGTATAGGATATATTGAACAAAACTTTTAGGGTTTTTATTACTCTATTAAATAAGATGAAAATATACAGGGTGTACCATTTAAAAAAAAGATATTTATTCATTTAAACTTGTTCAAATTTGAGTCGATGTGTTCAAAACCCTGTAGCTTTTATTGCAAATATTAGGTAAAAATTATATTAACTTGTCCTTGGCCTTGCTAAATTCCAAATTTGAATATATTTGTCACAAAATTGAAAACGTTATTTAGGATTGAATTGATGGTTGAAAATGTGACTTTTTTTCTTTAAACCTAATTATCTCAGAAACTATAAAGTTTTGTTATAGTAAACCCTTAATAAAAAAGATTTAAAATTATAAGCTAAATCGAAAATACGATTCGTATATAGGGTGTTCTATTTAAAAAAAATACAACTTTATGCTGTCCTAGTTTTTTGGCTCACCCTGTAGAGTCCTAAATATTTTTAAAATCTGCGTAAAAATAAACTGTATCAAACAATAAATATAGTTTCTTTGTTAATTTCACCGAAAAGGCACAAACCTACTTCATCCAATCGTTGACTCACCCTGTACAGTCCGGGGCCTATTCTTGAGGACAACGAGTTCAAGTTATATTGGGACCGAATGGTTTTGACGGATCAGACAGTTACTCATAACAGACCAGACATTATATTAACAGATAAAATTTCTAGAAGACCAAAATATAATGAGAAGGAATATATATATCTAGAGGTGCAAATCCAGAGACAGTGGACAATGTCGTCCTTGCAACCGCGCGGACCGACCGAAAATTTCTAGGAAATACAGCAGACCACGGCTGTATTCTTTTGAGTAACTTATCACTGATCAAAGTGAAAAAAGTGTGTTCTTTTGAATATGCCTCTATTTGTCATTGGGTCGAGGTGATCATGATTACTTCAAGTAAAAGAACTGAAAGTGATACTTACTCAAAAGAATATACCTCACGTCACCTAGGACCCGATAACATGGAAAGGGTTCTCACAGAGCTTCATACCTTTGGTATCTTTGTGTAACTGGTATGAGTCAATATTCTCTGGAGGGAGTGCGAAACCGATTGGTTTGAAATCAGATTAAGTGTTGTATAAAAACATTCAAATTAACTTTTAAAGTGTCTGATCTTTGGTATAATTATTATTGTCAAAATTTTGCATTTGTCTCTTATAAATTGGCCATGGCTTACTGTTACAAACAAAAGAAATTATTGATAATATCGAATTCTGACTTTGTTTTTCAAAATAAAATAAACACATTATATATTTTTGAAAAGTCGAAATTATATTTAATCAGTATGTTGGGTTAATATCTCAAAAACAAAACTCTTAGAAAAAAAAACTGAGTTCGCGACCGAAGTCTACATAAGAAACTAACGCATAACGGAAATCCGGAATGTGCCTAAAAAACGAACATTTTCAAAATCATATTGTGGATTGAAAACTAAGAGAGTCACGATAAATTTGACACCGGAATCTTTCGTTTCGTTAAAAAGTAGGACACTAAAGTGATAGCTGCAACACTATATCTTTGACAATAACTTCAATACTCCCTAAAAGTGACGAAAATGAGACATCCCGTACAATGAACGTAACCAGAAACTTAACCGAGAACAAAACTCTTTCTTAAATGGAAATAGCTGCAACTTATAACAACGCTATCTGTTTCAAAATTTAAAAAAAAAAACATTTACAGACCACAAGAACATGATCTAGAAATTGCGTTGACTAATAAATATTACCCATTCTAACTTAAAATCATAAGCATTGCTAACTGAGGAAAAGAAATCCACTTATTCAACTTAACTCTTCTTCACTTATTAACCTTATGTGGCCCGATTAACTGAACTGTCACTAATCAAAACTGTTTTAATAATGTTTTCACTTGCATTTCTATTAGATAATTGCATGTTGTAAAACGTCTTTGTAGATTGTAAACAAAGGATGAATCCGTCACCACGCTCTGTCAAATGCGGAAGTCGTTTATAGTTTAAACAACTTTTGATTTTACTGGCGCTGATGTGTCCTACTTTTGGAAAGATTTAATGTAAACCTGTAGGTCTTTACAGCACTTACAGTTCGGCGGTTTTTAAATTTTATTAAATCGTTTAATTTGAGTTTTATAAATTGAATACGTAGTGGAATAGATTTTTTTTATTAATTTGGAATTTTTAGTGATAATCTATAGACTTAATGAGATACAATAGTATGCACAAGAAAATACAGAGAGAAATTAGAATTATAAAAGAAAGATGGACTGAAGAAAAATGTTCAGATATAGAGGAGTTACAACAGAAACATGATTCGTTTAACTTACATCAAAAAATAAGAGAAATAACAACGTTGGGGAAGTCGATGAGCAAAGAAGGTGAACCAGTAATAGACCAGGTGAACAAATTAAGGGTTTAGAAGCAATCTATAGAAACAATCTTTGAAGATGAAAGAATAAACGTACCGTCAGAAACAGGAAGCATTTGAGGATCAAGCGTCACAATGGATGAAGTGAGAATAGCCACTGAGCTAGCAAAGGAAGGGAAAACATTTGAATAGTAAAGAAATAAGATGGATAACCTAAAAAATACCTAAGGACTGGCAAAAATTAAAATTTACTTTCATTCTAAAAAAAAACACCCAGAGCAAGTTGATGTGAAGAATATCGTATTATCAGCCTCACCTTATTTTTCTTAAAATCATATACAGAAGGATAAACAATTTGAAGAACAGATATCCGCAACACAGTTTGGTGTCAGAGATGCCGTTGAAACAAAGAGGTCTTGATTTGCCTGCAGATTCTGTTTCAAAGTTTCAAAGATGTCAGCCGTGACATATACGTTTGCTTCATCGTTTTAACAAAGTCTAACATAATAAAATGATAGATAAGTCTTAATGAAAACCAGTATTAATAAAAAGGACTTACGAATCATTAAAAACCTATATAGGGGGCAGACAGCTACTTTCAGAGTAGAAGGAGAAAATTATTGTTCAACATATCTTCATTGAAATATTACAAATAATATCTGGTATGCAGGCGATACCGTTCTTCTTGCCAACAACTTAGAAAGATTCGCATGCGTTAAATTTGATTTTGTGTCTCCACTTTAAGGCCAACGTCTAGGTCTCTATCTACCTTAAAACTCCATAACTTCTCTAGGAAACATTTTCGGCCGGCTCGTTTACCCGATGAGATATTTATATGCAATATGATTACAATATCGTAATGTATCTATTGTACCACTTATGAAAAGAACAAGAAAAATAATATCCTAAAAGTATACATGCAATTTAATGGTTTATATCCGTCTTTGTATTACACGAATTGACTTAATCACAACAACTTTTTACCGTTATTATTTGTCTCCATTGTTTTTTGTCCTGTGTTAATCTTCTTATTTCACTCGATGCTACACCCTTCCTCTTTGCTTCTGTCCTAATTTTATCTGTCCATCTTATCCTTGATCGATACCATTAGGATTAGGAATGGACTTAATACGCAGCTGTCTTTGACACCTTGTCTTTTTTCAAATTCTTTTAATTCTTCATTGTTTCTTCAGTTATGTTCATCCTTTGTGCATATATTTTAATACTTCCATCGTGTATTCCTCTCTCTTTTATCACTTTCTATACGTCCTTCTTTCTAACCATGTCTATAAAGCATACATATACTTGTCTGTTGTTTCTCATTTCTCTGATAACGAATATCAAGTCCTGTGTGCTTCTGTTCTTCTCTGTGTGGAATAATTGTTATTAATGTGGGTTCTATCATACATCTTAATATTTTCTCTATTTTTCTTGCGAATACCTTCCCTGGGTCACTTTAGAGTGTTATTCTTGCATAATTACTCCAATTTTTTCTATCAGCCTGATATGTATTGGCAGTACAACACCTATTTTCCACTGTTTGGGTATTCTTGCATTCTTTAATATATTATTCATCAATTAAATCTTATTAAATCCTTCTTTTTTCCTCTATTTAATGGTCCCCAGCGTGATGTTGTCTCTTCCGGAAGTTTTTTCAATTTTATTGTTTTAGTGCTTTGTTTCTCTCTGTAGTTTTCTATGATTTTGTGTCCAAATTACTCCCATATTTTTTTATTTTGCTTTCTTTATATGCTTCGTAGTTTTCATCTTTTCTTATAGTCAGGTATTTATCCATTTTTCTTTTCTTCTCTTCTTCATATTTCATCTCTCCATCATTTAGTTTTTCTTATGATATTGTTTAGCGTTTTTGCTTTGCGACAACTCGTCTCCGCTGCTAAAATATGCTTCTCCTGAGATGCTCCCATTTATTTTCTAGGTTTGTGCTACTGTTATTTTCTCCATCTTCTAATTTTCAATAGGTAGTGGCTATTTCTAATTTCTGTTTCTGATACGAATTATCTATCTTATTAAGATAGTCTCCAAATGGTACTAGCGAATCAAAAGCAATTTTTTTTTCCTAGGAATGGACTTAAGATGCAGGTGTGTTTACACCTTGCCTAGTTTCAAATTTTTTTAATTCTTCATTGTTTGTTCAGTTATACTCATTATTTCTAACGGTTGTTTGACGGTTATAGACAATGTTGAAGATTGACTAAAATGTGGTTGTCGGACTTGCATTGTCTTTATTTATATTTATTTTTACGACGTTTCGATTAGGTTGTATCTCTAATCGTTATCAAATATAAACAATACTTATTTATTTCACAAATTATTTATTTTATTTATTTATTTACACTACCCTACAGGACTACAATCTCTATTATTAGGCAGGAAAAGCATTTAATTTCATGAGATCCAGTTCCAGACTCAAGCAACCGCCAGGGCTCCGTATGTCCCGGAAAATCTTTAAATCGTCTGTAAAAAGTAGGCAGCTGTTATTTAACCCACGTGTGATATCGTTAATGAAAATGTTAAAAAGTAAGGGATCCAAAACAAACCCTTGAGGAATACCCGACATTACTACAAAATTACTAGATCTATGATCACTGAATTCAACACAGTGAGAGATTTAATAACTAGCTTTCAAAAAATCTAGTAAGATTGTCCTTAAAACCAAAGTCTGACAATTTGGAAAGTAAAACACCGTGATCAAATCAATCAAATGCTTTGGAATAACCTGTGTAAATGATATCGACCTGAGTGCCAGAATCAATACCCGACAAATTGCACAATAGTACAAAGATTAGTCACGATTGACTGTCCAGAAGCAAAACCATACTGCTGATCGATCCTAAGGGGCGCTATGTAAAATGATCCCGAAGGGCCCTCTTCAAATACCGGTTCTATCATCCGTTTAAAAACCGGACAGATTTTTGATTCCTTCCATAGGCCAGGAAAAATACATTTCTGAATGCATAAATTAAAAATTATAGACAATGGCTCAGCAAACGCCCAAGCACAATCCCTTATGACAAAAAACGGAATGGACCCACCCAACGTGAATTTGACCTTCAATTTTTTACAGGCTTTCTCAACGTCTTTAGGAATTATTTTAGATAATGAGATAGGGTAAGAATTGCAACAATGACTAGAAGTAGGTACATAAGAAGTACAAATACTAGAGGACTCTTTGAATAATTTCGCAAATGAATTTACGGGGTCAGTAAGATTAGTTACCTCCTGATTTTGCTAAGATGTAGCGGCTGGTAGAGCACTATTGTACTTCCTAAGATTGATGTAGTACCAGAGCGAATGGGGTTCTTTTTAAATTTCTCTTCAACATTTGCAAAATAAGTACTATAGGACGTACGAATAAGATTTTTTTACGACTGTCCTAGCATTTCCGAAAGATAAGTAGTCACAAGTCTTCTTGGATCTTTTGTGTTTTCATCACAGCTACTCTTTATTTTTTTGTAAGCGAATTACCTCCTTAGTGAACCAAAATAGGTACTTACTATGCCCAAACAAAGTTTTTGGTATCGTCTATTAAGAATTATTACTATATGCTGATAAAATGCCCCCACAGCCTCTTCAACAGCAAGACCAGTGACTGTAGAGAAAAGTTGATACATCCTAGGAAAATCAGCTTTTCTGAAATTATATGTGTAATGTTCTCTTAATTTAAGTGGAGGATGATGCTCATCAACAAGTAACATGGCCGAATCAGATTCAACAACTCTGCAAGAGTCTACTGGACCAAAGGCTAAGTCAAGAAGTTAACAAAATTATTAACAGCATGTAGTTTTTTACTGTGCTTAAAAGTGGAATTTTTAAGCACCGTATGGCACAGATGAAAGATGAAACTTGTCAGCACAATAAATATAAAATTAAATAATCTAACTTGATAACATCTATTTAAAAAAATAAAAAATAAATTAACAACTCTCTGATATTGTAATTAACTTTATACTAGCGAATTTACTTATTTATTTAACGCCTCTTTGAAGTCTATTTCTAATTCTAAGTGGATTGCTTTTTTTTCCATTTCATAATATTGTTTTCAATTTATAATTATGTAAATCTACGATTATAAAATTAATTGCAACGTAAAACAGTCGTTACTTTATTCCATTATTTTTAGTGCCAATTAGTCTTGAACATGGGTAGGTCTCAAGAAGAATGTCACGGAAATGCTTAAAGGTACTTTTTAAAAAAGAGAAAAAAAGAAGATATTTCTTTTAGATAAAGAGGAAAAGGTGATGACTAGACGCTGAGTTTTAAGCATCTTGTAATAAACTTACTACAGATATATTTTTTCAGACGAGGTAATTTTATTTTAAATTTATACATATTTAGTTATTATGACTTTCATCTCTACAACGCTTAATGCGAATTCTCCATTATTCTAAACAGTGCTCGAAGTCTTCTTCTGTGAGTTCCTTCATGAAGTTTTCGCTTTTTCTTTCACAAATTCGTCGGACTGAAATCTTGTTCCATTTAATGCAGATTTGATCTTAAGGAACAGATAAAAGTCACATGGTGCAGGACCAGGAGAATAAGATGGATGGTCTAACAGTGAGATATTGTACTTGGTTAGAAATTTCTTGACAGACAATGCAGAATGAGGCGGCGCGTTATCTTGATGACGTGGTCTTTTATAATTCGAGTCATTTTTTCTCATTTTTTACAGAGTTAAGCAAGAACCTATAAGAAAGTACTGTTGATTAATTAGTTTTATAATTTTTTTATATTTTCATGCGTTCCTGACATGGAAGCGCGATCTGGGCGTGAATGATCTTTAACGTCTTCTCGGCAATCTTGGAAAGCTTTAAACCATTCAAAAACTCGACAAAGTAATAAACATTTATTACTATACACTTTTTTAATGAAATATAAGTTTCAGTGGCGGTTTTTCAAAGTTTCCTGTGAAATATCACTACAATTCATTGATCTATTATTACACTTATCATTTTTTCGACAAAACAAAAAAAAAACAGCTCAATCGATGGCAACGGTCAGACTGATTTGTCTATAGACACAGGAGACGCCGCATTCGAAAGAGAAGGCTCCACGCTACACGGTTGTCGGTTGTTTGCCTTTGACGCATGCATACTTCTTCTATAGAAGCATCAGTCTTATTATTTTATAAGTATAATTTATTAACAGATTGTACAGTGAAGAAATCAAGAAAAGGAAAGATATTGTGTCTATTCCAGTCTATATTTTAAATTATCGGCAAAGCGCTTTCGATCTTATTTAGACCATCCTCAGAGCTCAGACCCTAAAAACAAGTGAACATTCACTTGTCAAAGGGCACACCTCAACTTGGCCATTTGGAGAACAGTCTCCAATGTCAGTGCAGCCTTTACACAGTACAAATCAAGTATACAATTAAAAAGTCAATCCCAAATTAAAATCAAAACAGATAGAACAATGTGAACACTAATACTATTACAATCAACTTTTACTTTAACAACTTAAAAGATAAAAGTGAGGTTATGCCACACACAGTCATAGAATAATAAAGCAATAAAATTGTCTAAAATATAAAAAATATATACAAGTATGTGTGAGCTTGAGTAGAAATTCTCTATATGAGTTCTTTCATTTCTTGTTTATTATATTTCATATCACTATTCATTAGTAATGAGAAAAAGGGCAGAAAGGAAGGGCAGTACAAGTTTCTTGATCTACAGGGTTACTGTTGTCGGCTATTCTGACAATATTTTCTTGCTTCTAGGGTCTGAACCCTGAGGATGGTCTAAGTAAGATCGAAAGCGCTTGGCCGATAATTCAAAATATACACTAAAATACACACAACATCTTTCCTTTTCTTCATTATGTTTTAGCCACACTTCATATACTTATTATAGAAACAGTCTGATTGAAAATTTTCTTATTTTCTTATTTCGATTAAAAATCATATTTTATTCATATTTAGCGTCATTATAATTTATAGTATCAACCAAAAATAATTATTTTTACTATTTTATGAGTTTTCAACTATTTTTGTTAATCATATATATTATTTTGTACGAAAAATTAGAGCTATCGTTTTAAAAAGCCTAAACAAACAACTACCTAACTAACTACTATAAAATTTCTTTATAAGGATATTAAAATTCCACAGATGTCGTATTTCATTTAGTGGCAATTATCGTAATGAAAATTTAGTACCCTCATGATTTAAATACAAACAATGAGGTCGGAAAAATAACGGTGATTACAAGGGTATATAAAGATTTTTATACTTAGTCGTACACAAGACGGAACAAAATGTTCCCCTTCTAACTCATGAAAGACGTTTAAAGTAACAACGAAAAGAAATTTCGTTGAGATATTGTGAAAAGGCGACAACTCAAAAACAAGCAGATAAAGTTAACTTAAAAATAATTTTGTTTTTATTTTTCCAGTTGTCAATTTTCTTGTATTGATATTCCTTGAAGCATAGTGTAAATCGAATCAATATCCATGCATAAAAATTACCTCATTAACAATTTGTTTTTTGACTTTTGAGCCTTCTCATATTTACCTACTTTACTCCAAAAGATATCATCTATATATATATATATATATATATATATATATATATATATATATATATATTTACATATATATATATATATATATATATATATATATATATATATATATATATATATGTTATATTGCCGTTCCCACACGTGTCCAAGTTGACCTTAAGAAACATGATGACAGTGCATTTGCACACCATTCCCGAAACGCAAACGTAATCAGTATTTTCATATCGTAAGATTCTCACGGACGGAAATGCTGATTTTGCAGATAACACTATTATAAATAGGAAAGTGTACTTAGTTTAAGATACTAGTAATATAACTAATTGTAGCACGTTGCTATGTCAGTTAAGAATTTGTTTTGTATTTAATTTAAAGTATTGAGAAAAGTTGTAAAGTAAATAAATAAAATTTTTTAAAAAGTGAATTTTGAATAAAGTGATATAAAATTGGCGCAGTCGGTAGGATCTGTCAAACGCTATTAGAACAAGAAGAATCTAACTGGTAGCGGCGGATCCTAATCCCTTAACAGAAAAAGGACCAGCGGCATTGAGATTGCTCCCACTTGTCGAGGCTACGGAAGGAACACCTGGTGAAACCCCTGGTAGTTGCAGTCAAGAACACGACGGCTCAAATGCTCCTGCTAGTGTAAGTTAATGAATCATCTCGTTAATTAATTTGATTTTTATTTGATTGATTTAAAAGAAAAGTGTTCGATTATCTATTAATTTTCCCTTTTCTTTCGCATTTCCATTGCACACCAGTTTAAGAAATTATTTTTATTTTTTCGTTACTGTTTAATATAAAAACAAAATGTCATTGCCAGACAACGAAACGGCAAACAATGGGCAAGTCAAACCTGAAGAAGGGGAGAAAGAACCCTATAAGTTATCGGAAATATTTTCAATTGTACCCGAGTTTGAAGGTGACCAAATCTTTTTGGGAACATTTTTAAACGCGTGCGGACATGCGTACAATATGTCCACAAGGGATCAAAAAACTCTATTAGTAATTCACATAAAAAACAAGCTTAGAGGCAGAGCAGCCCAACTTATTAGTTCTAGGAATCCTAATTCCTATTTAGAAATAAAACAATTACTAAATTTACATTTTGGCAACTCTAGAGACCTAACGTCCCTTATACAAGACCTACAAAGACTTAAACAACTATCAAACGAATCACCACTTACTTTTTATAACAGATTACAAATATTAAGTGCCAAAATGCACGCTAATGTACAAAAATCTAATCTCACCACCGACCAAAAGGTAGCTCAAACTTCCCTTATAGACACGATGACATTAAACACCCTATTAACCGGGTTAGAACCCAGATTAGGCCAACTTATTCGAGCCGGTAATCCTACAACTCTTTTGCAAGCCCAAGCGCGTATCAAAAGAGAGTTACAACTATCGTACTTTGAAAACCAAAGGATGGTTAAGCCTAACCCTCCAAACCCAATGCCAATTGTTAGGAGACCACCCCCTCAACCCCTGAAATGTTTCAAATGTGGGCTTAACGGTCATATTTCTAGCCAGTGTCGTTCGCAGCAAGAACGCTATAATCCTCCTTCAAACTCTGGCTTCCAAAGACCACCGAATCAAATCCCTGGAACAAACCATTCACAACCTACCAATGGATTTTCTCCAAGTTATTCCAGACCCCCACAATATAATAATTCACCCCAAAATCGTCCTCAAATGCAGAACCGGAATCCTAACTTCCGAGTTAACCCACAAAGAACGCATCATCTAAATACTAACTATGGGTACGAGAATTATCAAGACCCTTACAATTACTATCATTACGATTGTCAGGAATACGAGAACTCCCAAAACCAACCCTATTATCAACCATACGATGACAATTACAATCAAACTTCACAAGAATACCCAGTCGAACATCTAGATCCGGAAAATTATCAGGATTTTCTGTCACTCCCGATTCCACCAAACCCTCCGGACGAGTCCCATCAGGAAACGGAACTCCTACAGGACATACAAACAAAAATTCGGACGATGAACCTGGACGACATGAACCCCAACCTGAACTTTCCCGAACAGGAATTTCTTTAAAATCTCTTTTAACGGTCAACTCAAAAAACTTGTACTATATAAAGGACGCTTCGCAAAAATTTAAATTACTTATTGACTCCGGTGCAGGAATTTCCATTTTTAAGGAACATACCGCTCAAAATTTCCGCCAAAGATTACCCGAAAATGTTACAATTCAGGGTATTACAGATCAAAAACTTTCTATAAATGAGTCAACTCTTGTTCCCTTCACCGCAGGCAATCCGCACAAGGTCTACATTTACAATCTAGATATTGAATTCGATGGCATTTTAGGTCTAGATTTCTTAGAACATTATGAATGTGTAATCGATCTTAAAAATAAACAATTGGTTACAAATTTTAAAATTCTTCCTTTATACAAAGTAGGAGAAAACGAAAATGAACAAATTAACACTAATATTTCGGACAATCAAAATTTTAAGACAATTTCTATAGAAGCTAGGACCGAACGGGTTTTTAAATTAAAATGCGATCTTTTCAATGTAGATGCCGTACTAATAGCACAGGAAAAAGACAAGGTTAGACTCCCTAACGCTTTAGTAAAAATCAATGAACGCGGCGAATTTTTTACGTCAATAATAAATGCCAACGCGATACCAAAAGTCGTCGAATTTTCAAACATAATCCTAGAACCGATAAATGACACTGCTGAACCTTTTTATAACTTTAAAACATACAAGGACCATAAAGATAATCATTACGATAGGGTTTCTATAATAAAAAATCTTTTACGAACCGGTCATCTAAACGAGGAAGAAAAAGAACTTATAACAAATTTATGTTTAGATTTTACTGACATATTTTACCTTGAAGGTGACAGTTTGACATTTACCAACGAAATAAAACATTCGATTGACACAAACGGCGCTCATCCAGTCTTTACTAAATCATATAGGTACCCACAAATACATAAGGAAGAGGTAAAAACACAAGTTAACAAAATGTTGACAGAAGGTATTATCCGCCCTTCAATTTCACCCTGGTCATCGCCAGTATGGGTAGTTCCGAAAAAACTGGACGCCTCTGGCAAGCAGAAATGGCGTGTTGTAATCGATTACCGTAAGCTAAACGAGCTTAGTGTAGACGATAAGTATCCCTTACCCAACATTTCTGACCTTCTAGACCAACTAGGCAAGTGTGAATATTTTACGACACTTGATCTTGCCTCTGGTTTTCACCAGATAGAAATCGACCCTAAAGACATCCAAAAAACAGCTTTCACTGTTGAAGACGGCCATTACGAATTCGTTCGAATGCCGTTTGGCCTCAAAAATGCCCCGTCCACATTCCAACGTGTCATGGACAACATCATTCTTGGCATCCAAAACGAGCGTTGTCTAGTCTATATGGATGACATTATAGTTTATTCTCCTACCGTTCACGAACACATATCACGTCTAACAGAAGTCTTTAAACGTCTTCGAAAAGCAAATCTAAAAATCCAGCCAGATAAGTGTGAATTCTTAAGAAAAGAGGTCGCATATCTTGGCCATCTTATCACTTCAGATGGCGTAAAGCCCAATCCATCCAAAGTAGATTGCATAATCAATTTCCCTGAGCCAAAAAAGGCTAAAGACATTCAATCCTTCCTAGGGCTAGCTGGCTATTACCGCCGATTTATCCCAAATTTTGCCAAAATATCGAAACCTTTAACTCGTCTCTTAAAAAAAGACACCCCGTTCCACTTTGACGCCGAATGCAAGACATCTTTTGATGAACTAAGGAAAGCTCTTGTCTCTAATCCAATTCTCATATACCCTAACTTTCAAGAACGTTTTGTGCTAACAACTGACGCAAGTGCATTCGCTATTGGCGCTGTACTTTCCCAAGGCCCAATAGGTAAAGATTTGCCTATTGCTTACGCGTCAAAAACCTTATGTAATGCGGAAACCAGATATTCCACGATAGAACGCGAATTACTCGCCATTGTTTGGGCAGTGAAACACTTTCGACCCTATCTTTATGGCCGAAAATTCACCCTAATTACGGACCATCGTCCACTAACGTAGCTCTTTTCTATCAAAGACCCTGGCAGTAGGTTAGCAAGATGGCGGTTAAAACTGGAAGAGTACGATTATAAAATAGAGTACAAACCGGGAAAAGTAAACAAAAACGCCGACGCGTTATCGCGGATAAAAATAAATCATTTCCAACAATGCGCAGATTTCCAACACAAATATACCATTCACGCAAATAACGAGGATGACGAGAATAATGACGAAACCGAAGACGGAAACGGCGAAGACGAGACCGACCTTCTTGATAAAATGACGACAGATTTTAATACATTCGTTCACCTGTATAAAACTAGATCAATTATTGATTATTCCAAATTTGAAATATCAAATGCCCAACTTTTAGACACAAATCATAAAAATATCGTTACATTTTTCCACCAAAATAAAATGCAGGATATTCATTTTAAAATTATCGATGATATCTTTGAAGAATCTCCAAATTTCGAACAAGACAAAATAAATACTTTGTCAAGCAAAACAGTTAAAGAACGAAAATATTTTATAATCCCTTTACGATTTGACCCAGAAAATGTGGTAGCAAATCTATTTTCCATTCTTTTTAAATGTCAAAATGAATTTAACGTCACCGATACCTACTGTATCGAAAATAATTTAGACCTACCAATATTAGAAATCTTCTCCTTTATCTTTGCCGATAAGGAAATAAAATTGAAAATCTGTCAAAACATCGTCAAAACTCCGGACGAAGATCAAACCCCAATTATTCTAGACCAATACCACACGGGAAAAAACAATTTACACCGCGGAATCAATGAAACAATAAAACGGATAAAGGAAAAATATAATTGGCCGGGACTTACTAAAGATGTAGAAAAAAAATACGTAAGAAGCTGCAAAATTTGTCAAAAAGTAAAAATTTGTAGGAAAAATCTTAGCACTCCTTTAGTTATTACCGAAACACCCAAAACTCCTTTCGAGAGAATTAATATCGACATATTTGAATATCCTACACGAAACCACGCACTGACAATTCGGGACGAATTAACGAAATTTACTCAAGCCTACCTACTTGAAAATAAAAAGGCCTCTTCAGTAGTTAATACCTTACTGGTATTTTTCCAACACTACGGAACGCCACTCAGAATTCACTGTGACCACGGTCGTGAATTTGACAACGTCCTAATGAAAGACCTCTGCGAACTTTACGACATAAAATTGACATTTTCCAGTGTCCACCATCCGCAGTCGAACGGCTCCTTAGAAAGGTTTCACGCAACCCTCACAGAAATGCTAAGAGCTCATACGGCCGAAAACCCCGACGAACACCCTTTTAATATCCTTCCATACGCGGTTATTTGTTACAACAATACCAAAAACAAAACGCACGGTTTTACACCTTACGAACTAATTTTTGGTCACACGTCGAGTAGACCTCTCGAAACCCTTTACAATCAAAAAGAGTTAATATCAAAATATATTAGGGACCTAAGCAATCGGATGGAATACTATTACAAAGTTGCACGCATTAAAACCGAACGACAAAAGGAAAAGGCGAAAATTCGATTCGATAAGTCAGTTTCCGAAAATATTCCACAATATAACCCCGGAGATAAGGTGTACGTAAAAGAATCCCAGATTAAGGATAAAGCCCAAAACAAATTTAATGGCCCTTTCGAAATACAAGAAGTATTCGGAACTTCAGCAACCGTACTAAACCCCGAAACAAAACAAACTTCTAAAATTAATTTTGATAGATTAAAGCCCTACTACGAATAGTCTCCTTCTTTTCAGACTCTTCGGGCTACTATCAGCCACTAACTCACAGTTCACCATTACGCCGATCAATAACACCATAGGAATCTTCTTCCACGAAGAAAACACGATCAAGGTGTCAAACGACAAATGGACACTCCTGGTATATAAAGAACTACAGCCCCTTAAGGAAACCATATCAAACAATGATAGAATCCTATCCCGTCTAGTTGACATGCTCGAGAATCCTGGACCTAAAATGTTAGCCCTCAAGGCGGAAGTTCAAACACACATAAGTCTTCTAAAGCAAATCGCTAACTCAGTAAATCAAAAATACAAAGACATAATGACGGATACTAAACAATATGCCTTTCGATCAAAACGCGGTTTAGTAAATGGAATAGGGACTATCTGGAAATCTATCACGGGTAACTTAGATTCATCAGACGGTGAATATTTTAATGAATGCATAGAAAAGGTCACTCGCGATGAACACCAGATTGAAAATCTACTAAAAAACCAAATTTCTGTCACCACATCTGTAATTAAAAATTTTAATTCCACAATTCAAAAATTACAAATAGACGAGGAAACGTTTAATAATAATATACAGGAAATTCAAAGCGCAATATCAAACATTTCGAACGTTATGATATTTTTCGAAGGTAGAATAAAAATGGTAAATTTATGTGAATCATTAATGGAAAGTTACGTATTTCTTGAAGATTCTCTGAACGACATCCTAAACGCGATAACTTTTGCACGCCTAAAAATATTGCATAGTTCAATCATTACCCCAAGAGATCTGGTTACCTCCTTACACGAAATCTCTCGATCTCTCATAAGAAATAATTTACCTTTACCAACGTACTCTACAAATGTCGCACAATATTTAGACATAATAGAGATAGAAGCCTATCAATCGGACGCAAAGATAATTTTTGTCTTAAAAATACCGTTAACTGATCCTGAAATATATACCCTTTACCACCTCTACCCTATCCCAATATTAGATAATCGAACAGGTCTTCACCATATTCTACCAACAACTCAAAAATATATCGCGCGAGACGATGATTCATTGCTCTACTTGTCACTCCGAAACCTGGAAAAATGCAAGCCACTGGGAATCAACACGAAAATTTGCTCCGATGTCCTTCCTTACCCCATCGATACCGATGCCATCTGCGAGGTCCAACTGTTAAAGCCACTAAGAAAGCTACCGAAAACTTGCCAACCTGCACTTTTGCTAGCTAAGGAATACAATGTCCAAGAAATTAGCCAAAACTACTGGTTAATCACGGTCTCCGATCCTCTACCTGTTACAGTCAAATGCGGTAGCAAGGAAATAATTACGAGACTAATAAACACTAACTCTTTACTTCAGTTACAACCCGAATGCAACGCCTTCGTTGGAAGTACCAGAGTACACGCGAAGTATCCTGTGGACAAGTATCAAACCATAACATACACGAGTCATACAGTGGAGATACCTTTCGAATGTTGTGGTCATCTTCCCGAAAAAATTCACATTCCAGACCTCAAGCCGTTGAAGCTAAGCAATATTGATGTCGAAGATCTGAATATCGCCCAACACAAACTTGGCCAATATTCTGACGATTTGGATAAACTTATTAATGAACCATTTGTGACCAAACACCTTCATTGGTTCACAATCTTCACCATCACCCTGATTGCTGCTCTACTAGTCATTTATGTCTTCTGCAAATGTAAACGAAGAAGAAGCCCAAGAATTGGACTGGCAATCACCAATGACGCCGATCCACCACCACCTCCTCCAGTGCCCAAATCCAGGAATACATTCCATCCCGTCCACCAAAGGTTACGAGACCTATTACCCAAAAGAAGACCCAGCACCCGTTCTACCAGCGATGCCCTTCACGAAGAAGAAGAAATCGAACTTCAGTTCAGCCAGGAACATTAAAAGTTGCTGCGAAGCACCAACTTTTCTTTAAAAAGGGGAGGTGTTATATTGCCGTTCCCACACGTGTCCAAGTTGACCTTAAGAAACATGATGACAGTGCATTTGCACACCATTCCCGAAACGCAAACGTAATCAGTATTTTCATATCGTAAGATTCTCACGGACGGAAATGCTGATTTTGCAGATAAGACTATTATAAATAGGAAAGTGTACTTAGTTTAAGATACTAGTAATATAACTAATTGTAGCACGTTACTATGTCAGTTAAGAATTTGTTTTGTATTTAATTTAAAGTATTGAGAAAAGTTGTAAAGTAAATAAATAAAATTTTTTAAAAAGTGAATTTTGAATAAAGTGATATAATATATATATATATATATATATATATATATATATATATATATATATATATATATATATATATATAAATTATGTCGGTGATGTGTAATCGTAGGTTTTCGGGTACTCCGTGTATGTGCTAAATGTTTCTAAAGACGCCCTAACAAAAGATGGTTATAAAAAAGAACATATAGGAAAGGCTCTAGAAAACAAACACTTGGCCCCGAAAAATCGCGAGAACCAGAAGAATAGCTCCAAAGCTTTAGTTCCTTATGTCAAAAGCACCACAGACAAAATCGCAAAAAAATCTCAAGAAACACAACACTGAAATCATTTTCATTAGAGACCGTAAAGGATTTCCTGCCAACAGCTAAAGAAAAAATCCCTCAGAAAACCAGGGAGAGTACGAAATTCCATGCGGAGAATGCAGCTCATCTTACGTCGTCCAAACTAACCAAAAAATAAGCGCCAGAAGAGACGATCATATAAACGCTGTCAAGCAAAAAAAAGTTCTTCTGCACTGACCCAACACTTGTTAAACATAGGACATAAGATCAACTTCACAGGAACAAAAATGCTGTTGAGATCGGAAAACCTGTTCGCAAGAGTTATAAGGGAAATCATTGAAATTGTAAAGAGGCCCAACAACTTAAATAGCAGAGATGATAACCAGCGATTGCCTAAAACCTGGAAAAACCTGCTTACGAAACATCAACCAGTAGTAGGTAGTAAAGAAACGGATCACAACTCGGCAACATGACCCCAAATTCTAACAGAAAGGCCGATGACACGCAGCAAGGCTCGCAAACGGATTGGCTAGAATCATCCAGCCAACGAACAGCATGCGAGTCGCAAGCGTCAGTTCGTTCACAGACGCCGTACAGTGAGCTTTGAAAATGGTGAACGCGAAGTCGTAAATCTAGTATCGAATATAATTCAAAATACAAATGAAATTTAGACGAAACGTCCGCACGTTTCTATAAGAAACCAAACAATGTATTTCTGGATTAATACTGAATCACATGAAACGTTACGCTACAACATTGTCACCTCTACAGGGTGAAGATATTCAAATAAACCAAACTACGAAAAACTGAAAAATAATGTCTGTATCCTCCTATGCGACTTCACCTTACTAATAAGTTGCAGAGACAACAACGTGCATCCAGCTTTTACTAGTTTAAGGATATCCAACCACACCATAACAAGAACCTTTTCAAAATTGGAAAATCTCACAGTAGTCTTCTTAGAGCAAAAATACGACAGAAAAGGATACAACTAAGCACAACAAAACACACACTCTACCAACTTCACCTGTCTCTGAGCAACTATAAAAGTACAGTATGGCAAGAAAAACAAGTTGTCAACGGGGGGGGGGGGGGAGTGCAAGCAGCATACTCATTCCTAATATAAAAGGCAGAATGGGTTCTATTTTCCTGAACTCAAAGCTCTTGGGAGGGGGGGGGGCGATCGCAAGTACACACATTCCTATACTCTATTCAAGAACTAGAGAGAGTAATAAAACTGTTACCGAAACCTCCAACGTACATGCTCCAGTGCCGCTGGTAACTGAGAACTGCCGTAAATCTAATTATATTATATTATATTTAAATATATTTTATAAATTTACTGCAACATAAAAATTTTGATAGTTTAATTTAATTTCTGTCAGTGAGCAAAGTACACCTTACAGTTTGTTCTTAGTGATTTATCTTGTTTGCGTTTGTTTTTATATATTATTTGAGAATAATGAGATACCCAAAAGATATGGCTTTCATCTCTATATTTATTACAAAATCGAAAAACTTATTACGATCAATGTTTATGATGCCTTAAGATATCAATATCTATATAATAATGTTAAAAGCTCTGTTGAGATGTGTTCCAACATGACAGGAGTTGGAAAATGTACCGAATACTGAAGGAGAAAAACCGACCGGAATTGTTAGTACTCCCAAGCCACATTCGATCACAAGCAGATGAAAAACCTCGTTGGAAGAAGAAATGAAAACTGCAATTAAAGGGGTTGTATATACATTTTATTATGAGAAGCAGATCCCAACCGTATACAAAATTCTAACTAAAATCAATGAAGATCGCGATTTACCTGAAATTAAAAGAACTAATCTCTGGAAATTGCTCAGAGAACTTAATTTTTGCTGGAAAAAACCAGATAGAAAATCTGTTCCTATAGATCGTCCGGAAACTGTCCGTTGGAGAAGTAAATATCTCTCTCAAGTAAAAGGTAGAGTTGCTAGAAATAACACAATTAACAAAATTAGTAATTTAACTAAACTTTTGAAAGATTTTTTTGAATAAAGTTACTGCGGAAAATTTGTAAAAATCCATATAATAAAAAATAAAACAAAATGTGAGAACTCGATGATCGGTGAGATAGAGTAACCAATTATAATTAATTTGAGCGAAGATAGTTTCACTGACTTTGATTAGGAATTAGATACGTAATGTTTACTAGTGTAAACACAATTTATTATTTAAATTTTTGTTTTTATTGTATTTTGTTGTTTAATGTTGTTTATATGTTATTTTATATATTTTTATTTTAGTATGTCCAAGTCTTTCATTTTATATATATTAGCCGTTAGCCGCAGTTACCCGTAAGTTTTTTATTATTTTATTATTGTATTTGTATGTTTTTCTTAAGCGTGTACAATTAAGATGTTTATCTTATTTTTTTGGGGCTATCGTATTTCCATATAATAAAGTAAATTAAATTAAGGTATCAGTACAACAGACATGTCGACAGGATGACCGACGACCGAGTGGCAAAAATTGCAAAAGAAGGAATACCAAACTCCTCAAGGCTTCCTGGTCGACCGCCTAAAAGATGGAAAGAGAGCTGGACATCGGTGTCACAGGAACAAGAATAAACGAGATGCATTGACAGTTAATACAGGACAAAGAAGAAGAAGTACAATAGATATAAAAATAAGTAGGTCTAATTTTAATTACAACATAAAAAAGTAATTAAATTTGAATCCCTTTTTAGTGTTTAAATGTAGTACTGCAGATGGTTTAAGAAATAAATAAACTGAAACGTCAAATACCCTAAAAATGTTTTTAATTAATAATAAAATGACCGATAGCCCCAAAGTACGTTAATATTATATGGACGAATTTATTTTTTTATATATGTTTACCTTTTGGTATTTTTGACAATGAATATTTTGTAAGTATTTAAATTATAACTTCGAATTTTTTGAGAGAATTAGGCGACGTTTTAGTCCGTTATTATAGACCGGTATTTTTGATTATAAAATTTCTAACCCATTCCTATCAAAAATATATGTGTCTAACAGATTTTGCTAAAGACACCGGACTAAAGAACATAGGTAGTTTGCGAAGAGAAAAAGGATAAAAAATGATTTATTACTCTCTCTAGTTCTTAAATAAACTGTAGTATAAGGGGAAAAATCGGGTCCATTTTCCTAAACTCAAAGCTCTTGGTGGGGGGCGATCGCCCTCCCCCCTGGATCCGCGCCTGTGCGGATCAGTTATCGAAATTCTTTTAATGCACTTCTTAACATAAGGAGTCGGTTTTCTAGGACGATCTGACTTTGGGAGATTATGAACATTCTCCAGTAAGCGAAATTTCTTTAGAATTTTCGAAACAACACCGTCACTTAAACCTAAATTTTTTGCTATAGTGCATTGCTTTATACCTTGTCTTTTTAGCAAAACAACTCTAGGTCGCAACTCTTTAGACAAATACTTATTTTTTCCCATTCTTAATACGGTGTTGGTGACAACAGTGGCACAACAATACTAATCCAATGATTTTAAATTTTAAAAATGAATAGAAGAAATAATGTTTCCATATGTTCAAGACATAAACAAAAAAGGCGTATAAGAGCGGAATGGTATAGCACAAAATGTGATAATATTCATATATATATATATATATATATATATATGTATATATATATATATATATATATATATATATATATATATATATATAACACCAAATTTTCTCGCCAAAATCTTCTTTCATTGGTTAAACTACTGAAATTGAGTGTTTAAATACCACGGAGAGTAGAGTATATTATTCAACAACCCGTGTTTATGACATTACATCTCAACAAAACGAAACTAACTAATATTTTTTTGTCTGTAACTAACTAAATAACATTAAATTATCGCATCATTTATTATTTTAAATATACTTCTACACTCGTGACACCATATTTATCCTAAAATATTCTGAAAGGTAATAAGAGTGCCACGAAATATTAGTTAAACCTTGTGTGTTATAAAGATTAATTTGATTGCCTCTTTTATTATACCACTGTTTAATACCAGGCTGTAAATCTTCTCAAAACATCATGTTCTGGCTTATTTCTTAGTCTTTTATGCATTATTGCACTATAATATTAAACTGACGCCTATCTCTTGCCACACATGAATGTTTTTTCAACACAAATGATCTGTGTCATTAAGAAAACTTTTTAAACATATGTCCTAGTAATTGTTGACCTTTAAGTCTGTAAACGTTTGACATTAAGACACATTATCCGTGAATAATTATGTTCCGCCATTATTGCGATTGTGTTATAGTCATATACGGTTCTAAATATGGTATTTGATTTAAGATTCAATTACTGAAATCAATAATGTATAAATTGCAATAAATTTATTTGTTAATTTAAAAGTGATTGTTGTAATTAAGTTGTTATTTATAGAACACAACTGTAGCAAAATTCTTATTGCTTTTCAGATCACGTATTGTTTTACAAAATGATGCTGATTTCTAGCAACTGTGGTAATTGAAATATTTTACGATCTTTGTATTAATGCTGGTAATAATCAGGCGTAATTTCATAAAATTATTGAATTAATACTCTTTAGCCTTGAAAATATGCGAAAATATTTATAAACTTCTGGGAGCTGAAACAGAATACTTTTTCGTTTTAAGCGAATTCAAAAAAGGAGAAAGTTTGTAATTGAATAGCTACAATACGTTCCATAAAAACATGTTATTGACTGATTCCATTATATTATTCTAGAATCCAAAAAAGGATATACATATTTTGCCGTTTTGCGAAAAAATCATTTTCAAGGAAGTTATCGCGATTTTAAAGTCGAGCTTAGAGCTTTTGCAGTGAAGAAAAATGTAAGTCGTGTTTTTATTCAAAATTGTATACTTTTATGACTAATCGAGATAATTCAGTTTTCTCTTTAGACTGTGGTCACATTAGTCATAAACTTTCAGAAAAAAAAATTAGAAACCGAAAAATTTTCAAAGTTAAGAAAATGGCGGCCGTTTTTCAAGAAAAAAAAAACAAACGTAATCACGTCCTTCTTTTAATGATTTTTTTTTCGAAGGTTTCTTGTTATACTCTTTTTCAATTACAATTGTTTTCATGGATGCTAAAATTCAGGGGGAGGCACAATAATTTTTTTTTGTTTTTTAATGACCGGTTCCATTTCAGATCATGCGATGAGATTTTTTCAAAAAAAAAAATTTCCCCGAGAAATATATCATTATAGAAACAAAAAAAAGTGTACACGTATTTGGTCGTTTTTCAAAAAAATCATTTTCAACGAAGTTATAGAGATTTTAAAGTTGAAATAAGTTCTTTTGCTCTGAAGGAAATACAGCCAATGTTAAATTCAGAATTTTATATTTTTATGACTAATCGACATAATTTCATTTCCTTTTTTGATTAAGATCTCATGATTCATAAATTTCAAAAAAAAAAAAATTTGAAAGCAGAAAAATTTTCAAAAAAATTCTTAAAACAAAATCTGCAGAAAAATCGTCACTACTTTTCGCCAACATCTCAGCTGGCGTTTTCAAGTGATGTCTCCTGGACGGCTGTTCCTCTGTCTGCCTTTTTATATTTTGGCGGTTGTGCAGGTTATACCTTGGCTCTTCCTGGTTGGTTTCCTTGCTTCCCTGGGTCTACTCGCTATATGAGGTACCGCGAGAAAACTTCAAAAAACATAATCAAAACCGCCAAACTAGGAGATGAAATGGAAAAGCGCATCGTTTCTCGGGAAAAATAAGCAGATGTTCCAAACTATATAGACTCCTAAAAATCCATAAAGAAGAAATATCAATAAGGCCATAATAGATGCAGTAGATTCACTTCGTCAACAACTGGAAAAATACCTGGCACAAAATATGCAACCGGCAAACAAAATTGCAGACTCATATCTGAGAAATTCGTATCACCTGGTCAGCATACTTAAAGGGCTAAAACATCAAAAAGATGTCTTTCTGGACATCAAATCCCTTTATCCAAGCATACCAATTGATGAAGCTCTAGACCATTTTGCTATGAATATATATATATATATATATATATATATATATATATATATATATATATATATATATATATATATATATATATTCTTGATTCTTGAACCATAGATTATATCATTTTTCTTTTATTTTGTCTTTTCTTGGGTTTAGGTTCTATATTTAATAAATACAAAAAACTATTGACGTTTCGCCCTTTATTCAAGGCATTTTCAAAATTTTTGCCTCCTTGACATTTTGCTGTTTTGTTTCTGAATTCAGCATTTAACTTGAGACAATGGAATATCTCAGTGGGATCACATTTTCTGGAAAAATATTTTATACAAAAATTATAGGGTGACAGGGGGGCTAACTAACAGTAACCCTGAAAACTATCTTGATTTTGTCCTTCAAGGTCATCTGAAGGTCAACTTCAGAATTTTAAATAGGACTCCCGAATTTCGACCCCCGGAATGAAAAAGGCGAGAAATTTTATCATCGAATATGACCTTGACTTCAGGGTGAATGTCAAATATCAAGGTCATTTTAAAGTCAAAACAAAAAGATCGCCATATTTCGTAAAATGTTTCGTTCAAAAGTTGTTGGGTGGCACGAGGGCTAAGTGGTAGTGACTTTGAAAATAACCTTGATTTTTAAGGTCATTTTAAATTATCTTTAAAAAAGTATGGACCGATAAGTTTGTCAACTATTCCAAATGACCTTAAAGGTCAAGTTCAAGGTTATTTTCAAAATCACTACCGCTCAGCCTCCGTGCCACCCAACAACTTTTGTACGAAATATTGAGATCTTTTTGTTTTGACCTTGAAATGACCTTATTTTTACCATTCACCTTAAGGTCAAAGTCATACTCGATAGTAAAATTTTCCGCCCTTTTCATTTCCGTGGTCGAAATTAGAGAGCCCCATTTAAAATTTTAAAGTTGACCTCCAAATGACCTTGAGGAAAAACCCGAAGATTATTTTCAAGGTCTTTGCTAGTTAGCTTCGCTACCACCTTATAATTTTTGTATAAAACATTTTTGCCACATCCTGTATATATATATATAAATATATATATATATATATATATATATATATATATATATATATATATATATATATATATATATATATATATATATATATAAAATGTGTATAAAGTATTAATGATCAGCGACAGCTATATGGATTATAATATGTGCACTAGGTGGACGCCTTTAAGTATACTTCCATTTCCCTTCATGCACGGCGACGAAAACGTTATAACTGATGAAACGCTGTTTGTTCATAGTGTTATAGTGTTAAATAGCAATAAAAATATTATATTTTCGCGTAGCAATTAATCTTGTATTTCTTGACTTGAACTACTAATTGCTTGGCGCTGAATTTAAAAATTTGCATTTAGTCAAAAGTTATCCATGTTGAAAAATAAAATGTTTTACGATTTTTAATTCAAAAACTATCGTTGGACGAAAAAATCACAAGATATTTTTTGCTTAGAATCGGCCGAGAAACATACGGACTCGAGGAATACTTTTTATTTTACAAAGAAAATATTTTTTTATTATTAATAACTTTTTTGTTTATAACAAATTACCTTATTATTTTTCGGGATTTCGCCGATCGATATTTGTAATCATGGGAGTCAAAATACATATTAAAAATGTTGGTGGAGCTATGTATCTTCATCAGCTTTGAAAACCCACTGGGCTCCCGAACTATATAGAGTAGAATTACCAAATCGCTCATTTATTGCCTTGTCGTATTTTTCAACTTGCGGAAATAGCAAAATAGCTCTTATACAAAAAATTATATAGCAGTTTTTGTGTAAACAATAAATGAAAAGATAGAAAAAAAGGAAATTAAAAATTTCGAAATTAAAGTTAATATTACAGAAAGTTTTGATTTTTAATTTAATCCCCACTATGATTACCATCTCTTTTAGTTGCGCCACTGCCTATGTCATCTTTGCTTCTACAAAATATCTTTCAAGTTTCAATCCTACTCTTGTGTTTATTACCACCAGCTTTGTCATGATACATTTCTTACATTTTTATGACCAAAGAAACGTTCTTTAATAGACACTAAACTCTTCGTCGACACACTGACGACAATCAACTGTTAGTTCCTAAATCCAATTAAACCAAATTGATTTTAATCAATATGGTTAAGCCCGCCATAGTTTATAGAGCATTGACATTGCTCTTGAAACTCTATAGGAATTTTATTGATTGTGTTTGTCTGGAGAAGTGGATAAATAAGCTGTCAATCATGATTATGTAGATTACGCGTATGAATTAGTTTAAAAGTGAAACAATGTTATAATTTATTCAATTTGGTATTTATTTTTAGTTATAAGTACATACCTGACTAGTTTTTTGAAGTTGATATAAAGCTGGTAAATTACATTACCAGTCTTATTCAGGAGCTTAAGAATTGTTTTAGGTTCAAAAAACACGATAAATACATGAACAGCAGACAATGAGGTTCACATTTATGCCATTTAAATTACATTTGATTGTCGTCATAGGGGCATAGAAACAAAACTAATTAAATATACTGAATTAAGACTTTAAAAGACATGAGAGGAAAAAAGTTGGTACTAGGATATTCCTAGAATTCCTTTTTATGTTTTTATGACCACTTTGGGCAAATTTTTCAAAGTTGCTTGTCAATAAATACAACCTTGCCAATATATAGAATATCAAAAGGTCTATACAAAATACTAGCATAGATTTCTGGGACTAAAATATTGTATGACAATTTAATCTAATTTACCTTAGTCCGAAAGTTGATGGTTTCCAAAATACAGAGTGCAAAAGTTATAGTTTTTTATAACTTTTTGTAAATATTTATTTTCCTTAATTTGAACTAAATTTGGCAGATCTGATTACAGTTTCGAGATGCATTGCGAAGAGCGCCACGAGCAGCCCTTTGCCTACATCTAATGCTACTTTACTTTTTTTGTGACTATGTATATGAAATTATTATGTTTATTGAACCACCTATATAAACTATTCACCCGCATCTTGGCAAATCGCCTGACTGAAAAGCTTGACTATTACCAGCCTGTGGAGCAAGCCGGCTTTCGACGTGGATTTAGTAAGATAGATTATATCCAAGCCCTACGCACAGTCCTAGAAAAAACCGAGGAATATAACATTCCTATACACCTGGCATTTGTAGATTTTCACAAGGCCTTTGACTCTCTAGAAACATGGGCGATCTTGAAATCACTTAATAATGCTAGAATTGACTCCAGGTATACCACTATCATACAAAATATATATAAAAACGCAACTATACAGGTTAAAATCAACGAAGACACAAAAACCGAAAAAATACACGTTATGAGAGGTGTGCGTCAGGGAGACGTCATCTCTCCGAAACTAATTACGCTAGCTTTGGAGGATGTCTTTAAAAAACTAAATTGGGATGAGAAAGGTTTGAGAGTCGACGGTTCTTATCTTAGTCATCTTCGTTTCGCCGACGATATTGTTGTCATGTCTAGCAACCCAGAAGAGCTCAAACAAATGCTTCAAGATTTCAATGAAGAGGCGAGAAAAGTGGGATTAAGATGAACTTGGGGAAAACTAAATTAATGAGTCATGACGCAAATGTAGAAATAGAGATTCAAAATGAAATCATAGAGAATGTCCAAGAGTATATCTATTTAGGCCACGTCATGAAACTGGGCAAAGAAAATCAAACGACGGAAATAACAAGGAGAATAGGGTTGGCATGGGCTGCCTTTGGAAAGTTGCAGTACGTATTAAGAAATAGAAACACACCAATCAACCTTAAACGGAAAGTGTATAACACGTGTGTCTTACCTGTTGCTACTTACAGCATGGAAACGATAACACTAACCAAACAAAACGCAAATAAGCTCCGAATCACTCAACGCTCTATGGAGAGACAAATGTTAGGAATCTCGTTACGGGATAAAATATGAAATCAAGTAATAAGATCAAGAACCAAAGTAGTTGACGTCATTGAACGCATATAACGACTAAAGTGGCAATGGGCGGGGCACATAGCTAGACAACAGCCCCATAGGTGGACGAGTAAATTACTGCAATGGCGACCGTGAGAAACCAACCGAAATCGTGGCAGGCCACAACGCAGATGGGTAGATGATATAAGATAGTTTGCTGGAAAAGACTGGCTCCAGAAGGCGAGAGACAGATCCCAGTGGAGGACCATCGGAGAGGCTTATGTCCAGAAGTGGACGTCAATGGGCTGAGAAAGAAGAAGAAGAAGAATATTAAATTACAAAATAAAAATTCTTATTTCTTCACAACTTTTATCCAAAAAAGTTATATTTAACTAGCGACCCGCCCCGGCTTCGCACGGGTGCAATGCTGATACTAAATACACTACAGAAAAACTGTGACTATTTATTTTATTTTTACAACAATTATTACATCGGCCTCCGACGCGCTATTTATAGGCACGCTGCCGCCGTCCCGGTCGGCCAGTACCGCCGCAAGCGCTACTTCCCGCTTAACGACATCACATTAGAAACCTCAAAAATAACAGTATTTCTCCACTATTTAATGGATGTTATTATACATATAAACCTTCCTCTTGAATCACTCTATCTATTGAAAAAAACCGCATCAAAATCCGGTGCGTAGTTTTAAAGATTTAAGCATACAAAGGGACATAGGGACAGAGAAAGCGACTTTGTTTTATACTATGTAGTGATAAGTGTCTCTTCGAGCAGCAGTTTTTGAGATAATCAAATTTAAATGTTATTTGCGTACTGGCCAACAGCAATAAAAATTTATATAGCAACCAGCTAGCAATGATAATAATGTAATAATGAACTGGCAAAAAATAATACACAAAGTTAATAACAAACCAAAACAGAAAAATTTTATTGACCTAATTTTTAAATTTAACTAGAAAATTTAATGTCTAAAATGACCTCTGTTTCCATAAACATAAAGATTAATTCTACGGAGAAACTTGAACTACACCGTTGTCATTATCTCTACATCTAAGCATCGACTGAATTTTGTATTCGTGCCCACAATTCTTCTTCGTTGTTTCCAGGTCTAGAATATTCCATCTGAATACATTTAAGAGTTTCCTATAAAAAGTAATCCATAGGCCCTAAATCTGGTGAGCAGGATAGCTTATTTGCATGAGCATCAATTCCTCTGCAAAATCAATTTTTGAAATTCTCATTTAAATGATATTTAATATGAAGTGTGAGGGTGCACTGTCGTGCAGGAACCACATATTTTGTCTAGTAGCTAATGGAATAAATAGATTTCACAAATTTACGTAAGTATTCTAGGTAATTCAAAACATTTAAACGAGGTAGTAAGATGACAGAGCATAACATGTTCATTATGTAAATTTGACATACCCCTTCATATAAAGCAGCATTAATCGGTAAATAAAATTTTTTATGGAAATTTACATCATGTGCTCAACAACTATTCTCCTAAAATCCGATTGACTGTATCTTTAGAAACTTCCAAAACTAAGCATTTAGTGACTGTGTGTTATTTCTATTGTTTTATTCTAATTCATTCTTATATTGTTATCATTACTATCTTGTTACTATAGAAATTCTTATTTTTGTAACGCCTTAATACACTCCAAATTTCTTGGACCAGTCCTAGGTCTGGATAAAGTGTAAAGGGACAACAACGATTCTCAGTATGCAATTATCATCATCATCATCATCGTCGGCCACCTTTCGGTGGTTTTCCACTCTAGTAGCCTTCACAAGGAAAAGAAACTTCAATCTGAAAACCATCAAAATGGATGGGAATGTTATTGAGTGGAAGTCAGAGGTTAAATATCTGGGACTGACGCTAGATAAAAAAGTCCTCTGTAATAAGCACGAAAAAGAAGTAATTAACAAGGCTACAAAAGCCTTTATTGTCTGTAGAAACTTTACGGGAAAAAGATGAGGCATAAACCCAAAAATACTGGATGTACACTGCAATAGTGAGACCAATGATCACATATAGAGCAGTAATCTGGAGCAAAAGAACCGGTCTGGCTAATACGGTGCGTGTATAACAGGGGCAATGAAAACCTGCCCAACGGCCGCCATGGAAGTAATCCTAAACCTTACACCTCTATGTATACTTGTAGAGAGTATGGCGAAAACGACAATTTATCGGATGATGAGAGATGAGGCCATAAAACGAAAGCCCAATCTCATATCTAAAAATCAACAAATCTGGGACATGCGACAAGATGAAATGAAAAAGAAATTCAACACAATTGAAAAGGGGTATATGGACCCGGCACCAAAAACTACGACAGCTTGGGTCAGTCACCAAGCATTTTCCAGACAGAAATACATGCCAGTCGGAAATGTATTCAATTCAACAAAGAAAAAACTATCACGGCCAAGAGATTGTCATCATGTCGGATAGTCAAGAGCGCTGAGCTCTCAATTATCAGCTCCAAGATGATCTGGGAATACCTAGAGGAATTAAATGATTTGAGTAAGAATAATAAATAAAGTCACCCTCATGTGGCTATCGGGACACACCGGGATAGAGGAGAATGAAATAGTAGACAGGCTTGCGAGGAAAGGAGCTGAGACATCATTTTTAGGGCAAGAGGATTTCTGTAGAATCAGGAGCAGCGTAATGCTGGAATAACTAAAAATAGAAGAAGAAAACAGGAGATCCAACTATTGGACGAAGCTGCAGGGATTGAGACAAGCGAAGATACTTCTTGGGAACTACGACCAGAAGAGATTCAAAGAATGCATAAGCCTAAGTAAAAACCAACTCAGAGTTCTGACAGGTATCCTGACGGGGCACGTCAAGAAACTCGGACTGGTAGAATGAGAAAAGTACAGATTCTATGTGAAGGAAGACGAAACTTCTATCCATATCCTTTCCATTTCAGAGTGCAGCGCTCTATTTCTAGGATGCGATTCTTGGAAACACACCGAATAGAAGAAAGGGAGCTACACACCTTAAAGCCCTCCAACAACCGAAGGTTCCTGAGGGAAATAGAATTGGAGGACCTGCTCTAGCCGATAAGGTAACTCTTACGACTTGGCAGCAGTAGGGTGGCACAATAGATCTACCAGATCACAGTGTACCCATCCCAATTCTACGCCCATACATACATATATCATAGGCCTATTTGGTAGATTCGTTTCTGGACATGGACTTTCCCAATTTCTTCATTTTTTAAGGTTCTGTGCCTCTGTAGCCCAAACAAAACCGGCCGACCTCTTCAAGTGACTAGTTCATCTCACTGGAAGTCTGCCCCTCATATGGTGACTTTAGTTTTGTCATGGCTTCTGTAACATCTTTCAGCTTTGTCACCCGTCGGATCCAACTATTCCTCCTACGTTCTTTGATAGTTACTCTAATCGTCTGACGTTCCATGGTTATTTTGGATTATTCTAAGTATATTCATATATTTGTCAAGTTCTATGTTTGAGCACCATAAGTCAGCACTGGTAGGGCATACTGGTAAAATACCTTAGCTCGAAAGTACATTGGGAAGATGTGTTCTTTAGTGTGAGGCTCAATTTATCAAACGCCGCCCAAGCCTGCTTTGATATATTTCGGTAGTCTGACTGTTAGTTTCTTCCTAATGTAATTTGATGGCCTAAATATAAAGAACTAGATACATTTTCTAATTGTTGGTTTTTTTATAGAAATTTTAGGAACATCACTGCGCTTAGCCTAGCTTGATCTTGGAGTTATTCATTCTAAGACCACTCCTCTCTATCAAGGTCAGTCAGGATATTTTGCAAATCTTGTACTGGCGTGAAATTAATTCCTATTGTTCGCTAGTATCGCGACCGATACTCCTAGTGATCTATTTTCTATCGGTTTTTGATGAGAACTCAAACGATTTTTTAACCTAGTTGAATGCCTTTATGGCACGGCTATTTTCGAAAAATTTTCTTTGCAGCCAGACTAATGACATAAGAAATACGATGAAATTGGCTTGTTATATCCCAAATGTACAAAGGTTTCGTGGGAAATTCGCTTGGTGCGCTCAACATCAATCCAAGTCAACAAAATTCAAAGAAGGCTAGTCACGAGCGCGGATCGCCATATTTATACGCATCCTAAAAAACTAGATATATATCTTCAACATTTTTGTTTTCAGTGAGTAATTCACCCTAACTGTAAATTGTACCCAGATTCATCGCCAAGACAGCTGCTGTAAGGCTGACGCAGAATAGAAAAAAAAATTACACAAAGTATAAGAATGGAATGGAAATTGGTAAGCAAAAACAAAAATTATCCAAAACCAAAATAAAAATGTTAGTTGGAGGTCAAATGTTGGCCTTTATGATAGACAATTATTTTGACGAATGCAAACTTCTGAATAAGAGGGCGAACAAATATTAACCTGACCTTTCTATTTAACGTTCCCTAGGTGAAATGAGTAACGTGACGTCTTGATATGTGCTGGGTGGGGATGTAATGTGGAGGGGAGTAAATCGGTTCGACTCGCCAAAGCAGATTGGTTGTTAGTAGCATCACATCTGAGCAAGAGGTGCACACGTCTGTTCAATAATGCATTATTATTAAAATTTTGTCGCAGGAGGGAGGGCCTAAAACCTGCCAAAATTTTACGTCGACTAACTGCATAGTTCGCTAAAAAAACGCTTTTAAGAATCCAAGACTACGACTGGCACAAAATTTTCCGATGGCCAAGAGTTAGTGCAAAATAAGCCCCATGCACGCCGACCGCAGACAAGCACCAGTGAGACGAATATTCTTGCGATCTGTGAGATGATTGAAAGAGACCTTACAATATGGAAAATTGCTGTACATGTTGGAATATCATATGGGAGTATCCAGTCGATCATTCCAAATGATTTGGGTTACCAAAAAATGTCGGCAAGGTGGGTTTCTCGCCTCTTGACAGAAGATCAGAAAGCAAACCCCCTTGCCGTGTGTGAAAACCTTTTGGCACGATATTAAACAGAGGAGGATGATTTTTTGAGGCACATTGTGACCTGTGATGAGACTTCAATGCATCATTACATCCCGGAGTCTAACTAGGCAAGCATGGAGTTGCGGAAACCTGGGAAAGCAGCACCGCGGAAAGCTAAGACCCGTCTTTCTACTGGTCAAGTTCTTGCAACGATTTTTTGGGATTGCAGTGCATATTGCTCGTTGATTTTTTCCTTGAACGGCTGGGTACTACTGCCAACTGCTTGATGAAGTGAAGCGGGCCTATCGACGAAAAAGATGAGACATGCCTATTCGACACACACACAGGTGCATTAATCCACGAAAAATTAGATAAAATTCATTGGAAAACACTGGAACATCCACCTTACAGTCCCGATATGTCGTCATGAAATTACCACATGTTTGGGCTACTTAAAGAAGAACTAAGAAGTCATCGCTTTGATGACGACGAAGATGTAGCAACCTTCGTGCGCAATTGGTTACAGACGCAATCAGATTCATTCTTTGATGACGTAATTAAAACACTTGCGATTCAATGGGAAAAATGTGGGAATAAAAGAGGAGATTATATAGAAAAATAAGGTGTATTCAAAATTTCATTTACTATGCCAATAAATGTTCTAAAACAAATGTTCGGTTCATATTTGTTTCGCCATCGTAAAAAGAAATCAGAGGGAGCCATACCTATACTCTACGGCGGGTGGTAGAGCTCAAAAAAGTTACTATTATTTGTAATTAAAACAAAAAAAATGTCATGACTTCTTGTAATATTTGTACTTTAGCTATAGAACAAACATAAAAAAGAACCAGTATGATTTCCCAGATAAGTTTATTTATCTACTTTTAAAATTTATGCAATTCTTCACGCTTTTGAAATATTTATATTTACATTGCCACAACACATAAATGTTTTCGTGCCCTCAGACTGGTGGTATTCTGCCGTAAACACGTTTTCGAGATCACTTGACCGATAAGAAAACGAAGACGATGAAGAAAGAAGAATCTCAAGCCTTATTCGCAATAAAATGTCTGATTTTATGAATGAAAGTTTGTCTTTTGTAAAAAGGCCTGTAGTAAATGACATTTTTTTACGGTCGCTTTCATTCGGCTGTTCTTGAGACCTGGTTTTTATTTAAAGATGATGCAAAGTGGTCGAGCCAGCTCCATTTTGATTTAAATTCAAGGTGAATCTTTTTTGTGAATACACAAACACTTCAGGTAAAATTGTATTGGTTATTATTTAAAAAAACGGTAAGATCGAGAATGTCTTACGCGCCGAAGGTGTCGTACAATCCAACATATAAATATATATATATATATATATATATATATATATATAGAAAATGAAGCAATTAACTTCGGAGATTTGAATGGATTTTTCTTAAAATCCAAGTTGTTTCCTTATAAAATTAGGTCAGATACTCAAATCTAATCCGTGAACAATGTAACTGTCATTTATTATAATATACCACACCTAATTTCAATAGAAATTGAATTGTTTTTAGTTGCTTCTTAAGGTTTAGCAGATTTTCAAACGCCTGTTCGAAAAATATGAAAAGAACACATTATATAATTTAAGAAAGAAATAATATTTATCACAATCCTAACCATAAAATAAAATTTTCCGTTCTTCCTATGTACTATTAAATGTGAAAATATTCTTTATTAAAGATGTTCCCAGGACATTTAAGAATTACAATTGGGATTAGTATAAGGATGTTCAATAATTTTCAATTTATTTAATCGACTTCTTAAAATTACATTAAAAAGCGGAAAATAACAATATCAATTTTTATACGAAACTGAAGCTTTTGTAGTTGGCGCTAAATTAATACTTAACAAAATGTAATTCACATGAAAAAATTGGGATATACTTTATCTATAATTGCTTTCTTATCGTAGCGTGTATGTGTACCTCTGTTAGTAGTTATGTAGTAGTTATAGCTATGAGGCAGTGATCTGGAGCAAAAGAACCAGTCTGGCTAATACGAGAGCTAACCTCTTGAAAGTTCAAAGACTGGCCTGTGCATATATAACCGGGGCAATGAAAACCTGCCCAACGGCCGGCATGGAAGTAATCCTAAACCTCACACCCCTACATATATTCGTAGAGAACATGGCGAAGAGGATGATTTATACGATGATGAGAGATGAGGTCATAAAATGAAGGCCCAATCTGTCATCCAGAAATCAACAAATCTGGGACATGCCCCAAGATGAAATGAAGAAGAAATTTAACTTTGTGAAACACTTCAGCACAAAGCTGAGTCGCAAGAGCGAATGGGACAGAAACACTATTGAAAAGCTCAGCAAGAAATTCACTATATGGTAAATACATAGCTTCAAAACAACGGAGGAAACTGGAGTAGGAGTGTATGGACCCCGCACCAGACACTACGAAAGCTTGAGTAAGTCACCAAGCATTTTCCAGACAGAAATACATGCCATTAGGATATGTATTCAATTTAACAAGGAGAAAAACTATCACGGCCAAGAGATTATCATCATTACTGATAGTCAAGCAGCCATCAGTGCGATGAGTTCTCAAGTTATTAGTTCCAAGATGGTCTGTTAATGTCTAGAGTAACTGAATGATTTGAGTAAGGAATAATAATAAAGTCACCCTCATTTGGGTACCGGGACATACCGGGATAGAGGGGAATAAAATAGTAGACAAGCTCGCGAGGAAAGGTGCTGAGATACCTTTTCTGTGGCCAGAGCCTTTCTGTGGAATCAGTAGCAGCGCCATGCTGGAAGAACTAAAGATAGAAGAAGAAAGCAGAAGATCCAGTTATTGGGCGGAGCTGCAAGGATTGAGACAAGCGAAAATACTTCTGGGGAACTACGACCAGAAGAGATTCAAAGAATGTATAAGCTTGAGTAGAAACCAGCTCAGAATTCTGACAGGAGTCCTAACAGGGCATTGCCACCTGAAGGGACACCTCAAGAAACTCGAACTGGTAGAAAGAGAAGAGTGCAGATTCTATGAGGAGGAGGATGAAACCTTTATTCATATCCTTGCAGAGTGTAGCCCTCTAGAAACCTTAGAACATGGTTATTAGGAGCACATGAAATCGAAGAAGGGAAGCCACCCAGCTTAAAGCCGTCCAACATACTGAGATCCCTGAGGGAAATAGGACTGGACAACCTACTCTTGCAGATAAGATAATTCTTGCGACTGGGCAGCAGTAGGGGGCACAATAGATCTACCAGGTCGCAGTGTACAGACTCTCAACCCTACGCACATACACGCACATGTAGTTATTTGCTTCATTTAGTAATGATTTGATTTCAAATATTTCAATTTCATATAAAAATTATTATTTTCCGCTTTTTAGCGTATTTTTAGATGTCGATCGAATAAAAATTTTGTTTTTCGATTTTAAGTCTTTATTCATAAATTATATGAACTAAATACTGAGTAAGATATATATACGTATATATATATATATATATATATATATATATATATATATATATATATATATATATATATATATATATTATAATTAATGTACCTCGCAATATTCCCAAGATCACACAATAGTACGCATTTTATCCAAATTTGTAGACCATACTCAACTGACCAACAAAAAAGTCTTTATTTCTGAAAATTCACCAAAAACCAGTTTTGAATGCAATTATCCCAAACAAATATTTTGTTTGCCATTGTAAATTCCCTATTTTAAATTTAATTTCAAGAAATAAATTTAAGATTCGTAACTTAGACCCCCAAAATTCCCCAATGCCGATATTTAAAAACCTTGAGACATATAAATTTTTTAGTCCTACATATTTTATTCTGCATATTGAGTTTGAAGAAATTAATTTAAGACCCGTAATATACGACCCAAAAATACCCCAATATCAATTTTGGACAACACCGGGAAAATCTAAAAATTTAACTTCCCATATTGTATCTGCCATATTAAATTTTAAACCCCGAAAATACTTTAAAATCAATTTTGAATAATATTAGAAACAAAAATTTTCAAAAAAAAAATTTTAAACTCTTAATTTATTCTTAATCTACACTCTCGAAAACTCCCTAATACGAATTTTGGACATAATCCGGAAATGTAAAGTTTTTACACCGTTGTATTACATCTGCCATTTTAATTTTCTTAAAATAATTTTAAATTCGCTACTTACATCTTTAGAAACTCCCCAGTACCAATTTAAAAAAAAAATGGAAAGATGTGAAATTTTTAAAACGCTTCTCCGCCGATTCAATAATCGGCCATATTGGACTTTTCAAAAATAATTTTAAATTCATAATTTACACCCTCAAAAACCCCCTGGAACAAACCGAGAAATATAAAATTTTTAGGATGCTATATTGGATCCGCAATATAGAATTTTTAAGAATAATTTTAGATTTGTTATGAATAATTCCAAAAACTCCTCCATACCAATTTTGGAGAAAATCAGAGAAAATTAATTTTTGCTTGACATATTATAAGCGGCATGTTGGATTTAGTTGAATGAATTTCGGCAAAAATGATAGGGAACCACCACAGCAACTTCATAAATATAACGCAAAAAAATCATTAGAATCGGTACCACCATTCCGCAATAATTGAAGTACATACATAAAAAAATACAGAACGGTCGAATTTAAAGGTCTTTCTTTTAAAAATCGGTTAAAAATATACTTTTATTTGAAAATTGATTAATGTTAAAAAGTGGTGATTACACCCTGTGTGCTGTAACTAAAAAAAAATATTATTTTTATTTAACTTATAACCTATAAACATCATCATCTTCTGTTTAAAAAAAAAAATTGAAAATACTCTTTACCTTTGGCGTTAACTAAATTGGAACCAAAATTTCGGAATTGTCCCGAGTTAACAGTTGAAACAATGTTTACATGTCTTTAAAAATACAATTGACATTTTTTTATAAATTTGGGGAGTTACTGATTTACAATAATTTCTTAACTGCATTGTTAACAACCCTGTATAAGGTACAAATGAAGTTTTGGGTACAACAGTCGTCTAAAATGTTAAAGCCAACTAAATTTTCAATCCACAGAAAAAATCGCATTAAAACTAAAAAAGTTATATTTATGTTTCTCCAAGAAATAAGACATTTCCTGTCCGTTGTCTTCATTCCTAAAAAATACAAAACCCAGTTTCAGGTAAAAATATTACTATTTTAAGAATGTTCCGTAATGTAATTTCCAATATGTCGTTTCCGATATCTTTTAAATGAATAAAAGAACATAAAATATATATTTTGAGTTGTATTAAAAACATGCAAAACAATTTTAAAAGTTATTTTTGGCGATTGTTAATTATATTTATTTCATAAATATCGAATGAGGTTTGGCAATAACGCTATAGCTTAATGTCAATTTTTTGCTTGCGAACTTCTGTCAAAGTTTTAACATTTCAACGTAACACTTGTCAACGCGTTGTTTATCAGTGATACCAGCTTCTTCGCTGACTAATCTGATCAAACTTCTGCGTACAGAAGGCGCGGATCCAAGGAAGGGGGCAAGCCCCCCCCCCCTCGCCCCAAGAGCTTTGAGTTTAGGAAAATACACCCGATTTTTTCTGTTATACTAGGAATATGTATACTGTTGGCATCCCCCCCCCCCCGGTGGAGAACTTGCTCACGCTTGACATACCTTACTTTTGTGACATTACCGCCCCCTTAAAAGAAAGAGGCTGGATCGGTCCATGGCGTATAGTCGACAGTGTAATGGAAATCAAACGTAAAAAAACGAGAAATGACCTTATTTCCAACATAGAATTTCGATTCGATCGGACCAATCTGATGTAATTATATCCACTTAAATTCGTGTAGTCAACAGTTTTATCTTAAGTTTCGATGATCGTATACAACGTTTCAATATACATTGGATAGAAAATGTTTTTGAGTGTTAAAAAAGCCAAAATTTAATATCTTCTTTTTTTTTTCTTATTATTGTTTAACCTATCATTTTTAAAAAAGTAGTAATTCAAAAAATTTTTGTAAATATACTTGATTAAAATTTAAAAAGATAACAACTGACGTCACTTTCTTTTCAGTATAATTTCTTTGTTTTATTGTAGAGAATTCAAACAGGGAGCGGATGAAGCAGTTTTCGATAAAACCCACTAGATTTTAAAGTGTCCATCCAGTAATGCCGATCCGATCAGCATTGGCGAAATGGCGGTCATAGCAGAGTTTAAAAAAAAAGTATCAAATCTTAAAGTTTATGCCAATGTGTCTTTCCAAAATGCGTAATAATTTAAGAAAAAACATAATAAATCATTTTTGGAAACCTATTCTATCATACCTTTTTTATATTTCTGAGCATGAAGTATATTAAAGAATCAAGTTTTAAGAGACCAACGACCAACGTTTGAGCTTTTTGTAAGAGCAATAATTCTTAGGGCTTCTTTTAGAGATGGTTTTTCGCAAAAACTCGCAGTGGATGGCATTGAAAACATTCCATATTGTTTTTACATGCTAAAATCATAACCATTCAACATCCTTAAAATGAGAACTGTGAAACTAATAAGACATATTTATATTGTCTATAATATAGTGTAAAGAATATTACTATTTTGAGATTTCTTTGAAACCAAATCAATAATAAGTAAGTAATAAGATCTTTTAAGTAATCCTCCTAATATATGAAATATTAAGAATTTCATGTTGTTTATCTTAATTCAATCCAGTTACGGTAAAATATAATTCTCACTTCACTTATAAAAAGTTGATCAAAGAAAAACACATTGACTTGTCAACCAGGTCAAGGACAGTGATTTTACATTCAAATATTATCATTGTATCATGCCGCCCACTTTCCAGTTACATCATTATCTGCCCATGTCGGTTAATTACTTTTTTATGACTAAAAAAAACAACCTGCATATGTTTAATTCAATTATAATTTTATATATAAATAGAGGCCATTGTTTTATAGTAGTTTTATAGTTTTTTTAATGCGGTATATTTGTATTTATAGAATGACGTAATTGTTGTTCTTATACTATGAAATGACCGTGACGATGTGCAAGTTTTTACGGGAAGTAATAAATTTCTTTAAATAAAATTATTTTTATCAAAATCTAGTTGAGCTAAATATAGGTCAAACGTAAAAATACTTCATGCATCGAAAGCTCCATAACAACTTTGTTTCTATTTTAGGACAATTCATGAGGCTTGAAAGTTCAACACATTGGTTCAGGTTCATATCTGGACTTGCCATAGTATAACCTAAATAAGGAATAAAATATTTCCATAAAAATTTAGTGATTTCATAAAGTCGCAAAGCTTTCTGTGATCTCGGCGAGAACTGTTTTCGCTCCAGAATCGGAATTAGAGCTACTAAAGGTCATAGAAAGCTTCGGCAAACGAGAAACTGAATTAATCTAGTGGTTATTATAGATATACCGTGAATGGACTATGTAATGAGCATATAAACAAGTTCCTATGAGATTTTCTTAAGACTACAGATTATCCCACGACGAACTGCTGCGATCGATTTCTCGGAAAATCGACTCTCTTGGCAATTTACTAAAGTCGATGGGGGCAATTCAGCTAAAATATTTTCAACATGGTGGCTCTTCCGGTTATACCGGAAGTTGATGCCTTCTTGCTTATTTTAAAAGAAATACACTATATGTTATTTCATTTTTAGATTCTACGCAACATTATAGAAATATTTTATGTATTATGTCCTATGCCTCTAAGTTTAGCTGTTTTTGACATATATTAAATTTTTTTAACAAAAATTAATTTTTCAGGCCGAAACATAGCTATTAATTTTTCCTATATGAAAGCCTTTATTAATTAACTGGGGTCGGTTTTCTTCTAGAAGGAGATCTACCTTAGTGTACTGTGTTGATATTTTGTTAGTAAATAAATGTAAGGTGATCAAAAACCTACATTAAATATAAACTAGGACGAATCGTTGAAAGTCTATTTTTCTTAATGTTAACTTATTTAGCTATAAAAAATAAGGGAGACTTTGAATAAGGTTCTTCTTCTTTAGGAGCCGTCCTCGTTCTGAAGTTTGGCTATCATCAAAGCTATGCGTATCTTTGACACTGCAGATCTAAACAGTTAGCATTCTCTTAAGTTCTTTAACCATGAATGCCTTTTTCTTCCTATGGATCTTTTGCCTATTATTTTTCCCTGGATAATTAATTGCAGCAACTGGTATTTATCTCCCCTCATAACATGTCCCAAGTATTTGCAGTATTGCAAAACATCCACATTTGTTACTCTCTCTGTCCACGATATTCTTAATATTCTACGGTACATCCACATCTCAAATGCTTCCATCCTCTTGATATCAATCTTTTTCAATGTCCACGCTTCCATTCCGTAGTAAAGAACTGACATCACGTAACATCTCACAAGGCGAATTTTAAGTTTAATGCTTAAATCTCGTCCGCAGAACACCTTCTTCATTTTAATAAACGTAGCTCTAGCTTTTTCCACTCTGATTCTGATTTCTTCAGATCTATCGTTATTTTCGTTGATAACAGTTTCCAGGTAATTATATTTTCTCACACGTTCAATTCTTTGATCATGCACGGTTATGTCAGGGAAGTTTTGTGGTGATTTAGATACCACCATTATTTTTGTTTTACTAATGTTAAGTGATAATCCATATTCTTCACTGCATTCTACTATTCTGTTAATTAGTATCTGAAGATCCTCCGAAGTTTCTGCAATTACAACCGTGTTATCGGCATATCTCAAGTTGTTTATTGGGATGCCATTTATTTTAATACCTATATTTTGCTCTGAATGTGCTCTGTTTACGATGTCTTCTGAGTATAGGTTGAATAAGATTGGTGAAAGTCTACATCCCTGTCTTACGCCTTTCTTAATCTCGAGTTCCTCCGTTGTATCTTGCTCTATTCGAATATTCGCTTTCTGGTTATAGTAAATCTTGGAAATAATCCTGATGTCTCCTTTATCCAAGTTTTTTTTCTATCAGCAGTCTCATTAGATGATCCTGACGTACTTTATCGAACGCTTTATTGTAGTCAATGAAGCACTTATACATATCTTGGTTCATATCTAGACATCTTTGGCACATGACGTTAAGTGCAAATAGTGCTTCTTTTGTTCCAAGCCCGTTCCGAAATCCGAATTGAATATCACCAATATCCACATCTAGTTTTCTGTGGATTCTTGTGTGAATCACTTTGAGGAATACTTTTAATGTGTGTCCCATTGGGCTTATTGTACGATGGTCGGTGCACTATTTTGCGTTTGCCTTTTTTGGTATAGTGACAAAAGTTGACAGGAGCCATTCTTTTGGTATTTCTCCTGTTTTGTAAATGCAATTAAAAAGGTCGACAAGAGTATTCACTGATTCACCTTCCACAAGCTTGAGAAGTTCCGATGTAAGCCTATCTGGACCCGGTGATTTACCATTCTTCATTGTTTTTATAGCGTATACTATTTCTTCTTTAGTTATGTCTGGTCCTTCGTCGCCGTGTATGTTCTCTATATTAGGTTCTTGTCTTTCATCGTCGAACAATTCTTCTACACAAATATTGGCAATTTAATATTTTTGTATTGAAAAAATGCTAAATGGCTTACCTACACAGGAAAACAACTTATTTTAATAAATGTTCAAAATTTCCACCCTGAACTCCTAAACATTATTCGCATCTCCGAGTTAGTTCGTCATAAGTGGCCGCTCTAATTGAACCTGGATATAAGCTTTCGAACGCGTCCCTTACCCTTGTCATTTAGTCCTCTATCGTTATCACTGGATTACAATAAACGATGTTTTATCGTTCCCCATATAAAATAAGCTAAGAAAACTAAGTCGGGTGAACGAGAAGGCCACAGAAGAGGTCCATTGTTAGCACTCCATCTGTCATCAAAATATTGCTTGTAAGAAGGTGATAACTGGAACGGTTTTGTGTAGTGGGGCGACATCGTGTTGGTAAAAAATTTGCCTGTGTTCTTTCAGAGGTAAATTGCTTAAATATTGGTTGCTTAAATCTTCTAAAATATTTAAATATCTTTCTCCTTGAAAAGTTAATATATAATTTAAAATAAGGACATAATTTGCTTTGCATTATTAATGAATTACTATTTAAGATTTCTTCATTTGAGTGATTTGAATTACTTCAAAAATGGAAACAGTATCCGTTAAAAAACTATTTTTTGTAAATTTTGCTTCATCAGCCCAAATTATGTTATCCAAAAATGGAGGAGCGCCTTGTATCATCATTAATATAAATTCACAAAATTACACTCTTTTCGACAAATCAGGATCTCTTAGATATTGAACGAAAGATATTAAATAAGGGTGGAAGTTGTGTTTCAACAGAATTCTATGCATTGACTTCTTCGAAATTTCTATTTGTAGAGCTACTGGCCTTAACGATATTGTAGGATATGCCGCAAAACATCCCAGAATTGCAATTTCAACATTTTCGTCATTGAGAAAAGGTTTCCTTTTATGCATTTTTGCCGTAACGGCGTAAAAATTTTTAAAATTTCATAATACTCGTTAAAAACCATTTTGAGACGGTTTCTGTTATAATGAATATCTGTCTGCAAATGTCTGGCATGTTCTTAATAAAACTTTGTTACATTTCCCATAGATAATAAACAGATTTAAATAATCTTCGTGCGTATAATTTCATCAGCTTCCCCGTGATTTGCCAAAAGGCAAGAAATAGTGACATTTCAATAGTATTCTATTTTTTTTTTCGTCGCGTTTCGCCGTTATGGCCAACTAATTACAAAACTTAAAAGCCGCATAGCGTTTATACAATATAAAAATGTTAAATTGCCAATATTTCGAGAACTACAAATTTCTTGAATAAACGTCCTTATTCAAAGTAAATGGTAAATAAGATAACATCATAAAAATAGGACAATTACGTTTAAAAAAATTGATTTGTAACGATTTGTTCTAGTTAATACTTAATGTTAGTTTTTGATTAGTCTGTATGCATTTATTATCAAAATATCAACCTGTGTTGATGACACTGAAATAGATTCCCTTCTAGAAGGAAACTAACCCTAATTAAATAATAAAGGCTTTTATAAGGGTCCAAAAATTCAACGATAAGCGGGCACCAGGGGATGGACATGCTCACGACTACGTGGGGAAAAAAAGAAAAAAATCTATCGAAATTTTTTAAAGTTACATCAACCTTCGAAATTTGACACCCTGTACTATATTTTTAACTACCACGACCATACATTTCAAATATTACTGTTTTTTTTTGTACTCAATGCCTAAATAGCACTGCTATCCACCATAATCCAAAATAATCTCAGAATGCCCGTGTTTCTATACAAAAGTGAGGCAAAGTTTCATTTTTGCAATTTTGACAGATTTTTACTTTCAGACCACTTTGACACTTCGTGGTATAAAAAAAAGTATGAACACTACTGTGGCAAGTTATTGTAAAAATTAGCGGATTTAATCAACATTCCAAAATGGTATAATACTTTAGGAAAACTAAGACCAAAAGGATGCCTACTATTTCTCAACAAGCACCAAATTTTATTAATTGTAGTGATTGACAATAAATCGTCTTTGTGAGCCCTGTTAACAGGTTTTGGGTTACAGATTTATTGAATTAATGGAAAAACGATATCTGTAGTGGGTAATCTGGAAGCGCACCATCTTGAAAATATTTTAGCCGAATTGCCCCCATCGATTCTGGTAAACTGCTTAATTTAAAAAATTTTCCAAAGTTTATTTTTGGAGAAATCGGTCTCGGCATTTTGTCATGGGACCTCACTGTATACAGGATATTCACCCTGTACGGCACGGAATATTGCGGTCAAAATAAGTAACTTTCAAAAAGTTTTACTTTTGGGGTATACGGGGGTCTAATATAGTTACTTTTTAAAATTATTTTCATATTAAACAGGGTATCCCAAAAGCTCTGAAGGTATCAAAGTTGTGTTTGTGTGTGTGTGTGCTTATTTTAATAAGGTTTATATTACCTAATATTACCTAAATTTTATGATTTTTTAAATAATTTGAATTTTGGCAAAATCTAACCTAATTTTCATTTTTCAAATACAAGTATTTCAGTTATGTTCTCGAAGTTTACAGTGAAGTGTAACAATAAATCATATTTTATATCTCAGTTATAATAAACATGCTATATTATATAGGGTGTCCAAAAGTTTGAACTAAATAAATAAGAAATTTATGTGCCTATAATTTGATTAATTTAAATAGAACGCTATACTTTTTACCTTACTAGAAAATGTACCTTTCAAATCACTATCGAATGGTATAAGGGTGTTCTATAGCTAAGTCTTCGCGTTTTCATAGAATACGCCAAAGAATCGTTTTCTACACCATTTTGTGTTTTTTGAATAGGTGTTCTAATGTATCTAGTTACCTACGGCATTTGGAAATGACAGGTAATTTACAACTATAAGAATAATAATCAGGAATACCTTTACAAATGTTCAGAAACTCGGAACGCGATTAATAGTCGTCCAACAGGCTATAACAACAATAATGGTAATAACATATTGACGATAGCACAACCCAGAAGTAAAATATTTGTAGTAGATTTCAATCATCCATTCCTAAACACTTATATATTCTTTTTTCGCAACTACTGCTAACCCTGGACAACATTTCCGGGGTTACAGTTTGAAAAGCGTCTCTTATACGTATTTTTATATCTTGTGATGTTGTCGGGGCGCATTGTAGACAATGCCTTTTATTTATTCCCATAAAAAGAAATCTAGTGGAGTTAAGTCCGGAGATCTCGGGGGCCAATTTTGAAATCCGTCTCTCCCAATCCACCTGTTTTGACATTTAAAAATTGCCTAACCTCGCGATGATAATAAAAAAAAAATAAAAATAAACATCAAACTATTTAAAGGTCGTTCAAAAAAGTAGTGTCTAATTAAGTATGGACCCAGTATTGCTCCCCACGCATTAACCGACCACCTATTTTGGTTTCTCATAACTCTGTATTCATGCGGATTTGAATTAGAATAGTAATGGAAATTGTGTCTATTCACGAAACCATTGTTATGAAAAATACATTCATCACTAAATAACACATTATTAAAAAAGTGTTCATTTTCTGCCACTTTATCTAGCACACACAAGCAGAATTCAGTTCGGTTGTCAAAATCATTTCCGTGAAGCACTTGACAAAGCTGGAGTTTATAAGAATGAAATCTGTATTTGTTAAGAACCCTTGAAACATTTGCTTGGCTAATGTTAGTATTTTCGGATATATGATTCTATTAATGGCATTTTCGATCACTGAACCACGTACAGTAATAACATGTTCTTCATCCTCGGTGACAGATTTTCTTATAACAGGTTTTTTTATAACTGACACTTCCACTTTCCGGAAACTGCTGAGCTTAATAATCTTACAAAAATGGCTGGTTTAGGATGGTTTCTTTCAGAAAACCCTTGAGCATGGAAGCCAACAAACAATTTTAATGACATTCTCCAAGGATAAAAATCAGATCAGTAAGCTCTTCTTTTGGATAAATCTTCATTTTGACAAAACAATGACACAACAATATTCAAATAATTCATTTCAATAAATGAAGTTTCATAGTTACAAAAAATCATACCGCTATTATAGCAACAGGCTTTGCAGACTAAACTGACAGATTAATTGAATTATCTGATATTTCTAAATGCCATAGGCAACTAGATATATTAGAACATCTATTCAAAAACACAAAATGGTGCAGAAAACGATTATTTGACGTGTTCTGTGAAAACGCGAAGACTTAGCTATCGAACACCTTTATACCATTCGATAGGTATTTAAAAGGTAAATTTTAAATAAAAAGTAAGTTAAATTAATGAAGTTCTTATTTGATTAGTTTTAATTTTTTGGACACCTTGTATAATATAGCAAGTTTATTATAATTGGGATATAAAATATGATTTTTTTGTTACACTCCACTGTAAATTTCGAGTACATAACTGGAATACCTCTTAAGTATTTGAAACATGAAAATTTGGTTAGATTTTGTCAAAATTCAAATTATTTAAAAACCCTTAAGGTTTAGGTACTATCTTATTAAAATAGGTACTTATTTTGATCGGAGAATCCAAAAATGCAATAATATACAGGGACTTCCTTTAAAAAACACAACTTTGATTCCTTCAGAACTTTTGGGACACCCTGTATAATATGAAAATATTTTTAAAAAGTAACTATATTAAACCCCCATATATCCCAAAAGAAATACTTTTTGAAAGTCACGTATTTTGGTAGCAATATTCCGTACCGTATAGGGTGAAACACCCTGTATATCCAAAAGAAAACTAGAAATTTATCAGTAACTTCCTGCTTTCATACGTATCTAATAAATAACTCCTATACAAAGAATATTTTAACTAAAATATGCCTCTAGATCTAGGAGCGCAATTTATTTCGTATAAATTTCTAACGTAACTCAAGTACTCAGTTTTACAGCATCTGCGACTTTGAAGTTGATTTATACTTGTGTTTAAATATTTACAGGCTTTATCTAGAACAAAGCCACAGAAATTTCTTAAGGTAAGGTCATTATACCCTGAAATAATATTCTATTTTTTTATGATAAAATAAAAATATACATACAGGATGGTTAATAAAGATAAAATATTAAGTTGCAATCAAATTAAGAATGTGCAGATACAGGGTATTCTAAAATTAATTTTTGTAGTTAAGTGAAGACATAATAGAGTACTTCTATCGTTATACGAGGTTAGCTATTTATATTTCTGGAACTTACAACACAGGCGTTGCTAGGTGTCATCTGACATATACATTGCAAAGTGTGACATTTTACACGGTATACGTACTCAGAGCGTTTTGACAAATGAACGCATTTATATTGTTTACAATAAATTTAAAATTTCATCTCAACCAAAAAATGGGATGATCCCGTGAACATTTTCGTGCGCTTATTTTCGCCTTGATTTACCTCAACAAGAGCACATCGATGAACGTAATTCTTCATCTGGCGATGAAGTACGTACAAAACTAATATGCTACACCCAAATGAATTATCAATTACAAAGCTTCGTGCTAGGAATGTGCGATATTTTTATTAAAACTATCGATATTTGGTATCGATCCGTATAGTAAATAAAATTTTTATAAAAAAATTGAACCGACTTCTAAAAGTGCGTTTAAAAGTGAAAAATAACTATAAATTTTTATATGAAATTGAACTTTTTGAAGTCGGCGCCAAACTAATACCTTACAAAATGTGATTTGTATAAACAGATTAAAAATACTTTATTTGTAATTGCTTTCTTACCATAATTCGTATATATTAGTAGTTAATTATTTTATTTACAAATAATTTGATTCCGACTTCAAAAAGTTCAATTTCATATAAAAATTTATAGTTATTTTTCACTTTTTAGCGCACTTTTAGAAGTCGGTTCAATTTTTTTTATAAAAATTTTATTTTTCTATTTTTAGTTTTAGAATTTATTATGATATCCATAAATTATTTGAAGTACTAATCGAGATTAGTGTACCTCGCAATGACTCCAAGGTGGCAAAAAAGTACCCATTTTATCCAAACTTGTAAGTTACCCTCAAATGAATGACTGAAAATTCTTTGGTTCTTAGAGTTTTCCAAATACCAGTAAAATTGTGTCAAACAAATATTTAGTCTGTCATAGTAAATCCACTATCTTATATTTCAAATTAATTTTAGATCGGTAATATAGGCCCCAAAATTTTCCAATATCGATGTTTAAAGAACCTGAAATGTAAATTTCTTAGCTCAATATATTTTATACTGTATATTGGATTTGTATACGCCTCAAAAACCCTACAATATCAATTTTAGATAAAATCGGAATAGGTAAAATTTTCTGTCCCTCATATTGTATCTTATCAACCTAATAGTTGTAAAAAATTAACTTCATAATTCGTAAGGTAAATTTTTCAACCCACCATATTGCATCCGCTATATTGAATTTCAAAAAAAATATTTTAAGTCTTAATCTAATCTAAATCTAAACCCTTCAAACCCCCTAGTACCAATTTTGGATAAAATCAGGAAATTTACAATTTCTAGACTTATATTTGCTATTTACATCGTCAAAAACGATTTAGTTCCGTCCCACCTTTGAACAAAATCGAAAAATGTATAATTTTCAGTCCGCTATCTTGGATTTGCCATATTGAATCCTGAAAAAATACTTTTAAATTCATAATTTACACCCTAAAGAACCCCCTGTATCAGTTTGAGAGAAAATCGAAAAATGTAAAATTTTTAGGACACCATATTGAATCTGCCAGATTGAGTTTTTCAAAAAATATTTTAAATTCGTAATTAACACTAACAAAAATACCCCAATACTGATTTTAGACAAAATCGGGAGATGTAGAATTTTTGATCCGCCATCTTGGATCCGCCATATTGAATTTTTTAAAAATAATTTCAGATTCGTCATGTACGACCCCGAAAACTACCCCGTACCAATTTTGAAGAAAATCGGACAAAATTGATTTTTTCGTCCGCCATATTGGATCCGCCATATTGAATTTTTTAAAAATAATTTTAGATTAGTTATGTACGACCTTGAAAACTCCCTCGTACCAATTTTGCAGAAAATCGGAAAAAATTGATTTTTTTTGTCCGCCATACTGGATCCGCCATATTGAATTTTTTAAAAATATTTTTGATTTATTATGTACGACCCCGAAAGCTCCCCTACACCAATTTTGGAGAAAATCAGACAAAATTAAATTTTTTTGTCCGCCATATTGGATCTTCCATATTGAATTTTTTTAAAATAATTTCAGATTCGTTGTGTACGACCCCAAAAATTCCCCCATACCAATTTTGGAAAAATCAAACAAAATTAATTTTTTTGGCCGCCATATTTCAGTGCCATCTTGGATATTACTGCACCAATTGTGTCCAAAAAAATATGGGACCAACGCAGCAACTTTATGAATATAACGTAAAAAATTCCATGGAAATCGGTGCCGCCATTCCGGAGTAATCGACGTACATACATAAAAAACCTTACATAGTCGACAAATTGAGAACCTCCTTCTTTTAGAAGTCGGTTAAAAATGGCATCGATACGGGAAAATACCGTCAAAAAGACTAAGGCAATAAGATATAAAATAAAACGAGAAAAAAATAAAGGGGCAAACTCTTATTTATTTTATGACCTAATATTTTGCTCTGAAAATACTTACTCGGAGGGTTTTGGGGTCACTGAGTACGGATCTGTAATGAGAATTTCAATTTTTCAATACCCAAGATGGCGGATTTAAGTTGGCGGATCTTAATTTTTTTGAAAAGCTAATATTTTGCTTTGAAAATACTTATTCGGGGGCTTTGAGGTCACTCAGCACGAATCTGTAATGAGAATTTTAAATTTTCAATATCCAAGATGGCGGATTCACAATGACGAACCTTAATTTTTTTACAAGCTCTGCAAGTACTTATTTGGGGGTTTTGCCAGTAGGTTATCAAACGAATTCAGCATTTCATTTTTTGTTTTTTTTTATTTCTTTTATTTTGATTGTATTTTCGTGGTGTTTCTTGTGGTCTTTTATCTTTTTTTGTTCTTTTTTCAACAGTCATTCTCAGAGTAGATGTAAACAAATTACGGTAAATATTAACGAGTTAACAAAAACACGCTTAAGAGCTAAAATAAAACTATTCAATCAAGAATTGCTCAGTTATTAATCTTAAAAACTCGATTAAAATTAAATAAGTGACTTTGTGAGCACTTAAAACGTGTTACTGATATCCGCCTAACAGTCCTAATTTGGCACCCGATGATTTATTTTTGTTTTTGTAGATGAAGACCAAACTATACGATTTTCTACTCCAGGAAAGCCACATTTTGAGGATATTATCTTCTCAGTGACGAAAATGCTTTTTAAATTGGTATAATGTATACTAGGAAATGACACTTCTTGTATTGGGCTTTTTGTTTTGTCTTGTATAGGTTGCTTAAAGGATTCGCTTTTTCTGTGTTGCTTAATTTATTTTAAATACTTTTTTATTGTGAACCGGAAAAACTAGCGTCTATAAAATTAATTTTTCTATCGTCATCGATTCACAACCAATTTATTATTTCCGCCACTGCTTTATTTCCTTCACGTTTCAAAACCATAAATCAAGTTTTTAATTCCCCTAAATAATACCTGAACTTACGGTGCTATTATAAAGAACTCAAATCTCATCGAAAACTCAATGGGACTTTCATGGTAATACCTTATTCAGACCGAGCAAATATGCGGTTTCTATCGGTATTAATCTTGAAAAATCCTTTAGTAGAATGACTAACAAATTTGACATTAAAACAATGGAGATGATGACATCATGGTTACAGATATTCATAGTTCGACCTTATGAATTGCAAATATCTAAAGAAATAAGTTTTTTTTAGCAATTTGTCTGTCTTTTTGTTGTTGGCAAAGCTGACGATACTGTTTTACTTTAATCAAATTAAGATACCAGAAGTTATTTAGAGATTTTTGCGATCATTAGTGTAATCGCTAATATAGAACGTTTAACAGTAAAAAGTGACGAGAAACTTTTAATAAATATAGTGGCCAACCAAATTTTTATTTGATTTCAAAAAAAGAAGAAATTACATGAGTTGAACTCGCAGGTCTGTCTAACTTATTAATACTTAACATTAATTTTACCAACATACTGTCAAAGATCAATGCGCGTATATGTCTGACAGATATGCTTCACTGCTTGTAGTCACCTTAAAATATAGATTAGAAACAAAAACACCGAAGGCCATTAAAGTATTTTATGTTTTTTGGCTTAATATGATTTTATTATGTCTTTCTACTGACAAAAATATCTAAAGGTGCGTATAAATATGGCGAGTCGAGCTCGAGTCGAGTATGCCTCGAGCTTCGAACGAGACTCTTTTGAAATTTTGCCGATTTCTATTGTTATCGAGGGCCATCGTCGGCAAATTTGAAATGAGGTAATAAATGCAGTTGGGTCACATGAAGTCAATTTTTTTATGGTTCTATTGTGTTCGAGTAGCTCGACCGAGACTCGCAGCGATCCATTTTCTGTCGGTTTTTTGGTGCGAACTCAAAGGGTTTTTTTAATCTAGTGAGACGGGTTTATGACACGCTTTTTCGAAAAAATTTACTTTGCAGTGAGACTGAAGACACGAGATTTTCTTATTTTTTTGTTAATGAAATGAAATTTATTTATCACTTGGCATTAATTGATTAAAAGTTGTTCATAAGTGAATATGGAGTGATCGGAAGAAAATAGAGGACCTGAAAATAATTCCAAAATTTGTGAGTTATGGACAAAAATTTTAGAGAAGAAAAGAAGTAAATGCGTGAAATGAAATTGCGTCAGAAAATTCGCAGAGACCAGCGAGAAGAAAATTTCGAATGCGTCGGCCATATGGAAATGGGCCGCTGATAATATATTTTTCTTTTGGAAATGACTGGATAACGCAAGGGGTAGATATTGTATGTGTCTGAAGTATGTATTTGAGGAAAGAGTTGTATACTTAAAAGATAATTAGATTTAGAAGTATACATCTCAATTGGGCAATTAACAGTAATGACATTTTTAAGTATACTTCAGATGTGTATAAATGTAAGGCCTTGCTATGTTATTATCTTACAACTTCCAATGCTAGCTATTGAAAATTTCTACTTTTACTCCAAAACTTAGCGAATCTACAACTTATAGGTGAAGTAAGGAAAGGAAAAGTGGAACTGTGTGCTAGCCTGAACCGTACCCTAGAAGAAAAAATTATAAGAATGCTTCAAAAACATACTAAGAAGACACACGAAAGTTTTTAGTTAGAAAATAAAAAGCAAGTTTCGATAAAGTTTTGAAAGTTATGAAACAAGAGTAGAATGTGAAAAACCAATCTGTAAAAAGTGCTAACAAAATGAATTTCTCGTAGGGAAAGTGAAAATAGAGGTGATACAGAGGAAATACTTTTAGAGAAAACGGTATTTGCGGGAAATTAGAAAATACCACAGGGAAGGCATGTAGATGTAATTTGTCTCAGTACAGGACACATAGTACAATAAATGTATGAAGATAAGAATACAGCAATTTTTCGAGAAGCATTCTTAGAAAGGTTATCGACACATTTAAAACCGCTCAAGGCCACCAACTCATTACAACTCATATTGGAGGAAATTTATTGGAGTTTTGCAGCAATTTGAATCGAAATCTACCAAAGATTAACGTGAATAAATGACGCCGGATATCTTTCAAAGATATTTTTATCAAATGATACAATTGATTCAGGAGAGGTCAGTTGTAAATTTGGATAACGCCAGTTATCATTCTAGACTGGTGGAAAAGTTACCAATAACATAGTTGAAAGAGCGATATTACAAATTGGTTATTAAAAAAATATATTTCCTTTATGAACAATTTACTAAAGAAGGAACTTGTAAAAATTGCAAATTAGAAAGAAAGACAATTTAAGAAACATGTGATAGACGAATGGGCTGAAGAACTTGGAAATGTTGTGCTTCGAACACATTAATTAAAATCCATTAAACTTATATGGGCACAACTAATTCGTAACTCGGGATAACCCTAAATGTAAACTATAAGGAATACGTTAATTTCTTACATACATTAAAAAAAATATCAGCGAGGACTGGTGAAACGGAATTAACTATGTTATTAAAGAAAAACTCAATTGAAGTTCGCATCGATGCAGCCACACTCGCCGCGACAATCATCACCAAATAAACCGGTTAAATTTCGTTTTTTACTTTGAAATATTAAATATAATTAGAAAATAACACTCCTGAAAAAAGTAGGTTCTTTTTTAGCAACCTGAAACCGCCATATTAAACCGTGAACAGATTACTGACGCCCTACGTATAAGCTAATTTCGAGATTACTTAAGTAATATTTCGATAATAGGCAAAACTACCTCTTATTTATTTCGGAATATAATGATATAAGGAAAATATGATATTAAAAAAATTTCAGCCAATTTGACAGCATGAGGTATTGTAATAATGGCCAGTGAACGGGAAAACAAACTCATGTAAAGGCTGATTTCCAAGATTTATTAATAGATCTTGTAAAAGTACAACAAAAAGGTATCTTTTTTATTTATAAATATAGGAGATAATATGTAAATAAAATCACTTAAAAAATTAGATTTATTTCTAATGTCCCGGCACCACAGTTATGTTGAACCCTACATAAGCTAATTTCGGGATTCATTATTAAATATTTGGAAAATAAGAAAAAATTAACTACATTTCATTTCGGAATATAAAGAAAATAATCAAAACTTAAATATTTTTTCCTTTACCCTTTATTGGTTTACAACGTCCAGATGCAATAAATCCCTTTTGCCGCCGGGCGGCGAAAAAGGGTTCGAACCGACAAAGATCAGTTCGTTGGAAGCTCGACTCGAGCTCGACTCGCCATATTTATACGCACCTTAAAATCCGAAGGTTGTGAATTCCAAGAACCATGTATAACACAAATATCTACCTGAAAACTTGAAAAGCGGCATAATATTAAAAACCCCTAAAATCTTCGGCAATTATACCGTGGGCCATGTTAACCGAGGGTCAAAAGGAAAGGTGTTCAATGAGATATAGTATAAGAGTTAATGTAAATACATTTATTTTTAACCAGGATCAAAGAGAAGACACTCTATATAAACTATTTTGTTAAAAACAATATTTCTTTTATAAATATTAATGGTTTTTCTGGTTTTAAAGATAGAAATACAATCATTATTCATAAAATTGTTAATTGTATAAGTAATGTCAGCTTCTTTCCTAAAAAGTCAAACCTTGTATTCATTGACACAGTGACGGATCTCTCAACGTCATATAATGGTGAGACATTGGTGGCAAGTCGGGCCCAAGACCGAAATAACGTTCTGACTGATAGGGTTATTACTTCAGAATCAAGGAGTGATAATAAAACTGATTCTTTTTTAGAAACACTTTCACCCCTAATACTGGTGGAAGATTAACGTTGATTAGTGTTAATACACAATGTCTCACAAACAAATTAACCGACATTGAAATTCTTACTCATGAATGCAAGCCGGATATCTTGTGTATTACAGAATATTGGGCAAATTTATTTAATGTAGAATTTATGAAAATAAATAACTACTCTCATATGGCCTACTCGTGTAGAGCACCACAAAAGCATGGGAGAACAGTTGTGTATGTTCAGGATAGATTATATGAACACAAAAAAAATAGTACTATTACTGCTGAGTTCTACTTAGATACGCACTTTGAATATAGTGGTATTAAGCTTCCCATAAATGAGGAGGAGAATGTTTATATTATAAATATTTATCGTCCCCCACAAGGATATATAGAGCATTTTATTTTAAATTTAACTAGCTTACTAAATAGAGTATACACTCCTTTGAATGGTAAAATAATTTTGTGTGGAGACTTGAATATTGATAGTCTGTCTGAGAACGATAATAGTTACAGAATGTTGGGTGATGTGATGCAATCATTTGGCCTGAAGAATATGGTGGATTTTCCCACAAGAATTTTCACAAACAAAAATGGAGTGACAACCAAGTCATCTATTGACTATTTGATTACTAATTTACTGCCGAGTTCTTGTGACTGCGCGTCAATGAATTTTCATGTGGCAGATCACGTGGGAATTTACTTCGAGTTCATGTACAAAAAACCATTTGAGATTGATGACAAAAATCTACCCAGAGTATTTTGGTCGGATTAATGAGTACCGTATGGAACTCTTTGGATCTAAATTGGAAAACATTGAATGGAAGATTAGCAATAGTCTTAATGTAAATGATAATTTTAACAATTTTATGAACAAGTTCTTGGAATCATTTAATGAATGTTGTCCGATTACATAATTTATCGACAGAAAGAAAAATACATCTCCATGGTACAATGAGGCATTACGGAGAGAACGTAAAGAGATTGATATGGCTTATAAAAGGTACCATGGTGATAATAATCTTAGTTCCAAAAAAATGCTATAAGGAAAAACTGAAGGAGTACAGAAAACATATCTCAAACGCCAAACGTGATTATATTGAACAAAATATTCGCGACTCGAAAAACACAACAAGAGAAGTATGGAAACAGGTGAACAAAAAACTAAAAGGAAATAATACCTCACATATAAATTTTATTGAGACTGATAAGGGTACTCTCACAAGCAGCCAAGACTTGGCGGATTATTTTGGCAAATATTTCACTACAATAGTAAACGAAAAATTGAATAATCACTTTATAAATAATATCTCTGCAGAATGTACGGTGGTTAAGTTTTCCATGACTAATTCTATGTTTTACGAGCCGACAACACCAGAAGAAATTGTTAAAATTATTAATAATCTAAACAACAGATACTCCTGTGGATCGGATGATGTGCCAGTAAGAGTTGTCAAAAAGATTGTAAAATTCATAAATAAACCTCTATGTGCTTTAATAAACCAGTCGATTCTGGATGGCATTTTTCCGGATAGTCTAAAGCTGAGCAAACCACGGGCTATTTTTAAGAATGGTGATAGACACTTAGCCGATAATTATAGGCCAATAAGTATCTTGAGCGTATTTTCTAAAGTGTTCGAGTGTGTAATGCATGATAGGCCAAGGAGTTATCTTTTCAAGTATAAACTGATTACTAAGAGTCAACATGGATTTCAGTCCAATAAATCAACGGAAACGGCGGCGACGGAGTTTGTGGGCTATCTGGAAAAGGAGATGGATGGCAGGCGTCATGTCGCTGCTGTTTTCTTTGATCTCTCAAAGGCTTTTGATTGCATCAATATCAATTTTATTAGATATAAGCTTTCCAACTTGAGTATAAGGATGAGTGTACTTGATTGGATTGTTAACTTTTTGTTTGATCGAAAACTGTTTGTTCTTTTAAATAACTGTAAGTCCAGTGAGTACGATGTTGATATGGGTGTCGCTCAGGGTTCTGTGCTGGGGTCACTAATTTTTACTCTATTTATAAATGATTTGCCTTCTTATATAACTCGGGGTCTGGTGGTGAACTATGCGGATGATATCTCAATAGCTCTATCAGAAGCAACTCCTGAAAAACTTGAAGCATCCATTAAACAGGTCGTTAGTGATATGTCTAGGTGGTGTGAAAAAAACAGACTCATATTAAATGTAGATAAAACTAAATGTGTATATTTTAACAGGAACAACTTGGCGATTCCAGGCATTTTGTGTGCCTCCTATAGCAAGTTTTTGGGTCTGACAGTAGATAGCGGTACTACGTGGGAATTGCACATCGGGGAGGTTGCTAATAAACTCAATAGAGCATATTTTGCTCTTTTAACTTTACGACGTGACTTATCACGTACTACATTGCTGCAGGTATACTATGCTTTGGTATATTCGGCGATGTCTTACCATGTAATTCTCTGGGGAGCTGCATCAAATACAGATAGAGTATTTTTAATACAGAAGAGAATTATTAGACTTATATTTAATTTAAAAAGGAGAGAATCATGTAGGGATATTTTTAAGAATCATAAAATACTAATTTTTGTAAGTGTATATGTTTTTGAGTGTTGTCTTTACGTTAAAAGCAACATTAAACGTTTTGAAACGAGTTCGACTTACCACCAGTATAACACCCGGAATGCAAATGTTCCACTTTACATCTCGCACAATACGACTCACTTTGAAAGATCTGTCAATTATCACCCTATTCGCATATACAACAAACTTCCTCAAATTATCAAATCAGCCAATAACTACAATAGCTTTAAGAATATATTAAGAAAATATTTAATTGGAAAGGGCTTCTACTCACTCGCGGAATATTTTGAGGATTCTTAAAGTGATACGATGGTTGACTTAAATTATGTGTTCCGTTTTTGTTCTTGTTTTATTATGGGAAACTAGCTTTTCATTTTTAAGACGTATGGCTAATGTTGCATGCATATTGTATAATTTTGATATAAATCTGACCATATGACGTCCTTCACATCAACCTTAATTGATATTAAAGATGAATAAATGTTTGACTTTGTTTGCTTAGTGACAATAACTTTAAGAATAAATTTTTTAAAGTTCTCAAAATTGGAGGTGTGTTGCTGACGTTGCATGTCCTCATTTTTATTATTTAATCTTGTAACCTCCTCTTGCTAGTGTTATTTTACTATATATTTTTTTTTGATATGTAATGTACCTAAGTATAAATATATTTGGATCTGTGGTGTGCCTGAATGTCAATGTAAATTGATTTAAAGATGAATAAAGTATAAAGTATAAAGTAAAGTATATATGTTTTCCTAAATTAGCCACTTGTTTCAAACAGATATTTAACAAAATTATTTATCGGTTGGAATTATTGTTATCTAACAGATATAGAAGACCTGCCATATAAATAAAAGAAGATAAGTTTCGGTCCCATCAAAAACATACCTGCAAAAAACTGGGCCAAATCGTGTAATTATTTGGCAATAAAAATTAGTGAGATATTATGTGAAACTAATTCTATGGCATCATTACCATTCATCTTACTTACACTTTTTTTAATAGCACAAGTTTACAAAAAACACAAGTGGATGCCTATTTGATCAGACTGTTTTATTCTCATGTAATTAGACGCCCTGAATCCAAATCTGAAGTCCGCGAACCTATATCACGTCAGGTTCAAAGTCATTTCAAGGTGAAATGGAGTAAAATTTACTAAATACATCTCAATAAGTAGATACATCCGTTCTTGAGGTCGCTGACTCCGAATTCGTGGTTTGTTTAATTCCCCAAGTTTGATCAGAGGTCATTTCAGGGACATTACAAGGTCAAATTGACAAATATCCTCTAAATCAATCTGAAAAAAAGGTAGGTTTTTGGGATCGCTGAATTCAAATTTGTGGTCTGTTTAATCCACCAAGGTCAGCCAGAGATCATTTCAGGGACATTTCAAGGTCAAATTGAGAAAAATCCACTAAATAAATTTGAAACAGAAGATATGTGTTTTTTTGGGGTCGCTGAATTCAAATTCGTGGTTTGTTTAATCCCCTAAGATCAGCCAGAAGTCATTTGAGTGTCATTTTAAGCTCAAATTGAGAAAAATCTAATAAATAGATCTCTAAAAGAAGATAAGTAGACTTTTAAGAGCACTCCGTCTGAACTCGTGATTTGTTTAATACTTTAAGGTTAACCAGAGGCCATTTCAAGGTCAAATTGAAAAAATCCACTAAATAAATCTATAAAAGATGAGAACCCATGCGCAACTGTGTAGCGGATATCGATCTAGCTGCGCGTATGTGCTTTTTTTACAGTTTTATTTATTTAGTGGATTTTTTCAATTTGACCTTGAAATGGTTTTGAAATGCTCTGGTTAAACTTGAGGTGTTAAAAAAATCACGAATTCAGATTCAGAGCCCTCAAAAGTCAATCTCTTCTTTTACAGATCTATTTAGTACATTTTTCTCCATTTGTCCTTGAAATGACCCTAAAATGACCTTCGGGTGACCCTGGGGGATTAAACAAACCATGAATTCGGATTTAACAATCTCAAAAATGTACGTATCTACTTTTTGAGATTTATTTAGTGAATTTTACTCCATTTGACCTTGAAATGACCTTGAACCTGACGTGGTAGGCAGAGGTTATCGGACCTCAGATTTGGATTCAGGGCATCTAATTACATAAAAATAAAATGGTCTTATCAAATAGGCATACACTTTTTTTTGTAAACCTGTGTAGTAAAATGGCAAGTAATACAATCGTATCTACACTTAATTGGATAAGGGTAGGGATATATTATACCTTTTTCCTCAATACTAAATAGCAAAATTTGGACTATAGCAAGGGGTCAATTATCATTAGACAAATGCTACTTCAGTCAGCCATACGACTGCCTTTTTCCGCTTGGTTGTTCCTCAGTACATGGATAAAAAATATATTGCATTTCAACTCTAAATTATAAATATAGAATAAAAAAATCAACTTTTTTAAAAGTAAGTAGAATCAAAATTGTACGGGTTGGTTCAAATTCTATTGCTTTTCCCTCGATAGCTAGTTTTCGTCGTGTCATTGATGATTAGCCACATCGGTCGAGGGTAGAATTTGGATGGATGACCGCCTGAAAATATAAACAAGAGAACCAAAAAATGTAGCAAAGTTAATACTGCTTCAAAAAAATAGAATTTAAGGCCAATTGACTACCCAAGAAGTATATTTTACACTTGGCTTTGAAGAAATAGGAGACAAAATCACAGCATTTGTAAAAACAATATCTACGATTCTTCAGAGCAAAGGATAAGGGTCAAAAATAAATACACACAATTAGACCATAAACTCCCACACTAAAAACATACTTCAAAGGTGTTTTGTGCCATGTGCATATGGGTTTGAGTCAGTCGCATGTCTAGAGACAATATGACAAAAATCAGCTGGCACTAACTACCATAATAAAGGTATTTTACATAGAATTTTCGAGGAACGGTACTTCGCATTGTTAAAATACCACCCGTTTCATTCTATTCGGCAACATACTGCTAATTGAGGTGGAAATGTCTGTTTACTTTAAATTTTGTGGTTCAATAATACATGTATGTAAATTTTAATAAAAGATAAACAAGAACGGATGAGAAAATAAATTACTAAAAACAAATATTTTCATATTTTCCATGCAAAAATAAAAAAAAATATCTAAATCGACTTCACAAAATTGCTTTAAAAGCTAATTTTTTTAGAAGGAAATGAAGTCCACTTTTAAAAATAACTTAAAATAAGTTAGTAAAGAAAATGGGGAGAAAAGGTTGGTATATTTAGTGCATTTGACAAGTAAACGGTAATCTGTTTCTGATAACCGCCTGTTCGAGGCCCATGAGATAATATCATAAGATATTTTGGAATAATTTATATCGCTATTAGGACCGTTAACATCTTTGTTTAGCAATAAAAACAATTTATTTATTCTGTCTCAATCAGATACCTACTTTTAGGTAAAAAAAAACTATACATGATTTAAAAGGAGATTAAATTCAGAAGCTTGAATATCAAAAACTGATAATATCAATAGGTGCAGCTGTCTTTTTACCTTGTAGAAAAAATTTGGTAAAATCCCTGATTCAGAGAATTAGTTGTTAATAAGTATAACTGCAAATATTGTAAATCAATATAAAGGTAATATTTTGGGATTATCTTATCGGCAAAAAATGTAAAAAATATATCTCAGTTTGTTGTACCCGACAAGACTCGTATATGTAGAGCATTCTCGAAGAAAAACTTCATATTAACATCAATTAAATCAAACTAAAAAATTAACAAAAAGGAACAATTGTTCATAAGCCAAATAGGTTTTATTACGAGTGATTTTTTCATGTGGTACATTCAGGGGCGGATCCAGCCCCTCCCTTTGGGGAGGGGGGGGCGGTGATTTCACAAAAGTTCAGTATGGCAAGAAAAACAAGTTGTCAACGGGAGGGGGGGGTGCAAGCAGCATACTCATTCCTAATATAAAAGGTAGAGTGGGTTCTATTTTCCTGAACTCAAAGCTCTTGGGAGGGGGGGGGGGAGGCGATCGCAAGCATACACATTCCTATACTCTATTCAAGAACTAGAGAGAGTAATAAAACTGTTATCGAAACCACCAACATACCTGCTCCAGTGCCGTAGGTAACTGAGAACATCCGTAAATCTAATTATATTTCATTATATTTAAACATATTTTATAAATTTACTGCAACATAAAATTTCTGATAGTTTAATTTAATTTCTGTCAGTGAGCAAAGTACACCTTACAGTTTGTGCTTAGTGATTTATCTTGTTTGCGTTTGTTTTTATATATTATTTGAGATTAGTGAGATACCCAAAAGATATGGCTTTCACCTCTATATTTATTCCAAGATCGTAAAATGAGGGCATTTTTTCCTCAACGAAAAACTTATTACGATGAATGTTTATGTTGCCTTAAGATATCAATATCTAGATAATAATGTTAAAAGCTCTGTTGAGATGTGTTCCAACGTGGCAGGAGTTGGAAAATCTACTATGTATCGAATACTGAAGACGAAAAAACGACTGGAATTGTTAGTACTCCCAAGCCACATTCCATCACAGGCAGACGAAAAACCTCGTTGGAAGAAGAGAGGAAAACTGCAATTAAAGGGGTTGTATATACATTTTATTATGAAAAGCAGATCCCAACCATCTACAAAATTATAACCAAAATCAATGAAGATCGCGATTTACCTGAAATTAAAAGAACTAATCTCTGGAAATTGCTCAGAGAACTTAATTTTTGCTGGAAAAAAAACCAAATAAAAAATCTGTTCCTATAGATCGTCCGGAAACTGTCCGTTGGAAAAGTAAAAATCTCTCTCAAGTAAAAGGTAGAGCTGCTAGAAATACACAATTAACAAAATTAGTAATTTAACTAAACTTTTGAAAGATTTTTTTGAATAAAGTTACTGCGGAAAATTGGGAAAAATCCATATAATAAAAGAATAAAACAAAATATGAGAACTCGATCTCACGATCGGTGAGATAGAAGAACCAATTATAATTAATTTGAGCGAAGATAGTTTCACTGACTTTGATTAGAAATTAGATACGTAATGTTTACTAGTGTAAACACAATTTATAATTTAAATTTTTGTTTTTGTTGTATTTTATTGTGTAATGTTGTTTATATGTTATTATTTTTTTATATATTTTTATTTCAGTGTGTCCCACTCTTTAATTTTATATATATTTAATTCTAATTAGCCGTAAGTTTTTTATTATATTATTATTGTATTTGTGTCTTTTTCTTAAGCATGTACAATTAACATGTTTATCTTATTTTTTAGGGCTATCGTATTTCCATATAATAAAGTAAATTAAATTAAGGTATCTGTACAATAGAAATAAAAATAAGTAGGTCTAATTTTAATTACAACATAAAAAAAGTAATTACATTTGAATCTCTTTTTAGTGTTTAATTGTAATTCTGCAGATGGTTTAAGAAATAAATAAACCGAAACGTCAAATAGCCTAAAAATATTTTTGATTAATAATAAAATAACCGATAGCCCCAAAAATATTTTAATATTATATGGACGAATTTATTTTTTTATATATGTTTAACTTTTTGTATTTTTGACAATGGATATTTTGTAAGTATTTATATTATAACTTCGCATTTTTTGAGAGAAAAAGGCTGCGTTTTAGCCCATTATTACAGACCGGTATTTTTGATTATAAAATTTCTATCCCATTCCTATGAAAAATATATGTGTCTAATAGATTTTGCTAAAGACACCGGACCAAAGAACACAGGTAGTTTGCGAAGAGAAAAAGGATAAAAAATGATTTATTACTCTCTCTAGTTCTTAAATAAACTTTAGTATAGGAGGCAGAATCGGGTCCATTTTCCTAAACTCAAAGCTTTTTTTGGGGGGGGGGGATCGCCCCCACCGCCCCTCCCCTTGGAGCCGCGCTTGGGTACACTTCTAGGAATTAGTCCGTTGCTAAGAAAAAGGAGATGATGGAACACATTTTTATAGACAAAGACTTCAAGGTGAAGTTCTCTTCTGTTTTTCCTTTTGAGCCCCTTGAATGTAAGAAGTGAATCAGATATGTGAACATATTTTTTTGCTGCTAACAAACAAAACACCTGCACGAATTTTGCATCTTTTCAATTTTCTTTTTTTCGGAATATCAAGGATTAGATCATAAAAGGTAATCAAAAGCGAAACTTCGTCTGTTGATGGCACATTTGAAGAGACAACTTATAAAAGTTTATATTTGGTAGATGATTCTTTATAACAAAATTAAAATAAAAGTCTTTATTAGAAACAAATGAACAATCGTTCAAAAGCTACAAAACGATTCCAACAATGAATACATAAGCTTTTTATTACTATTTTCCTACTGGAGGCAAAAATACTTTAAGCTTGGAAATCCATAAAAACCAAGTCGAAATAATATCTGGATTATGCATTATCAGGAATTGCTAACTGAAAAGAGAGTTAAATATATGGAAGAGACAGCTGTAATTAATATACAAAGAGAATAAGTCGTAATAATCAGGGAATTTTCGTTCGTTAGTTTGGTTTCTTGTAGAAATTTATAGACATTTCGCAAAAACTCATTTGGGATTTTGTGTGCTACAACTAGCAAGCATTTATTTAACTATAAAACGTAAAGATTTTTTTTAACTGGTGACGTCAATCCATAAGGATCTTTTAAATATTTGGTATATTTTTCCTACCAAAAAAGACATCCATCAATTTGCTAAGGTTTAAAACTAAAATGTATTTTTTGAAGTAAATCTTTGTAAGGGAGAGAAGCTGCTCCTGCACCTTTGTAAGTGATAAACCAGGTAGGTGAAAAATTTCCATAGGCGAGAAAAAATTTCAGTTCTTTAGGCTCTCCTTTATCCAGGTTCGACTGAATGACCCTAGTCTAATACAAGCGCACCCACATGATGTTCTGTAAAAAAAACTGAAACTTACCAGAGTATCATCTTACTTGGTAAACATAATTATTCATACTTTTGATATGTTAGCTAAATAGATTAAAAATTTTAATAATGATGTATCCCTTTCAATAAAAATCTTTGACTAAGACGTCTCAAATAATATGAAATAAAACCCTCAACCGGTTTTTGAAAAGCTTAATATCTGAACTTTAGGCACAGTAAATTATAAATATAGTATCGAATACTACGACGGGCAACAATGCAGATAACTTACCATCATCCTAGTTCCTATCATTTGGGCCCAAAACTCTCAAAAGAGTGCCAACCGTACAATAGTTATCTCTAAAATTAGACTATGCTTCAGGAAATATTATATTGTCATGAATACATTTATTAATTTGGAAGAACACAATTTTTTCGAGAACTATGGTAAACTCACATGAAGTAAATAGTGTTGAACATAAGTTTCGTAACCTTAGTTCAACACATCATTCTTACATCTTCAATATAATTAGCAGATGTCACATATATGTTCTGCATCCATTTTATAAATGTATGTTTCTAATAGGATTTCAATTTTCTATAATCCCGTCAAAATAGACATTTAACTTCGCAAAAATTCGTATAGTGCTGAAAATTCATAGAGACCTTAAATACATTATTATAAATAAAATATCAAAAATCCCTGCCGACCATACGTCCACTAAAAATGTTATTCAAGGTCAAAAGTAAAAAAGATCGGTTTTTTACATTTTTATCGTAAAGGAAAATTGTTATCGTAAAAATAGATAAAACAAAATTTTTAGATCATGCAATTCTCTATGAAAATCAGTCTTATACTTTTTTTCTAGAATTTACCATTCTCGAGATATCGCGATTTCAAGCATCGAAAATACTAATATCAAAGATTATAATAGCTTAGTGTTAGCTATAATAATCTTTGCTAACATGCACTCTTACATGGACTATATACGTCATCAGACGCTAAATATAAGTTAAAATATGGAAGTGTTGGTTTGTGTAGCTCACACACTAATATACATACAAATTATATGATTCTGAATGAATATATATTCAGTCTCTAATTCCGTTCGCCCGTATAACCTTGAGCAACATTTGTCTGCTACCCCACTGTTCGAGTGACGACGGTAATATACCTGGCCTATTTTTTGAAGGATGTAAATGACATAACTACTTTTAGTAATGCACGTTTCTTTGCTGTGAACAGAAGTGCTTATTGAAAATATTATTTATTTCAATTTGTGCAATTAAATAATTTTTAAAACATGTCGCAATTTTCCTTATTTGTAAATAGTAATCCGTAAAACTCAAAAATCAGCCATTTATCATTGCTTGTAATCTATAAATACTGAAACTGACAACACAAGTGTTACCTACTTCATCGATGGAGGACATCTATTTCTCCGCGTTGTGTGGGATCGAGAAGTAACATTTTATATTATTTTTGATAAATACGTTCAGTATGTACAGGGTGAGTCAACGATTGGATGAAGTAGGTTTGTACCTTTTCGGTGAAATTAACAAAAAAACTATATTTATTGTTTGATACAGTTTATTTTTACGCAGATTTAAAAAATATTTAGGACTCTACAGGGTGAGCCAAAAAACTAGGACAGCATAAAGTTGTATTTTTTTAAATAGAATACCCTATGTACGAATCGTATTTTCGATTTAGCTTATAATTTTAAATCTTTTTTATTAAGAGTTTACTATAAGAAAACTTTATAGTTTCTGAGATGATTAAGTTTAAAGAAAAAAAGTCACATTTTCAAGCATCAATTCAATCCTAAATAACGTTTTCAATTTTGTGACAAATATATTCAAATTTGGAATTTAGCAAGGCCAAGGACAAGTTAACATAATTTTTACCTAATATTTGCAATAAAAGCTACAGGGTGTTGAACACATCGGCTCAAATTTGAACAAGTTTAAATGAATAAATATCTTTTTTTTTTTAAATGGTACACCCTGTATATTTTCATGTTATTTAATAGAGTAATAAAAACCCTAAAAGTTTTGTTCAATATATCCTATACCTATTTATAATAGTTTTTGAGATATTTCAGTTTTTCTTATTTTCGATACTTTTTTACAGAAATAGTCTTCATTATCATAGTAGCCATGGCAAAAACAATGTAAAAGAACATTTTTCTGTGTGTCAAATTTATAACCACAATCGCTTCTTTTGGTTTTTATGTAGTGTAGTTTGGTTTTTTTTGCATTCATCTTATATTGTAAAATGAATTTTCCAAAGAATGAGTTAATAGATATGATTTATACAATAGGAGAGGCTCAAAAAAATTACCTTCTTGCTCAAAGAATTTACAAAATGAAGTATCCTGATCGACGCCAGCCTAATACCCATACTTTTCAAAACTTAATGCGAAGATTTAATTCTTCTGGTACTGTTGATTATCCAAAACGTAAAGTGGTCAACAAACTAGTAACTAATGAAGAAAAAGAACTACAAGTATTGTTAAATGTTCAGGAAAATCCTTATATTGGTAGCCGTCAGTTAGCAGCATTATGTGAAACATCACAATCCACCGCTAATCGTACTACCAAGAAATATAGGTATCATCCATATCACATGGAATTACACCAAGAATTGCATGGACAGGATTTTGAACGTGTAAACTTTTGTCGTCCAATAAATGCGGAGATTCAATTAAATCCAAATTTATTATGCAAGGTAATGTTTAGTGATGAAACTACTTTTAGAAGTAACGGTGCTGTAAATAGACGCAACATGCATTACTATGCCACAGAAAACCCATTTTGGATTAGAGAGGTGCAACATCAAAACCACTGGTCATTAAATGTTTGGTGTGGTATTCATCATAATCGAATTATTGGACCGCACTTTTTTAATGAACCACTAAATGGCCATAGTTACCTGAACTTTCTACAAGAAGAACTACCCCAACTGCTTCAAGGTCTCGATAGGGATGAGCTCGACAGTATGTGGTTCCAGCACGATGGTGCGCCTCCGCATGTTTTTGGACCAACGATATCCGCAAAAATGGATTGGACGTGGGGGTTTCATTGAGTGGCCACCAAGGTCTTGCGACATCACCCCATTAGATTTCTTCCTATGGGGTTATATTAAAAATAAGGTGTATGTTAATCCACCAACAACAGTGGAAGATATGCGAAACAGGATTAGGGATACCCGTAGAACAATAACGCCACTAATTTTGTCCAGGGTCCGAGAAAATCTGCAAAAAAGACTAAATTTGTGCATTGCACAAGAGGGTCGTTTTTCGAACACTTATTAAAAAGAAATAATTAATCTCAGTATTTAATAGATAATTTTTTTGTTTCAATTTAGTATAAAAATAAATATGTATTTGCCTTGTCGTTATTGTTGTGTTAATTTTTTCACATTATGTTTAATTAAACTATTGCCGTTGTAATATAACGAATAATGTATTTCATCATATTTAACCACATTCTGTTTGTTTCTGTAGTTTCTTTTTATTATTTTACATGGCTACTATGATAATGAAGACTATTTCTGTAAAAAAGTATGGAAAATAAGAAAAACTGAAATATCTCAAAAACTATTATAAATAGGTATAGGATATATTGAACAAAACTTTTAGGGTTTTTATTACTCTATTAAATAAGATGAAAATATACAGGGCGTACCATTAAAAAAAAGATATTTATTCATTTAAACTTGTTCAAATTTGAGCTGATGTGTTCAACACCCTGTAGCTTTTATTGCAAATATTAGGTAAAAATTATGTTAACTTGTCCTTGGCCTTGCTATATTCCAAATTTGAATATATTTGTCACAAAATTGAAAACGTTATTTAGGATTGAATTGATGCTTGAAAATGTGACTTTTTTTCTTTAAACTTAACTATCTCAGAAACTATAAAGTTTTGTTATAGTAAACCCTTAATAAAAAAGATTTAAAATTATAAGCTAAATCGAAAATACGATTCGTATATAGGGTGTTCTATTTAAAAAAAAAATACAACTTTATGCTCTCCTAGTTTTTTGGCTCACCCTGTAGAGTCCTAAATATTTTTAAAATCTGCGTAAAAATAAACTGTATCAAACAATAAATATAGTTTCTTTGTTAATTTCACCGAAAAGGCACAAACCTACTTCATCCAATCGTTGACTCACCCTGTACATATACATTTTGCTCATAGCGTGACTATAGTATTTTATGGTTACATTGATTATAAGAAAAATATTAACATTGCAGGACAACGTCGTCGGACTACAAAAACATTTTTATATTCTGATGTCGTTTTGATCGATTTATGACAGTTTCAACAAACCAACAACAATTTTTTGTAAATACTCATAACAAGGCTTCATTTGAATGTTATGTGAAAAGTTTAGAGTTGCGAATATTTTAGTGAAACAAGCTGATAATGACTCTGAAGAGCAACAGAAAAACTAGAATAAATACAACTATCGTTGTCGGTAAAGATGTTGATTTGTTAATACTACTAGCTGCACGAACTCTAATTGATCAGATTACTTTTTAAAACTTGAGAAAGCTCAAGTACAAACAAAAATATATTCAACGGAAAGCTCATATTATATTTTTACATGCAATAACTAGCTGCAATACTACACCAGCAATTTTTAAAAGGGGTAAAACAAGAGTATTGAAATTGTTTTAAGTTTTAAAAATACACTGAACAATAAACGAGTACCTTGTCTTCCTCCAGCATCTGCTTCTGCTCATCAACACTTATATCGTCTATACTATAAACTTGATAGTAGGTAGGCAATCAACAGGAGCCAAAAGACTGGAGTTGGAAATTAATAGATAACAGTTTAGAGCCATTTCAATCTTCATTCCCATCTGTTCCAGAAAAACTTATTAAACACCATTTTTTGTAATTGCAAGAAGAGTTGTAATAAAAATGGTGGATGTAAAAAAAGCGGACTATTTTGTTAACCATTATGTAATGATTGTCAAGGCCAATCTTGCTCCAATATTAAATCAAATGCAAAAGATGAGAATTCTTATGGTGTCAGTGAAAAGACAACTGATGCATATTTCTTCTTAGAACAATCTACAGAAATCCAGCAAGAAAATAAAGAAGGAAGCGAGGATGAAGACATTCCTGTTGAAGTAGGATCCCGAAATCAATATAATCCGCTCCACTTTAATCATTATAAATAGTAACATTTTTTCAATCAATGTATGTATGTATGTGCGTAGAGTTGGGGTCTGTACACTGCAACCTGATAGATCTATTATGCCCTCTACTGTTGCCTAGTCGTAACAGTTACCTTATCGGCTAGAGTAGGTCCTTCAGTCCTATTTCCCTCAAGAACCTTTGTATGTTGGACAGCTTCAAGGTGGCTAGCTCCCCTTCTTCAATTTGGTGTGTTCCCAAGAACCGCATCCTAGGGTTTTCTAGAGCACTGCACTCTGAAAGGATATGAATAGAGATTTCGTCCTCCTTCTCACAGAATCTACACTCTTCCACCAGTCAAAGTTTCTTGAGGTTTCCCTTCAGATGGCAAAGCCCCGTCAGGACCCCTGTCTGAACTCTGAGATGGTTTTTATTTAAGCTTATGCATTCTTTGAATCTCTTCTGGTTGTAGTTCCCCAGAAGTATATACGCTTGCCCCAATCCTTGCAGCTCCGTCCAATATTTGGATCTCCTGCTTTCTTCTTCTATCTAGTTATTCTAGCATTACGTTGCTACTGATTCCACAGAAAGGTTCTGGCCCCAGAAATGGGGTCTCAGCCCCTTTCCTAACGAGCCTTTTAAATCAGTAGGGTACTATCTAATAAAACTTAATCACAACAGATCGTGGATTATGCTTACTGTGATGTACGTTTAAAAAAAATTCACCAAGTACACTACCTGATATGTGGTGCGGGAATGTGTGTATATTATGTAGAATACTTCTCCAATTTTTGGAATTGCGATATCTCATGAATGTTGATCGTAGGAAAAAATATAAGAACACTTTTTGTAAAGAATTCCATGATCTACGTCTTCTGTCTGATCTATTTTTACGACAACACTAACCGTTTACGAGAAAAATGCAAAAAAAAACAAAATTTTTGACGTTTCACCTTGTATAAACTTTTTAGTAGACGTAAGATCGGAGGTTACTTTTGATATCTTATTATTTTTTGACTGGCCTACTATACGAAGCATTTTTTGACGAGCTATGATTGACAAGTAAATAGGCACACAGTAGATAAATGCGTGAGTAAAGTATGAAACCCAAAAAAGTGGTGAAAATCTATAGGTTAAAGTTTTTGAATAGCCATTGTATAATATATTTGAGAATAACTGCTATACGTAAAAAGAAATTATTGCACAACATTATTGTTTCACTCCATTTATGAGAACGAATTTTAACCGTTAAAAGCACATGACTGTGAACTATATAAAATTTGAAGGTCACAAGCTTTTTATAAACCCTTTATGGGAATGACATTTGGAGAAGCTCGTGTTACGGCTTTCGTACGTATTTTGTCTTTTCTCGAAAGATATATTATTATGGGAGACAGATGTTTTGGAATTTACATTATAAAGAAGTATATTTGTGCATGGCTTTGCAAATTAAAAAATAATAAATTGAGGACAAATCTACTTCAAATAGCTAGGTAAAATATTAGAAACAACAAGCAATTTAGAAATATGAGGGTAAATTCTTAATTTTGCGACCCAAAACTCTCAAATATCAATTTGAATTAGAATTAAGTGTGGCATAAAACACATATAAAATAAATACTGAGCACGTTGAACCATCTTGGATCCCAATATTAAAGGACAGATGTAAATAATTCCCAATTCAGAAACTGCAATCATGGGCAATGAAGACAGGTTTTACTTTTAGCCAGTCTAAATCAACGGTCACCCACTTTTGTAAAAAGAGAAACTGCTTAAAACTAAACTCTATCTCACTAAACCGTAGACATCTCCCTATGGACAGCCAACTTGAGTTTCTTGGCCTAATATTTGACGATAAGCTTAACTGGCGTCCGTACATTGCCTCCCTTAAGGCTCGATGCTTCAAGAATCTCAATTTATTAAAGTTTCTCTCACATACCACCTGGGGCTCCGACTTCCATACGCTCCTCAAAATATACAATTCCATCATTCTCCCCAAGCTGGATTATGGATGCATTGCCTATGTATGACTCGGGTAGACCCTCGTATATCTCTTCCCTTGACCCTATCCAGAACCAAGCCCAACGATTATCGACTGGTGCATTTCGCACCTCCCCAATAGTCAGTCTTCAGTGCATTACTAACACTCCTCCTCTGTATCTCCGACGTCCTTCTCTTCTCATAAAATACGTCATATCTGTCAAATCTAGACCATTTCTTTTGGATTATGATAAAATCCTTAACCCTTCTGATTTACCGGTCGTCTCAAACATCACATTGGGTGCCAATGACAGAGCTTTTGCGTTTATAGCCTCTCATAACATATCCATTCCCAATACTATCCCCATCCTCCCTAGGATCTCCCCCCCCCCTGAGATTCTCCCCATTTTGAAATCAATTTTGATCTTCTGCAGTATGATAAGAACAATACTCTACCTTCCATCATCAATTAATATTTCCTTAGCCTAATTAACTCTAAGTTCAAATCTTTCAAACTATCGTTTACCGACGGCTCCAAATCGGATCAAGAGGTAGGCGCAGCTGCCGTAATCAGCTTTTCATGCAACAAAACAAAGTTAAATCCTCTTTCATCCATTTTTTCAGCTGAGTTGTTTGCCATCAAGCAATGCATCAGAGATATAATCAAGCACTCCTCCACCCCAATCATTTAATCATCTCTGATTCCCTCAGCTGCCTGAGATCGATCCAAGCCATTAACACATCCCACCCTCTCATGAATCAAATTCTTGACCTCCTTAAAATGGGATCCCAACGTAATTTGTACATAGCTTTCATGTGGGCCCCAAGCCACATCGGCATAGAGGGGAATGAATTGGCCGACACTCAAGCAAAATCTGCAATCCTTGAGGGCACCCCTTTCTTCTCCTTACTCATCCCCAAAGAATTCAATAGACGCATTGATAACATTATTCGTAACATTGCGCAGGTTTGCTGGGAATCTCTAGAAAACCCCAATAAACTCTTTTACATCAAGAGAAATTTCTCAGAGACATATCACTTCCCCCAACTGTCCAGAAGGGAAAATGTTGTTTGGAAGAGAATCGCCATTGAACATTGCAGAATGACTCATTCCTTTCTCCTTAAAAACGAGGATCCCCCTCAATGTCCGTCTTGTCCTTCCCCTTTATCTATAAAACACATCATTTCTGACTGTCCCGCATACAGAAATGCTAGAGAGATATATCTAACTCCCAATAACTTTGCGACAGTTATGTCTTTTGATCTTGCTAAAGCCAAACGTTTATTGTGTTTCTTAAGCCATATTGATCTTTATAATAAGGTTTAATTGATCCCAACAATTTCTACAGTAGGCGCTAAATGGTCTAAGTTACTGATGCGCCTTTAACATTTAAACTAACTAACTAACTAACTAATTCCCCATAAGTCTATCTCCTAGTTCCCAAGGTCTAGCAACTGAGAGACGGAAAAGTGCTACTGGTATCTTCAATATATCTGTGGTCAATAAAGAAACTGAATTTTATGTTGTTTTAAAAATGTTTATTGTCTTTAAACCATGTTTTAAATATAAAGATGGCCTCTTATTCAAAGTCTATCACTTATCGAACATTAGGAAAACATAAAATTTTATAAGAAATTGAAGGTAATCTATTTTTTGGGAAAAGTATGTAAATGTAATCATGCTGGAGGCCGTTCAAAATAACCATTAAAAAGGAATCATTGAAGATCTTGGGACTTAGGAGATGAACTTATGGGACTTTAGTATTGCCGTTTCATATAGTTGGGATCATATTCCACTCACTACTTTTTCAGTCCCTTATCAGAATTTATTTTATATTTATACGGGTAAAATTAATTCATCGGACTTGTGCCTGACTACCAAAGGGAACTTAATTAATTCGATACGTACATTTTTTGTAAGGTTTTTCTTCGAATTCAAATTGACAACTAAATGTAATCCATTTTCAATTATTCACCAATAAATTGTAATAAGGATAATTAAAATGCATTTGGAATTAATTTATAATAAATCCTTCAACTATTACAGCGCAGACTTTAAAAAGATTCTAAGTAAATCTACAATATATGCCATTTTTTACTCAATGACCTAAGTTGAATAACATTAAACTATATTTACGAAGTTTCATAAAAATCGATCCGCTACATGACTTTCTAATACCTGGCTTCTATTCAAAAAAACTTTATGTAAATTTAAATATATGTCGTTCTTAATGTACCGAAAATAAAGCTCATTACTAATAAGATGTAATGAAAAAAAGCTAATTGGGGCCACCATACGAGACAGTAGACAAGAATAACAAGACAGATGTGGAAATTGCCCATATGTCATTTATGAATATCAGGCACTCGAGATGGGTACCGATTTGAAATTATTTCTGTTGCTTTTTTACATCCAAATATATTTTATATACATCGATGCTCGGTGTATGTTTTATTAGTTTTATAAGTACCAAAAAAGGGTCGAGGCCTACCTATATATATATATATATATATATATATATATATATATATATATATATATATATATATATATATATATATATATATAGGTATTTTGTGACAAATTACTCCAAATCAAACACTTAAGTGTAAAATGAGTTCATTTTTGACTTTAAATTAACAGATGGAAAACTCATATAAATGGTTAGTTTTGCATTTTAATTATTGAATTTTATTTTTTAAACAGAACACAGCAACAATATATTTCTTAGCAGGTCATTTTGGTCGAATTGAATATTTTTTGATATTCTATTATAGTAGAATATTAACTTTAATTTATGTCTACAATACCATTGTCAACAATGTCAGAAAAAATCTTTTTGTAATGAAAAAAAAATAAATTTAAAAGAAATAAAAATAATATGTTTTTCTGAAACTGAAAAACTCATAGGATCCTAATTAATAATAAAACATAAAGAATGATATTTTAAACATAAATTAAAGTTAAGATTTTACTGTAAAATATAAAAGTTCTAAATACAAATTTTCCGCTAAAATTAAGTTGACATTACTAATTTCACGATTTCACCCCTCAGAAAAAAGATACACAAAAAACACATATTCAACTGAACCATAATAATTTGCTAACAATTATCCTTACGGGTTCTCCATTTAGCAATTTAAAGCCTAAAATGAAATATTGCTGACATGCACCTGTTTGTGCGCAGGATAGATCGAAAGGAAGTATGCAACACTGAACGCGGCTTCACCAACCTCCCGCCAATCCGAAAGTCCATTAAAAATAGAAACAGTCCAGGACCAGACGAAATCCTAACGAGATGCTCAACTCTCAGGATTTCTAAGACAAATTGTCTGGAAGAAGAAATATATTAAAACAGAGAACAAAATCAAAATATATAAAACCGCAGTAACGCCCGTCATAGCAAATAATGCAGAAACAAGACCAGACATAATTAAAACCCTGCAAATGACGAGAACAGTCTAAAGTAAAATATTAAGAAGTATGTAAGACAACACATTGTAAGATAGAATACAACACGAAGACAATAGACACCAATGTAGAATACAGGGCATAGGAAAGTGAGTAAGACAAACAAGAAGATTTTGGAACAAACATAAGACTAGTTAAAAATGCAAAACTAATCAACCTAATGAGAAAGGGTTCATAAGGAAGACCACCAAAGCGATGGCGAGAATACTAGATCTCTTCCTCCGGAGAAGACGTATTGACAATGAACAGGCACTAGCCTACTAATGTGGTAGAATACTACATTAGAAAGAAGAGGAAGAAGAAGAAGAAGAAGAAGAAGTAGCTTCTAACCGTGTAAGAAGAGAAGACATATGGAAAGTTTTAGAGAAATGAAAGATAGATGAAGGATCAATAAAATAATAAAAGAAGTGTATACGGAGGGCACAAAAATAGAATATGAAATAAAGATAGGAGTGAAATAAAGGTGTGTGCTAAGCATATTTGCTATTCTCGATATTATGAAATGATGTTTGCGGTTAATATGGCATTAATAGCCGAAAAAGTTGAAGAACTACAAAGGAATCTAGAAATTTTAGACAAGGAAATCATAAAGATAAATATATAGATAAACATTGCAAAGTCCAAACAACGATAATTGCAGGAGAAGATAAAAGACATAACATTAATATACAAGGAAAATCATTGAAACAGGTGAAAAATTAAAAATATTTCGGAACAACAACATAAGACGATAGAAAAATAGATGTAGAAATAAATGAGAAAATGAAAAAAGTGTCTAGGAACAAAGTTGAAGAACTACAAAGGCATCTAGAAATTTTAGACAAGGATATCATAAAAATAAATATATAGATAAACATCACAAAGACCAAACAACGATAATTGTAGGAGAAAATAAAAAACATAACATTAATATACAAGGAAAATCATTGAAACAGGTGAAAAATAAAAAATATTTCGGAACAATAACACAAGACGTTAGAAAAATAAATGTAGAAATAAATGATGGTTATTAAATTTCAAAGGAGAATAACAAATAAGACTAGGAGGGATAAAAGAAGAAATGAGACATACTGGCAGAATCTAGAAGTCAAACTAATAAGGAAAAGAATAAAAGAAGAACCATTAAGATAATTCGATCATGTGTCTCAAATGAGTAAAGAGAGTCTAACAAAAAAAGTATATAAAGTAGTAATAGGGAAAAATGAGGAAAGAAGATCAAGAAGAAATTGGAACGGCGGAATTAAAGAAGCAGTGAAAAGAAGAGGGATAAAGTGACAAGAAATCAAACACCTGGTCCAAGATAAAAAACGATGGAAGAAAAAATGCAGAAAAGTAGAGACTTGACTCCACTCAGACCTTAAACGGAAAGGTAGAGGGGCATAGGAGTAGGTAAGTAAAAAAGCTATGGGAGAAGCTCCGCTGTACTGTATATTTTTAAAAACATATACCTAGTATAAAATAAAATAACTAATATTTAGTAGGAAATAAAATGCCGTAAATTAGGCATAGTCCCTTAAAGGCGGAACTAAGATACGTGCAATAAAATTAATAATATATAATATGTTTTCTCATACCAATTACGAGTATAATTAAAACATATGTGGTATCAGATCGTTCATCACATATTTGAAACCATTTTACACTTACAGCACGCCTATTAAGGTTTAAAATCAACGAACTAAAAATTCTAGGGTAATAATTTAACTTTTACTTTTATGGAATATCGTAATTTTATTCAGTTTCAAAAATCAATGATCGTTTTGTGACCGTTACGTAGCCATATAGTTATTAGGTTGTAGTATCCAAGGTGTTAAACCAGATCGTATGAGATATCTATCTTGATAATTTCTCTGGTTAGAAAAGAACAGAAGATGATTGAACATCTGCATAGACAATAAAGAATATTAAACGACCAAGTATTAATATATTATGTTTGGTTTATTTTCAGTGACATAATCGGGGCAACGGCTTTACATGGCAATAAGATACGTTAATATCAACAAGAGAATAAAGCTTAATTATTATAACTTAAGTTGGTGATGTAATATTTAAGATATCTTGAAATAACGACAATTATGTGATAATTACTGAGAAATAATTATAGTTCACCACGTTTAATGTTCCTTCCAAATTTAGTTCAATAATAAAAATCATAAAAGCTGCTAGATTTTTTACATTAGTTTTGTAACTATTGAAATATTATTTAATTTAAACATCGATTCTGCAATATTAGTAACAAAAATTCAAAAGCTTCATCGGACTAAAGTTTTCAAAAACGAGAAAATGAAAGAATCAATGAACAAAAAAAAAGGAAGAACAAGTTATAAAGAAATCCAAGCATTAAGATAATTTGAAGAAAAAAAAGAAGAGGGATTGGAAATTAAAAGAGAAAGCTTTGTTTGGCTGAGTACTTCAGGAGTCCAGCCAATTCGTGAATTAAATCTTATCTTTCTGATAGGACACTGAGTGTTTTCATCCACGTTTCTTTTTTAATATGATGTATACCAGGTCAGACCTTCAGACAAATTACTATCTAAGAAAGTGTTATGAATTACTGACTAGCTGTGATACTCATTACCCCATATTTTTACGCCCTGTGTGATAAGAAATTTGAACAACGTTTTTAACATACCGTTAGCTATTAACTAAAAATTAAGTACCCTTCATTCATGTCGCTAATCCTAACCTTTTTCGAAAAAACGTTATTTTATTTACACTGTTAGTCCCCTAACTATAAAAAAGAGGAATTTTCCCTTGTCATCATAGTTTCAATAAAAAGTAGAAGTTTCTCCCTACTATCGACTAGAGTGGTATTCACAAAGGTTTTGAGGTGTCCCTACAGATAAGAATCCAAGGGTGTTAGGTCGAGAGATCAAAGAGGCCAGATAATGAGTCTTCATCTACCTATCCAACGGTTTGGATAGACGTTATTTAAGTGCTTCCGTATGGCAACACTGAAATGCGGTCGTACGCCATCGTGCATGTAGTACATGTTTCGGCGGGTTTTAAGTTGTAAGTGCTTTCCTAAATTATGAAAAGCGTTCGGGAGGAACTCCAAATAAAGTTCTTTATTCAGTAATTACCAATCTACAAGAAAAGCTTATGACTTGGAAGAATTATGTAGAAGAATTGTTCGACGATGAAAGACAAGAACCTACTATAGATAACATACAAGGCGACGAAGAACCCGACATAACTAAAGAAGAAATACTATACGCTATAAAAACAATAAAGAATGGTAAATTTGTGGGTCCAGATAGGATTACATCGGAACTTCTCAAGCTTGTAGAATGTGAATAAGTGAATATTCTTGTCAACCTTTTTAACTGCATTTACAAAACAGGAGAAATACCAAAAGAATGGCTCCTGCCAAATTTTGTCACCATACCAAAAAAGGCAAACGCAAAACAGTGCACTGACCATCGCACAATAAGCCTAATGGAACACACATTAAAAGTATTCCTCAAAATGATTCACACAAGAATTCACAGAAAACTATATGTGGATATTGGTGATACTCAATTTGTATTTCGAAACGTGCTTAGAACAAGAGAAGCACTATTTCCACTTAACGTCATGTGCCAAAGATGTCTAGATATGAACCAAGATATGTATGTGTGCTTCATTGACTACAATAAAGCGTTCGCTAAAGTACGTCACGATCATCTAATAAGACTGCTGATAGAAAAAAACTTGGATAAAGGAGACATCAGGATTATTTCCAAGATTTACTATAACCAGAAAGCGAATATTCGAATAGAGAAAGAGACAACGGAAGTACTCGAGATTAAGAAAGGCGTAAGACAGGGATGTATACTTTCACCAATCTTATTCAACCTATACTCAGAGGACATCGTAAACAGAGCACTTTCAGAGCAAAATATAGGTATTAAAATAAATGACATTCCAATAAACAACTTGAGATATGCCGATGACACGGTTGTAATTGCAGAAACTTCGGAGGATCTTCAGATACTAATTAACAGAATAGTGAAATGCAGTGAAGAGTATGGATTATCAGTTAACATCAGTAAAACAAAAATAATGGTGGTATCTAAATCACCACAAAACTTCCCTGACATAACCGTGCATGATCAAAGAATTGAACGTGTGAGAAAATATAATTACCTGGGAACTGTTATCAACGAAAATAACGATAGCTCTGAAGAAATCAGAATCAGAGTGGAAAAAGCTAGAGCTACGTTTTTTAAAATGAAGAAGGTGTTCTGCGGACGAGATTTAAGTCTTAAACTTAAAATTCGCCTTGTGAGATGTTACGTTCTGTCAGTTCTTTACTACGGAATGGAACCGTGGGCATTGAAAAAGATTGATACAGGATGGAAGTATTTGAGATGTGAATGTACCGTAGAATATTAAGAATATCGTGAACAGAGAGAGTAATAAATGTGGAGGTTTTGCGAAGAATGCGGAAAGAAAAAGAATTAGTACTTACTATTAAAGAACGCAAACTGCAATACTTAGGACATGTTATGAGGGGAGATGAATACCAGTTGCTGCAATTAATTATCAAGGGAAAAATAATAGGCAAAAGATCCATAGGAAGAAGAAGGCATTCATGACTAAAGAACTTAAGAGAATGAATGGTTCAATTGCAACAACTGCCAACTGTTTAGATCTGCAGTATCAAAGATACGCATAGCTTTGATGATAGCCAAACTTCAGAACGAGGACGGCACCTAAAGAAGAAGAATTCAGTTGTGCCGGCAATACGAATGGTCAAATCAAAAATTTGCCGTTAATTCCCGCCCATACATTAATCGATTGGAACTGATGTTGATAATGCGAAACAATAGTTGCATGAGGATTTTCATCAGCCCATAAATGTGAGTTGAGTAAATTTATGATACCATTTTTGGTAAACCCTGCTTCATCCATGAAAAAATAATACTAACGTACATTATTTCATTGCTGATCCAATAGCCAGTTTGCGAATTGCATTCTACAGCTGTTCTTGAAGAACTTCATGTACTATTGCTTTCGACGTATTAAACTGCACTGATAATCTTCAAGTGCTCGCTGAATGAGTGTCACCTACAATATTTAAAATATTTTTCTGTAAGTGCTGTTCTTCCCCGAGTAGCATCAGTACTTCTTTTCCCAAAATTTCCTAAAATTATGAAGAAAATTAACAATATTACCTTACTAAATGGAATCGTCTACCATTCTCCCTTAGACGTTGGTCAACTCGTTAAATGTTTTTTAATACGGAAGAGTACGATTAGGATATCTGTCGTGATATAACCTCCTGGCTTCCAAAGCATTGCAAGATACAAGACCATACATCAGATGAATATCTGCATACTCAATAAACGTTTATTTCATATTTCGAATTATTTCGCTATTAATTTTACCACGAAATCCAAAAATCAGTAAATTATTATCCAAGTAAAGAATCAATGTGTCAGCGATGTGGAAGTGGACAAGTTCTAAAATACAGGATATTTATTTCTTTCGTACCTAGCAACGTTTGCAACAATAATACTTTATTTTTGGTGCCAATAAAATAAAACGCACATTTTTTGCGAACCTAGGTAAAACCGCAATTCACAGAATTAAACGTTTTTAACTAAAGAGGTAAACTCGAATTTTGGATATAATTTTTTTATCATATGGTTGAACGTTGAACATTTGATAGGAACAGAAATATATATTTTATAAAAATACGCCAAATAAAATGACGTTTTTTCGAAAACGGTTAGGAGTAGCGACACGAATGGAATACTTAAGTTTTAGTCAATAGTTAAAGGTATGTAAAAACGTTGTCCAAAGTTCTTGTCACACAGGGCGTAAAAAAAATGGGGTCATGAGTATCACAGCTAGTCCGACCCTGCAGCTTAGAGTAATTCACGACATTTTCTCAGATAGTAATTTGAAGGGTCTTACTTGGTATACATCATATTAAAAAAAAAATTGAAATATATCTGGTGATTCAATAATTATGTGTAAAAACTTGATTCCATTGCAGTTATTTGGGAGCCCATATCTCCGAAAAGGAGACCTATACGAAAAACATTTATATGAACTTGTTTTTTTCATATCCGGGATATTTCTCACATTTTCCCAGACACCCTGTATAATTATTGTAAAATTAATGTAAAATGTTAATACAGAATTACTATTTTATTTAACTCGGTAGGCAGTGGATGTTGCTCTGAAACTTCAATTCTGTTGTATCCTAAACTTACGAATAAATAAATAAATCTATATAAAATGTGTCGATACTTGCCAAAAGCAATACGCTTGAGTGAAATAAATTTAAATTAGGTCAAACATTAATTTAATTTAAAATTTTTGCATTTTAAAAGCGCCGTGATTCCGCAACGGAAATACACGATCAGGGGACATGAAGTCATTGAAATCACGAACTAACCACATTAAAGTCACTTATTTTATATACCTATACGATTCTTGCATTTTCAAGTGTAAATCCATGAAAGTGAAGTGATGTAATATTTACTAGCATGGTGTTAAATGAAATCACTCTAATTTCATTATACACAGCTTGCAAGTTTAACGACATTTCAGGTAATAACTTAAATCATGATTTAACCTCAATTTACTACTAATTAGCTGATATTTGCATACATTCTCTAAGGTCAGCAGCATTTCTTGCCAAAATATTTCCATAAACATGACACAATACTATTAATTGCATTGATATGAGCATCTTGATTATACAGATTTAGATGAACCGTTTATTATGTAATAAATTAGTAAATCACGATTTCGCCAATTTAAATAAGCAAAAGTTTAATTGAATCTGCAAGAATTAGTGCAGAAAACCATGTGTCGGAATAAATCTGTTTTAAAACATGCAGGAAATCGCCTGTTGCGTTGTATTATAATGGCGGTAAATGTTTTGATATTACAAAAACTAGCTCATTTAACTTCGATTAAAGTTGATTTCTGAATATTTTACGCTTCTGAATGTGCTGGGTATTATTACGAATGAATTAAATAATGTATAAGATAGCAAAGTTCTTAATATGGCAAGCACGACTTTTTAACCGACTTCAAAAAAAAAGAGGTTGATAACCGACGTGTCGACATACACATATATTCAAAATTGTTACATATTGGTAAATACGGTATGAATGTTAATTTGAGCTTCAAACTAATGATATAAAAAATCGTCCAAAGGAACAAAAAAAATCTATAATATAATGCCAGCTCAAGATCGAAAATTGTCAGGTGTCAATAACAGGGATGCTGCCTATCTTTAGGAAATATTTAATATTATTTTTTAATACAATTAATACTTTAAAAATCATATATTTTAAATTCAGTTTCAAATTTAGCTTCAAAAAGCTAATACTTGTTATTGACCGTAGTGATGTCTTCTTCTTCAGCTGCCATCTCCTATCGGAGGTAGAATATCATCATTGCCACTCTCACTCTATTTGCCGCTACTCGAAAAAGTTCTACTGAGCTACAATTGAACCACTCTCTCAAATTTCTCAACCATGAAATTCTTCTTCTTCCGATATTTCTTCTTCCTTCTATTTTACCCTGCATGATCAATCTAAGCAACTCGTATCGCTGACCTCTCATTATATGACCAAGATATTGTAGTTTCCTTATTTTTATGTTGTTAATTATTTCATATTTTTTGTCCATCGCTGGCAATACTTCTACGTTAGTTTTTCTCTCCGTCCAAGATATTCTCAACATCTTTCTGTAACACCACATTTCAAAAGCTTGCAGTTTATTTATGTGTTCTTGTTTTAGTGTTCAGCCTTCCAACCCATACTGCAGCATTGAAAATACATAACATCTTAAAATTCTCATTCTTAGTTCTAGAGTGATGTCTCTGCTGCACCGAATGGTTTTCAGTTTTACAAACGCACTTCTTGCCATTTCTATTCTCGTTCTTATTTCTGTTGTTTGTTCATTATTTGCTGTTATCCATGTGCCCAAGTATTTGTATTTTTGCACTTTTTCTAAATTCACACCTTGCAACTTTATGGTTGTTTGTATGTTTTGTTTTTTTAGTTATTATCATATATTTAGTCTTTTTGGTGTTCATTTTTAATCCGTGTTGCTGGCAAACGTTATTTGTTTCATTCACTAGTTCTTGGAGTTCTTCAGCGGAGCTAGCTATGATAGCAGTGTCGTCTGCAAATCTTATGTTGTATACAGCTCTTCCGTTCATTATTATTCCCTTACTTTTCGTTAACAGTGCTTCTTCGAAAATCGATTCACTGTACAGATTGAATAGTAGGGATGACAAAATGCATCCTTGTCTCACTCCTCTTCCTATTTCAATTTCTGGACTTGTTTCGTTATCTACTATTATTTGTGCGCGTTGATTCCAATATAGGTTAGTTATTATTCTTAAATCTTTGTTGTCTATGTTTTTTATTCTTAGAATCTCATGTCTAATTTTATCAAGAGCCTTCTCGAAGTCAACATAACAAATGTATGTCGGTGTTCATATCCATACACCTCTGTGAAAGTACATTAAGTGCAAACAACACGTCTTTAGATGTCATATGTTGCCAAATACTCGTAATTTACAAAGTATTGTGCGATACCTCAGTGTACAAGTACTATAATTAAAACACTAGAGAAGTTATTTATTCACGTTCCACTTTCAGAAAATAATAGTAAAATGTGGTTTCAGTTAGCTCGTAGTGATCCCGGACTTGTGTCTACACAATCTAAAACATATTTTTGTGAAGATCATTTTGGTATAAATTTTGATAATATTTGTTTATTTTTCTTATACTAAAAATTATTATTTTTCAAAATTGAAAGATGACAATTGGAATTTAGAGGTTAGAAATAAAGTAATCAAAACTGGCTAACAATGTTTTTTTCTTGTTTTACTTTAGTTTTGAGCTTATAAATACCTATGATTTGTATTTTCAAGCCAAACGGCTTCACACTCCCTCCAGGAAGCGTTGACTCATACCAGGTATCCAAAGATACCAAAAGTATGAAGCTCTGTGTGAACCCATTCCATGTTACCGGATCCTAGGTGGCGAGGAAAACTGCTTTCTGAATCGGCTTATACAGATGCTCACTAAGGCCCAGTCCCTTGATATTCTGCAGGAGGTTCTTTAGTGCCACTCCAGTTGTTGATAAAATTATGGGAATCGTTTGGACGCTGTTGATTACTCATTGCCTTCGAATTTACACCTCCAGAGCTCTGTATTTGGCGATCTTCTCGTTGTATTTTGGCCCTAGGTTGTTCTTGTTAGGTACACCAATGTCGACTAGTGTAGTTCGCCTAGAATTTATCTGTTAGTATAATGGCTGATCTATTATCAGCAACTATCTAATTCGTCAGAACCGTTCGGTCCCAATATAACTTGAACTGGCCGTTCTCAAGAATAGGCTCTGGGTTGTATTTGTAAAACGCACTTTTCCTACCTGAAATAGGTTTAACTTATCTGATAACTCTTGGTGGAGTATCTTAGCAGCTGAGTTGTGTTTTTCCTTATACTCGGTTGCAGCAAACGCTTGGCATCCTCCATTTATGTGCTGGATTGTGTCTGATGTTCGAAAGATCATTTTCTATTGAGGGATCTTTGAGATGAATTTCCGCTAATTCTTCGTCGGAATAACCTGGTCTTGGATAGTTAACAAGAAGCCCTCCGTTTCCGGAAATATCTATCCTGAAATCAAGCAGTAGTTCGACGCCGAGTTGTCGACATTGTCCTGATTGACCTCATTTGGATGCCGTCCATGAAGTGGTTTCTGTAGTCAGGTTGTTAACTTCTCTTGGTCAGTTTTCTGGTGAAAATCAATATCCTGTTCCCTCAGCTATAGCGGCGTTGAATCGTCTGCCTCGCATATTGCTCCATGTCATGTAGAAATATAAACGTACGTTTATTATTTGTTGGTCGAGCTGCTTACCAATATCCACCAATCCTCTTCCTCCTTGATGTCTTGGAAACGTTGTAAGTTCAATAGCACTCCGAGGGTGATGTTTTTGTGCTCCATTTCACAATTCCAAAAGAGTAGCTAGATGTAGAGCAAGCGTACGTGATGAGCGCCTTAAACAAATGCCTTATGCTCCTGACAAATTCGATTGTCAATTCAGCTTTCATAGTGCGATGGTGAATTCTTTTGGTTTGTTTCATTCCTAGGCATTTGAATATTTGTTCTGCTTCCATTGCAACTATAGTTTCACCGTTCTGTATTTCAAATGCTCCTGGTTGTATTTTACATTTAACTATGTTCAAAATACGGCACTTGTCAAGTCTAAATTGCATTCTGATATCACCGGAGAACTACTTTACAATATTAAGCATTTGTTCCAACTGGTTTCTGGTAGCAGCCATCAGTTTAAGATCATCCAAGTACAGAAGATGATTCACTTTTACTTATATGGAGGCCTTCGCATTTCCAAATTCAGCAGAGAAAAAGTTACTGTTTGTTACGATGAAACTGACCACCGTAAAACAATCAATTCTCGACATATTCGACCTATTTGCCTTGATAATTCTACTTTTCATCATGGAAAAACGTCTTAAAATTATTTTCAAGGAGAGTAGTAAGCAAACTTCGAAGAAATTGTACGAAAATCTCTGTAAAATAATGTTAACCTAGCAACGTAGAATTTGACAGCGATGATGTTTGCCAGCAAGTGACATCGTGCACTTTGATTGGTGTTTGTTGTCACGTGATTTGAGAGTGATGTAATCACATTTTGATTATAAAATAAAAAGTAAATTCCTTTACTTAAAAATAAAGAGAAATATTGTGTTTTTTAGAATTTCTATTATGGAAACTACCATTTCGGGGCAAAATTATATTTTAATTTGAATACAGTTAATATCTCTATTTTTCCGAAGAAATCCAAAAATATCTGAAAGTAAAAGGTATGGAACGTGAGGCAGTTCATATAGCAAGATAACGGAGCCTCAATACTCAAAATTAGGATAGTTGGTGGTAGATTTTTGTCGTATATTTATCTGGAGAGCCCTCAGAAGATAAGCCGAATTATCTGCAGCTGAAATTATAAAGATTATTTAAATCAAAATATTAGATACAATGATTATATGGTGTTATTCGCTCAGCACTTTCTTCTCACATGTTTAAAAGCGCTGATGCTATAGTAAATATCGGAGTTCCCGTATGATCGATAATAAGTATATTCTTTTGAGTAATTGTCACTTTCAGTTCTGTCACTTGAAGTAATCATGATCACTTCGACCCAATGACAAGTAAATGCATATTCAAAAGAACATGACGTTATCAATTTCACTTTGTTCACTTTGATCAGTGATAATTTACTCAAAAGAATACAGCCAATGTCTCAGTCTCCGACTGATTTAGGATTCTGGTTAAGGAAGGTGTAATTGATGCGCTCCAAATGTCTTCCTTTTCTAATTTCTAGTTAAGAATAGCAAATATTGCGTAGTCTAACATAGTCTTTAATCTTTTTTGCATATCGGTTATTAAAATAACACATTATGCCTGAAAATTTTTCCCAATTATAATAACTTTTAGTTCCATCGAATTTATATTACACAGCTACACTTATTTACGAAAATTTCAAGCAATAAATAATAAACGTATCCCGTACAATAAACAATAATCTCAGTATATATTTATTTCGAAATGTAAACAATTTTATGATCGCAATGGTACATAAATTAAAAATTTTGTAATTTTCACGGTACCTATTTTTAAACCGTGACGTAACACTAAAAATAAGAAGTGAAAAACCAATAAAATCCGTATAAATAACTTAAGTCTGTTTGCTCGGTAATAATATGGAGCCCACATGTATGATTCTAAAAATTTTAATGTATTCTCAAGCGAAAATTTCAAAATTAAACTCTAAATATTTGTCGTAGCGTTAGTGATTTAATCCAGTTTACCACACCTAACGGTGTTTTTTACTATCATATTTACTTAATTTTGAAACTAGTTTGTTAATCACTTGATTATTATATAATTATCATTGTTATCTCAGTAACAAAAGTGTTTTTCATTATCATCGCTAAGTAAAGAAATTTTTAATGAGATATGAATTTTAAATAACAAATACATAGGCCTTAAATGATTTATCTTTTTCGAAACAAATATATGACATCGGTGGATTTTAGCTGTTTAAATTGATTTAAAAATTCTATCAATTCAAATTTGCTCAGCAAAACTACATAATGAATTAAACGCTAGACAATTTGTATTAGGTTGTCTGGTACTATCTAGACCTGAGTTATTTCTTGATTTTTCAAAATTTGCACTCCAATAGGGTGAAAAGGAATTAATAATTTCGTTTATAACTACTCCCAAGATCAAAGTCGCAATGAGTAACTGTTAGTAATATATATGAAAAAATGAACAAGAATTGAACTTTAGAATTGCAACTACTGAAGAATAGTTAGTTACACAGGCACATGCAAATAAGTGGTTTGTTCTTTAGATCAGAAAAGAAAGCTAGCACCCCAGTTTAAAAAAAAATGAAAAAACTACCTCACGAACGTATTGTACGCCAAAATTTCACATTTAGGGGAAACTGTGGTTGGGAGCAGAGAGCAATTCCGACCTCTAGGAGTCAAAATAGATAGATAGACAAGGTATTCGCAAAATATATCAGGATACTACATGGTAAAATAAAGATAGTAAATCATGTATATATATATATATATATATATATATATATATATATATATATATATATATATATATTGTGACGATTACGGTGGTATGGCGCACACGCGCACGATACGCTACACACTAGGCCAAAATATTGACCGGTTAAATAAAATAATAATAAGTTTCCTAAACTTATTATTATTTATCTCTGATTTTTTTTTAATTTTCCAAAATATTGCCAAAATTTAATGAAAAAAATTTAATATTTATTTGTTGAACGCCAGGTAAAAAACAATTATAACAAATTATAACTATTTCTTACCAATTTGAAATATTTTCAATTTTCAAAATATTCTATATAGATATGATGTGTTTCTACTTGTTAATTGACTCTTTCTCAGGTGAGTTCAGTTTTTTTTATAAGATCTCAATCAGACAATCAATACACAGAATGATTAAAACACAACATATAAATTTTATTTAACAGTAAATGAAAGTGGCACAATTTTTTAATAAATCTTAGATGCACTAATACGGTCAATGCTTCTACATTTCAAACAATAATATTTCAAATCAATATTAGTAATTATTCCCTTTTATTTATCATACATTGTCTTTTTAACAACCTGTATCACAAATTGGCAACGTTTTAGTTTTTTAGTTTCGCAATCATCTACTAGATGGTTATATTGCAGTTTAACAAGAAAAGCGTGGTTTATTTTACAAAACTGATATTATTTTAAACAAAATATCGTGTGCTGTATTGTGATTCAAGTGGTTAATATAGTTTAATACCTGATAATGATGATGATAAATATTATTTATGTTCCAACAAATTAGTATTGCAAGTTATTACTTATTAATTTAATTATTTTTATCTTACGAAAAGTTAGGTTGTTATAGATTCTAGTTTTTATTGTCTACCAAAAAATTAAAAGCTTTCTACTGCCTAGTCTAGTATAAATACCTTGTTTTGTTTTCTGTTACTTGGCTCCAATGTCATAAAACACAATTCCAGTTTTTTTTTTTTATTTATTTTCTTATTTAAAAACTTTCAAATGTCCAAAAATTTTATTGTCACTTCCTATAAAGTGAGGAATTGACAAATATTTATCCAAAGTTTCGTTCTATTATTTTCTTCTTTGAAAAATTCCAATTAAATTTTCATATATTCTTCTAATCACCATTTATCGCATTTGTTGTTGTCTGAGGGTTGAAAAAATTACTTCACAGGACAACTTAAAATTTTAATAATAATTACTTTTATTAAATTCTTTTAATTAACAACAACAAAACACATAACCCCTTTTTAAAAATAAAAATTTTTTGCTTTTGTTTTCTGGTGACGTATGAAAACTTCCATCTCCTTTTAAAACAATTGAAAATATGAGGTTATGAAAAATTTCAGGAGCACGAGAGACGCAGTGTTTTCAGCAAAATGATAACTTCAACGCTCTCGAAATTCCTACGCCTCGGCTTTATATATGCGGCTAAAACATAAGAAATTTCTACAATCTGATTGATCAGATTCTTTGTATATAAAATTAATAAAAATTACCATTTTGCACATTGTAATTTATGACTATTTTTTTTTTTAATTTTGTTCGAAAAAACTCTAAAATGTTTATTGTTGCTTCGGATATTATTATCTTATTATTAAATAAAATTTTCTTAACATCTTAGTACCAAATTTGTTTAAAAAAAAACTTAAATCTACCTTTTAAACTAATTAGATATATACTATATTTTTCAGTTTTGCACAACTTATGGTTTTTATTTCTACATAGTTTGTTTAAAAATTCTTAAATCGATAATATTCTTAGACGGCAGGTGTAATATCCTGCCGATATACCTTGGAATTTATGGTTCATATATCAGTTATTTCCTGCCAATGTTACTCTCGGTCCGATACGGCTCCACTGACGAGATCATGAAGTGATCGAAACGCGTATGGAGAGAGGACCAGAGCGATATTTGCAGGAAATAAACTGTTTGTACATATATTTTTCATATTCTCTGCCTGAAAGAAGAATTACATATATAACAAACTATTTAAATACGGCAGAAAGATTTCTTTATTTCTTACTGAAATTTTGATTGTTTAAAAATTACACTTTACTCCGTTGATTCATAGATGTCGTTCGACTGGCGAGATTTTTCAATCTGACATCGAAGTTGGTAGACGGCAGGTGTAATATCCTGCCGACATACCTTGGAATTTATGGTTCATATATCAGTTATTTCCTGCCAATGTTACTCTCGGTCCGATACGGCTCCACTGACGAGATCATGAAGTGATCGAAACGCGTATGGAGAGAGGACCAGAGCGATATTTGCAGGAAATAAACTGTTTGTACATATATTTTTCATATTCTCTGCCTGAAAGGAGAATTACATATATAACAAACTATTTAAATACGGCAGAAAGATTTCTTTATTTCTTACTGAAATTTTGATTGTTTAAAAATTACACTTTACTCCGTTGATTCATAGATGTCGTTCGACTGGCGAGATTTTTCAATCTGACATCGAAGTTGGTAGACGGCAGGTGTAATATCCTGCCGACATACCTTGAAATTTATGGTTCATATATCAGTTATTTCCTGCTAATGTTGCTTTCGGTCCGATACGGCTCCACTGACGAGATCATGAGGTGATCGAAACGCGTATGGAGAGAGGACCAGAGCGTTATTTGCAGGTAATAAACTGTTTGTACATATATTTTTCATATTCTTCGCCTGAAAGGAGAATTACATATATAACAAACGATAAAATTCTTCTTCTATTTCGTACATTAATGTTCGTTTTTCACTAGTAACAGTGTTTCTGTTCGAATTTCGCACTAATTTTTCACTACACGCACTTTTTGTGTCTTGTGAATGATTGTTTTTATTGGGACCCAAGATGATATGTAACACATTATTATTAGTTTTTTAAACGCTTTCACAAACTTTTTATTCAATCAAAATATATATTTGTTTATAATAATACTTCCTCTGTCTAGTTCAATTTTTTTTATAGCTTTTTTATTGAACTTTATTTTTTATGGAGGAAAATATGTCATATTTTTGAAGAAAATATCAGTTCTAAATTATTTACTTAGTCAAGAATTTTGGAATATATTGTCTGTTTCTTAAGACTATGTTTGTTTATATATATCATAAATTAAACAAAACATATTAAACTAAGCTTAAATCTAATCTTATCACTTTATATATATATATATATATATATATATATATATATATATATATATATATATATATATATATATATATTTATTTATATATATATATATATATATATATATATATATATATACTGCTTCGTTTAGGCGGTAAAGAACGTCAAAGTTTTAAGAAAATATTGATTTTTCCCAAATTTAATTATCGCTGGTATATGGTCTAACACTATAATATAACTTTCTCTAGTGGTATAGCGACCGGCTATAAAATAGTGTAAATGTTATAAAAGTGGCGTTACTTGTAAATGTCGCTTCTGATTTTTTATATCATTAGCGTTATGACAACCTAGATATTTCTATCGAACAATCGCATTTATTTGGAAGCTTTTTTACCTCTTGAATAATTTTCTTTAGATTGGCGGTTTTGCTAGGAAAAAAACTTTCAGTTACATGCATACAAGAGAGAATTGGTAATACTCTTATGTGTAAATGTAGCTTCATCGGTGAAAAATATAACTTTAATTAACTCATGATATTATTCATAATTTTCTAAAATTCGATGAAAGGGTAAAGAAGTTCCTGATGAAGGACTTCCTAAGCCATAAACTTGGCAATTTCTTCGTCGAAACCTACCTTCCTAGTACTAGTACCTGGATCGGCTGCTGTTCTTTCAAGAATCTTTTTTTCCATTTCAACACTTCTAACCGATCTTGCTCTTTCGTTAGCACTAAAATTATTTTTGAAGCCTCAGATTTCGCATAGCCTTCAATAGACATTAGTGAAAGTTTTGGCACAAGGGATATTTTTTTCAGGATATGCCTCCAGATATAACCGCCTTGTTTCTCATGCATTTTCTATTTGCTCTCGCATAGTCAAAATGTATGTCGCGATATTATTTATTTGATTATTCTTGAGCCATTTTGTAAATAGTTAAACACCGCTTTGTAAGATGTTTACTAATTTCACGTCTACTAACAGAGAAGGTACCTGAAGTGTTCGGCTCCGATTTTAATGAAATGTCAACATGTTGTAAAGGGTACAAAAATAAGAGACAGGTATCTTTTTATCTGCGAAGATTCATTTTAACGGGATGAAAACCCCCTCTAAAGTTCAATATTCGTTGTTCGAAATGATGTTAATCTATGGTTTTTTGCCCCCAAGGATACCATCCCTTATTTTTTATAAGGATAAACCATCTATTCATGTACGTAATCTAATTCTAAAAATGACAAAATTTGATATAATTGTTTAAAATTTTTTTTTTTCACGAATACCATAAGAAACTTAAGTTGACGGGTTTCGGGGTTTCTAAAAATAACTAGTAAAAGAGAGTGAACCACGCCCAAATACTTTTGTTTTTTAAATCTCAAGTTCTATTGAGATATCTTTACAAAACAAGATGGAAATTACTTGCTATTTGAAATGATGTAGAACTAAGATATATTTATCCCCAAGAATATCATCCCTTATGTTTTATAAGTTTTTCGCGCAAGAAATTTAATTTTAAAATTACGAAATTTAATAAAATTGTTTGAAAATATTTTTTTCACGAATGCCATAATAAACTCAAGTTGATATCTTTTGAAAAACTAGTAAAAGATCGTGAGTCACCCTCAAATACTTTTTTTCAATATCTCAAGATCTAATTAAGATAACTCTACAGAACAAAATGAAAATTAATTGTTATTCGAAATGATATTAAATTATGGTACTTCCGAGGATATCATCCCTTATTTTTCTATTAGAATAAACCATATATTTGTGCATATCACTTAAGTTGTTGTGTTTCGGGGTTTCTAAAAATAAACTAGTAAAAGGGGGTGAGCGGGGGTGGCTTTTTTTGACATGTCAACGAGATAACTTTACGAAAAATAAATGGGAATTATTTGTTATTTGAAATGAAGTTCAACTATAGTATTTTCACCCTTAAGGATATCATTCGAAGAATGTCTGTTGTATGTTGATATGAACATTACAGAGAATACTGAATTGTATTTTAATTAATAAGAAAATATAACTTATTTCATTGGTTAAGCATTCATGCCTGTCAATTATTATAAGTTATGAAAAATAGTAAATAAAATGACGGTTTACTTTTATAAAAAATAAGGAATAATATCCTTGAGAACACCATATTTTAATATCATTTCGAGTAACAAATAATTTTAATTTTGTTTTGTAGATATATCTTAATTAGAACTAGGGGTATTAACCCTCAAAAAAATTTTAGTATTAAATTACGTGCGCTAATAGATGTTTTACCGCTATAAGAAATAAGGAATGATATCTTTGGGGGTGAAAATACCATAATTCAACATCATTTCAAATAACAAGTAATCTCCATTTTGTTTTGTAAAGATATCTCAAATAAAACTTGAAATTTATAAAACGTATTTGGGGGTGGCTCACCTTCTTTTACTAGTTTATTATTAGAAACCCCGAAACACGTCAAGTTAGGTTACTTATGGTATTCGTAAAAAAAATATTATCAAACAATTTCATAAAATGTCGTAATTTTTGGAATTAAATTACGTGTGTAAATATATGGTTTACCGTAATAAAAAATAAGGGTTGATATTCTTGGGGTAAAAATACCTTAGTTTAACATCATTTCGAATAAAAAGTAACTTTCACTTTGTTTTGTAAAAATAATTCACTTAGAACGTTAAATATTTCAAAAATTCTGTTTTTAGGAGTGAACTTTAGGGGCGGTATTCACCCCGTTATAATAAATCTCCACAGATAAAAAAATAAGCGTCTCTTATTTTTGTACCCTCTACAACATATTGAGGTTCCATTAAAATCAAAGCCAGACATTTCAGGTACCTTTGTTGTAAGATACAAGGAAGTTTTTATTTATTAACAATTTTTTATCAAATAAAACTTTTCTTACATATTTGTCAGATTTAACTCAATTTGAACCATGGTAACTTGATTTTTTGCTATCATTTTAAAACTGATTTCATTGATAACACAAATTTTAATTTCGATTTCCGCCTAAACGGTGTGTTTTATCGACTCGGATAATGAGTACCTGTTTTATTACATATTCTTTTGTCTTTAAAATGGCATATCTTATTTTTTCAATAACCGTCAAAATAAAAAAGATATGTGAAAAATCAAATTTAAATTTCAGGTAAAGAGACTCCTGGCGGCACAGTAGAGAAACATTTTCATACCAAAATAATAGAAGTTATTAAGCCTAGTCCGTGTACTAAATATTAACTGGATAAATTAAAAACTAAGTGCAAGACGTTAAAAAACAGTATTGGGTTAGCAACTTTTTGTTATATGATTTACTGCCTTTATTTTACCATGTAAAATCACCTCTCCAAGTATTTTGATACGTTATCCACACACTGTGTATAATAAAGAATTATATTAAGGGGTAAAATCACATTAATTTTAAGAGAAGATGTGCAGTTGAGAATAGCAACCACAGAGGGGGAGTTAGTTACATAGGCATGCGCAAAAAAGTGGTTTGTTCTTCGGATCGGAAAAGAAATCTGGCATCACAGTTTGAAAGCAAAATGCAAAATAGAACTACCTCAAGAATGTATTATCCGCCAAAATTTTAAATTTAAGAGATTCGGGGAGGGGGGGGGGGTGTGGAAAGTTTCGGATCTCTAAGAGTCAAAATACATAGGTATATATTGATCCAATCTAATAAACAGATCACGTTTTTTTATGCCTGTTTGCAAACAAAAATGTGATCTGTTTATCAAACAAATCAAACCAATGTATACCTTTGTATTTTGATCTAAATACACCAAATCTGGCATTGGAATTACTTCATCGCCTTCCAGTCGATTTTAAATGCAGAATTTTAGAAGATTTTATAATTTTTAGGGTAATTTAAAAAACAACGGAAGTGATTAAGCTTCTGGAGATCAAATTTTCATTCGAATAAAATTAATAAAATACGCCATGTTAACTTTATTTAACATACCTAATTTTATTATTAAATGTATTGTTTCTTTCTATGGGAAAAACAAGTATAAAAATTTAATTAGTTTTAATAGAAAATTCTTATTTTTTCGAAGTTATTTAAATAAATTTTGTTAAAAAAAAAACATTAAATATTGTGTTGTTTCATGTATTTTAATGGAAGTGATTAAATTAATTTATTTTACAGGTAGAAATTGGAAAATACGACTTATGTGGGTGAAAGTCGAAAATTTGTTTTTTGAGAAAACTATGTGGGACGGTCAAACAAAAAAAAAATAGGGAGTTTGCAATAGTTTCGTATGTCAACTATTCCGAATGATTACATCATCTTTTTAGACCACTTTCTTCCTTACAAAATCCCCTGATTTATTTAATAGGCGATTCATCATATCTATTTCAAATCGAATGAATTAAAATACAGCTCAAATCACATTTTTAAAAACACCTGGTTCTAAAAATAAAACAAAGTCGTAAAGGTTCCTTTGTCTATCTTTTATATATGGTACCACAGTACCACAACATTGTGATACAAAGACCATTGTGGGTGGCGCACCAGACGGCACCATAAGAAATAAACTAGCATGTAAAGTACCACCGGAGCTGACGTTTCAAAAGGACTGATACATATTAGACTACGTTATTTAGAGTTTTTAAAAAGGCGTTTTCCTTTTTTTCCAAAAGGATTTTATTTCAAGGTGTAACGGGTTTATGGTTGACGCCACCTACGAAATTTATGAGTGATGTCAAGGAACCCTGTCGCTGATATACTAGAAGTACTTAATGTGGTGGACCACAGGTACCGAATAAAATTTATATTGAATTTCAAATTGCAGATTAAAAATTATTTATTAAAAAAAAATAAGTAGGTTTAAGAAAAATCGTTGATTTTACGATTGCATATTAAAAAGTAATTTTTTCCAAGGAAATGTATTTTTACTATTTTGCTATTTTGCAAGATAACGTTTAGACTAGTTGCCTATATACACTGTGACCCACGACGAACTGTCGCAATCAATTTGTAGGAAAATAGACTTTCGAAAATTTTTCAAATTTGTCATTTTACTAATGTCGACGGGGGCAATTCGGCTAAAATATTTTCAAGATGATGGTACTTCCAATTATACTGAAATTTGATGCTTTTTTCTTTATTTTAAACGGGCCACTGTTTGTATTATTTTATTTTTAGATTTTACGCAAAATTGTAGACAGGTCCTATACCTAAGTCTAACTATTTATGATTTGTTTTAAATTTTATGTCAAAAATGGCGTTTGCAGGCCTGAACATAACTATTAATTTCTCCTATATGAAAGATTTTATTATTTAAAGGTGGTGGATTTCCTTCTAGAAGGGAATCTACTTTAGTTGACTGTATTGTTATTTTGATAATAAATAAGTACAGAGTAATCAAAAACTAACATTTTTTTTAAAGTTAACTCTCCTATTTTTATAATGTTATTTTACTAAGCATTAAAAATAAGCGTGACTTTATATACGGTTGTCTATTCCAAAAATTTGTAGTTTTTGAAATAATGGCAATTTAACAATTTTATATTGCAAAATGCTAAAGGGCTGACCTACACAGGAAAATAACTTCTTTTAATAAATGTTCAAAATTTCCGCCCTGAATATCCGAACATTTTTCGCACTCAGAGCTAGTACGTCATAGGTGGCCGCTCTAATTAAATCTGGAGATAAACCTTCGAATCCGCCACTTACCGTTGCCATATAGTCCTTTATTGTTGTCGGTGGATTACAATAAACGATGTTTTTTATCTTTTCCCATATAAAATAACTTAAGACAGTCAAATAAGGAGAAGGAGGGGGGACTGTTCGCGAGGTGTAATACTGGATAAAATCCATCCGACTTTAAGTTTAAGAATCTTAAGAAACGATACTGAATATTTTCTAATTTATCAGAATGTATATGGTAATACGGATACCAGATAACTGAGGCATATTCCAATCTGCTTCGTACAAGAGAATAATATAAAGTGCTTATGACCTGGAGCGACTGAAATTCATGACTAAATTTTCGTTAAAAAGCACAGCATTCGTACTATTAATATGATTAACAAATGTGAGTCTGCAGTCAAACGTGACTCCCAGGTCCTTATTGCCGTTAACTCGCCTTAGAAAAGTACCTTTGATCCCATAATCATGCAACAGTGGAATGTTACTTCTTGAAAATGACATAACATTGCACTTGTCTACGTTCAGAGGCAATTTGTTTTTTAGACACCAAGCATTTAATGTCATAAGATCCAGTTCAAGGCTCAAGCAATCGCTAGGATTCCGTATGTTCCGGAATATCTTTAAATAATCTGCATCTACTAGGCAGCTGTTATTCAACCTACATGTGATATCGTTAATAACAACGTTAAAAGGTAAGAGACCCAAAGCAGATCCTTGAGGAACATTCGACGTTACTATAAAATTATTAGATCTATGACCACGGTTTTCAACATAGTGAGAGCGGTTGAATTCGTAGCTTTTGAAAAATCTAATAAGATTGTCATTAAAACCGAAGTCCGACAATTTGGAAAGTAAAACACTGTGATCAAGTCGATCAAACGCTTTGGAAAAATCTGTGTAAATGACATGAACCTGAGTGCCAGAATCAATACGTTCTTAAACATACTGCGCAATAGTACAAAGATTGGCCACAGCTGACTTTCCAGAAGCAAAACCACGCTGTTGATCGATCATAAAAGGCGCTATGTAAAAGGATATTTGTTCCTGAAGAACCCGCTCAAATATCTTTCCAAAATTGCACATTATCGCTCTGAGGCGAAAATTTTCGGCCCTGGTTTTATCATTCTTTTTAAAAACCGAACAGATTGTTGATTTCTTCCATAAATCAGGAAAAATACATTTCTAAATGTATAAATTCAAAATTATAGACAATGGCTCAGCAAACGCCCAAAAACAATCCTCTCAACGTCTTTATACAATATTTTAGATAATGAGATAGAGTAAGAATTGCAATCATGACTAGAAGTAGGTACATAAAGAGTAGAAACAATAGAGGACTCTTTGAATAATTTCGCAAGTGAAGTTACGATGTCAGTGGGATTAGTTACTTCATGAACTTGATAAGACATAACGGATGACAGAGTACCATTAGACTACCTAAGATTGATGTAGGACCAGAAAGATTGAAGGTTCTTTTTAAATTTAGCTTCAACATTTGCAAAATAGGCACTGTAGGACGTACGGATAAGATTTTTACAACGATCCTAGCATTCCTGAAAGATAAATAATCACAAATCTCATTAGATCGTTTATATTTCCGCCATAGCAACTCTTTATTTTTTAATAAGCGAATTACCTCTTTAGTGAGTCAAGGTGCGTACTTACTATGCCTGTATAAGATATTTGGTACCGTCTCATTAAGAATTACATCCATATGCTGATAAAATGCCACCACAGCCTCTTTAACAGCAAGACCCTAACGCAAAAAAGACCAGTCACTGTCAACCAGAAGCTGGTAAATCCTAGGAAAATCAGCCTTTCTAAAATTAAATGTGTACTGTTCTTTTAATTTAAATATTTTGTTGCAGGTTCGATAAGGGCATATTATCAACAATGGAGGATAATACACATCCATAGATAACATTGCCGAATCAGATTCAACAACTCTGCAAAAGTTCAGTGTGCCAAACACCAAATCAAGAAGCCGATTGTTGTGATTTTTTACATTATTGAACTGAAATTGAAATTATAGAAGTTAGCAAAATTATTAATGGTATGTAGTTTTGGACTGTCCGTTGCACAACTGATGTCCGCAGATGTATATTTGGGAATATTAAAATTACCCCAAAACAATATGTTCGAGACACCATGCAAATCCGAAAAGTCGTTAAGATTTACAAATAAATCGTCTTAAGCCGTGAAACTGGATGGTATATAAATAACAATTACAGGAAAAGTACAAAAATTAGCTTTGATAGATAATCCTAACGCTTCTAGAATATTTAAATATATAACATATAATTTAAAATGAGGAGATAATTTGCTTTGTATGAATTACCATTTATGTTTTCTTCATAAAACTGTAGTTTTACTATTCCATCATTTCTTATAGCACAAATTACGTAAGATTGATAGGTTTCTTGAAAATTCTACAATCTTATTGCAGAAGGATTTGAATCACTCCAAAAATGGGAAATGTGTCTGTAAAAAAAGCCATTTTTCTCAAATTTTTCATTATCAGTCCAAATTATGTCTAAAAATCGAGGTAAGATTCTTATCATCGTTAATATAAAATTGCACTCCTTTTGACAAATCAGGATCTCTTAGACAAAGATTATAATAGCTATCGCTGAAATAATCTTTGATAAAACGAAATAAATGCCAGGGCAAATCACAAAAAACAAATAGAACATTCAGAATGAGAATGAATGATATTTTTTCCAGTTTAGCTGACCAGATCGTTATGACATCGAAATAGCGAGGCTTAAATTGGCAACAACGTGCTCGGTCGCGGCAAAACTACGTTCGGCCCGATAGAGCCACGTCCTCAATCGCCTGGCTACATAGAACTTACCAAAAATTTTACATAGCGTGAGGTATCTATAGCGTTAGCCATAATAATATTTGCATCCTCGTGCATATAATTTAATCACCCAAGCATGATTTTTATTAATAATTGTCAAATGGCAAGCAATAGTGATATTTCTGTAGTGCCTTATTGTTTTTTTTTTTCGCAGTCATTGCCAACTTATATAACAAAACTTAAAAGCCGTATAGCGTTTTTACAATACAAAATTGTTAAATTGTCGATATTTGAAACACTACAAATTTTCGATTTAACCTTTTTCAACGTCACACTTAATTTTAATGCTAGATAAGATAACATTATAAAAATAGGAGGTTCGACTTTAGTAAGTTATCAAATTTTTAAAATTTTACAAAATCTATTTTCCGACAAATTGATCACGGCAGTTCGTTATGAGACACACTGTATATGTATTCTCCTTTCAAGCAGATAGAGGCAAGAATATAAACAAACAGTTTATTTCCTGAAAATAAAACACGAGTTTATTCTCCATACGCGTTTCGACCACCTCATGGTCTCATCAATGAAGCTGTATCGAACCGAGAGCAACATTTGCAGAAAACAACTGTCTATGTAAAATATAAATTCCGAGACATGTCGGTAGTATATTACAACCTGCCGACTTTTCTGCTCGAAAGGAGAATACCTATATATAGGCAACTATTTAAACACAGTAGAAAAATATATTTTTTTATTTCTTATAGAAATCATAATTTTTCACGTTAAGAGTGTGGCATTGATTTTTTTCAAACTTCATTAATATGTAGATGCAATTTGTAAAAATAATATAAAATTTATTTCACATGGAAATCGTAAATAGAAGCAGGATAATAAAGAAAAAAGTAAGTTAATTATTGCTGTGTAATGTGTTAGCCTTCCAAAACTATTCTTCACCAAACCTTCTCCTTCAACTTTATTTTTCCTTAAAAGCTGGGTACAAGCATGTCAGCTACTGTAATTATATAGTGTAAAAGTGTAAAGATACATACATACATACATACACCCCCGGGGGGCCTAAGGAGTAATAATTATCTTTATTAACCAATAATCTGAAAAAATATGATAATGAATAATAAATTGAATATTTGAAAAGTGAATTTATGACTATAATGAATTTCAAATGACGCTAATCGGATTTATTTATACCACAGAAATTATTTACTGTCGTATTTCCGTATAGAATAATAATTTTGCTCTTATTTTCAAGGTCAAAAATTTATTTTATCACACACTGAGTTTTGGTTTTAATTACGAACTTTTATGTCTTAGTTTTATAGTCACCTTTATTATAACCTTCACGGGTACCACTCTTATCCTAAAGCAAAGCTCTTCTCCAATTTACGATTATGTCTGCCTCCTCTCAGATAAAGTAATAAGCTTTTCTTTAACACCCAAACAGGGTTTGCTTATTATCTATACCATGAAACTCTACCATGCATCTTTATCAACTAATGCATGTAAAATCCTACTCCCATATCTAGAAAACCTTTTATAACCGGCCGCCTTTAACATTACAACTTATTTTTTTCTTCAGAAACAGGTTTATCATGCTGGTTTGATTTTTAATTTGTACTTGGGAAATAAGCGCTTTATGGGTACAGTAGTTGTCTAATTATTTATTGAAAAAATTTTAAGGAAAATAATTATACTTCATTAATAAATACTGTAAAAATGAAGTAAAAATCTTTCAAAAAACAAACGTTTAATTTTGTTGTTATCAGCAACCTTTTCAAAGATTATTGAAAAGGTTTTTGATAACAGAATAATCAATTTTGTTTATAACTACAATGTTGTAACTCCTGCTCAACAAGGCTCTCTTTCAGGAAAGTCCATAGAATCGAGTGGTGCAGTTCTTTGGATTACGTTTTTCAGAGTACTGATGAGGCAAAACATATAACGCAGTATGTATAAGTACAAATATTTTCTACTATAATTTAATGATTAAATTTAAATCAATTTTTTACCTAGATTATACACAAACAGCAGTCAATTATTGAAATAATTTAACTTACCTCGCCTAAATATTATTAATAGTTTGCCTATGTTACAATATTACTCCTGAAAACGTTATTGTTTTGCTGATGTATAGTTGTAATGCAATACAAGCTAATCGATTAGAACGTATATGGAGTTGCCTATATAAGAAGTGGAGTTTAATTTCGTCTCATAAGTTTCATGCAGGTTGCAAGTCGACCTGCAAACTTGTGTTTAGTTTGTCCCACAAAATATCCCTCTACTAGAAAAATTTCTTTTATGCAACCCACTGGATGAGTATTTGAACTTTTGCTTCCAGTCGCGCGTGGCGCTGCCTGTATCAAATAAAGGTTTCTTCTTCAAGAAGTTATTAATGAATGAATGAATAAATGAAAAGGGGTGGTGATACTATATCATCGATGCCTAAGCCTCCATTGGGCCCTGTACATCCCACCATAGCTGCCTTTGCGGATCCAAGCAGCCGCGTTAGTTGAACTTGCCTACCCGCTTCCGGTAACAAAATTGTATGTGTTGGGCACTCTCTGAGGACATGGTCAACAGTTTCATCGTCCTCCAAACACTATCTGTACGTCGGGTCGTCTTCGACACCGATTCTATGAAGATGGCCCCTGGGGTGACAATGTCCTGTCAAGATCCCACCACAATTCGCAGCTCTTTCCTTCCCAAGAAGAGAAGCTTAGCGCTAGGCCCAGTTATATGTTCTTAGTGCAGCTCATTCCAGGAGCTCCCCTCCATGATTCAACAAATTTGCTTTCCAGCAACGATTTTAATTCCCTTTTGCCAATGGAAATTGGGACAGGTAGTATTGGTTGGTGTCCATATGGTTCAGTTGCCGAACCCAACTTTGCCAGATGGTCTGCTTCTTCATTCCCGTGTATGCCCAAGTGATTCGGGGCCAATACGAGTCTGACTGTGCAGCCATTCCTTATCATACCATTTAGTACGTCCTTGCACTATTGTATGTATTTATTACTCTATTCCTGTCTATGTCCCTCTCACAGAAATGGGTACACTGCAGAATAGCGTAAATTTTCGCTGTAAAGATTGTCGCGCATTATCCGAGAGGGTAGTATTCTCTGACTCCTGCGCTTCTGCCGAATACTCCGGCTCCGGCTCTTTTAGCTTGTCAAGATCCATCAGTCTACCACCAGGATCAATTTTTCGCAGTCCTCTCTACTTAGTAGAAATATTTCCAGGGAGAAGTTCGGTTTTAAAAGAGGCGTCATGTAATCTGTCCGCATGTCCGCTCTTTTCCAGACACCTGAGTAGCCGCCCGTTCCAATTCCAATATGTCCTAGGCAACTGAGACGATAAACAGTCTTTAGAGCATCGTTCTCTATGTATAAGTGAAAAGGAGGCAGGTTCACCAGGACTTCAAGAGCCCTGGTGGAAGTAGTTCTCATCGCACTCAATATTCCCACACAAGCCAATCTCTGAACTTTGTCAAGCTGAAGAATATGTTTGCGCTTTGTTGTACTACGCCATCATACAATAGCGGCGACGTTATCATGGGGCGGATCACCATAGTGTATATCCAAAATAGCACTTTTAGATGTCAGTCCCCATGTACACCCAAAGGCTCGTACGTTATCATGGGGCGGATCACCATAATGTATATCCAAAATAGCACTTTTAGGTGTCAGTCCCCATGTACACCCAAAGGCTCGTTTACAAGCCCAGAAAGCACATATGGCTTTCTTGGTTTGAGACCAAATATGATCATTTCAGCTTAGTCGTGAGTCTAGAATTACTCCCAGGTATCCCTTAAATTGAAGAGTCCTTCCCATCAATGTAATTGTGGGAAGTCTCCCCATTCTCCTCTTTTTTGTAAAGAGTATCACCTCGGCCTTGTCCTGATTTATCCAAGCCCCTCCCCGTAGCACCATCGTTCCGCGATCCGGAGGGCCCTCATCATTGGCCCCTCCAGGTACCGGATATCACGACCAGGGCACAAAATGACCAGGTCATCAGGATAGGCCTGTGAATACAAACTGGCATCATTCAGTTCACTCAACAGGTTGTCCACCACAAGGCTCCACAGCAAAGGCGATAGTACTCCTCCCTGTGGAGAGCCCCTACTTGACAGCGCTTTAACAGTTGTTAAGCTCAGCATATATTATTCTCTGAGTTAACATTGCTCCGATACATGCGACTATTTTCGGTTCCGAGCCTCGTCGTTGTAAAGAATTGCAAAATATGTGTAATTTTTTGTGGGATACCTTTAAAACAAAAGTATGTAAGACTCCGGTGAATACTTGCAAGGAATTATTGATGAGGGATCCAATATAGTGACCTTGAGTACATAAAAACTGTTAATAATTGAAAAAATGAGTAGTTCGTTTAAAAACGCAATAATTAGACATTAAATTAAAAAAAAATGAAAACATAAAGATGACAACTTCAATTATAACTTAAATGAAACTCGCGCAAGTAGTCAGTCAATTAGATCTAACGACCAAAATTATTTAAATTCAACTGAAGCATAAATATAAATTTTTCATGTTCTTTTTAAATTTAATGTCTGCATTAGAAAGGAAAATACCGATTATCATAAAAATTAAATATACAATTTTACGTATTAACAAAAAATTAAAATTTCAAAACTGCAAGTTAATATATAAAAATAATTTTTCGGTAAAATACATTAAAATCCTACTTTTAAAAATATACAAGAAATAAAATATCGCTCCAAAATAATGTGCTTTATATCTTGCATAGCTTTATTTTAGCATTTTAATTAAAAAAAAAAGAATGAATATGATTTTGTAATGCGCGCCCGCTCACACACATATATAGACACAAACACATACATACTTTCGCGTAAACGCACACACATACATACTATACTTTCCAGTTCCATACTTCTATTTTACCCACTAGCATTAATAGCTGCAGCTCGGTTAGCTTTTAATTTCCTTTTCTAAATACCATACATACATATCGTAGTATACTGTGTATGCGTCTATCTCTCTCTCTCTCTCTCTCTCTCTCTCTCTCTCTCTCTCTCTATCTGTCATTCCATTTTACGTACTAGTCATTCTGTACACTGTATATATTCCTGCCTCTCTCTATTCCTCTTTCTATCTCCTTTTCTGCCCCCTGAGGCTTAAATACTTGCTTCGTTCTATTTTCTACCACCTTTTCGTAATCGAATATTCTACTTATTATTTTGAAAAAAATGTATTAAAAAAATATGCTGCATCTATTATCTCTAATAGGTAAGATGATCGAATACGACAGAATATATAAAATTTTTTCTAAATTAAGTTCATTTTTGTTCATTTTGAAGATGTAAAAACCACATGTAGATATTTACTTCTAACAATATTTTGGTGAAATGATTAATATACAATAATTTACTTAAATAATTTGCATAACTTGAGAAATTGATTTCATTTTATTAGATTACGATTCATCAAATCTCCAATATTCTACGTGCTTTCAAAGGCAAGTGTCAATTTCTCGTTTCTCTTTTCACTTGCTGTTACTCGGACAAAGGTCCTGTTCCCAATGGTTCACAAGAAGGAATTTAGGGAAAAGGGCCGTGCTATGAACGGTTTCTACCTCTAGGGAGATCACTTTAGCCAACTCAATGATTAAAATATCCTAACTAGAAACTTTTTGATTGAATTTTGGCCAGAAATTGGGGCCTTCGGCCCCATTTTGCTTCTAAATAAAGCAGTATTGGATATAACTAAGTTGACTTAAATCGACTTATTTTGGCGTCAAGACTCTGTCACCAAACATGTACCCGTATTTTCCGGACACACCGTATACATTTTGAATAAAAGTTGGGCCCCAATATTTTAGTGAGAATTTTTATTGCTGAACTTAATTTATGCATAATCTAAACTGACATAAAATTCTTAATGAAAAAATTGTCTGAAGCATATAGGAATGCAGCTGCTGTGGTCTGTTTTTTTCCTTTAAAATTATACTCTTATCACTGTTATCGCGCACTTAGAATAGTTAAACTTTAGTATTAAAGTAATCTTTATTTGTAGAAGTATGAGCAATATCGGCTATTAGGTCAGACACTTCAATAATTATTTTCTTGTGCTGTCTTATCACACTGCCTTCGTTTCTTCTCGTTTAAAAAGAGGCACTAAGATGCCGGCACATCGATTTTTTATTCTGTGCCGCCCTCGTTTGACTCGAAGTAGGAAATGTGGCGCCAAATTCCGATCTCATAGGCGGACAAAAGAGAATTCAATAGAATTATAAATATACGAAAGGAGCCACTCTATCCTTTGAAATATGACAATAGGAAATGCAGCGATGCGTGTGTCTTCTACACTTTGTGTTTTAAGGAATTATTTTTGGTGAGTATTGAATAACACATTAAAGTTAGCTGAAGGCGAAACGTAGGAAAGAACATATTTTTGAGTTAAGTCTAAAAATATAAATGAAGTTATATTCATGATAGTAGATAATAATCAAGGGTGAGTATAAATATGGCGAGCTGAGTACGTGACGCGCGCGTGACGAGCTTGCAAAGAACCTCTTTGAACTTTGCCGGTTCGCACCCTTATCTTCGGTGCCTGGTTCCAAAAGAGCATCTGAGCAGTGTAAACCTATAAAGGGTAAAAATAAATAAAAATACATATGCTTAGTTTTTAAGATACATAGTGTTAAATTTTATTATTATTTTTAATTTCTTAAATTTATATCATTTCTTTTTATAAATAATTAGGTCAATTTTAAAACACTTTTTACTGTTCTCATAAATTAATTATTCTAGATTTTCCAAAAAAAAAATACATAAGTAAGAAATCATACAGTATTTGTTTTAATCAATTTTCATTTACATTTATTTTAACCAACAGACAGTAAGAAAAATGCAACATAATAATAACAGAATTTGAACAACAGTAACAAAATGTTAATAACAGAAATTACAACAAATATTGAAAATGACCACTCTCAGTCATAATGCAAAAATCCGATCTTCGTCTTAAGGAAGCGCGTGTTCGTTGAAATAATCCTGGAGTATTTCTTATCCTTTCGCAAGATGCAATCACGCGATTTCTCAAATCTTCAATATCTCCAACAGGAGATGCATAAACCAAAAATTTACAGGATTTAGATCCGGAAATCGGGCAAGCCAGTGTTGAGTGCTTCTTTGACCTATCCAAGAATTTGAATACACTGCCTCTAAGTGACAAGATATATTGATACTGAAATGTGCTGAAGCGCCATCATGCACAAACCATAATTCTTGTCTAACTTGCAGAGGAACCTCTTCAAGAAGGGCAAGTAATTGGCCTCAAGAAATGCATGTGGATTTTCTTCAGTCCAAATGTGATTATTGTGAAAATTTCTTGTGGATTCCCTTGAAAACATTGTGTCATCAGTAAACAAAATACGAGATAAATAAAATTTTTATAAAAAAATTGAACCAGCTGCTAAAAGTGCGCTAAAAAGTAAAAAATAACTATAAATTTTTATATGAAATTGAACGTTTTGAAGGCGGCGCCAAATTAATACCTGGCAAAATGTGATTCGCATAAACAGATTAAAAATACTTTATTTGTAATTGCTTTCTTACCATAATTTATATATATTAGTAGTTATTTATTTCATTTACAAATAATTTGGCACCGACTTCAAAAAGTTCAATTTCATATAAAAATTTATAGTTCTTTTTCACTTTTTAGTCCTCTTTTAGAAGTCGGTGCAATTATTTTATAAAAATTTTTTTTCTAGTTTTAGAAGTCATTATGATATCCATAAATTATTTGGATCCATTATGAGCGACCCCGAACCCCCCCCCCCCCCACACCAATTTTGGAGAAAATCAGACAAAATTAAAATTTTTTGTCCGCCATATTGGATCTGCCATATTGAATTTTTTTAAAATAATTTCATATTCGTTATGTGCGACCTCAAAAATTCCCCCATACCAACTTTGGAGAAAATCAGGCAAAATTAATTTTTTTGACCGCCATATTGTCAGTGCCATCTTGGATAGTACTGCACCAATTTCATCCAAAAAAATTTCAGACCACCGCAACAACTTCCTGTACATAACCTAAAAAATTTCGTTCAAATCGGTGCCGCCGTTCCGAAGTAATCGGTGTACATACATAAAAAAAATACGTAGTCGACGATTTAAGAACCTCCTTCTTTTAGAAGTCGGATAAAAAGGGGAGATTGTATCCACTGGCAAAAAAACAATACACGGCAAAAAAGTCTCGAGGTAGAAGCGCCTGAACTCGCTGGATGTGGCAGGGATACAATTGGTGTCCTTTTAAAATTGGAAACACTGGGGAATTGGTTATATTTAATATAATGGGAATTTTTCTCGTACTTGATTTAGAAGATTCTTCTATTAAATTAAGAACAGCTTCCTCTAGAGCTACAGTTTTTATCTCCTGAGGACGTTCACAATCAGAAGTTCGTTTTAGAAATGTACCATTTTCTCGTAAACGCTGATGAAAACGAGCAAATGTGTTATGATGAGATAACCTACATTGTGGATATACTTCAGCATAAATCGTTGAGCTTATAATGCATTTCCATCAGCACGATCATAAGCATAATGCATATCTGACATTTCAACATTTGTAAACTCTGCTATTTTTACTATTTTTTTTTTTACTTTACATTAAGGATTCATAAAATCAATCACAATTACCCACAGAAATTGTAACACATTACAACAAAAAAAGAATATGACAAATTAGGCGTGAAGTTATTTGACAACAGCCTATTAAATCTTTTCGTCACTTAATAAACCACCCCTACAGAACTTAATTGGGGATGCATCTGAACATGTTTTATTTTTTTGTGGAAAAACTATTGATTTTTAGAAGAAAACGAAAAAGTTTCACAGTAAGATGGCAAAGCTAACTGAATAATCAAATCGAGTCAGTGGCGCCCGAAAAAAAGTCCGAGAGGGTAAAATTCTACAGGTCCGGAAAAAAGTACCGCTCTGTATGTCATTTCCCATAATAATTATTTTTTATAAGAACTGTAAAAAGTGTTTTGTATTCCAAATTTGACTTAATTATCTTCAAAAAGAAATTTTAAAAATTAAAAATAAAAATCAAACTTAACACCCTGTATTATGTATGTCTTCTTCTTCAAGTGCCATATCAGGTCTCCCTGACGTTGGCAATTACATTGGCAGGTCTTTCACGGTCCTGCGCCAGCTGGAACAGTTCCCCCGCGCTACGTATACCTGTCCATTCACGAATATTCCTCAAACAGGAAGCCTGTCTCCTTCCTACCCCTCTACGTGCCTCTACTTTACCCATCATGATTAGCTGAAGAATTCTATATCGTTGATCTGCCTAGCTGTCCAAGGTATTCTCAGCATTCGCCGATGTAACCACATTTCGAGAACCTGCAACCGATTAATCGTGGCAACCTTAATTGTCCAGATCTCTGCCCCATATAGCAACACTAGCCAGACATATGATCTGATCATTCTCTGTCGTAGTTTTAGGTTGAGGTTATCATTGCAGAAAAGTGGTTTCATTATTTGAAAAGTTGCTCTAGCAGTCTCTATTCTACACCTTATCTCTTTATCTGGGTTTAGATTTTCGGTGATATAACATCCAAGATATTTAAAATGAGTCACCCTGTCTATACTTTTTCCTTCTATTTGTATTGAAGCGTTAACATGAAGTTGTCTACTAAAGACCATAAATTTTGTCTTTTTGATATTTATGTTGAGCCCCATTTCTTGACCCTCAGTGTTAACACAGTTTAATAGATGTTGCAGGTCTTGTAGTTTGTCGCTTAGGATAACAGTGTCGTCAGCATATCGTATTGTATTTATATATTCTCCATTGATTTGTACTCCCATTCGTTGTCCTTGAGTAGCCCGTTTAAAGATTTTATCTGAATATACATTAAAAAGCAGTGGAGATAGTATGCAGCCCTGTCTGACGCCTCGCAGAATTTTACTTTCTTCTGTGAGTTTTCCATTTAGCCTTACTGTTGCTTTCTGCCGCCAATATAGATTTTTAATAATTCTTACGTCTCTGCTGTCTACCCCTACGTTATTTAAAATGTCTATGAGTTTTCTGTGCTATACTCTGTCGAAGGCCTTTTCGTAATCGACAAAACATACGAATACATCCTTGTGTTGGTCCCGGCATTTTTGCAGAAGTATATTTAGAGCGAATAAAGCCTAAAGGGCTTTTCTAAATCCGAATTAGGTTTCATCTAAATCTGCTTCGCATTTAGATCTTATCCTGCTGTGGATGATTTTGAGAAAGACCTTCAAAGTGTGGCTCATTAGACTTATTAGTCTGTACTCGCTGCATCGCTTTGCTCGCTGTTTTTTTTTGGGATTGGGACGAATACAGACCTCAGCCAATCTTCCAGTCGCGTAGAAGGTATTAAACAGTTTGACCAAGATTCCTAGATTTTCCTGATGGATCATTTGTAACAGCTCGGTTGGGACATTATCAGGCCCGATGGCTTTCCTGGTTTTTGCAGATCTTATGGCAGATAAAACTTCACTGTTTAGAATTTCCGTTCCCATGCCTATATTAGCGTCTATATTAGCGAGATCATCGGAGTTGTGTTCATTCATCATCAAATAATTCTTTCACATATTTAACCCATGTTTCAAAAATTTATTTTTCGTCCAAGATAATTTTACCATCAGGGTCCACAAGGATATTAGTGGTATTCTTATTATATAGACCTGCTATTTCTCTGACCTTTTTATACATGTTGAATGTGTCATGTTTCCTTTCTAGATCTTCCATTTCGATACACTTGTCTCTCATCTAATTCTCTTTGGCTATCCGAATTTTCTGTTTAATTTCTCTTTGTCTTCTTTTATATTCCACTCGATTTGTTTTCGACTGTCTCCTTTGTTCCATGAGGTCCAATATTTCTGCTGTCATCCATTTCTGTTTTTTCGGTTTGTTCTTCCGTACAGTATTTTCAGTCATTAGTTTATTGGTTAGTTCCTTAAACGATTTCCAAATTTCTTCTACGTTGTCGTCAGTTCTTGTGTTCTTTATGTCGTTGTTCAGATCCGTTGTAAGCAGTTCTTTATCGGTTTCCGCTATCTCAAATTAACTGTATTGACTATTACTTTTTATTATTTTAGGTTTGATTTTAATATCAGCAATCACGGGATCATGGTCAGATCCAATGTCTGCTCCAGGATAGGTTGTGACTTTGTTCATACAGTTCCTGAATCTTTTGTTTGTTAATATATAATCAATCATATTCTCCTATCAGGTCCGCTCTGCTACCCTTACCTATCTTTGCATTAAAATCGCCCATGATGTAAGTGATTTCATTGTTTTTAAGAGTTTTCAATATTGTGTCTATTTGTCTATTTAGGGATTCGACTTCGTCGTCATATCTTCTTTCTGCGGTCGGTGCATATATTTGACGTATATTAATGTTAATTGGGCTAGCTTCCAGCTGTAGCAGTAGGATTCTATCATTTATGGGAACAAAGTTACGTACACACTTCGTCAGTTCTGGTACCAAAAAACACCCACACCATTTCTGTGATTTGGTTCGCCATCATCCGTTCCAGAGTAGAATAAGGTGCCTTTTTCATGTTTACATGTTCCACAACCAGGCCATCTCAGTTCGCTTATACCCGTGATTTGTAATTCACTGCGATAAATCTCTTGGATGAGATTCTCAAATTTTCCAGATGCGTAGAGGGATCGTACATTCCATGTTGCGATTCTTAATTTGGACTTTGACATTTTGAGCCGGGAGATTCTTCGCACCCCTTGCCCATCTAAGGGCTGCCCGGGACTGGGGGCCGTTGTATTTGGTTTTCTCGCCATAGCAATTTCCTGAGAAAAGTTGAGCAATGTGGTTTCCCGTTGCCTTCATTGCTTCTTTTCTTCAGCCGCCCCTGACATGGGGTACCGACGCTGTGTGCAGCCGCCCATTCTGGGTCAGACGCTGCTGTGTGCTGGTTTTGGTCAGCCCGGGATATTTCATTTTTCCAGTACCACCTATATCTAGGAGGCGTTCCCCTATCCGCCACCTGGGGAGGCTCCCGATGGGGGACCAGCAACCCTGCACGGGATTATGTATGTATGTATGTTCATATGAACTTTTATGCCTAAAATTAGCTCAAAAATAACTTTTAAACTATTTGCACGTAGTTGGAAATACCCAGTATATTAATATTTGTAGACAGAGATATTTATCAGTATTTGTAAATTGTGATAATTTGAAATAGTTGGCGTTTTCGCACCAAATGTGTTTTGTATCACGGATAATGAAATTTGTTATCGAGTGATTACCGAAGTAGATTTTTACAAAGAATCTTGGTAAAGAAAATATGACCAGATTTAAAGTTGTTTCTTTTTTTAAGTCGGATTTATTGGTGACGAAGTACAAACGGCAGCCTTATTTCGGTTGAAGTAGAACACACCACGCCAATTTCTCACGAATGTTTTAGTTATTACAAAATGAGCGAAGAAGCTGGACCTGTCCTGTTATGTCTGACAACGAAGAATAAACGGCTGCTTTATTAGTTTTGTGCAGTGGAATTTTACTGTTAAAAAGTTTATTAAATAGAAAACGAAAACCTCGACGATAAAAGCCTCTACCTTGTATAAAAAAGGTCAAGATTTAAATTCTAGCAAATTTATAGTTCTAACATATTAGCGCACAATATAGAAATTTCACCAAAATTTCTCGGTTAGGTTTTGAATATGTGTTAGACAAAATGATACCACTCATTTCCAAAGGAGAAATATATTTTCAGCAGTCCGCTTTCTTTTGACAGACACTCAAAATTTTCTGCTCCCTGGTCTCTGCAAATTCATTTCACACATCCACTTCTTTCCTTTTATAAAATGTTTACCCATAACAAGATCCTCTAAATTCAACACATTTTCTTCGAACCACTCCATAGCCACTTCTCAACAACTTTTAATCAATTCCAAGTGCTAAATAAATTTCATTTCATTAACAAAAAAAATTAAAAATCTCGTGCGTCAGTCACGCTGCCCACTAGATAAAAAAAAAATCTTTTGAGTTCGCACCAAAAAACTGAGCTACTCGAAAACAATAGAACTATAAAAAATTTGACTTCTTGTGACCCAACTGCATTTATTACCTCCTTTGAGACCTGCCGCCGCTGGCTCTCGATAACAATAGAAATCGGCAAAATTCAAAGGAGTCTTGCTGTAAGTTCGCAGCATACTCGTCCCTGGCGTGTTACGCGCTCGGCTTGCCATATTTGTATGCACCTTAACAAGAATGTACATAGTCGCCAATATAATTTATCCTGACAACTCTGCTATATTCGTCAAAATCTATTTAAAAAAAAGGGTGGGAGGATGCCTTTATTTCAAACAGTCGCCTATCCAGTCTGAATATTTATTCAATGACGCCAAAGGACTAAATTGTTTTCATTATGGATAGGTTTGTCTCTAAATCCACAAATATACTCCTTCGTAAAAGTAAACAAATACTTATTTCAGCAGTTTTTGAAATTTAACCTTAATTGAGTTAAAGGAGATTGGATTAAGAACGTCAACGTCATCGTAATATTATCAACATTAAGGGGTTGTGGATTTACTATGCCGTAAGGGATAAATTTTATTGGACCAACACCGACGCACATATAGTCCTTGTAGGAATATTTACTAAATCCAAGCACAGCTCCTTCAGAATCTTCTAACGCACAAATCATAAGTTTTAGAAAAATTTTGATGAAAACTCATACTTCGAGCACTTGGACTTCCTCAAAATGAATCTGCCTTGGTGAGATTTTTAGTTTATGAGAGGAATACCTAACCTCGCAGAAATATTTACAGTATGGAAAAGTATCTCTCCACATTCGTAACATATTTGTACAAATTTTAAAAATCAAAATTTCAATAAAAAATAAATTAAATTTATCTGCCGTGTTTAAATAGTTGCCTATATGTGTTCTCCTCTTAAACAGAGAATAAGGAAACAATATATGGAAACAGTTTATGTCCTACAAATACAACTCTGGTCCTCTTTACATAAGCGCTTCGACCACCTTATGGTCTCGCCAGTGGAGCTGTATCGTACCGAGAGCAACCTTCACAGAAAACAACTGCTTTATAAAATATAAATTCCGAGACATGTCGGCAGGATATTAAATAATCCGCCTACAAACGACATCTATACATTCATCGGTGTAGTGCGAAATTAAAAATCAAAATTTCAGAAAGAAAGAAATTAAATCTATCTGCGTGTATAAATAGTTGTTTATATGTATTCTCCTTTCAGGCAGAGACAAATACAGCTCCAGTGACGAGACCATAAGGTGGTCAAAACGCGAATGAAGAGAGGAACAAAATTTTATTTGCAGGAAATAAGCTACTTGTTATATATTCGTTCCATTTACTCCGCTTGAAAGGAGAATATATATAGGCAACTATTTAAATACGACAGATAGATTTAATTTATTTTTTACTGAAATTTTGTTCGACTGGCGATATTTTCCAGTCTGACATCGAAGCCGGCAGGCTTTTTATTATCTTGCCGACATGTCACAGAATTTATATTTTATATAGCAGTTGTTTCCTGCGAATGTTGCTCTTGGTTCGATACATCTTCACTGACGAGGCCATAGGGTGGATGAATTGCGTGTGGAGAAAGGACCAGAGTTGTATTTGCAGGAAATATTCTTTTCTTTTTCTCTGCTCGAAAGGAGAACACATATAGGCAAATACTTGTACAAATATTTACTACGTCTTTATTTTACTAATTCAATACCTTCAAACGCATATCCTTACAACCCAAGCTTCCTAAACCCATCACTGGGATACAGTAGTATGTTGCAAATGGGGTAAAAGACCTTTTCAATCTGTTGGTATATGAAGATTTATAATTCTGCTTCTGTGAACATTCATTTTAGGTTATTTGTGGCATTTATAATCTAAAATTTATTAACTTGTCAAACTAGATTTATATTTAGCTAACGCACTGGGCATCAGAATACAGGATAAAGTGAGGAACAATAATATAGGAGGTATATTTCCCATTTTAACATTGATACTCAAAAATCTCGGAAACAAAAAAAAACATGAAAAACGAAAGTTTTTTATTTTAAGGGGGCCAAACGCTTACGCCCTTCAAACTGAACTTCGACTTGTATATCAGGGCCATTTCAAGGTCAACTTTATTTTTATTGCAGAAATGAAAAGTACGGAAAATTCACTCACTCGTCTGACTGAAAAATGCAAAAAGACTGATAAATGAAACAATTTAATGACAAGAGACACAAATTCCTTTATGTTGAAAAGACTTAAAGTTTATGACATTGAAATGGATCTTGGACTTGTATTTTAAGGTAAATAAATTTTTTATTGCAAAAATGGAAATTAGAGAATATTCCCCGTTGAGCGATATAAACATGTCATATGTTATTTGCACATATAGAGATCATTTAAAAGTCAGTCGTACTTGTATGAGAGAAGAACGCATAAAGTCTCACAAATCAAGCGGTTTAATGACAAGCAATTAATGACAGGAGATATAAGTTTCTGGTTCTGACCCGTTTTTCTTCATTTGTGTAAATAGAAAACAATTACCCCAATTATCGTGCATAGTGTTTCCTAGAAATGTTTTTATATTGTATTGTATAAGGATCTAGCTGTATGTAAGTACTGCAAGTGAAGGAATAATTTGTCACTAAATTATGGTGTATATTTTGTTTTTTGAATTTAAAATTATATTATAATTCAAATATTAGTAAAAGGTTCCTTATTGTATAAATATTTAATGTAGAGTCCTGAGGATGATTTCGTAGAGGTATATATATATATATATATATATATATATATATATATATATATATATATATATATATTAATTAATGACAAGCAATTAATGACAGGAGATATAAGTTTCTGGTTCTGACCCGTTTTTCTTCATTTGTGTAAATAGAAAACAATTACCCCAATTATCGTGCATAGTGTTTCCTAGAAATGTTTTTATATTGTATTGTATAAGGATCTAGCTGTATGTAAGTACTGCAAGTGAAGGAATAATTTGTCACTAAATTATGGTGTATATTTTGTTTTTTGAATTTAAAATTATATTATAATTCAAATATTAGTAAAAGGTTCCTTATTGTATAAATATTTAATGTAGAGTCCTGAGGATGATTTCGTAGAGGTATATATATATATATATATATATATATATATATATATATATATATATATATATATATATAAATTAATGACAAGCAATTAATGACAGGAGATATAAGTTTCTGGTTCTGACCCGTTTTTCTTCATTTGTGTAAATAGAAAACAATTACCCCAATTATCGTGCATAGTGTTTCCTAGAAATGTTTTTATATTGTATTGTATAAGGATCTAGCTATATGTAAGTACTGCAAGTGAAGGAATAATTTGTCACTAAATTATGGTGTATATTTTGTTTTTTGAATTTAAAATTATATTATAATTCAAATATTAGTAAAAGGTTCCTTATTGTATAAATATTTAATGTAGAGTCCTGAGGATGATTTCGTAGAGGTATATATATATATATATATATATATATATATATATATATATATATATATATATATATTATATTATAGCAACACTATAAGCCTCCATGCCGCAGAGTACGGGCTTCTCAACCCTAGCTTTTTATGTGTCATGAAACCAATCAATCAGAAACACCCTGTGCAGTAAAATTGTCGATTAACTTTATGGTATGAAACACTTATCGTACACCGTTTAACTCGGTTTTTAATGAGAGTAAAATAAGGAGCAATCACACCCAGTTATTTCTTAACTGTAAAACAACTCTTAACTTCAATAAACAAACATAGGATGACTTTCAATAAACTTAATTTACGTCGGTTTTCAGGGAATTTAGGGACCTCCAACAAAGAAAATTACGCTTTGTAATTTTATGTACATCTCAGGCATATTTTAACGCCAGAAAGGATCGAAATTCTGTAAAGCAGGCGCTTGGGACGTTCACTGTTATTGATCTTTTTTTATAAATTTTATGTACTAGCCAAAGAATCATTTTATGGCATTATTTTTTATATTTTCTAAATTAATGTGGTAAAGTAGGGCGGTCCGACAGTGTGTTCAAGTGTAATAACTCCGTAATTAGGTAACTATAGGTATTTTAAAAATGTTTATCACATAGGAACTGCTGAGAACTACAAACTAAAATTATTTCAAGATATACAGGATTGTGTATGTCATAAACCAAATTTACTTTTCTTCAAATTAAACACCCTCTACATTATTTTATTTTTAGGTAGTCTTATTCTTTTATGGTTACCTTTCTCAAAAAAATAGAGATATTTGGCACACTCTGCTTTTTTTAAATAACTCCATACTCATAATGGAAAACACTTGCAAATGTATTCTTTTTTAATTTAATAATTATTTTATAATAGTATACAGGGAGATTTAAAACTCTGGATTCAAGTTCTCTTAAAAAATTCAAATTTTTAGTCAATACGTGTGTTTTTTTTGTTACAAGGTCGGTGTTTGCTTAATTTATTATATTGTTTTATTGATAATTCATCATAATTTAAAAGAAAAGTTATATATATATATATATATATATATATATATATAATATATATATATATATATATATATATATATATATATATATATATATATATATATATATGTAATCGAAAGTTTTCGGGTATCCGGTGTGTGTGCTGACTTCTTCTCAGGACTGTAAGGCAGCTGACCTTTCGGTGAAATCTCATTCCACCATTTTCAAATCTCACTGCGTTTGTGGGCGAAGTGACGCTTGCGACTCGGGTGCTGTCGGTCCCGGGTGTACGTGCGATACGTTTATTGGTCGGATAGTTATTGCCAATCAGGTTGCAAAACCTGCTGCATGTGGTCGGCCTTGTTGCCGGCGTTTGGGATGATGTTGTCGAGTTGTGCTCCGTTTCTTTACTATCTACTACTGGTTGATGCTTCGTAAGCAGATTTTTCCAATCGCTGGCTATCATCTCTGCTGTTTGAGTTGTTGGGCCTCTTTGCAATTTCTATGACTTCCCTTATAACTCTTGTGGACAGGTTTTCACATCTCGATAGCATTTTTGTCCCTGAGAAATTTATTTTATGTCCTGTATGTGTTTAACAAGTGTTGGGTCAGTGCAGAAAAAGTTGTTTTTTTTTCATGACAGCGTTTATAGGTTCGTCTTTTTTGGCGCTTATTTTTCGGTTGATTTGGCCTTCGTAAGATGAACTGCATTCTCCGCATGGAATTTTGTACCCCCCCCCCACACACACACGGTTTCAATGTTGTGTTTCTTGAGTATTTTTGCGATTTTATCTGTGGCGCCTCTGACAAAAGGAACAAAAACTTTGAAGCTCTGCTCTTGGTTTTTGCGATTTTTCGGGGCCAAACTTTTGTTTTTTTAGAGCCTTGTCTGTATTATCTTTTGTTAAGGCGTCTTGCAGTATGTTCATCTCTTTGTGGTAATTTTCTTGATCTGTAAGGGACTTCGATCGAAAAGCAAGTGATTTCACTACGGCAAATAATTGAGCGGGGTGGTGATGTGAATCGGCGTTAAGATATCTGTTGGTGTTAGTGGATTTTTGTACACAGTGTGCGACAGCAAGCGATCCTGTTTTCTTTTCAGTAGGATACCTAGAAACTGTAGTTTTCTTTCTTGTTCTGTCCACATGATGAATTTGATTTTTGGGCGTATACTATTTATGTAATTTAAGAAATTTTTGAGATTTTCAATTTGCTCACAGATGCCGTACAGTTTATATATTTTATAGATGTACCTGATTTGTGATAATGTATTATAATAACCAAAAAGATTAATGTACCTTATTTGTGACATACACCTACCCTGGGATGACATATCTAATTTGTGATAATGTACCTGATTGGTGCAAATGGAGTAACCATTTTTTCTTTTTTCGTGTTTTAAATTTGAGAATATGTACCTATTTGGGAAAAGATAAAACCAAAATCAATAATTATGCATCAAATTACCTACTAGAAGTTAACAAGCACCAAGTTTTCAGAATATTAGTTTTGTTTTACTATTTTCTCCATGGAGTAATATTTAAATTGTTTATCCTAAAAATCCATAGGTTAGTTTTTCTTTTTAGAAAAAAAAGATATTTTTTTTTATAAAATATATCATACGAAATATTTTTATACATACACATATTTTACAGGAATCGTATTTCAATTGTTTTGGATATATTTTTTTTCTTTTTATTTTCATAGACAGTCAATACAATTTTACAATAATCAAAATATGACCTCTCTCTAACATTATTTTTGTATAAATTTACTAAATTGTTGGCTCACTGTTAAGACGAATTGATAATATAAAAGAATATTTAGCTTATTCAATTTAATAATAATTTATTCTTTTATTTTTAGCGTTAATAAACAGCAATATTTTATTCCATAAACGAAACAGATCTTTTTGTTTTGGGTATATCTGTAAAATTTTAAGCTTCTTTTTTTTACATATTACTATACTCCAGCTAAATGCCTAGATCAGGTTGTACAGGTGACTATTTATTGACTTAATAGGTTTAGCGCGAGTAAGTGGGTTTAGTGTCTGAATCTGACCTAATATTTACTTAATAAGTAACAAATATATTTTCTTTGTATTCTTGGGGTCAGGTTCATACGTGGATGTTAAAAAAACAACGTGTTTTGACGTTTCGCCTTTTGTTTCACCCATTTTTCTCTCAATCATCCAATGACTCAGAAAAAGAGCATTGCTATTGATCTAGCAGACAGAGCCATCACTTTAACTTCCCCTGAATTTAGACCCCCTGTTTTAAGAAAAGTGAAAGAGACCTTATTAAGGAACAACTTTAAACTCAGAGACGTTGATAAAACAATGTAATATCGTTGTCTGCCACAAAACTCAAAATAAGTTAAACTCTTTTTTTACCAAATTGAAAAGTAAAATTCCTAAAATGAATAACTCTAATGTTGTATACTCAATTCCTTGCACCAATTGTCCAAAAAAAATATATAGGAATGACCACCCAGTTACTTAAAAATAGATTCAATGGGCACAAATTTACTAAGAATGCTACGACTGCATTAAATAGACATGTATGAGAAACAGGCCATTCCATCAACTACAACAATGCAACAATACTTGAACGTGAAAGAAAAAACGCAGTTAACGACAAAACAGATACAAGTAACCTAAGCCACATTTACACAAATCTGATTAAAAATTAATATACCCTCTTAAAAGTCAATAGATGGGAATATCCTCTTAGAACATTTATATGCTATCAATTTTAATATAAAAAAAAACCAAAGACTCCATAAGTAATGATTTAAAAAATAATTTAATAAAAAAGGAATTGTTATTTCAATACCATAATCAATACATTTTATCAGTCAGTATCGAAATAGAAATGGCAAGTTCAAGGTGCGTACCTACACATTTTTGTAAAGATTTAAATAATTTTAAAATCATATAAGTTTTTAATGGTAAAATAAATTTAAAAATTTTTTTTTGAATGGTCTTTTACCTTTTAACTTTTTCTGTTAATGTGTGGAATTTTAACCATAATTTGTGTATTTTAAATTTTAGTTTATTGAATTAAGGAAAAAAAAATAAAAAAAAACTTTTTGAAAATGCCTTAAACAAAAGGCGAAACGTCAAAACACTTGTTAATACTAGCAAAAGTATAGCTTTCAAAGATACCATAGATACTATTTTCATAGAAGTTAACTAGCTCTTAGTACCAACATGACAATACAACTTTAGGTAGTTACATTAATATAAATTGACGCATTCTTGCTATTATAGAAAGTATACCGTAATGGTTTTCGAACTTAATTTTGTTTTATTACCTCGAATTAAAATTATTTACTTATTTATTTATTTATGACTGTTTCTTTATTGTTTCCATTTATTTTAATATTTGAGAAACTTACAACTGCTTACTTTTCTTCAATAAAACTGCTTATTAAACCTTACATTTTTGATGTATTATTTTTGCTTTCACCTATTTTTGGAATACTTGCCTTAAAGTGATATTTAGAACATAAGAATCTATTTAGTTTATATGCTTATACTAAATTCGAAGTTTTAAATAGGTCTTTGGATTTACTATCACTTAATGATATTAGAAGTGAAAAAAAGTACTAAAAACTGAAAAATACGACAATTTTTTTACTGCTGGTGTAGAGGTTGTCCTTGTTTGGTGAATGTAGTTAGAAAAGGATAGCTTTCACTCTGAAATTAAGACCGGACTAACGCAGAATCGCCATAAATAATGGCAGTTTGACAAATATCATGCGTGTTGCGATTGTTTAATACATATGTTGCCCTTCTTGCTGTCTGTATTTCTAGGTTTCAGTGTTAGCAACAAAAATTCGTCACGAAAAGTATCCTGACACATCAACTAATGAGGAGAAAAAATTATCAGTAAATATAAAATGACTGTCTAAATATAATTTTAAAATGAGGTAAAAATAATTTTAAAATCTTAACCGAAAATATAAGGTTTGGATGAAAACTAGCTCTAAATTAAAACACAAACATGATAATTATTAAAAATAATCATAATATTTTTTATAAATTGGACCCTTTTGTTTATAGGAAAACGAGCTTTTCTCTATTCTTTCTTTATATAAAACTTCGCCCCCGCATCACCGAATTCGATTTTTAAAGTTCATTAACCGTTTTCTTTTCGTGTTACTCATCAGGCTTTCGAATCAACTTGTGAATATTTACGTTATTAAACTGCCAACGGGCTTTAAAAGCTTATGCAGCATTTTTATTTCGTCTGACACTCCCAATTTATTTCTGGCCATAGGTTGTAATAATAATAATAATGATATTAACGAAAAGGGCATTAAATTATGTAGAGAGATAAATGAAAATAGGGGTGTTATCTATTTTTTGTACACGGTGCTTCAGGAAAGTAGGTTATGATTTGGCTGCATATAAAACAGATGAAAATAATAACGTTGTTTTATTCAGATTTTGTTTACGAAACAATGTCTCAACCATTGATCGAACCTGGTTGCTCTCAACCGGTGGGTTGTGATTCACAACTACTTTGTCGGTTATCAATTTAAAAGCCAAACTTAAATTTAAAATTTAAAAGTAAGTGATAAAATGTTAATAATTTACTTATGCTTGGCATCACGAGAAATATGCAACGTAATCAGTAGATAGCCGGCGTAAATACCTCTCCTTAGATCTGGCAAAATCCGACTGGGCGAACTAGCCGGGTAGTTCTCCCAACCGATTTATTTATTTGATATCTGAGATCAGCTAAACAAGCTAAATTTGAAACTGCAGCGTTAAGAAACGCATATTTTTCACTTTGAAGATGATACACGGGTTCATATTAAAGCTTCAGAACCAGCGTAGTAAAGTAAATCTTGGAAACTTTGCTTTGAAGGATCGTATATGGAAATAGTGATCAAATTGTATAGCAGGCGGAAATCATTTTGGCGGCTGCCTTCCAGTCACTCTGAATGATGCAGGACCTGTCAAAGTTACAGGTTCTTGGTACGGCGTTACTGTTCATCTCCAACAATAAATTCATTGCCTTGCCTTTGATGCTCGTGTGTCCGAGGACAGGCCAGTCTACCAAACTTTGTTTTATTCCTGCCTGTATGCCTCTACCTTCACCTCAGCCTTGATTATTATATCAAGAGGGCAGGTTTAGTAAGGTTTTCATGCCTACTGTCGAGGTGCCTCTTATAGCTTCTGTGGTGCACAAGCGAGAGTTTTGAGAACTGCAAAATGGATCCATACAACCGAGCCCTAGGCTATCATAAATTTTATCACTAACTGGTATAGCTAGGGCGTCTCCCTAAGGGGGACAGCCGGTCAGCTGATCAGCCACCGCAATGTTTCAGTTTCGATATTCCGATTAGAAACAGACGCGAATCTAGAGGTGAAGCGGTGGGGACAATCGTCCCCCACCAAGAGCTTCGAAATTCGGAAAAATAGACTCTCCTGCCTGCTACATTAGTAACGTGAATGTCGCTGACACCCCCCTCCCGACAACTCGCTTTCGTTTGTCATACTGTACTGTCTGTAAATTGTGTCGATCTTTTCTTGCCCTTGTGATATTGAAACCCTCCACAAAGATTCGCCCCTGATTAGAGATCAGCTAACTGTTTAGTAGAATTGACACATTTTGGAAGTAATGAAGCAATTTAATGAGAGATACATAAGTGATACCTTGTAATAATGGAGCTCATTGACTCTCCTCATTCAAAAGTGCGCCTTCCTCAAATCAGCAGTAAAGCTGAAAGTCTGGCGATGCAGTTAAATTTAAAAGAAAAATTGGCTGTTGGCTACAGAATAATGGATATTTAAAAAATAAATAGTGAAGCTAGAAATTCTTTCGATCAGTATCCAGTATATTTAGTGAAATAATCTAATTTTACCGAGCCACTAGACAATTCAATTGTAGAAGAAATGTAAATACTTTTTTCAATTTTAAAAATAAATGTAATTATAATTTTTGTATTTGTAAAAATGTCTAGGTATTTATTTATTGCTAAATTTTCTTTTCGGGTACTTCTGTTTTTTATTGCTTTTATACATAGAATAATATCCCACTTTACCTCACTCTTTTTTGGTTAACGGAGGTTTTTGAGCAAGATAAAATAATTTTAAGAGGAATTTGGTTGAATGTATTTCACGAAATAAAACCAACTAAATCAGTACATTTCTTCAATATTGCCGATTTTTCTAGGGTGGGTAAGGAGTTTTGAAATGTTTCCCTATGATGTCTACGACTAGATCGATAGCATACTCGTGCGTATAACACTTTTGATTATTTTCTTCATTAAAAAAAAGGCCTTTTCGAATGCTTTCAGTCTATATATTTGTTTATAAAATTTGGATGAAACATCACCAAGATATCTAATTTGTGTATAAGCAAAAAGAGCTATTTTTAAATTCCCTGGGCTCTCCCAATTGTTCAGTCTTCAATAAATTAAAATAGGTTTGTTTGAAAGCTAGCTACGTCTAGAATACTTAAAAAGAAAATCACCACTCCCTAGAAATCATTATTTAATTATATTCAATAATTGTTTGCAACGCCCTATTCACGCGTCGAACTAGATTAACAAATTATTGTACAAAAACTATTTGACCGATCAGAACCGGATAAAAGGGGAATTATTTGTTCAGGAGTAAGATTTCACGTGTCCAAAGGCCAATAATATTGGCTAAGTTTAAAACTTTTTATCGCTTACTTGAATTAATGTCACTTTTTCAACTTCTTTTTTGCGCATTTGTTAGTTTTGCAAAGTAAATTTACATATTTCGAAAACGTAAATAGTACAAGTCGAAAGAAAATTTTCTGGTGAACAAATTATCTTCTATACAATTTTTCTCTAGGGTTCATATTTACGGCGATATAACGGAAAAGTCACTTGGTAAGATTGGTATATTTCCAGCCTTGCTACAAAATGACTACACAAACCTAAAGTCTTTCCATCCTCAGCCTGGCCAATTTCTTATTGAAGACTCTGGGAAGGTTGGTGAATCGACACACCAAGGCCAGAATAATGGTGCAGTGTTCTTATCTCCTTTTCAGTTTACCTATCAGGCAGGAAAATCCACAGACACGGCCCTACATCCACTCAACACAAGAGTCAAAAAAGTGCTGTCGATAGGTCGAACCGTCTTATGAACCTTTATTGATATTAAAGGGGCGTTTGACAACACATTTCACGATTCAAATTGTAATGTGCTGTAACAACCAGGCCCTGGTCGCATGAATCAGAGCAATGTTAACTCAGAGACTAATATATGCTGAGCTTAACAATGTATCTGTTAAAGCACTGTCAAAAGAGCTGTTCACAGGGAGGAGTTTTATCTCCTTTGTTGTGAACCCTTGAGGTGGACAACCTGCTGAGTGGACTGAATGACACTGCCTACGTCGAGGATCTGGTTATTTTGTGCGGGCCTTCCGGATTGTGAAGCAATGGGCCACAGGGAAGGGCTCGGAACAAACCCGGACAAGACCGAAGTGGTACTCTTTACAAACAAGAGGAAAATGGGGAGACTTCCCACGATTACATTGTCAGGAAGAACTCTTCAATACAAGGAGACCTGGGAGTAATTCTGGACTTATGACTGAATTGGAATGATCATATTGAGGTTCGAACCAAAAAGACCAGTGCTTTCTGGGCTTGTAAACGGGCCTTCGAGTGCACATGGAAACTGACACCGATTGTGCTATTTTGGAAATACATTATGGTGATTCGCCCCATGATAACGTATGCCGCTATTGTATAGTGGCCCAGTATAGCAAAGCGTAAACATCATCTTCATTATGACAAAGTTCAAAAAATGGATATTGAGGGAACGTTGAGTGCGATGAGGACTACCCCCACCAGGGTTCTAGAAGTCCTAGTGAATCTGCCTCTTCTCCACTTATACGTAGAGAATAGGGCCCTAGAGACTGTCTATCATCTCAGTTGTCTAGGCATCTCGGAAATGGAACGGGAGGCTACTCAGTAGTCTGAAAAAGCGTGGTAGAGGTGTCCATCACTTCTCATATAGACAGATTACATGGCGCCGCTTTTAAAACCCAACCACTCTCGGGAGATATTTGTGCCAAGTAAAAAGTATTGGGAGGGAGAGCAAAATCTTCCGAGAAATGGATCCTGGTGGGATATAGATGGATCTCGACAAGATGAATGAACTGGAGCCAGAGTGTTCGGCAGGAACACGGGAGTCAGAGAGTTCTACTCCCTCGAACAAAGTGTGATAAAGGTTACAAAGGAAATTTATTCTATTTGGCAGCGTCCCCATCTCTGTGAGAGGGATATAAACAGGAAGAGGATAATAAACTTATGATTAACAGTAAGGCTGCGATAATGACACTGAAATCCAGTGTCGTAACTTCGCTACTGGTGTCTGAGTGCAAGGATTTACTGAACAGTCTGACAAGGAACAGCTGCACAATCAGACTCGTGTGGGTCCCGAGTTTCTCGAGTATACGCGGGAATGAGGTAGCGGACTATCTGGCAAAGTCTGGGTCCGCAACAGAACCATATGGACCCCAACCAATTCTACATGTCCCAATTGCCGTTGGTAAAAGGGAACTAAATTGTTGCTTGAAAGTAAATTTATCGAATCGTGAAGAAGAACTCGTGGAATGAGGTGTGGCAAGGTTTATAACTAGACTTAGCACACAGCTTACTAGAGAGCTTCTCTCCTCAGGAAGGAAAGAGCAGCGAATTGTGAGAGAATTTTTGACACGACATTTTCACCTGATGGGGCATCTTCATAAAATCTATGTCGTAGACGAACCGACGTGTAGATAGTATCTGGAGGAGGACGAAACTGTTGACCATATCCTCAGAGTGTGCCCAGCAGTAAACGGACTGAGACAGAGATATTTCAGGGATACAATTTTGTTACCGGAAGCAGTTAGACAATTCACTTAACGAAACTGCTTGGATTTGCAAAGGCGAAAGGCCTCGAATGACCTTCAGCTATGATATATTGTAAATGATCCAATGAGGCCTAGACATCGATGAACAAGTATCACCTGTGTTCATTCATTCAATGGAAAATGGTCGAAAAATTTCTACTTCGACTTCTCTTTTCCACACTAACGCAAAAATAAATTATCAATATCCAATTTGACTAGACTATACTGCCATGTGAGAAGCCTTATTCTGTTGGGCTTGAACTCTGATCCTCCGATTCTTGGAGAAGTAAGTGTGTCTAGGCTGCTGATCCATAAAAATACATCAGTGTCTCTCCTAGCCACTAGATCTCATTATATTTCAGAGCTAACGTTCCAATTAATTAAGAACAGTAATATGTGTAATAAGATATTTTTTCTTCTGAAGACGCGACTCTAGATTGTTAAATTATCTTTTTTTAATTAAATTTTTATTGCATGACATGGGTCCATACTATCGTAAACAGTTTTTATAACTTGTGAGAAATACTGTTTAAACTTAAAATTTTAATGCAGAATTTTGTTATTTGGGTTTCGAAATTTTCAGGCGCGCGACTTTGATTTTGTTTTGACGGAAACAAATTAATAATTATTTTAAAAATCTCCATAAAACAGAAATATTTACTGCAGATTTCACAACAGACTATAACGTTTTGACTTTACTGGCAATTAATCAAAAAAGTTTTTAAAACGTTATAGTTGCCAAAGCGTACACTATCCGGGACATGATTTATGTACGCAATAAAAAACATGGAATGGTTTTTATTTGCGAATTAACAGAATAGTCGTATATTAAAAATCGATTAAAGTTTAATTTTTATGGGGCTTTTAAGAAGCAAATAACAAGCAGATGTCTATTTTAAGCTGCTGAAATTGTTAAAAATATTGTAACATAATTTTTTAAATTAATAATTGTACTAGCGACTGCCTCCGCAGCTACACCAGCTAGTAAATGTTTGGTATATTTAAATGGAGCATACACGAAAACCGTGCTCCAAGTTAGCATGTGTCAGATTTAGTTAAATCTGGCAATCATATATCTAAAAGAAAAGATTATCAACAACACTAAGAGTTAGATTATTAATTTTTTTAGTTTCTTTAAGTAAATGAAATGTTTAATACAAAATTAATATTTAAAAAAAAAAGATAAATAATTATAATTCATTTTTGAAATGACCTCTATTCATTTTTATACATACAAACTAAAAATTTTAATACAAATTGGTGCCTAAACGGTGCATAAACAGGGCGCCCAGTAAGTATCTACTAACTTCTCGGGAGTCCCTGCTTTGTCATAGAAAAAAAATTCCCAAAGAGCCCCTTAACGGAGACACAGAGCCCTAAAAAGGTGCACAGCGATTTACCTTATCAGCTCTAAGTTTAGAATCGATATCTTAATATTTGATAGAGGCCACAAAGACTCATTAAATCATACTACAGTAGATGTTTTACATCATCAGAGAAATCAGGAAAAAAACTTGTAGCTTAATTTTTGACAGGTGTCATTTTACAGAGCTGAAAACTGAACTTTTAAATATTTTGGTCATTCTTCTTCAGAAAGGTACTCCTAATTTATTTCGATAAAACTGGCGGTTTTCGAGATAAATCGGTTTTTATGCAGAACACTCAAAAGTTACTAATGCTAAACACAAGCAGGTAAAAATCAGGTTGTTATTATTAATACCTACATAATGAATTACTATTGACGGAGCTTGTCAAAACTGCCTTCAAGTAAAAATAATTTTGAAAAAATGGAATAATATGTGTGCTGATATGCATTTAATTTATGGTGAAGCGCTGTCAAATTCTTTGTAGGCAAGAATACTTTATGTTGAAAGGTTTCCAGCTCAAACATTGCCATGTCCAAAAATCGTTCAAAGGGTTGATCGAAGCTTAAGGAAAATAGGTAAAGGATGATTAGAAAATAATTATTAGAGTTAACGAATTAATTTTTTACATGTTTTATTCAGGTTCATTTTTGCCGCAACGTGGCGGTGGGGACTTTCCCAGGAGAGCACGAAACCCTCACATAAAAGAACAAATTTTGCAATATATTGCTGACCACCCTTCAAACAGCATAAGAAAGCTCGAGACACAAAACAATGTTGCAAAATGGATTGTAAACGAAACGCTAACGGAACAGTTACTTCATCCGTACCACGTTGAAAAAGTACACGCTCCGTCTCCGGGTAATTATCCCCCAAGACTTCAATACTCCAACTGGTTTATACAGCAACATAACCTAAATCTAAAGTTTTCTAACCTTATTTGGTTTACCAATGAGACCGGTTTTACAAGAGATGGCATAATAAACTCACACAATTTACATTTTTTGGCTGATGAAAACCCGCACGCTATAATTCAAAACAAACACCAAAAAATAATTATGGATGTATGGGCTGGATCATCGGAAATAACTTTATATTTCCATTTGTTTTGGAAGGAAGACGCAATGGTGAGATTTATTTACAATTTTTGCAGCAAAATTTTAATAATCTATTAGAAGACGTACCTGTTGATAGAAGAGGAATGTGGCACATGCATGATGGTGCTCCACTTCATTTTAACCTTATAGTACGCCAATACCTAACAAACGTTTTTGACCTTTGATGGATAGGTTGAATTACGCCTGTTTTATAGCAACCAAAGTTTCCAGACCTAAATTCCTTAGACTCCTGGGGACAGAAGAACTAGTTTATGCAACACCAATAAATACTACAGAAGAACTACTAGCGATAATAGCACAGCATTCTGACGAAGTACGTAATAATGTCGGAATATTATTTGCAGTGCAGCGGGAAAATAATCGAAGAAAATAAAAATGTATTGAAATACATGAAGCCCATATTGAACATTTGCCAAAATAACATTTAAACATTTTTACTATTTTTGCCTTTTAATAACATTGTACATTAATTGAGCCCTGATCAACCCTTTCAAAGGTTTCTGGACTTGACACTGCCTAAGCTGGAAAGCTTTCAGCATAACATCTTCTTATTTTAGAAGAGTTAAATAGCGCTTCTCCATAAATTAAAGCACATCAGCACACTCTGCGTACTTTATTTTTACCTGTTTGTGTTTAGCAATAGTAAGTTTTGAGTTTTTCGCATAAAAACTGATTTGTCTCAAAAAATGCCAGTTTTATAGAAATAAATTAAGAGTACCCTTTTTTGAAGAGGAATGACCAAAGTACTTAAAAAATAAGTTTTCAGCTCTGTAAAATTATATCTGTCAAAAATTAGGCCCAACGAATGTGGTTGCTTGTGCGTTCCTGACTTCTTTGATGATCTAAAACATTTACTGTAGTATGGTTTAATGAGCCTTTATGATCCCTATAAAATATTAAAATTTCATTAAATTATTCAAGTCTGTTCAAAACTTAGAGCCGATAAGGTAAATCGCTGGGTATCCTTTAGGGCTCTATATTTTCACTAATGATTACAATGAAAATGATCTCCAAAAATTATACCTGGTTGATAAAAGCTTACATTTGATTTTTAGTAGTATTAAAACCAAATAACATTCTAGGCATTGACTGAGCTGACGTTATAATTCTTCATATATAAAAAATTTTTGACTAATAATTTAGTGATCCTTCTTGTTAGTTAAACCACCATCGCTGCTCAAGGTTATTGGGAAGTGTAAAAAAAATTCTTGCCAGCATCAAGAATTACAGCTCACCGAATAATTTATGAAAGCTCAGGATTAAATATTTGTAACATTGAAAGAAAAATAAAGAGCACAAATTTTACGCATATGGCAATCTCAACTACATAAGGAACTTTTGGAAGTAGATTGCGACTGACGACTCGAAGTTTGTTGATGAGTTTTAGAAATATTAGGAAATTACGAAAATTTCTTTGATTTTATCCTTTTTTTTGATGAACCCATTTTCCTAATTTCCATTAATACAGTGATGGAAACCCAATTAATTTAGAACCATCGAATGTCAGCACAGATCATCTGTCAATATGTTGGGTGGAATAATTCGAACCCGTATGATAGATCCATATTTTTTCGAAGGCTACTTACACGGCACAATATTTCTTAGATTTATTAGGAACAAGAGATAGTTCAGGACATAACAGGAGGATGCCAAGCATTTGCTTCATCGAAGTTCAAGGGTTTGGACCTATACAAAAGTCAGTTCTACTATGGACCGTTCGAACTCTCTGGAATTTTGTGGGAAATGCAAAAGACTATAAATAACATCACCTATGGTTCGACAATATAAAAAGGACCCCCCAAAGTGCTCCATTTTATTGAAATATGAGTACATCTGGGATGAGTGAATGTTCCCTGGAGGGAATATAAAGGCAGTTTTACTAAGTCTATAATAATAATAACACTGGACAACAGCCAAAATGTATTTAAAAAAATTGACTAAACCTTACTATTTTTGGTGTGCTAAAACCGAAACTAAACTTATCTTTTTAATATGAGTTCAAGTTTTACAGATACATGATGTTATGTCTCCCTATATATTAACAATGTAACCGCAAGGATGCATATGATATATTTGTATTGTTAAAACAATAGCGGGGTGCGACGTTGCTAAATATACTTTTTCCTCAAGTTAAGGAAATTTTGCACAACTTTGCAACGCCGCATGGAGAATCTCCAGGGAAGGCTCCCCATCTACGAAATTCCAACCCCCCAGGGAAATAGCTATTTAAAGTCATGTAAATCAACTTTTATATCTGCTTTGTGTTGAACAGCGCCTGTATACAAACAAATGGCAAACGTCACTATTGCGAATATTATGGAATTGAATGGAAAATTCTCAAATATCCTCTAAAAATGTAGAAGCCGTATTTGGGTATATAAGCAGCTACAAAGCGGGAGAGGTTAGTCAGTCGAAGTTAGTGAGTCGAATCGAATAGTTGATATTATAAGATGTTTCGAAAGTGTGAAAAAAATCCATATCACTTCTGTTATGTTTGTGGTGAGGGAAATTTTGCATCCCAAAAACTGTCCATTACCCCATTGATAAAAAAGCATATTAGCTTTATTTCGATTTCAATAATGGGGATCAAGACAAACATTGGGCACCACATATCTACTGCAACGTATGCGCTTCAAATCTGAGAAACTGGTTAAATAGTAAAAAACGATCTATGCGGTTTGTTGTCTCAATGATCTGGAGAGAGCCTTCAAATCATGTTAATGATTGCTATTTCTGCATCATACCTCGTGTTGGGTACAGCCCAGGTATATCCAAGAAGAAAAAAATCGCTTATCAACCATCCAAATATACCATCGGCCATGAGACATATGCCTCATAGTAACGAACTTCCTATTTCAGAACCCCAACAAACATTCATTTACGAATCAGATAATAACGATACAACGATTTTTCAAGAAGAAAATATGCCATCAACATCAAAAAATCCAGATTTCACACCCAGCACGTTATACCGCCAACCGCACAAAAATAACCTAATCAGAATTAAACGATCTGTTGTGAAACTTAGAACTCTCAAAACGTAAAACAAAGTTACCAGGATCAAGATTGCAGCAGTGCAACTTATTACAAGACGATGTATCAGTATGTGTTTTTCGTAAACGCAATAAAGTCCTAGCATCATTTTTAACATGGAAATGAACTTGGTTTTCTGCAATAATATTAGTGGTTTATTGGCGGCTTTAAATATAAACTACAAGCTTTGAGTTTAAAAACTATACTATTGCATATGGGAAATATTTTACCATCTATTCTTGTTGAATATGCAGTTCACATGGAAGAATCATACGACAATATGAAGTACCTGTTGACAAGCATAAAATACGATGAGCACAAATGGCAGATCTGTGGCGACTTAAAGGTGATTGAACGTTTATTTAGGTTGTAATTAGACCACACCAAGTTTTGCTATTTCTTTGTGTAAATGGGGCAAAAGCACTTCTTTACACGAGAAAAGATTAGTCCGTTCGACAATCATCAGAACCAGGTGAAAAGAATGTACAACATATGCCACTGGTAGACCCCAAAAAGATTTTGTTGCCACCACTACATATCATATTGAGCCTAATGAAGGCACTGAATATAGATGGACCAGCTTTTCAGTACCTGCGTCAGAAATTCCCAAGGCTAAGTGAAGCAAAAATTAATGAAGGTATTTTTGTTGGGCCACAGATTCGAAATATTCTGAAGGACAAACATTTTGAGAGCACTCTATCAGATATTGAAAAATGCTTGCAATGACTTTCGTATCGTTGTCACTCATTACTTCGGAAATAAAAAAGCTGAAAATTACGTTACATTTGTTGAAAATATGCTGTGATTGTACCAAAAAATGGGTTGCAATATATCTCTAAAGATCCATTTCCTACACTCACATGTGGACTTTTTTCCTAACAACTGCGGAGCTGTAAGTGAAAAGCACGGTGAACGCTTCCATCAGGATATATCAACAATGGAAAAAAGATACCGGAGAAAGTAGAATGTTTCCATGCTTGCTGACTACTGTTGAATTACTATTAGAGATGCTCCAGAAACAATTTACAAAAAAAAAGCAAAAAGACAGGATATTTAGTATCTCTACAAGGGTAAAAGTATATATTTTTTATTATTTTGTTAAAAATAAAATTAAAAAAAAAAACTTGTTCTTGAAAATTACAATTAAGTTTTTAATATCATGATCATTTTTGTGTTCGGCATCCCAAAATTAACAAAAAAATGAACTTTTTAGACAATATACAACAACAAATAAACTAAAATTTGTTGCGTAGTGTCATTTGCTTTCTATTTTTCCAAAAGAGGGAGCCTTTTTTATTTTTGTTAGATTATAAAAGTTTTTTTTTTCGGGAAAACATTAAAAATTATACTTAAATGTGTTTCTTCCGAGAGCTACACGTCCATCATATCAGATATTCACGGCGTCAGGGATGGAAAATGTTTCATTTTTCTAGCTCACTTAGCTAAGATATCCTATTTTACATTTTCGATATCTCTTCAAGAATATGCTGCTTTGAAATTTTCAATAAACAAAATATAATGTGGCTGTATTTCTAAAAAAAATATCTAAAACTCGAGATATTCTTCTCCCTCTAACTTTTTAACTTTTCTATATCTAGGTCATTTACTTCGGAATATTTTGCGTTTTAGTTATGAACAAACCTAAGCGTTGCAAAAAATTAAAAATTGTACGTATCGTTAACTAGATTTAAGGGTTAAACTTTTGCAAATATAAAAATATATTTGTTTTTTAATACAATATTCGAAATAACGTTGCCAAGAACAAAATGCCTTTTTATTATAAATTACTTCAATAAAAATCCTACGATACTTACACGTCTATAACCAAGATATTATTTTAAATGATTTATGTTAAAGGATGATGACGTACAAATCCGATTCACCCATCGGAAAAACAATAAATAAAGACAGAGTCTATCATCAAATCTCGATCCCTTCCTGATATAGCCATTTCCTTTTTGTTAGTCATCTCTCTTAATTTGAATTCTGCTCAGGGGAGCGATACTCTGCATCGGAATTTTCTTCAGCGATGGATATTTCACGAAACTAATTTCAATAAATTACAGAAGCCCCAACGACTGGAACTTTGAACTTCAATCGCTTACATTTAGGTTTTTCGATACTAATTTACTAAATATTGTAAAATTGATTTTACAGTTCAAAACAAATTATAAAAGTATTATACCAGGGACAGCAAGATTACTATTGAGCCGCTTACTGTATTATGAATAATTATATTGAATTAGAAACCTATTTTGGGAACATCCAGGACTAATATCTTTAAAAATTTGAAATTTATGGATAATTCTAGGGATAGAGATATCATAGTAAATTATGAGATAAGGCTAAATACGAGTATAGAACTTGCTGAGTAGCAAACAATATATTTTCTCCTGAGTCCTTTATAAAGGAAAAATCTGAATAAGTATGCTCCAACTTACAACATATAAACAAGAAGGATTACGAAAAAATGTGTTTCATAAGTGTGCTAATAAAGAGAAAGATACCCCAAGGTAACAGTGTTCCTTAAAGAGCATAACAGTAAAATTAAAGAGGCAATCGACATCAAAAATCATAACAGGATTAGCAAACTTACTGTTCATATACCAAATTTTTGGTTTTCTTAGTTTCTTCAAAATCCTTTATCACTAAAGCAGAACAAAGCTGGGAAATAATGTATTTTAGTCATCCTTCAACATTCTCTATATTTAATCTCAAACAAATGATTCCAGATAGCACAACCTAAGAATTCAGTGTATTTATTTAACAGTTCCGTTAGGTATAGACCTCTTACTCCTGTTACAATATACTGAGTGTTCTTAACACTTTCTTCCCTTAACAAGCAAACGACAGCTTACGCTGTCATAAATTTCTTGTAGGTTTATGGATTATCTAATAAAATGCCTATTAGAATCTACACAAATCTCAAAATTGACCCGTGTATTGTTTTGACGGCTAGACTGACTGACTGACTGACTAACTCCGTAGCACTACAATCCAGGGTAGGTCTTGGCTGCCTCGACTATCTGGCTCCACCTAGAACGGTCTTATGCCAGCTCCCTCCATTCTCGCTGGTCAACTTCAAGGATAAGTAGATTCTTGTTGATGATATCTCTCCATCTAAGCCTAGGTCTTTCCAGTGGTCTTTTTCCTTGTGGTGCTTCCTCCCATACCCGTTTTATTAGTCGATCGTTTTGACTCCTTTGTATATGACCTGCCCATCGTAGTCTTCTGGACTTTATTTCTTGAATGATGTCAGGGCTTTAATATATTTGCGCAAGCTCTATGTTGCTTCTCATTCTGTCACGGCCTGTTTCAAGGTCTCAGTATGGGCCATATATTATGCGCAGAATTTTTCTCTCAAACCTTCTTACCAGTTCCGTATCGTGGACTGTCAGGGTCCATGTTTCACTGACGTAGATTGCTACTGGTCGTATTATTGTTCGATAAATTTCGGTTTTTGCCTTTCTAGTGATAAATTTTGACTTAAGCAAGGTTTGTATCGCAAATGTACATTTATTTGCTTGTGTGATGCGCTGTTTAACCTCTTCCTGCATATTATTGTTTGCCGTTATCACTGCGCCCAGGTACTTGAAAACTCGCACATGCTCAAAATTATAATCATCCATGGTGATGTTCTGCCTGATTCTGTCTCGGGCGGGGTTGCGGAAGACATGCATGTATTTAGTCTTTCCTTCATTTATTCGGAGCCCTATTCTCTGAGCTTCTTTTTCTATCTTTATGAAGTTTTCCTTCACACTGACTGTGCTTTCTCCTATCGCGCCCATATCATCCGCGTAGGCCAAAATAAGTTTAGGGCCACTTGGCCCAAAAACCTCCGCGTCAACTGATACTGTTCTTACGGCTTTTTCCAGTGCAAGGTTAAACAGTACTGGCGACAAAGCATCTCCCTGTTTTAATCCTCTGTTGATAGAAAATGTTTGGCTACACTCTCCTTCAATTTTGGCACAGCTTTTTGCCCCCTCCAGGCACGCTCTACACAGTCTAATCAGCTTGTGCGGGATTCCAAATTCTTCCATAGCTTCCCACAACCTTATCCTAATAACACTGTCATATGCTTGCTCGAAATCTATGAACAAGGTATGTAAGTTTTTGTTAAATTCCCAACATTTCTCTAGCATCTGTCGGATAGTGAACAGCTGGTCAACTGTTGATCTTCCGCTTCGAATGCCACATTGGTAGTCTCCGATAATCTCCTCGGTATACGGAGAGAGACATTGAAGGAGAATGCTGAAGAACAATTTATAGGCGTGGCTTAGTAAAGCAATACCTCGGTAATTTTTACATTGCATTTGGTCCCCTTTTTTGTGGAGTAGAATTATTACCCTTTCTTTCCATTCATCAGAAATGATTTCTTGATTCCAAATTTGTTTCACGAGGTTATGTATTTGTGTGAGATTAGATCGTTCCCTCCATGTTTCAGACTTTCTGCCAAGATATTATCTCAATCTGTCGTTCTGTTATTTTTGAGCTTCTTAATGGCTCTAATGGTCTCTTCCATGGATGGAGGTGGGATATTAACCTATGCCGTAGCGAATACTGTAGCTTCAGGTTCTTCTTGACAGCTAGAGCCATTCAGAATTGTGTTTAGACAAATAGTCGTCGTACAGAGAGTACCAAGTACATTAGTAAATGTGTTTGTGGGTTAAAAAAAATTTTCGATTTTAGGCAATATATTGGTAAGAAAAAGATCAGTAATATCTGCAAATGCTACATGACGAAGTATTAGATGAAAGCGACCACGAAAATGAAGATATACATTTATTTGCAGATTCAGATTCGGAACCAGAGGAATTCCAAGACGATGGAGAGTTTTGGAGATCCTGATAACGCTCCTGATTCTGAAGACAACGATAACGAAATTAAAATGGAAGAAGTTGAGGGAACAGAAAATTTTAATGTTCAAGAAAACAAGGAAGTTACCGACACAACAGGTACATGGTAAAAAGATGTAAAACCCATCCGTGTTTTTGGCTTTGGTAATAGCGTGTCAGGTCCAGTAGACGTTGATGCTGATTTTTCACGTTTTAGCGTTTTTAAGAAAATATTTTCAGAAGATATATTTGATCTGTTAGTAACTTTTACCAATATCTATGGGGAAAAATTGTGCGAATACAATAGACCTTCTACTAGACATAGACGCATAATGACTTTTCGAGAAACTAACAAATAATCTAAATTTTTAGGTATTTGTTTACTGTCCAGTATAAGACATATGTTCAGTACCAGTTGCTTATACTACCATCCGATATTTTCATATTTTATGCCTGGGCATCACTTTGAACAACTACTAAGGTGTCTTAGTTGCTATGAAAGTTCAGGTAAGTTGGGGAAAAGTTTCTGGTTTTGTAAAATTAGTAATTAATAACTTTCAGAAATCCTATAAACCATAAAAAAAACTCTCTTTGGATGAATCACTTTTATTATTTCATGGCAGATTAAGTTTTTGTCAAGGCAACTGCAGATTACAACGAGAATATGTCGGGTATAGACCGTTGTGATCAAAAGGTTCAATACTATTCTTCGCCTCGCACATCCATTCAATGGCATAAGAAAGTTTCATTCCATGTCTTGGATTTATGCGCTTAGAATTTACAATTTACAAAAAATATATCCTCAGGAGACTTTTCTTACTTTCCGAGATAATATAATTCGAAATTTGTTTCAACTTCCAGCAAATGTTTCTTATGGTACTGATCTAGTAATAAAAACTAGAGCAGGCAGACCAAAGACTAGTGTTTTGCCGCAAAGTGTGGAACCTGGTCCATCAACATCAACAACATTTCAACATTTCTCCGAGAAAATACCAGCACCTGAAGGGTACAAAAGAAAAACATATTTCCTACGTTGTAGACAATGTTGGAAGCATAAGGTTAGAAAAGAAACCATTTGTTTTTTTGTTAATCTTATTATACTACAATATGTATGCTGTGCCTGATTTCTCAAGTTATAGTTTTACGAAAATGTATGTTTTCTTTTGATTTTTGTCTGCTGTTATAATCAGCATTTGAAAATGGATACAATTGAACTTTGTCAATGCAAATGTCTGATATAACGGTCGTTAAAAAATAAGTACAAAAATGTATGTTATTTACGAAATGTCCAGAGATGATATTTCTACACTTTGAAACTTGATAATCCTACTTAAACCAATAAATTAAATAATTGACGCTGGTGTTACCGCGTACTTCTTTAAATTATCCGCGAACATGTTACGATAAGGCTATTTTGTTATTCAGTGTGCTTCCTTCCTTTCTGACTGGGATTCAAGACCACTCAATCACTTGAGAGTTGGTATCAGTAACTGGAATTCTTTGTTTAAATAATCTACGGACTGTACCGCAGTGGTGTTGAATTTATCAGATCACGATGCAGCTGTGTTTGTTATCCACAGAAACCAAAGAGAACTTTGTTTGGATGAGCTTGAAGTCTGATTCTGCCTGTGCTTTTCTGAATGTGGCATCAACCATCGCTGAATACTACACCCTTCGTGAACAGGATATCTTGTGTTTTTGCGGGGCTTGCCTCTATCTTTACATTTCGAAACTGCTGAACTGTTTTTGTAGTATCGAAGTAATAAATCTGGTGTTTCTGTATGAAGTAGTTAGGGCTGGATCGACTGTATATAAGCTGAAGATGATGTGGTGGATTCTGGAGATATTTGCAATGAATATATTAAAGAGGTGATGATCCATGTAGAGCACTCGCTGCCAGGATTATTTGTCTGGATATAACATTATCCACCTTTATAGAGAATATCATACCATTGAAAAGAAAGAAGATCAGCTTCATAAGGTAGATAAATATGTAGTACAAAAATATAAATTCGTCACAATTTAACTTCAAAAGCTTTTTGCTTTTTGTTTGCCTAGGGTGATGATTATCTAATTCCATTTTCCAGAACTTAACGGAAATCCAAATTTTAAGGTAATTCTTCCTAAAACAACTCTCTCTTGATTCGGTTACCACCAACTGATTTCATTTTTGGCTGAAATGGAGATCTATTTCTAGTTAGGAATAATTCTTTTTCCTTTAAAAAAATGTATGGTTTATAGAATTTTGTCTCAATCATTTTTTTTCAATGAAAAATATCAAATTAGTAATTAAACTGAAGATAGCAATTTCAAAGTGAAAGTATGAAATTCATAATAAAAAAATGGCTTCCAAGTAACACCCACGAAATACTAATAAGTTTTCTCTGAGTCGAAAGCTCTAAAACAATTTATCACTAATAAAATAGTTAGTACCTGGCGTAGACAGAAAACAAAATAAAACGAAAAAATTATATACATACCTATTTTTTACCTACATTTTATCGAAATATTCCTCTAAAGCCCTCTTTAATTGTTTAACCACAGGTCTCTGACAGAAAATGTAAAGAAAATATCAATATATAGTATCCCACTCAAAAGATTTTCCATTTATATTTCTAGCTGACCCTCATTTGACATGATAAATCACCCTTTTGCCAACACACAACCGAAGTTAGTGTTCGGGATTCATTAGTTTTAATTAGACTTTTAGAGGAATTAAACGTACAAACACGTTTTGAGTATGGACGGAGTTTGGTTCCACGGAATTATATTTAGAGAACTTTACGAAGGGGATAAAAGTGTTTATTAATAGCGATTTGGTTTAGTGGGTAACCGATGATGACTTAATTATGAGAAATCAAAACATATAACAGTCAATTTAAAAAAATGGTGTAATTGAATATTTATCACCATAGAAGTTGTTACGCTTACTATAAAATGTATAATTTAAAGCAACGTAGAACTGTACAACAGTGAGCATTGAAAATGGTTATACACAAAAAAATTAAAATGACATACTAAAGTTTAGTACCTTACTTGAAAACTATGACACAATAAGTGCCATCAAAGATTAAGAGTTAAAATTTCTTAATGAAAAAAAAAAACAAAGAATTCTCTTTTTACCAATCCTGCAGTATGTCAAAACGTTCTTTTAAAATTAATAATACATTTAGAAACTAAAGTTCATCATATTGACAAGATAATATGAGGATGTTACAATAGAAGTAAACAAGAGAAGAAAATTACAATAGTAATACGACAAGAGAAGAAAGTTGGTCAAACATTAGCCGAATACAAAAAAAAACAATGGCTAGTTTTAATAGATAGACATCTGTAGATGCAAGATCTAATAAAGTAAATTAAATATAACCTGTTACTTCAAGACATGTGCTAAATTTGTACTGTGACTTGAGTTCAAAGCTAGCCGGGAAGGGCGATTTACGTTCATATTTTATTTACTTAACAACAGATTTTGCTTGCGCAGGAAATTGACGAACAACATAATTAAGTTCATTATTTTTCGGTAAAAATAAAACATTACAATATAGTTATATTTATATAAACAAATAAGAATATTATAAAATGTAATAATATCATTCATTGCATTTCCTATTTTTATATTCAGTACTTTATCAACAACGAGTGCTCTTTCGAAATACATCAAATGTTTTAAAATAACAAACAAATTAAAGATTTAATGTATAAAAACATTAAATATACAATACATGACCCGAATATCTTTCGGTTTATCAAATATTTATGTAACCTTTTATACAGAATGTCTAAAATTGGAAAAAATCATTTCCTATTAGATTTTTATGGAGTACTTTTTAAATTTGACAAAGCTGTATAATAAAATAAATAATTTTAATATACAAGTATATTATAAGTAAATATGCAAATGAATGATTCTCGCTAAATGGAATTAATTGATGTCCACCCCGGGAAATAAATCATCTTTAGCTTCATCTATCGTTTCTAACTACGATGCAGCATCTCTTATTTAATGTTAATATAGTTTCTTCTTCTATTTGATGATGTAATTTATTCGGTGTTGTTGTAATTTATGCTCATTTGTGACAACTTTTTTTGCAGTCCTTAGCTGTCTGGGATCAATTTGTTCCTGCCAGTTTTCTGATGTCCTAATCCTGAGACTCGGTTGTCCCTTTGGTCTCATGGCATTTCTGAGATACAACATAGTTGTCCTAATGGTCCGTCAGTTGCCTGTTCTTCTTGCTATATGTCCTACCCATTGCCATTTTAGGCATTTTATTCTTTGGATTACATCAGTTACCTGGATTTTCTGTCGTATCCAATGTATTCTTTTACGATCTCTTTTAGTTAATCCCAGCATGTATCTTTCCAAGGCTCTTTAAGTGACTTGGAGTTTTGTGATTATTTCCAAGTTCCCTGTTTCACACCCCTATGTCATGACTGGCAATATGCATTGATAAAATACTCTTTTCTTAAGACATAGTGATATTCTAGACTTGAAGATTATATAGTTTCATCTAAACGCTAACCACGCTAGTGTAATTCTTCTGTTGATTTTCGGATAATGTAAAGTAATGAACTTGGTTTTTGTATAAGTTGCCCCAGGTATATATATATATATATATATATATATATATATATATATATATATATATATATATATATATATATATATATATATATATATATATATATATTCATCTACTACTTCCAGCCTGGTATAATTTATCCGTATTTCGACGCTGGTAATAAGATCGTTGCACTTTACTTTTGTCTTTGTTAGGTTCATTTTTAGACCTACTTCATCACTGGCTGTGTTGAGGTCATTAATTTGCTCTTGTAAAACTTCAGGACTTTCAGCAATCAGAATTATGCCTTTAACGAATCTTAAATGGCTTAGGTGTTCTCCATCTATACATAGGCCTTTGTTATTCCAGTCTAATTTCCGGAAGATATTCTCTAGGGTTGTTGTGAAGAGTTTTCTGGTATACTGCCTCCTTGTCGAACTTCTTTATCGGTAAGAAATTCTGGGGTGTTTTCATATATGTTGACTCTAGCTATGGCTTCTCTGTATAGGTTAGCTAATATTTCTTAATTACGACTCCCACACAACTTGGTCATCCATTTGTTGTTCCTTTGTGATAGAGGATATTACTTGATTTAAGATCTATTGTCTTTTCTTCTTTCCATCTTACTTCGCTGATTCCAATAATATCCCATTTTATGTTAACTACTTCATTCTCCAATTCAATGAGTTTTGCTTGGTTTGATAACAACCTGCAGTTACAGGTCGTTATATACATAGTTGTTGTTCTATTTAGGTAGAGGTTTAGACTCTGCGATAACAACCTGCAGTTACAGGTCGTTATATACATAGTTGTTGTTCTATTTAGGTAGAGGTTTAGACTCTGCGATAACAACCTGCAGTTACAGGTCGTTATATACATAGTTGTTGTTCTATTTAGGTAGAGGTTTAGACTCTGCAGATTCGTAACACCCTTTGCCTTTCTGACTAGTTCCCGCGAACTACCCATCCTACTAGTTGTGCCTACGGAGAATGAGGATCGTGGCTTAGATTGTCCTATATCCTTTGTTGACCTTATCACGGTCGAGTTAGTAAGGAGCAAGTGTTTTCGTCCAATGGTTTTTGCTAATTATCCTTAGAGTACATATTTAGCTGCCCATTTTGGGTTCAGACGAAGTTTGCAGCCGCCCTGTGGGTTAGACGCTGCTGGTGTGGATTTTCTTACCTTCACCCTCATCATTTTGAGATTTTACCGACAGGAATAAATATTAATGAAATGTTTAAATAAATGCATTAAAGATAATACCGAAATTTTCGCAAAACACTAGTTATAGTTATCGCAAAATATCCATCGATCGATCAGCCGCCTTTCACACCTGTTGAAGCTTTTTACTAAGATTATAACTGATCGATTAACAAAAAAATAATATTTCTACCAGCCAACTGAGCAAGCAGAATTCAGAAAAGAACTGATCATCACGAGGTGTTTGTAGTCTAATAGAAATGTGTATCGAGTAAAATATGCGTTGATTACAAAAAAGCTATCGATTCAGTCAAAACCAGGAAAATGCCTTAAGATAATATCCAAAAAATAGCTGAGAAAAATTGATTTCAAACTGCTCTAATTAAAAAAGTGATATTTTTTTATTTGTTTCGTAGATTTTTAGACTTTTATTTTACACACTTGACCTTTATACCAAACATTCGAGTTCTCTTTCACAAAAATAATAGAGGAATTTTTTACTTTAAACTACGTTATTTCTAAAACTATGAAATTTGAAATAACGAAACTATTGTAAAACGTTTTATTTTAAATTTATACATATTTAGTCACCTTCAAAATACACTGCTTCTCTATCCCTACAACGCTCCATGCGAATTTTCCATTGTTCAAAATAGTACTGGAAGTCTTCTTCTGTCAGTTCTTTTTATAATGCGTGCCGATTTTCCTTTCACAGCTTCAACAGACTCAAATATTGTGCCTTTTAATGTATATTTGACCTTGAGGAACAGATAGAAGCCAGATGGTGCAAAGTTGAGCAAGAATCTCAAGGTAGTAATGTGAATTACTTGTTTGACTTTCTGGAACCCAGTGGAAGTACACATATTCCTATGGATATCAAAGAGAACAATTTATAGGATGATGAGAGATGAGGCCATAAAACGAGGACTCAATCTCTTATCCAGAAATCAACAAATCTGGGACATGCCTCAAGATAAAATGAAAAAGAAATTCAACTTTCTAAAAAACTTCATCACAAAGTTGAGGCGCAAAAGCCATTGAAAAACTCAACAAGAAATTCATTATATGATATACATATGGCTCCAAAACAACGGAGAGAACTGGAGTAGAAGTGTATGGACCCGGCACCAGACACTATGAAAGCTTGGGTGAATGATCAAGCATTTTCCAGACAGCAATACATGCCATTAGGAACAAAGAAAAAACTTTCACGGCCAAGAGATTATCATCATGTCAGATAGTCAAACAGCCATCATAGAAATAATAAAGCCACCCTCATATGGGTACTGGGACATACCGGGATAGACGGAATTAAATAGTAGACAGGCTCTCGAGGAAAGGAGTTAAGACACCATTTCTGGGGTCAGAGCCTTTCTGTGGAATCAGCAGCAGCGTAATGCTGGAAGAACTTAAAGTAGAAGAAGACAGCAGGAGGTCCAATTATTGAACGGAGCTGCAAGGATTGAGACAAGCGAAGATACTTCTTGAGAACTACTACCAGAAGAGATTCAAAGAATGTATAAGCCTAAGCAAAAATCAACTCAGAATTCTGACAGGGGTTCTGGCGAGGCTTTGTCACCTGAAGGGACATCACAAAAAACTCGGACTGGTAGAAGGAAAAGAGTACAGATTCTGCGAGAAAGAGGACGAAGCCTCTATTCATATTTTTTCCCAGTGTAGCGCTCTAGAAAACCCTACGATGCGGTTCTTGGGAATACACGAAATCGAAGTAAGGGAATTACCCACCTTGAAGCCATCTAACATCTTAAAGTTCCTGAAGGAAATAGAACCGGAAGACCTGCCTAACCGATAAGGCAACTCTTACGACTTGGTAGCAGTAGGAGAACACACAAACCATGTCGCAGTGTACAGACCCCATTTCTACGCACATACATACATACATGAATATCGGAAAAAAACAATCATCATCCCTTTGAGTCTGAATTTGTTCATTCGATCCTTTCATGAAGTTGAGCCTTTCCAATGCATGGATTGGGGTTTAATTTTAGAATCGTAAGTGAAAAACTAGGATTTATCACATGTTATCACTCTTTCCAACAAGTTGGGGTCATTTTCAATGGCAGTCATTTCAAGCATTTTCTAGAGCTACTTTTTGTTCGATTATGAGAATTTTAGGCACTATTTATTTTAATAAAAGATAAGTTTCAGTAGCGGTTTCTTCAAGTTTCATGTGAGATTTCACGATTTATAATTTTTTTGGCAAAACAAAAAACACAGCTCCTATACAATCGAAGGCCATAACCAAACTAAATTGTTTACAAACAAGGGAGTCGCCGCTTTCGAAAGAGAAGGCTTCGCGCTACACAGCTGTCTATTGATCGCCTTGGGCTCATGCTTCTTCTTCTGTAGAAGCATCAATCTCATTATTTTATAATCACACCTCGTAATTTAGCCTACTACATACAAAATCAAAAAAATAATAATTATACAGGGTGTTTATTTACAAAAATGTAACTGCTTTTTTGTGCACCCTGTAGAATCTAAGTATTTTTAAAAATGTACATTCAATAACCATATATTGTAGTGAATATAGTTTATTAGTAAATTTTACCAATAAGAAATAAATTAATTCTTTCTAACCGTAACCTTGTAAATTATTTAACAATATTTTAAAATTTAAGAAAGTTATCGAATAAAAGATATCATTTTATTATAAAAGAATGCATCTAAATGCCTTTTATGGGTAAATATGTAATTATACCATGATAGAATAGTCCATAAATATACAAATCCAATTAAAACGGACTTAGCTTTATAATTATTTAATTAAATAACCAGGCAGCAGGTGGTTTCTTCTAATATAGTATGTATATATACAATATTAGGTAGAGGTAAACAGTTTCTCTTTCGGAAAGCTCTTAATCGTCCAGTAAACAACCTGCAAGTGGCTTTTTGATTGTAATAAATGTCTATTTTATGTATATAATTTTTGTTACTATATTTTTTGGTAACATAAATTAGAGATTAAAGTATTATGTAGAAAAAATTTTCAAATTGGAATCAAAAAGGACAGAAGTACCAGATCTTTTGCTTAACTAATTCAAGTTCACGATAAGAACAACGATAAATGGTGCCAATAACTTGGCACGTATTGAATTAGGTTTAGTACTAATAATTGAAACTATCCAGTTTTTATTTTCTTTATTATTTTTTAGGTAAGTTTATACAAAACTGCTTACACCTTTTACAAAGCTTACTGAAATATTTGCATGGCGAGGCATGTTCACAAGTTAATACTATATTAAGTTAACTTAAGATATCTTATTTCTATTTAATTCTTATCTTCATCCTGGAGGCTTCGTGGGTTTTGCTCGCTTGTTGGAGTGGCTGGTCCTGTGTGTTTTCCAGCACTGCCTTTATGAAACTGTTGATCTGTTCTATCATTTCTTCGAATATCTTCTGGATTGTATGTTTGTATCTTCTGATGCCTTGATTTGGTGCACTTTTTTGCTTGAACTAGTGATATGGAACTGATGTGTGTGTTTTGATTTGGCGCTTCTCTTATTGGCTGTGTACTTCTGGGGCCATCTCTGTATGACACGAGGTGTTCTCTTCCACCCATTTTGGGGGATCCTGATTAGATTTGAGTCTGACCAGTGGTTTCCTTTTCCACAACTGACATAGGTGGGCTGGGCTCTGCAGTGTGATGCTGTATGCCCAAGCATCTGGTAATTTTAGCAGTGAAACGTCTTTGATCCGATATGTTGATTTTTAGCCTTGATTTTGTTGCCCATTATGCCTCTAATGTTTAGAACATGGCTTTCGCTTCTGAGACAGATGACGAAGACCATGATAATCGGTTTCCTATTTTTATAGTCGAATCAAACTATCTTGAGTGGGTGAAAGCCTTTAATATGTAGGTCATTTAATATTTCACCTCTGGAGAGAGTCTCAATTACGCCTCTCAAGATAATGTAAATTGGTTTTCCTCGTTTGAGAGATATGAGTGATAGGGTTGGCTGGCCGTATCTAATATTTCTCTCAACGACTTATTATTTTCTATGCTTTTTGTGTAGAATTTAACGCCTTTTGGGATTATTCCTTTGTATAATCCAAGCAAATCTGCTTATTTTTACAGCATAGCGGAACTTCGCTGTATATGGCCTTGTCCTTGAAAATGATTGGCGGAGCTTTTGGTTTTGAAGCCAGAAAGGGACTCATTTGTTAAATTTTCTCGCCGCTATGGTCCTTGACTTCTAATATTGTTGCATTGTCTTGTGTTTCCTTCATGTGTTTTCATTTTCTGCGCTTTCTGCGTCTTTTGGAATTGGAATTTGTTTTCTTCGCTGTCCTACGCGTCGGACTCCTCTAGCTCCATGTCTTGATCATTCTTTTGTCTGTATTCTTCTAGAACATTTCGATCCTGTGTTATTGTGAAAGCCATTGAATTTGTTCTCGGAGAATTTGGTTTTTCATGGCCTACTTTTCATCATATGCGTGTTCCTTGTTTGATGCTGCTAACATCTTTTGAGTTACGGAGGTATCTGCTTTTTGAGCTTCTTTTTCCTTTTCAACTCTTGCTTCTCTTTCTAATATTGATTGATATTTTTCTCTTTCATGTTTTTGTCATCTTTATCGTCTTTATTTTGTTTTCAACTTCTTGGGAGCTTTAATCACACATCTACACCCCGTTATGCTTCGGATTATAATAATATTGAAACTATCTTTCTGACTTCACTTAACCTTGTAAAGAAAAAAGTTAAGGAAAACTTACCATTTATTAATTCGGAAAAAGAATTTTGATTCTAATTTCAGCTCAAGATGGAATTTTATAGAGAGACGCTTGTTATTTTTAATATAACTCCTTCTAGTCAACAAAAAAAAAAAACCATCCACTTTGTCTTTCAAGCCCACGAAATTTTAGTTGTTTTTTAATTGGATTTCTGGAAGTCAAAAATTAAATATCTTCTGGATGTCTCAACTCAAGAAATCTTAAAACAACACCTAATCCTAAAACCATAAATTACTTTTTTCTATTTTTAAATGTGTGACCGTATTTTCGATTTATCTATGTTGTGTAGTCTTCCAAAGCCTCATTAAAATAAAAATAGACGTTCCAACTCAATATATTTCTCAAGAAAAAATGTTTATTTCCGTATTATTACAGGCAACTATTTTTATAACTCGATGAGACAAATCGGAATTCCGTTACATAAAAAGATCAGACGCAAAAATCTTTCTTTTTGCAATAATATTTAGAGTTTTACTTCCATTTTTCAAGTATGAATTTGATCGATTTACATCTTAACCTGAAATCTGAGAAATTATATTTACATTCGCATTCTTGAGGAGCCCATATGTTGCATTGGAGATAAGGAAAAGTTTTGTTATTAAGATAACTTTGGCAAACTGGACTTAACCACCAGGTGTCATATTTTCCATTTTTTATGTTAATTAAATGAAAATTTTTGCTATTCTTACAGTAACTATATCTTCTTCTTAAAAGAATCTTTTTTAAAATTAAAATAATGATTCAAATAACTTCCATTCTATTGATGTTTCCTTAACATTACTTATTTACTTACTACGCCTAACAGATTTTATTCAAATTATAATCGTCATTTTCAAATCATTAGACATGCAGTCATTAAGTCTACAACTACATCTGTGTCAAAGAATCATTTCAACTGGTTTTTCTAACGGTACTTGTATTTTGACCAGACTGTGCGTCGCTTTTAAAGTGGCCAAATAACCTAGATACGAATTTTCTTTATCCTTGGTCAATAAAAGCATCAATCTCAGTCTAACATGTATATGTTAGTAACTTATTTTCATTTGTTAGTTTTATATTCATCGAGAAAAATTAGATGAAAAGATTTTAATCTTTTGAATGTTTTCAGGACACTCAATCTTGATTAAAAAGCATTTGCAGACACCTGTTCGTAGGAAATTTTATTTTTATTTTGTATCACGTTCTTTAAAGAATGTCATTTAATTCTACAACACTCTGTGTCTCTACGTATAAATTATGAAAAATTACGTGAAGAATGTTGAATGTTATTATCAAATAGTATCACGCATCATACTTGTATGCATATATTCGTAATTCAAAGGCAGTAGAGAATTTTACCAGAACCAAGGTGTAGGTGTGTTGACTATTTGTGTTACACTGGTACCTAGCTTAGTTCTGTTAAGTGATGATTAATTTATATTAGTTATGGGAAAAACAGTTTCTGTATAATAACTTCATTTTCATCATGTCAAAATAATGTTTTTTTTTTCAATCATTTAGTTTTCAAATAACAAGTAAGGTAAGATGTAGTCATTCTTAAATTAATATCATTTCAAAATAATATCTCATCTCTACTTTATAAACTACAGAATAGTCCATAAATTTGTTGTGTGTAAGTATATTTTTCAAATACAAATATCTTTTTATTTAAAACATCTTATTGCAGTTACAGTTATGTTAAGAAGATAGGGATCAAGTTGGTACCGAAAGCTTTCTTTCGAGGAACCCTAATACTTACAAACAGTTTAGATGTTAGCTTGTATTGTGTCATAAAATGGATTAGCATTACACGATAAACATTTACACTGGTAAGCCTCAGTACCGTTAAAACTATTTAAAAAAAAAACTCTTACAGTTATGCAAGGATAAGTCATCGTTGGTATACATGGTTTATCTAAAATTATCGCAAATAGCTTCACTGTTGAGATACAGAACAGCAAACTTTTATTTTCTCGGAAAATATCTGAAATAACCTGAATTATTAGAAAAAGTACTTATACGAGGAGCATAAGAAAATTTTCTGATTTTGTTAGAAAACGCTTCATAAAAATAAATAATAATGACCGAATTGAAATCAAATTTGACGCCCAAGTAGGAAAACCAGGCAACACACAGTCAATTCTTTCATCGGGAAGGTTTAAGAGATATATTTTACTTAAGAAACAGTACCTATTTAAACTTTTTTCACACTGAATTGAGAAAGAACTTTACATCTTTTTACCGATTGAAAAAACTAATCTTTTAAGAATCAACATCAACACATTTAGCGAGCAGCGAGGCGCCCTAATAGTTATGTGATAGATTGCAACAAATGTATTATTTGCGTACAAAGGAAATTCTCAACTACCTCTGATGGAATCATGGACATGTGCTATATATATATATATATATATATATATATATATATATATATATATATATATATATATATATATATCACATTTACAACAAAACCGTGTTAATTTTTTCACCAGAGCTTCTGTTAACCTTCGATCATACCCTAGATTTAAACAACAATAGATTTGTTTGAAAGCTGTTTATGGTTGGTGGGGAACACGCTTTTTTTTATGTTGACAGACATAAACATGTTTACTTATCTTTTCTCTCAGTTTAATTGCCAATCGTGACTTTTTTTGGTGTTTTTAAGTATTAACAATTACTATAAATGCGAAGTTTACAATTAATATTAACAAAAAAAGGATTTAAAAACTTATTTTTATTGGTGTTGGTAAATATTGTTAGATATTGTTTACATACTGAAAATAACAATAAAAATAATTTAGGCAACCATATATTCATACTTTATGTATTCAGAATTGACGTACCGATTATCATATGATACTCGTTTAAATAATGCAATTAGAAAAGGATAGCATAAAATCGGTATGTCTGTACCAAGAAATTAAATATCTACTGGTTATCAACACTTTTTCAAATATAAATAAAAATACTATTACGTTATTCAGCGTTCAAACAACCGGGCCCTAGTTCTGACGTTATGCTAATTCTACAGGGGTATGTTCGAAGCTGTCAACTTTGAAAATCAAGGATTACGCTCAATGCTTTATATTGTATTAAAGAAAATATATGGAAAGTAGTAAAATTATAAAGTCACAGTAAAAATAGTTAAAATAATTGAAGTTCCTTATGCCATGGTATTGTTTATTTTATGATTAAGATGCTTATAATAAATAAATAAATAAGTAAATATATATATATATATATATATATATATATATATATATATATATATATATATATATATATATGTCTCATTTTAAAAGACGCACGCAAATAACTCTAATGACAAAACCAAAATCAAAAAATAGAAATAAAAGTTTTTTATTTTCGAAGGGAAAATCGGATAATGACGTTCATTTTAACTTTGGGCTTGACCTTCAAGGTCAAGTTATTCTTTTCAAATGGGATTCCTTACGGAAAGTTCAGAAAATTTCCTATTCAAACATATAAATAAATAACATAGGAAGTCAAATCACATAAAAAGGTCATTTGAAAGTGACCCGTTTTAAAAGACGCAAAGTAACTCTGATGAGAAGGCCTAAATCAAATAAAGTGTAAGGGTCTAAAATAAATTATTTTCGTCAAAACTTCCATGTTTAGTCTGCTTGTATAAATATTTTTTCCCTCAAAAATAAGTTTCATAAAACTTTACCGATTGATAATTTTGACATTTTAACCTCCAATTGACCTCTGTATGTGATTTGACCCTCTTTGTTATTTACACGGTCAGATAAGAAATTTTCCCCACTTTCTATTTGTGCAATGGCAAATGGGAAATCCCATTTCAAAAAACCAATTTGACCTTGAAATAAACTTGGATCCAAGGTCAAATTGAATTGATTGCCCTTCGAAAATAAAAATTTACGCCTTCCCATTAACGTTATTTGCATGTGTCTCTTAAAATGGGTTACCCTGTACATTTGTATATATATATATATATATATATATATATATATATATATATATATATATATTTCTTACTGTGGCTATTTAAACTATATTATATAAAAATGTAGTAAGAAATAACCAATTTCTACTTATATATATATATATATATATATATATATATATATATATATATATATATATATATATATATATATATATATCTGTGGGTTTTTTAAGCCAACAAATATAAAAAAGAGTTTTCGTCCGTATAATTTTAAAATAAAATATTAAATTCTCGGCTATGCGGACATAAAGACCGCTGATAAATATTACTCTCATGCTAAAAAGTGCGAAGATCTCTAAGATAATAGAAAAGCTCCGGATCCGAAAAATGGGACTAGTTGGGACTTATCAGTCAGTACCGAACGCAACGGCCTGATGAATTCTAAGTTAGGACGAAACAGCGCTATCATCATTTTCCGGACCCGGAGACATTCCATTATTTTGGAGATCTCCGCACTTTTTAACATGAGAGTAATATTTATCCACGGTCTTTATGTCCGCATAACCGAGAATTTCCTATTTTATTTTAAAATTATAAGGACGAAAACTCTTTTTTATATTTGTTGGCTTAAAAAAACACGCAACAGCCCTCTTGGGATGATCGTTGGTACCAAACTTTACTTAAACTGCGGAATTCGTGGTTGGTTTGGTTGTCGATGCCGAATAATGCGCCCTATATCCTTGAAGTAGCACGTTTCGTGTATTAAGTTTTTATATATTCCTTTTTTAATTTACCGTCGCGCCATCGTATGTGTTGCTCTTGTATTATTGAGTGATCCACCGAGATATCACTGTGTTTTATTTACTATTTTTCAGTTGTGAAATCTGTTTAGAGGACACAGATGCGAGATGATGGTTTATACTGAACGCAATGGCCTGATGAATCCCATACTAGGGCGAAATAGCGCTAAATACTTATTTAATCAAAGGTAATTCATGTTGAAAACAGTCGTACTCAAAGCCTACCCATCAAACGTGGAGTAAGACAGGGTTGCGTTTTGTCACCCTGTCTTTTTAATGTATACTCTGGAGAAATTTTTAGGGAGGCTTTGGATGACAGAAAAGAGGGAGTAAGACTGGGTGGAGAAGTAATCAACAATATTAGATTTGCTGATGATACGGCCATTCTTGCAGAAAGCATCGAGGATCTCCAAACATTAATAAATCTAGTCAATGAGGCGAGCTGCCGAAGAGGCCGTAAAATCAACATCTCAAAAACAAAGTGGATGCCTATTGGAAAGATTAATGTAGATAAATGTCAACTTTAGCTTGATGAAGAGAGAATAGAGCGTGTAAACCATTTCAGATACCTTGGCAGTTGGTTGAATGTGAATAGGGACTCAGATGAAGAGATAATAGCTAGGATCGAAATATCGCGTAAGGCCTTTATGACATGGAAACCAGTTCTATGCAACAGGAACCTGTCAATGCATATTCGTAAGAGGGTCCTGAGATGCTATGTATGGTCTATTCTGTTATACGGTTGCTAGAAATGAACACTAAAAACCACAACGCTAAACAAACTGGAAGCTTTCGAATTGTGGTGCTATTGTCGAATTCTAAAGGTATCATGGGTTTCGCACACTTCCAATGAGGATGTTCTCAGAATGATGGATACAGATCGACTGCTCTTGAACATTATAAAGAGGCGGAAAACAGAATACTTCGGCCACATAATTAGAGGACCTAAATACCATCTACTTCGCCTTATAATACAAGGAAAAGTGGAACGAAAAAGATGGATAGGCCGAAAGAAGCTTTCATGGCTACGTAACATCAGGCAGTGGTCTGATTGCACGGTGGAGGAACTATTTCGCGCTGCAGCCGATAGAGAAAGATTTCAGGAAATTGTAAACATGATGACCACCAACGTCTGAATACGGACATGGCACCTAAAGAAGAAGAAGAATTCATGTTGAAAAGGGGCAAAAATTTTCAAATGCTTAAGGATTTTTACTCAAAATCTCACACTCGATATTCGTAATCAGGGAGTCAAAATACATATAAAAAACTTTTGTGGAGCCATGTCTTTTTATCTTCTACGAAAACCTACTGGGTTCTCCAATTATTATTATTTAAGGTTTATTTCGTTCAAAATAACATTTGCACATTTTTGATGACGCTAGAGCGAATTTTTATTCTAAATTCAAAAACTCAATATGGCCTATAAATTTTATCACTTATTTCTAGTCGGATTAAACTCAAAATCTATATATATATATATATATATATATATATATATATATATATATATATATATATATATATATATATATATATATATTTTAATGGAGTTTCTTCTTACAACAAAAAGAAAACGAGATAGAAAATACTGACGGCTTTATCAAAATACTAATAATAATTATTTCTTTTATTACCATGTTTACGATTATCTAATAATGAGACACATGACCTAAAATGGATATTTAAATAAAAATGCATTCACTTCCTGACGGTGTGGTTTTCAGTAGGACATAAAAAACATCATAAATCAGTTGATTAGATAACACAAAAATTTACATATTTATCATTATTTTTTTGATAGTGTCATTTAAATATTTAATAATGCAATTCAGCAATTTGTCATTGAAAGGTGAATGAACTTATGTAACACAGAAATATGTACGAGGGTAACCGTTTAATTTAGGGAATTGGCAACACCGGCGTTGTTAGGTGCCATCCCCAGAATGTTTTGACCTAGGAATGTTACTTATGTTTTTAAGTTAAAAATTTTATGTGAAATAAAAACTTTTTTTTAATCCTGGTACAGTATTTGTATACAGGTATGGATCAAGTCAAATATGAAGCCCATTGTTTCCAAGCAATAGGCCTCACATGAGTAAATTCTTAACAATTAATAGTACAATATACAGGGTGTCCGGACAAATGTAAGAAATCTCCCGGATATGAAAAAAACACGTGAAAGGAATACTACAAGTTCATATAAAAAATTTTCGTATAGGTCTCCTCTTCGGGGGTATGGGCTCCCAAAGACCTGCGATGGAATCAAGTTTTTTACACATAATTATTGAACCACCAGGTGTATTTAATTTTTTTTTAATATGATATATACCAGGTAAGACCATTCAAATTACTATCCAAGAAAGTGTTATGAATTAGTCACAGCTGCAGGGACGGACTAGCTGTGACATTCATATATCCGATGTATGGTCTTGGATCTTGCAATGCTTTGGAAGCCAGGATCACGACAGATATCCTAATCGTATTCTTCCAGATCCGAAAGCATTGCAACGAGTGGACCAACTTCCCAGGGGGATGGTAGGCGATTCCATTTAATAAGATAACATTATTAAATTTCTTCATAATTTTAGGAAATTTTGGGAAAAGAAATACGGATGCTTGTCGAGGAAGAACAGTATATACGCTGCAATTAGAAGAAAATATTTTAAATGCTGTAGATGATACTTCTTCAACGAGCACTCGAAAATTATCAGCGCAGTTTAATACGTCGAAAACAATAGTACATGAAGTTCTTCAAGAACAGCTGTTATATATATATATATATATATATATATATATATATATATATATATATATATATATATATATATATATATATGTTGAAAAAGTACATGAACTAATTCCTGAAAATTTTCCCTGTAGAATACAATTTACAAACTGGCTTCACGGATGAAGCAGGGTTTTCCAAAAATGATATCATAATTTTACACAACTCACATATATGGGCTGATGAAAATCCTCATGCAAACTATTGTTTTGCATCATCAACATCAGTTCCAATAAATTATTGTCTGGACAGGAATCATTGTCAATTTTTGATTTGACCATTCGTATTGCCGGCAAGACTGAATGAAGATCTTTATTTGGAGTTCTTCCAGAACGTTTTTAACAATTTAGTGGAGCACTTACCACCTGAAACCCGCCGAAACATGTACTACATTTCAGCGTTGCTGTGCGGGAGCACCTGAATAACGTCTATCTAAACGGTTGGATAGGTAGATGAGGACCTATTGCATGGCTTCCTCGATCTCCCGACCTAAGGCCGTTGGATTTTTGTCTGTGGGGACACCTCAAAACCTTGGTGTATTCCACTTTGGTCGATAGTAGGGAGGAACTTCTACGAAGAACCAAGTTTCATTCTGATCAAATAAGGAACAATGTTGAGTTAATGTGGCGGGTACAGCAGTGCTCAATTCGTCGTGTTCGCGAGTGTATCAGACTTCACAGAGCCCATGTTGAATCCTCTTACGAAGTTTTTAACTAAGCGGTTAGTTTAACTTTTTATTGAAACTATGGTAACGGGAGAAAATTCCTCTTTTTCATATTCAATCCAATAGAAGTTAAGGGACTCACAGTGTAAATAAAATGAAGTTTTTTCGAAAACGGTTAGGATTAGCGATATGAATGAAGAGTACTTAATTTTGAGTCAATATTTAAAGGTATTTAGAAAACGTTGTCCAAAGTTCGTATCATACAGGGCGCAAAAAAATGGAGTCATTAGTGACAGCTAGTCTGTCCCTGCAACACTTGTTTAAATAGTAATTTGAAGGGTCTTACCTGGTATACATCATATTAAAAAAACCTGGTAGTTCAATAATTATGTGTAAAAAACTTGTTTCCATTGCAGCTCTTTGGGAGCCCATATCTCCGAAGAGGAGTCCTATACGAAAAAAGTTTATATGAACTTGTAGTATTCCTTTCACGTGTTTTTTTCATATCGAGGAGATTTCCCCACATTTTTCCGGACACTCTGTATAACACGCAAAATTAAAAACACACATCTATCTATCAAAATACTCTTGAGTGTTATAAAAGATTTGCGATATTAAGTAATCTTTGAATCATTTATCAGTTTATCGTTCATCTTAAACACCAATGAAATAAATACTGTTCTCAGTAACAGCAAGTAAATGAATCGGATATGAACAATCCAAACAACCACGTCCCTCACAATTATGAAAATCATGGTTATGAAGAAAGTTTTGAAAATTTTTTCTGACGAAAATAAGTACCTTAAAAATAAATAACGATGAGATCCTGTATTGACGAAATATTGATCCACATGTAGCCAATCTACGCACTCCAACAATTGTACGAATTACTTGTTTTTGTATTTTAAATACACGCATAAACTGAGACGAGTTACCCCAGAAAATCAAACCATATATGATACGACTATAAAACTGAGCATAATAGTATGAAAAAATATGATCCATTGAGATGGTTAATTTTTTGCAAAGCTCATCAACATGTATATCCCAGCAAAGCTTGCCGTCCTGGTGAATGCCCAAAAACTTCACACATTGTACTTGGTGTATTGATTTATTATTAATGTTTAGCAGGTATGACTTATTGAGAACACGAGTTTGAAGGGTAAAACAAACAAAACTTGTTTTATTCACATTTAAATACAAGTTGTTTATTTGCGTTAAACCAAATGTGAAATTTGCTAAGCATCTCTTGAACCATCCAAGTAGTTTGTTCAATATTGCTATTTACCATTAGATAACTGCTATCAGGACAACAGGAGTTAACGGAGTAGATACTATTAAATTAGAAGGAATAAAAACAGCACTACCGAAAATGAAGAATAATAAAACACCAGGACCAGGGGATTTACCTATCGAGTTAATTAAGTACGCCACCACAAGAACGTATGAGCTACTTTGTGTCTGGAATGGGAAATGATTCCAAGAGATTGGAGGAGCTCTTACATAAATTCCATTTATAAAAACGAAAAAAGGAACGACTGTAGTAATTATCAGGGTATTAGTATTGCATCGTCCATTGGAAAGCTTTACGAAAGAGTTCTGAGAAATGGAAGAACAAAGTAGATTTCGACTTGGGCGACCCAGCGTCGACAACATATTTACAATAAAACAACTGGCAGAAAAGAGGCTAGCAAGAGGAATGGAACTTCACGTTACTTTCATAGATCTTCGTAAGGCATTTGACTCCATCCCTTTGCAGAAACTATGGATCGCAATGAAAGAAGCTGTCGTAGCAATGCCCCTGATATTAAGGGCATATAACTAACGAACTATTTGTGACCACCTAAAATGTACGGATGTTTCGTCCCGATACCGGTGGTGGACTCGTCAGTGGGATCCACCGGTATCTTGCCCAGACATCCCTGTACTTTCCACAAACTTGGACCTCTTTTTAAGTTCAGTTTTGCCGGAAAGAGGTGGTAAGGTGTTGGCTCCACAACATGCCCCCCCCCCCCTAAGGCATTTGGTTTCCGGCTTTAACTGTCGGACAGTCCAAGCCGTTAGAAAGCACAGGCCTGAAAAGGAAGTGGAACGGATATCCTAGGTGGTCTTTCCAAAGTAGGGTACCGGCTTTAGCACAAAGCTACGATTCGACGGCCTTCCGTCTCGTCGTCCCTGTTCGGGCGCCATGTCTTAGCAATGCCCCTGACGTTAAGGGCATATAACTAACGAACTATTTGCGACCACCTAAAATGTATGGATGTTTCGTCCCGATATCGGTGGTGGACTCGTCAGTGGGATCCACCGGTATCTTTCCCAGACATCCCTGTACTTTCCACAAACTTGGACCTCTTTTTAAGTCCAGTTTTGCCGGAAAGAGGTGGTAAGGTGTTGGCTCCACAACAAAGCATAAATAGTGTATATATAAACGCCGTAAAAATACTGCATAGAGAAAACTAAATGGTTGTTAAAGTCGGAATTCAAACTTCTGAGGCTTTCTTACAAGCAAAAGGAGTTAAACAGGGCTCCTGCCTCTCCCCAACTCTGTTTAAAATTTATCTCTGCAGCGCTTTAAAACGGTGGATAAGAAAATGTAGCCCCAAGAGGATATGAATAGATGACACTTACTTGTGTACAATCCTCTTTGCAGATGATCAGGTAGTTCTTGCGGAAGACCAACAAGACATGACTTACGTGATAAATAAAGCCATTGAAGAATTCAATAAATGGGGTTTATAGATAAACATACAAAAGACACAATACATGACTATAGGAGGCATAGGACAAGACATCGAAACAGAAAGCGGAATAATAAAAAACTTTAGACATTACGAATACCTAGGAGTTACAGTAGATGAAGACAGAAAAGATAATGAAGATATACTTAAGAAAATTGGATTAAAGCACTACATTCAATCTTGTAGAGTAAGGACCTAACAAAGAGAACAAAAAGAAGGATATATCAGGCTATGATTCAGCCAGTACTGACATATGGGGCAGAAGAAAATATGTCACAAAACCTTCTTTCAACCGAAATAATGTACTGGAGCTGATGATCCGGTTTAACTTTACTTGATTATGTAAAAAATGAGACCATCAGAGAAAGAATGGAAGTAAAAAATACAACAATGAACGATATAACTGAAAAGTGGTTGAAATGTTATGGACACCTGTAACGAAGGAAGGAAGAAAGAATACCATTAAAGGTTGAGAACTGGATACCAGCACAAAGAAATAAACGAGGAAGACCAAGGAAAGAATGGACTTCAAACATCATCACCGAAATGGAAAGTAGAGGACTCCACGAAGTATTCTGTAACGATAGGAAATGATGGTCTGGGATGCAAGAAGCGAAATTAAGTTACAGAAACTCGCATATATATATATATATATATATATATATATATATATATATATATATATATATATATATATATATATATATATATATATATATGAAGTAAAATGCGAACAGTAAATGCAAACTTCGTTCCATCATATCCTTTCCGTCGAGGTGCTGACCTACTTATACCACCATATCGAGAAGAAAATCAAAACATACCCTCCCCGATACTGATACGGCAGAGGTATATGTTTCGTCCCTACTAGACTCATCAGGGTACCGACATGCACCTGTGTGTGCAAAGGATAGATCGGAAGGAAGTATGCAACACTGAATGCGACTTCGCCGACCTCCCGCCGGATGACGTATATATGTTTATGCGGCTTTCACGGATTCCTCCGTGTAAGATGCAATAGCAGTGGATATATCCACATTATGCCGTTGTAATGCTGAAATCACATTCAGCAAATGTACAACTATATGCAACTCCGTATATAAATGAAGTAAAATGCTAAGAATAAATGCAAACTTCGTTCCATCATATCCTTTCCGTGTTGGAGGTTGCACAATCTGATAAGTTGCTACACCACACAATTTATCCCATTCCATCACAATCGAGAAGATGGCCTACCTGTACCACCATATTGAGAAGAAAGTCAAAACTTACCCTCCCCGCTACAGTGATACGGTAGAGGTACATATTTTGTCTCTACTAGACTCATCAGGGTACCGACAAGCACCTCTTTGTGCAAAGGACAAATCGGAAGGAAGTATGCAACACTGAACGCGACTTCGCCGACCTCCTGCTGGATGGCGTATATATGTTTACACGGCTTTCACGGAATCTTCCGTGTGAGATCCGCAAACAAAGTTACATTCCTATTATTGCAGATATCGGACAAATCGTTAATAACTATCAAAAATAAAAGAGGACTCAAAACAGATCCTTGAGGAACTCCGCAGGTGATTCGTAGCTTATCAAATTTAAGCTGATCAATATCAATGACCTGACGACGATCAAATAAATACGACTGCGACCACTTGTGAACTTTGCCCCTCAAACGACACCCAAAAAGCTGTTCGAGTAGAACAGGTCAAAAGCCTTTCTAAGACACATAAAACGGCCGATTTATATTTATTATTGAAGTGATTCGAGCTAATTCTATGACGATTAAAATGGCTACCCTCGTGGAAGTTTTTTTTGCACCCCTATTTATTTTATTTAGTTCTGGTTCGTTCAATGATTTACAGACCATAAATACAAATTTTTTAGATATTTCAGTATTTTATGGAAAAACCAATAAAACACAACTGCATTACAGAAACCAAAAAAAAAAAACAAATATTCTTTGTTCATCCACAAAAAATACCAGGACCCTTCGACACACCTATATTTTTTTACATGATCGCTATCAAGACTTCATGGTGATCCCATACATCATCTAAACATTTGTAGAGACTATCATCACTGTATGAAAAATTAAATGTTGGTGAGCCGCTTAAAAAAATAAATTAATCTAAAAAAAATGTAACATTGTATGCAGTATGACATTTATTACTCAACAGCCGAAATAATAAATGAAAAAATATTGACCCTAAAAGGTCATAATTCTCAATCGCTGGTGGTCCAAATTAAAAAGTTAGGTGCGGCGAACAGTTAACAACAATAAAAAAATCAATCATATGGGTGAGTGCCGCATATTAGGGATTTGTCGCCATCGATTTCCGTTAACGTAAAATTTTTGTTACACATTAGGAAAATAAAGGGCTTTATGAGTCAGCGGAAAGGACACGTTTTATCGGAAGCATAATCCAACACGTTCGCGTATATATACAATGAGTACGTACAGTCTGGAATAAATGCATTAGTTAAAATACCCTGCGTTTTTTGAAAAATTGCCCGGACACGACCTTATTTCTTTGGTACGAATTTTTTCCAAGGCACGTTTCAATATGATAGAGTATATATATATATATATATATATATATATATATATATATATATATATATATATATATATATATATATAGAGAGAGAGAGAGAGAGAGAGAGAGAGAGAGAGAGAGCATTTTTGGAAATTTTCAAGATAGCGTCTGGGGAGCGCCATGTTTAATGTCAGATTTTAATTTTTTCTCAAGAATAACACTTATTTTAGTTACTAGAAGATATTATTTCTTAATTTGGGTATTTAAACTATATTTTATAAAAATATAGTAAGAAATAACCAATTTCTATTTGTATTCAAGATGGTCACGAGGATACTTATGGTCAGCAGTAATATATTTTATTCTACATTTTCAAAACTTTTACATACAAGAGACGGATCCAAAGTTATGTTTTTAATGTTTAAAACACCGCAGTTTGCATTTGTAATTCATATATTTGCGAGATGGACAACGAAGCGTCAAAAATAGGATTAAAAATAAACTATGACAAAACGAAAGTAATGACAAATCAAACTGAAGAAATGGTTATAACGGTCGCACAAAGGAAATTGGAGAAAGTGTCAGAGTATCTAGGCCAAATAACAAAACTAAATAAAGACAACCAAACTGAAGAAATAAAAAGAAGAGTCAGAGTATCTAGGATATCATTTGGTAAACTCTCATACATCCTACGAAACAAGAAATATCCGCCATCTCTAAGAACTAGAGTGTTCAATCAATGCATATTACCCAAACATGGACATTTACCAAAGAGAATATAGATAGAATTGCCAAAATATTAAGAGCAATGGAGAGACAAATGCTAGGTATCAGACTTATAAATAAAAAGAACACATGGGTACGAGACAAAACAAAAGTAAATGATGTTTCGACTCAAATAGCCAAGCTTAAATGGAAATTCGAAGGTCATAATATAAGACAGAAAGACAATAGATGGGATAAAATAATCCTAGAATGGAAACCCTGGCAACACAAACGAAGAAGAGGAAGACCGCAAATGAGATGGACAGACGACTTAAAAAAGTAAACCGCTCAAAGATGGGGGTATAAACCGCTCAAGATAGAGAACAATGGAAAAAATAAGGGGAGGCCTACGTCCAAAGATGGATGATTGAGGCTCATTAGATAGATAGATAGATAGATATCTTAGAGCATATAAAAAATCACAAAGTAAATTAAATTATCTATATATCTGACACATCTAATTTAAGAAACCACTAAAAAGATTTGGATTTGGAACCTGAGTGGCATAACCATGCTACAGCTCATGGTAAGGGACCACATGATGGTGTTGGAAGTAGCTTAGAAATATAGGCTCTTTTCGTATAGGTCTCTTCTTCAGAGATATGAGCTCCCAAAGACCTGCAATGGAATCAAGTTATTTACACATAATCAATGAGCCGCCAGGTATATTTCAATTTTTTTTTAATATGATGTATATCAGGTAAGACACTTCAAAGTACTTACTATTCAAGAAAGTGTTGTGAATTACTCATAGCTGCATGGACGGACTAGCTGTGACACTTATGGCCTGTATGGTAAGAACTTTAAACAACGTTTTTTACATACCTCTAACTATTGACTAAAAATTAAATACTCTTCATTCATGTCGATAATCCTAACCATTTTCGAAAAAATATCATTTTATTTACATCATGTATTTGACGTATTTCGATAAAAAAACTAGGCATACGAACTCATCAACTCAAAGTATCGTAAATGCCCAGCAGCTGTACGACTAGGCTAAAATTATTTTCCCAATATAACGTTTCTTATGTACACTCAAAAACATATTATGAAACACATTCAAAGCAGTCATTGGTTCCTACCAATCTCAGAAAATAAATCACTACATAGTATAAAACAAAGTCGCTTTCTCTGTCCCTATGTCCCTTTGTATGCTTAAATCTTTAAAACTACGCACCGGATTTTGATGCGGTTTTTCTCAATAGATAGAGTGATTCAAGAGGAAGGTTTATATGTATAATAACATCCATTAAATAGTGGAGAAATACTGTTATTTTTGAGGTTTCTAATGTGATGTCGTTAATTATCATATTTTTTTCCGCTTACATTGCAAACGCAGGCTGAACCCTACGAGATTTATCTAAATAATGTACTAATTATTTGTACACATTGAAAAGGTCTACAGAAAACTCCGCGATGGTATATGTCTATCTCTCATGGATATCCCACAATAACATTTTTTTGTCATTTACTTTTTACGACAAATAATGGCAAATTTTGAAGCGATTTTAATCAATACAGCATTAATCCTTATCCAATTAAATAGCTTAAATACATTGTTAATTTAATATAGATCTATATGGTCCTTTACAGCACAAGATTTAAATGAATATTTTCGAAGATATTACAGATTTAAAATTGCGGGAAGTAGCGCTTGCGGCGGTACTGGCCGACCGGGGCGGCGGCAGCGTGCCTATAAATAGCGCGTCGGAGGCCGATGTAATAATTGTTGTAAAAATAAAATAAATAGTCACAGTTTTTCTGTAGTGTATTTAGTATCAGCATTGTACCCGTGCGAAGCCGGGGCGGGTCGCTAGTTAATAATAAAAATATATTCTTATAAATCTGAGGGTAACTGACTTAAATATTTTATTTAAGTTATTTATAATAAAAATATTATTGTGTGAAAAAAATAATTATTATATCAATATAAAGATTTATTTCTACAACTGAAGATGAAAATTAACCTTATTATAATATTTGATGCCGTACTGGATCCACCCCCTTAGAACGCTAAAATTTTCTAAATTTAAATAAAAATTTATAATGAGCGATCTAAATAATCTCTACTATAACAATGTTGACCTGATATAAAAATTTTCCAAAAAATACAAAATTTGTGAAATTTCTGTACCGTCATATATAATCCGCCATCTTGTATGTGAAAATTTTGAAAACGTAAAATAAAGCACGTTACTGGCGACCACAAGTTTCCTCCTGTGTCTCATGCAATATCAATTTCACCGTTTAAGAAGTTTGTTTCTACGATTAAACATAAAAAATTGTAATTTTTATAACACTTGACCACCATCTTGTACCCGTCATTTTAAATACAATTAGAAATGAGTTATTTCTTACTGTATTTTTATGAAATATAGTTTAATTACCAATGTAAAGAAATAAAATCTTCTAGCAACTAAAAAAAGTGTTAATCTAGAAAAAAAAATTGAAACCTGACATCGAACATGGCGCTGCCATAGACGCCATCTTGAGTTTCACAAAGTACCACACGGCATTTAATTCTCTATGAATTTATCTTTAATTTAGACCTAAGAACGTTAAAATCGATTGAAATTAATTTATATATATATATATATATATATATATATATATATATATATATATATATATATATATATATATATATATATATATATATATATATATAATTATTAGAAGATGTTCTTTTAGATGTCAGAAAGAATATGTGGCTTCTTCATGATAAAGCTCCGCCACATTTCAGATGAGAAGTTCACAAAGATTTAAATAATGTGTTTCCTAATATATGGATAGGGAGAAATGGAACCATTTCTTGGCCTGCATGTTCCCCAGATTTAAATCCCTGTGATTCTTTTCTGTGGGGCTATTTGAAATAATTAGTTTATTACGATGGAGAAGTGAATACTGTGGAAGAACTACAATAGCTCATTGAAAATGCTTATGATGTTATCAGTGAAGACCAGGATTTTAGTGTTGACGCGTGTAGTCACTCATGGATAAGTCAAGCAATACTTTGCGTTAACCGAAGAAATGGTGACAATTTTGAGCCCTTTTTGTAGAACAAGATATAATCCGTTCAGTGTAGTAAACAAAGTTTTTACAATGCAGTAGTTGAAAATATCATGAAATAAGGTTTGTATTACAGTTTTTAAATTTTTTAAATAATCGTTAATAATTTTTTTATTTGCCAACTTTTATATAAACGATTTTGGTAAATCGATTTCTCTTTACGAGTTCTATAAGCCGTTAAAATAAACAACTCAATTTTGAGGTTTCTTTCCTAAAGTTGCAGACAATATGAATTTGATAGTAACTGTAACAGAACATAGTATATCTCTATCGATGTGATGATGCAATGATTCATTAATATCAAATAAATGTTGGTATTCAATGGTAATTCACAGGTATTGGTGCGTATAATGAATGAATCATTTATAACAACTAAGCGTATGGGTTGGTTAAGTATCTAGAGGAATTTCCACATGGATATTCTCTAAATACCTCCTGAAGTCACTAATACAAGCTCTTTTAAATAATTTTATCATCCCAGTTTCGTAGCTAACAATGCTAATTCTTAAAACAAAGATAAATAATTTTTCAGAAAATAGCAACAGAATTTGACAACTTCTTTTCATACATCGCCACATAAATATCTATTTCTCCTATATGAAAGCCTCTATTATTTAGTTGGGGTTGGTTTCCTTCTAGAAGGGGTTCTACTTTCGTGGAATGTTTGTTATTTTGATAATAAATAAATACAGGGCGATCAAAAACTAACATTAAATATTAACTTGAAACATCGTTGAAAGTAATTTTTTTTAAAAGTAATCCCCCTATTTTTATAATGTTATCTTATTTAGCGTTAAAAATAAGGGTGACTTTCAATAACATTTATTCGAAAAATTTGTAATTCCTGAAATATTGGTGATTTAACATTTTTGTATCATAAAAATGCTAAACGGCTTACCTACAAAGGAAAACAACTTATTTTAATAAACGTTCAAAATTTCACTCTGAACTTCCAAACATTTTTCGCATCTCCGAGTTAGTTCGTCATAGGTGGGCATTCTAATTGAATCAAAAGTGAAACTTTCGAAACGTCTTTTATCCTTGCCATAGAGGCCTCCAAGGTTGTCACTGAATTACAATAAACGATGGTTTTTATTGTTTCTTTTTTTATTTCAAATCAGGGGAACGAGGAGCGGTGGCGTATCGAAGACTCTGCAGGGCCCACGGCGAGGGGGGGGGGAAGGCCGCTTACTCAAAAAAATCTCTAGAATTCAATTATACAGTCTCCAATAAACTTGCTATTTTACAATCAATTTAACGCAAGGTGTCAGTAATTATTTATTATAAATGGGCACGTATGCAACGCAGGGCATTTAGATTCATATTAAATGTACATATCTTAAGAAATCACTTTAAAGCTCACTAATTAAACCCATTGAACGCAAGGACTCTCTGTATTAGTATCTATACTCACGGCGTGTAGAAAGTAACTTTAATTCAAAGTAAAATGTCAACAAAATCAGTCTTAATAGAGACCTGCCTAATAATCTGTAGTGCCCAAAACTTTCTTGTTTGAAATCTTAGCTGATCGTTTACCCGAGATATATATGTTTGAAGTTTTCTCCATTTAAAAAGCGGGGTAAAATTTTTCACATTTATTTATTTATTTGTTTATTTATTTATTGATTTACAATAACTGCCCTACAGGTCTTGAAACCCAACTACAAGGCAGTGATTACACAAATAATACGTCTACGAACAATTTTAAATTAGCATCAAACGACAAAAATAAATATCAATTTAAATACAAATAAAAATTTAACTAAAATAATTAATTCTAACATAAAAAGTATAATACAATGTTATGCTATCTACTTCTATATTTAAAAGTGATCAATTAAGGATAAAAAAGAGAAAGAAAAAGAGAAAAAAGAAAGAAATGCCAAGGTCATTGTGCCAAAATCCGGCAGACAGTTCCTAGAGATGAGCTGAATATATCAAAGCTATTACTCTTAATGTAAGTGTCGCACATGGAATATAGAGGCGAAAATTTGAGCACATTAGTTCTGGAGTTCTGAGGTAAAATACGTTAAAATTTCGGCAATTTATACGAGGGATACTTAAGTTTATCCTAGCTAAAATATTAGGACAGTCAATAAAATTGTTAAGTACCTTATAAAGAATTGTTAGTAAGAAAAATTCCCGCCGTACTTTTAAAGATGAAAAGTTAAATCTCTGAAGCAGCAGTTCATATGAAAAACCTTGCTTAGGATAAACCCCAAAACTCTTAAGATTAAGGTATTTCAAAAACATTCTTTGGACCCTCTCCAAAGTATTGACGTGGGTATTGTAGCCTGGGGACCACACGACTGATGCGTATTCTAGTTTAGACCGCACATATGAGAAATACAGTAATTTTATGACGTCAGTGATATTAAAATCGCGAGTTAAACGCAAGATAAATCCAAAAACCTTTGAGGCTTCAGAAACGATATCTTTAAAAAGATCTGCCCACGAGAGAAGCACGGTATTCAACGAATATTCATATCGAAATGAAGAAAATTTCGAAGTGAAAGTTATAACATTAGGCCTCTCCACGTTGAGCTGCAGATAATTGTCGGAACACCAATTGCTAACCTGTTCCAGGTACGATTGAAACTCTATACAATCCTGAAAGCAATTTATCCTCTTATATAGCTTAATATCATCGGCATATAATAAAATATCCGTGTCAACAACAGAAGCAATGTTATTAATAAAAATATTAAAAAAATTAAAAAACAATGTAAATGAAATAAAAGCGATTACTCACAATTCAGAACTGCGAATTTTGGAGCTTTTTGAATGCTTAATAAAAGGACACCTACGCGTCTTTTGAAGACTCTGTTTCTGCTTTTCAACCGTTCAGAACGTTCCAAAACTCTATCTTCCACAGACAGATGAAGTTGCGAAAAACTTCGAAAAATTGAGTTCACTTCAAATTTAAATATTTAGAGCCTTTTAAAAGTTCAAAAAAAAGCAATTCTGCGTATTTTTAAGATGCGTAATTCCTTTTTTTAAACGTACACGTACTCTAAGTCTCGAGATGTGACAATCATATAAAGTTGAAATAAACTATAATTTAGATTTTCTATACTTTATTTATTCATAGGATCACCAATATTAGAGCTTTTAAGACGTTTAAAACATAGAAAAAAGAATCTCCAAGAAACGTGCAATTTCTTTTTTTTTTTTTTGATCGTCTTTGCATTACAATGCTTTTTAATTGGAGAAAGCAGCACAATAATGCAAGTGAGAATTAGCAGCTTTAGCTACACTATCTATAGAATGCGAAAGATCTAAAAAAAACTATATATTAAACTACTCATATAAGAGTTTGCAAATAACAAGGCCAACCATTTCGTAATAACACATAAAACTGAATATTTTATGATGAATTTGATGCTTGTTTTGATGTATATAAATAAAATTACTTTCTTTCAAATCAACTGTTTTTTTTATCAAATAACATTATTTTTATATATTCCCTTAGAAAGTTGACGTATTACCTTTATTAAAACATAAGTTGTCAAGAACACACCCCAGGCACAGCGCGTGGGGTATGTGGGTTTGGGAGCTTGGGTTTTAGTTTAAAATCTTGTTTTACTCACCTGTCTGCTGTGTGTAAGGTATGTGGTTGTGAGAGATTGGGTTTTGAATTAAAATCTTGCTTCGCTCGCCTGTCTGCTATGTAACGATTATCGATCTCGCAGCGCGTGGAGTATGTGGGTTTGGAAGCTCGGGTTGTGGCTTAAAATCTTGCTTCGTTCGCCTGTATGCTGTGTAAGGATTATCGATCTCTCTGCTCGAGAAGTATGTGGATTTGGGAGCTTGGGTTTTTGTTATATACTTTTAAAAACTCGCTCTGCTTACCTGCCTGCTATGTAACGAATGTCGATCTCGCCACGCGTGGGGTATGTGGAATTGGAAGCTTGACATCTTAACGTCGATATTATGATTAACGAATGTCAAAAACGACCTGTATTGCAGTTTATTTAGCATTTGAACTAAATTATATCGCTAAATTAAACGGGGGCCCCATGGCGAAGCCACAGAGCAGGTCCATTATTGGCAATCCCATTATCATAAAATGTTGCTTGTAAGAAGTTGGTAACTGGACCGGTTCTGTATGGTGGGACGTCGTCGAGTTGGTAAAAAATTTGTCTGTGTTCCATGAAAGGTTAATTGCTTAATATTGATTGTCTAGCACTTCTAAAATATTTCAATATATTTCTTCTACAAAAGTTAATATATAAATTAAAATTGGTACATAATTTGGTATGTATTATCAATGAATTACAATTTAAGTTTTCTTCAAAAAAATGTAATTTTACTATTCCATCATTTAATACAACACAAAAAACGTTAAATTGCCAGGTTTCTTGAAAATTCCGTAATCTGACTGCATGAAGATTTAAATCACTCCAAAAATGGAAATTGTGCCTGTTAAGAAGGCAATTTTTCGTAAATTTTGCTTCATCACTCCAAATTATGTTGTCCAAAAATCGAGGATCGTTTTGTTAATATAAATTCGCAATTTTATAATTGCACTTTTTTCCAAAAATCAGTATCTTTTAAGTGTTGAACGAAAGATATTAAATAAGAATGGAAGTTTCCTTTTAACAGAATTCTATATATTGAGTTTTTCGAGATTCGTGTTTATAGAGCCCCTTGTTTTAGCGCTGCCATAGAATATGCCGCAAAATATCCCACAATTGCAATACCAACATTTTCATCATTGAGAATAGGTTTTTTTTATGCATTTTTGCCTTACGATAGCAAAATTTTTGAAATTTTCCAATATTTAGTTAACACTGTTCCGTGACGGTTTCTGTTTATCTGGATATCTATCAGCGAGTGTCTGGCATATTCTTGATAAAACTTTATTACATTCCTTATAGATAATAAATTAATTTAAATAATTTTCGAGCATATAATTTAATCGCCCCGGCATGATTTCTATTAATAATTGTCAAATGGTAAGAAATAGTGACATTTCTGTAGTGCCCTATTGCAAATATTTTAAAAACTACTAATTTTTCGGATAAACCTTATTCAAAGTCACCTTATTTTTAATGCTAAATCAGATAACATTAAAAACAGGGGATTCCATTTTTAAAAAATTGATTTTTAACAATGTTTTCAAGTTAATATTTAATGTTTGTCTTTGATCACCCTGTATTTATTATCAAAATATCAACACAGTATACTAAAGTGGATCCCCTTCTAAAATGAAACCAACCGCAATTAAATAATGTAGTCTTTCATATAGGAGAAATTGATGGTAATGTTTAGACCTACAAACGACATTTTTGTCATAAAGTTTAATATACGTCAAAAACAGTTAGACTTAAGTATAGAATATTATACATGAAATATGTCTAGAATTTTGCGTAGAATCTAAAATTAAAATAGAATATTTTAGCCGAATTGCTCCATTGTATATATCATTTTTACTGCTAAAAACTTGTTTGTTGCATTATGAAAGTTGCAAATTCGAAAATCTAACTTCCGTGGCAACCAAATTCGCTTTAATATCTAAAGCTTCTTGGTGAATCTGGCTATGAATTTTTAAAATACATGGCTCGTCCTAAATTCAACTTGCAAGTATTTATCTTTAAATTATTTACAAAAAAAAGGAAGACTTGTTTATATGCCCTGAATTCTATTGTCGGTGCATAATTTTGGGTCAAGGGTACTTAAAATTAAGAGAATAATTAAGCTCATTAGTCACAATTAATTAAAATGGTCTATTACTTAACTGGTAGAAGTTAGAACTTGACATACACATGCGTTTTCTTTTAACTTTTATAAACAATCATGACTCATTGTTAACTTAACCGAGACACTTATATATACTTCGTTTATAAATAAAACATCCTTCTAATAAAGAGAAATAATTACAACAATTAAAACACGCGTTTGATAGGGAGAAAATTAAGATATTTCTGATTATGAAACATATTCAGTCCCGCTATTTTCTGATTTCATTATACACAATGTGTTCCAAAGTAAACAAGACTTGTTAAAAATGAGAATACACACGTTTTAATTTAACAACACTTTTTTATTTTTCTCAAAATGCTCTCCTTACAGTGATTTGCACAGCACCATTACCTATCTCTATCGACTTAAAGAAAAATTAAATGCTGCGTATTAACTTTTATAAACTTATTTTTAAGGAATGAGTATGTAACACGACCTGCCATTTTGTCGTTAGTCGTATCCCTCACTAACTACTGTAAGCCTAAAGACACGCACTTAGCGTCAGGTTAGAAACGGCAGCTAGTATTAGGCCCCCTGTATTATACTTTCCTCTCTTTGCTTTCTATATAAGTTTATAAGCAAATTAAAAAAAAAACTTCTTAAAAAAACTTGTACATTATCAATAACTTACCTACATTATTTGCATAGTACCTAGATTAAGTTAGTACGCTCTTTTAGGCTCGTCTTAAAATCCTTTTAGACCTGTATAATATAATATACAACATGGGAATTATACCTACAGAATGACTTAAATCAACATTCATTATTCTACCAAAAATACCTAATGCAAAAGAATGCCATAATCGGACCACCAGCCTAATGAGTCACACTCTAAAAATATTTCTGAAAATCATACAACAAAGAATCTTGAGAAAAATAGAATGAGACCTTAGTGACTCTCAGTTTGGATTCAGGAACGCAATGGGGACAAGAGAAGCCCTATTTGGGTTCAACGTGTTGGTTCAGAGATGTATGGATGTCAATCAACCTGTATATGTCTGTTTTTCTGAACTATAATAAAGCTTTTGATAAAGTCCGACAAAAACAATCTAATGCGGCTACTCAAAAATAAGGATATAAACAGCAAGAATATAAGGATAATAGCTCATTTATACTTTAATCAAACGGGTGGTGTTAAACTAGGCGATGAACTTTCAGATGAAGTAGACATAAAGCGTGGTGTAAGACAGAACTCAAAAGAGAAAAGACCATAGGACCAGATGGAGTTTGTGGTGACTTGCTTAAACTAATCCAAGAAGACCATTTAGATATCTTAACCGAACTTTTTAATCATGTTTATGACACAGGAAATATTCCTGATGACTGGCTAGCTTCGTCTTTTATTCCTATCCCCAAAAAACCCACAGCCAAAAAATGTGAGGATTATAGATCCATCAGTCTTATGAGTCATGTTCTAAAAGTATTCCTTAAAATAATACATGGACGAATATACCCGAAACTTGAACAAGACATTAGCGATACATTGGCTTCAAGAACGGCTTAAGCATAAGAGAGGCGCTATTTAGTTTAAATGTTTTAGTTCAGCGAAGTCGTGATGTAAATTGCGATGTATTTACTTGCTTTATTGATTTTGAAAAAGCTTTCGATCGAGTAAATTATCAAAAACTAATAGAAACACTACAAGAGCATCAATTGGATGATAAAGATTTACGAATTATTTCCAACCTTTATTGGAAACCAGAATTATTTGTTCAAGTGGAGGAAAAGAAATCATAAAAATTCCAAATTCGTCAGAGTGTTCGGCAGGGTTGTGTGTTATCTCCATTACTTTTTAACATTATTCAGAGAAACTATTTCGGGAAGCTCTGGAAGAGGTAAAGAACGGCATCTCTCTAAATCGGGTTTTGATCAGTAATCTGAAATATGCAGATGATACTGTCCTTCTTGCAGACACAGCTGAGGGACTTCAAAGACTGATAGAAAGGGTAAATGAGATCTGTAAAAAATACAACATGCGATTGCATATAGGCAAAACAAAGGTTATTATAATAGACAAAAACGTACCCCAAAATGTACACTTTCGCGTCAAAAGTTCTCTTATTGAAACAGTATCATCCATTAAATATCTAGGTGCACAACAAAGTGGGAGCAAGTAAAAGAAATAGAGATACGTATTGAGAAAGCCAAAGCCTATTTCAATCGCATGAAAACACTAGTATGTAATGCGAACCTTAATCTACAACTAAGAACTCGCTTACTAAAATGCTACATATTCTCTATACTGATGTAGGGTGTAGAAGCCTGCACATTGACGGAGGCTGCATGTAGACGACTTTAGACTTTTGAAATATGGTGTTATCGACGTATGATGAGAATATCTTGGACATATCACATAACCCACGAAACTGTTCTGCAACGCATGCGATAGGAGAGAGAAATTATGAAGACCATTAGAGAAAGGAAGCTAGCAAACTTTTGACATATAATGCGTAACCAAAAACACGAAAATTGGTTATGCAAGGCAAGATGGATGGTGACAGAGGCCCCGAAAGACGACAAATTTCGTGGCTACATAATTTGCGACAATTGATCGGAAAGGCATCTGTTGAATTATTTAGAGCTGCTGTCAATAAAGTAATATGGACCAGAATAATCATCAACGTCCACTGTGGATAGGACACAGGAAGGCGAAGAAGAATTAAGGCAAGGATGCTTCCTCTCATGGTTACTATTTAACTTGTACTCGGAGGACATTATTCAGAAAGCAATAACAAAGACCACAATTGGAATAAAAGTAAATGAAAGAGTTATTAATAACATCAGATACGTAGGTGATACCATTCTCATTGCAATCATTAGGAGACCTACAGAAATCAGTAGATCAGATAGTAGTGAGCAGTGAGGAATGTGGACTCAATTTGAATGAAAAAAAAAACTAAATTCATGACCATAACAAAATTACACCAACACCAAGAGAGTCTATGGATCCAAGAACAATCAGTAGAAACGGTAAAGAAATATAAGTATCTGGGAACAGTTGTTAATGAAAGCAATGAATATACAGAAAACATTCGGATATGATATGGACAATCCAGAAATATATTCAATAAGATGAGAAAGGTATTTTGTGGTAAAGGCATTAGAGTACATCTCAAAATCAGGAAGCTGGAAAAACAGGGTTTTCGTTATTTTTTATAATTTGTGTTACTCATTAAATGTTTCATGACTAACTGACAGTCAATATAGGTACATGCTTAGAGAATGAATGAGTAAAATATATTATTAATAATAATAAATACATATTTGTAATTTTCTATTATATTAAATTCAAGAAAAAATATGGTACCAAAATAAAAAATATATATATTTTTTAAATTATAATATGAAATATAGAAGGGCACCAAATGAATGACTCGCCCGAGGTGCCAAGACTGCATTGGATTTGCATGGTCAAGAAGCAAGTCGAATGAGTTGTTTAGGTCGTGTGTAGAGATATCCACTTGAATGTCGGTGCAAGCCTTTTGCATGGCCTCCACTTTCCTTTCATTAGCAAATGCAATCTTCCGAATGGATATAAATCACACGGTGCTAGATCAGGTGAACATGGCGAGTAGTTGACGGTGGCGCGATTTTTAGTCAAAAAATCAGTCACAAGTGTCGATGATGCACTTGCGACAAACGCCAACTTCCTTCTTCACGATATTCTGGCCAAATGCGACAAATATGCCACATCAAACGCTTTAAAACACCAAGATAAAACACTGTCTGGCCAGGCCGAATGAACTTTTTATGAATTATTCCCTTCGAATCCTAGAAAAAAATCGTTTGATTTCTCCACAACGCCTTTTTTCAGATTATTCTCATCTGGATACTTCCATATTGCACTTTGGTACCACGTTTCATCACCAGTCACAATGATGTATAAAAAGTGTGGGCCACTTTTTGAGTTCCTGATGATATCCTTCGAATGTTAAATTCTGAGAAATTTTTGGCCATCAGTCAGTCAATTCGTGCGATATAAAGCGTGAACAGACTTTTCGGAGGCCCAAATGTTCGGTCAAATGCGAAAAATTAATGTTTTGGACATAATTAATTCCGTTTCCATTAATTTTAATGAAAAATTTGGGCGATCTTTGATGAATTCACGCACAGTTGTGATGACATTTTCTGTTATCATAAATTTCGATTGGCCAACATATTGGCCCTCATTTACAACTTCTCTTATATCTTTAAAGCACATATACGACACATGGACTCTACTTCGGGATAAACAATGATCAGCATATACTTGTTTCAGCAACTGAAATGTAAAAGTTTCACCAAGATAAAAATAGAACTTAATGTTGGCTCTTTGTTCAATATTCATTTTTGCGCCGACGCAATAAACATGCTGTCACTTACAGAGCAATAACTCAGCTTCTAATTGTCAATTTGTCATCAAATTTTGAACAAATGTCAGTGAATGATGTAGCTCCCGACTCAGATAGTTATCAATAGGTGGCATCCCTAGAACGTGCTAATTTTAAAAAGTTAGTTACAAATGCATATATATTTTAAACTCGCCAAAAGAACTATCTTCTTCATAATAATTCTTCCCCCCTTATTTTTCTTGTGGAAGTTCCTGATGAATGAGGCCTGGTCCTAGAATGATGAAGATGGTTGAATTATAAATCCCTAATTATTCACAATCTTTAATTTTGTAATTTCTCAAAGACAATGATTCTTCGTTTTAAATGAGGTAGCAGAAATATAAGAAAAATTGTTAATTTGATAATTTGAAGTTTATGAACATCTAAATTCTTATATAAGTCTACCGAGTATTTATCACATTAGCTGTTACAAAGCATTAGAATATTACTCATAGTTTCACCTTACAAAATACATAAATCAATAGTATTAGTAACGCACGACGTGACAATAATATTAATTAACGAAAAAGACTATTTATTTGTTGATATCCACATCGTCATGAATAATAACAAAAAAATCAGTTACTCTTTTTTTATTTAAAACTCATGATGATAATGTTCTTCATGTCGCTGGACTTGTAATGAGTTAAAATGACCTCTTAAATGAATCATTTAAATTTCGGTTAAGTATCCATAAAAGGTTATGTTGATATTTCGTACGGTTCCTTGCGAAAAAATCTATCATTGAGGATGTTATAAATTGCAGAACTATGACAAGTTGTAGTAAAATCGTGAGTAGTAAATAGGCGGCAGTATTTGTATGCCCATTTTTTTTAATGAGTTTACTATATATATATATATATATATATATATATATATATATATATATATATATATATATATATATATGTATTTATATATATATACAGGGTGGTGCTATAGTGTTACAAAGTACCCCATCTCACTTTTGAAAAAAATGTTTTAATAAAAGTATAATATGAAAATTTCTACATTTTAAAAATATTTCCAATTATATATGGTGTTTTATGACAGAGTAGCGCTAAAAAAAAATAGTTTGTTTAGTTGGATACCCTATATATCTTTGCATATTCGAATTCTCCCAGGAATTATTCATATGATAGCATATCTGGTTTTGAATTTCATTGCAAAGTTACACTACTTTTTGAAAAAATTCTCCAAATTTTGAAAAAACATGTTTCTTTATAATCTACAATAACTTTCAATTTACATCAATTATAAAACACAGCATTAATATAAGAAAGATATATGTACCGTTAAAAATCTAATATAGAGCCTTAGCAATTCTCTCATACAGGGTATTTGCCAAAATTTTGCCCATTTGATAAAATGTAAATTAAATTTTCTTTGATTTTTTAAATAGAACACCCTGTTTATCACCACTTTATCATGTAGATTTATTCTTTCTCTATCACTTTTCCTAGAGTTTTCCTATACCTATCAGTGCTAGTTTTTCCGCTATATTTATTTTTATTAATTGTATACAAAAATACGTTTACCTATTGATATCTAGTTAGGTATGAATATTATACGAAAGACGTAAACGTCAAAGTAATATTTATCGTTTATCTGTCACTAATAAAGAGTATTGTTGAAAACTCTGAAATATTTAAAGCCGGATTCACTAATATGATTTAATTTTAAAACAGCCCTAAATTGGCAGCAGAAGTCTTAAAGTGACAAGAGCAACAATAGATCAAGCAAGTTTTAAACCCTGAAAATACAAGCATAAAAACATTTTGTTTTATTACTAAACCGGCAAAAATGGAGAATTTTATTTATTTATGTTATAAAACTATTTTCCTTACATATTTCAAGGCTTCATCGCAAAGTTTTTATCCTTAGTATCTGTATATAAGCAATTATTTATTTACATATATAATATAAGTTATGACAATATCATAAGCAAAACAAAATTAGCCGATGGAAAATACAAAATTTCATAGCAACTAAATCGGGTTTAACTATTAAATCTTCTTAGTGAATTTGGGTATTAGGTCTTAAAATTAAATAATCGATTTGACCTTAATACTGAAATAAATGCAGGATAGTTTTAATTGTTTACTCAAAAATCGTTAAATCCTATATTGTGCTAGTAAATGGAAACTCTAATCATTTAAAAATAGAAGGTGTGGTTATTTACTTATACGAAAAAGAAATGGTTGAAGAACAAATTTAAAAATTACTCCACATCAAGTAAAGATAAACCTTAAAGTATTAATTAATTTAAAGAAGTTAATTAAAAAAACACTGCCTAATTATTTGTTCAAAATGTCCTCTACCTTCTTGAATACACAGTTCAATACGTTTCCCAAATTCACTATGCAAATTACGTCGCATTTCAATATTAATATATTGAAAATAATTTTTTATTATGCTCCTTATTTCTTCCTTTGTTGTAGGAGATATTTTATAAACTTGTTCTTTAATAAACCCCTATATGCTAAATTCCATTTCAGTTAAATCTGGAGAGCTAGCGGGTCACGAAACAAGTCCTCCCCTTCCAATCCAACGATCCCGGTATGTGACATTTAAAAAAGTTATGCTCGTTCCCGTATGATGGACGGGAGCACCATCATGAAGACACCACATTTCTTCTCGAATTTCATTTGGCACTTGAACAAAAAGGTCAGATAAATGGTTGTGCAAAAAATCTAATTACACTTCCTCTGTTACTCTTTGCTCAAAAAAGTATCGTCCAATTACGTGGTTACCGATAATACCTCCCCAAATATTTCAGGACCACCTACTGTGGGAATTCTACCTTACAAAATGTGGACTTTCTGCTGCATAATAATGGAAATTGTATCTGTTAGCACTTCCGTTTCTATGAAACGTAGCCCCATCTCCATATAGCATCAAATCAGCCAAATTTCTTTGTTCATTTATTAGGTTTTCTTCGGGGGGCTATTATGAACACTGTAATGATAATGGACTCAGACTCGTGGATTTTGCAACATCAAATAATCTTCTCATCAAATCAACAATGTCTGAGCATAAAAATATCCACAAGCAGACCTGGGTCTCAAATGACGGAATAACGAGAAATCAGAGTGATCATGTTCTTGTTAATGAAAGACGGGGCAGTAGTATTATCGACGTTAGAAGTCTACGGGTCCTAGACGCAGACAGTGATCATTTTTTGGTTAGGGTCAAATTCAGGACAAAAATTTCCAACCAAAAGAGCAACAGGCCAGAACAGATTCCCAGGTGGAACACTGAAGCTTCCAAAGACACAAAAAATAACTGTATACCAAACCACTTTGGAGAGTGTACTAGGATCTGTAGCAAATAAAAACAATGTAGACGAAACATGGGAAACAATTAAAAATTCAATTATATATAGTACTGAAACCACCATAGGAAAAAGAAAGAGCTCTAAAAAAAAGAAATGGTTTGACAACGATTATGAAGGAGTCTTAAAGTCAAGGAACCAGGCCCAACAACGAATGCTGCAAGATCCAAATGAGTAAAATGCACAGAAATACAGCGAGGCCAGAAAAAAGGCAAAGAAAACAATAAAAGCGAAAAAAAAGAGCATACGAAGAAGATATTCTTGAAGAACTAGAGTCAAATAGAGGGAACAATAGAACTAGACGTTTCTTCCAAGAGGTAAAGGACATAAAAAACGGATTTACAGTTGGAACAGTAATAAAGAATGACGAAGGTAACCTTATTACAAATGAGGCTGAAATGATAGAGACCTGGAGAAGATACTTTGACGACCTACTGAATGTCCAGGCAGCTGAAGCCCGGTCTGAATATACATATTTTACGACCGAACCCCTAGTAGAAGAACCTACAGTGGAAGAAGTGTCACGAGCTATTCAAAAACTTAAAAACAACAAAGCCCCAGGAAACGACATTATACCGGGAGAATGTTTAAAAAAGGGAGGAGAAACCTTGAAACATGCTTTCTATCAACGTATCTGTCAAATATGGAAAGAAGAAAAAATACCAACCTCCTGCAAAGAAAGTGTGATAATACCAATACTTAAGAAGGGCGATAAAACGTGCTGCTCAGATTATAGGGGTATATCCCTTATTAACACAGGATATAAAGTCTACTCTCTAATGATCTTAGAACGATTGACTGCGTGTGTGGAGATTACCAGTGTGAATTTAGAAAAAACTGCTCAACTCTAGATCAGATATTGACGATTTGGCAATTAATGGAGAAATGTTGGGAATACAACAAAACATTGCACCAGCTATTTATAGATTTTAAACAAGCATACGATAGCATCATAAGAGTGGATTTGTGGAATGCCATGGTAGAACTGGGCATACCGAAGAAGCTAATTAACCTCACCAAAACATGTGTAGAGGGATCTACAAGTGCAGTAAGACTTGAAGGAAGATTGTCAACCTTCCTACAATCAACAGTGGTCTTAAACAAGGCGATGCGCTATCTCCACTCGTCTTTAACGTCACCTTGGAGGGCATCGTACGAAAAACCAACACAAAACGTTCCTCTTTAGAAATCAAGGTCCGCGCATCATATTGGCGTTCGCTGATGATATCGATATTGTAGGTTATACAACTACCAGTGTCAAGGAAGGGTTCTTCAAACTGGAAAATGCCGCAAAGAAAGTTGAATCAAAGAAGAAAAAACAAAATATATGGCTACAACAAGAACGGAACGGCGAGACAGAATAGGACAGAACGTGACTATGGACCACTACAATTTTGAAAGGGTCCATCAGTTTAAATATTTGGGAGTTACGATCACCTCTGACAACAACATTACACAAGAGATTAACAACAGAATACAATGAGGCAACCGCTGCTGGTATGGGCTGCAAAAGATAATGAAATCGAAAAATATATCCCGCCGCACGAAAATAAGAATATATCAAGTAGTTATAAGACCGATAATGACATATGCATGTGAAACATGGACGTTGACAAAACAAAATGAGAATAGACTGAAAATCGCAGAAAGAAAAATGCTTAGAGGGATATACGGACCGGTCAGGGACAACACCACACAGCAATATAGAACGAGAACAAACAAGGAATTAGAGGAACTATACAACCAGCCAGATATAGTGAAAATAATAAAAGTAGAAAGATTAAGATGGGCCGGTCATGTTATGAGACAAGATCAACGTATCGTCAAGTTGGGATGGGAAGAGAACCCAGAAGGAAAGCGGCCGCTAGGAAGACCAAGGATGAGGTGGAGAGATAATGTTGCGACAGACTTACAAACCCTAAACGTCGAAGGCGCGGAGGAATTGATGATGGATCGCAGCAAATGGAGGCAGATTGTGAAGTCAGCAAAGACCCACCCCGGGTTGTAATGCTAGAGAGAGAGAGAGAGAGAGAGAGAGAGGGAGACTATTCTTGACATAATTGAATGTGACAGGGGTAGATGACCTTAAATATTAGCTGAACCGTCCCTCGTTCAACATCAACCTGTCTAGATAGCGGGTGCTGTCCAATATGCAGATTTTCGGTAACTTAAAAGTATATTTAAATGATTTTCCTTTTTCTGTGGCTCGCTGTTCTCATTTGACTGTCTTAACTTATTTTATATGGGGAAGAATAAAAAATATTGTTTATTGTAATCCAGTGACAACGATGGAGGACTATATAGCAAGGGTAAGGGACGCGTTCGAAAGTTTTTATTAGAGTAGCCATCCATACAAAAAATATTTGGAAGATCAGGGTGTTAATTTTCAACATTTATTAAAATAAGTTGTTTCCCTGTATAGGTAACCCGTTTAGAATTTTTACAATACACAAATATTAAATTTTTGGAATAGAATACCATATCATTATTTTTAATGCTAAATAAGATAACGTTATAAAAATAGAGGATTTATATCTAAAAAAACTTCACTTTTAACGATTTTTTCAAGTTAATATTTAACATTAGTTTTTGTTCACCCCGTATCTATTTATTATCAAAATATCAACAATCCCTAGAGTTGATCCCCTTCTAGAAGAAAACCAACCCCAATTAAATAATAAAGGCTTTCATATAGGAGAAATTGATAATTGTGTTTGGGTCTTCAACGCTATTTTTGATATTAATTTAAAATATGTCAAAAACAGTTAGGCTTATATAGAGTACATTATACATGAAATATGTCTACAATTTTGCATAAAATCTAAAAATTAAATAACAGTATTCTAAGTCACCGTAACCGAAAGTGTCGCCATTAGAAAATATTTTAGCCGACTTTAGTAAACTGCCAAATTTTAAAAATTTTCCAGTCTTCGGGAAATGTTTAAAAAGGAACTATTATGTTTTATACCACTAAATTTATTAAGAAAACAGTGACTGCAGTTTCAACTCACAGAGTCATTTTCAAACTAAATTACAAAGATAGACTAAGTATTCAGTACAGAAACATGAGAAAATTAAACAATAGATAAAAACTACCTGAGAAATACATTATTACAAAGGGGAGGTACTAAATTTTGGGAACTAATTATTATTTGGCGACAACAAATAACGGGGAAAATCCAAGTTCTGTCTGGTCATTAAGCAAATTTACATTTTTATTTTTACTATGTTTATATATTTCTAAAGATTCAAGAATATTTAAGTTTTGGCTCTTTGTTGAATAATGTAATATGTCAGTGTTGCTTAAATCAGGAAAACTGTGGCTGTGTTCAAAGCAATGGTTGGCAAAGCTCGAGTCTGTTTTTTGTTGTCTATATGATTGGTAGTGTTCTGAAAAGCGAGTTTTAAAACTTCTACCACTTTGTCCAATAAACAAGCTATCACACTCCGAACATTTTAACTTATAAACTCCTGATTTATCAAATTTATTAATAGAGAACTCAGTATGAAACTAAATTCATTCTTCAAACAAATAAGCAACTTTAAACCAAGTCACAGTTTAAATAATTCAGCAGATCTCGTCCAAAAACTAAAAAACATAAAAACCCCTAATAACTCCATACTAGTTTCTTTTGACATAAAAAGCATGTTTTCTAATATTCCAACAGATAAATGTTGTATACTTATCCAAGAGATCCTACAGGAACGAAATATAAATCCAATAGTTACTACTGAAATCTTGTCCTCTTTTGAACTTTGCCTATCACAAACCTATTTCCAATTTAATAACAAATCTTATTTACAAAATTCAGGAATACCAATGGGTTCTCCTCTTAGCCCTCTCCTAGCAGACATTTTTATGTCAAACATAGAAAACAAAATTCTTAATTCGCCTTTAAGCAAAAACCATGTTCAATTTTGGTACAGATATGTGGATGATGTTCTAGCATGTTTTAAAGGCACTATTAGACAGCTTCAAAAATTCTTACAATACATTAATAATTGCCATCCAAAAATTCAATTTACTCTGGAAACTGAAAATAACCATTAAATAAATTTTCTAGATCTCACCATATCTCACCTCAATAATCAGTGTAATTTTAAAATTTTTAGAAAACCAATGTTTACAGGTAATACTATATCTAATGACTCTTTTCACTCTTTACAACACAAAATGGCTACACACAATTCAATGATACATAGAGCATTCTCTTTGCCTCTCTCTGAAGAAGATCTTCAAGAGGAACTAAATATCATTGAAAGAATTGCAATATCAAACAATTTCTCCCAACAAACCATAAAGAAATTAATAACTAAAAAACAAAAACAACTAGCTTTTAATTCAATATATCCCAAAATAAAAAATGATAAAGATAGTTCATCTTATATATATTTGTCATACTGTGGTACCCTATCAGAAAACATAGCTAATACTCTTTCCAAACATAACATAAAAGTAACCTTTAAATCTCAACACAATCTATCCACGCTCCTTTACAATGCTAAAGATAAAATTAATAAATTTCATGAATCAGGAGTTTATAAGTTAAAATGTTCGGAGTGTGATAGCTTATATATTGGACAAAGTGGTAGAAGCTTTAGAACTCGCTTTTCAGAACACCACCGATCATATAGACAACAAAAAACAGACTCGAGCTTTGCCAACCATTGCTTAGAACACAGCCACAGTTTTCCGGATTTAAGCAACACTGACATATTACATTATTCAACAAAGGGTCAAAAGTTAAATATTCTTGAAACTTTAGAAATATATAAACACAGTAAAAATAAAAATGTAAATTTGCTTAATGACCAGACAGAACTTGGGTTTTCCCCGTTATTTGTTGTCGTCAAATAATAATTAGCTCCCAAAATTTAGTACCTCCCCTTTGTAATAATGTAATTTCTCAGGTAGTTTTTATTTATTGTTAAATTTTCTCATGTTTCTGTATTGAATACTTAGTCTACCTTTGTAATTCAGTTTGAAAATGACTGTGAGTTGAAACTGCAGTCACTGTTTTCTTAATAAATTTAGTGGTATAAAACATAGTAGTTCCTTTTTAAACATTTCCTGAAGATGATTAACTACCACATAGTAACGGCTAGCAGCATCAAATTTTCCAGTCTATTTTTCGAGAAATTTATCGCGACAGTTCGTCGTAAGACACACTGTATAATAAATGCACCTTGGTTATCGAAATAAGTTAAGAGTTAACCAAAGAGATATTAAGATAATAATGCTGAATATATCACTGGGAGATCATACAATGAATGTTGAATAATAAAAGAATAACATGGAGACCGTGATATGTCAGAAAACCATAGATATTGTGAAGCAGCGGACTTAAAATGGAACAAAAATTTGGAAGGTTAGCCTGCCTAAGTAAAAATGGAGAAAAACTCTCGATTTTTTCATATATTCGCATATTTTCTTACTACCATCTTATTATATTGGCATAACATGTCCAATATTTATTGTGTCATCCAAGTTGTAATGAGTAGAAATGATCCTTAAGTGCATATGAGTCATATCAAATCGATAGCTTTAAAAAGGGTATGCAAATATTTCGTACGGTTCCTTGCCAAAAATATCATGTACTGTCATAAAGGATGTTATAAATTCTAACCGTGTTAACATGTCATCGTAAAAATCATGAGTAATTAGCTGACGATGTTTCTTATGTTTGTCTTTCTCTAGCACTAAAGCGGAAGTTCTTTTACCCTTCAGTCTAATGATTAATTAAATATTTTTTCTTTGTTTAGATAAATCTCCGTAAGTCAATATGCTTGACAAAAGTAACTTTAATAATATGCAATAAATCTACTTTAAGCACGTGCCCTAATATATTATATAATGAATTAGAGCCTTAAATGAAAACAAATCTAAATTTTATTATAATATTTTTCTAGCTTATAACCAGTTTTCTCAACAGAAATGGTCTATTAAATAAATTTATATATTTTTCATAGGTTTAACTTGAGTAATCCGATTGGTGATGTCTCATGTTTCTTTAATGGACTTACAAAAATAACTTTTCTAGTGAATCTGTTATGAATGGTCAACTATTCTGGGCTTGTAATATTCTCATATTTTCCATGTCGCTGAAAACGTTTATAAAAATTTTTGTGACATTCTTAGTTGTTAAAAATTAATAACGATAGGTACCTCCTTTCAGGTAGAGAATATGAAAAATATATGTACAAACAGTTTACATTCATAACAAACTATTTAAATACGACAGAAAGATTTCTTTATTTCTTACTGAAATTTTGATTGTTTAAAAATTTCACGTTACTCCGTTGATTCATAGATGTCGTTCGACTGACGATATTTTTCAGTCTGACATCGAAGTTGGTGGACGGCAGGTGTAATATCCTGCCGACATACCTTGAAATTTATGGTTCATATATCAGTTATTTCCTGCTAATATTGCTCTCGGTCCGATACAGCTCTACTGACGAGATCATGAGGTGATCGAAACGCGTATGGAGAGCGGACCAGAGCGATATTTGCAGGAAATAAACTGTTTGTACATATATTTTTCATATTCTCTGCCTGAAAGGAGAATTACATATATAACAAGCTGGAATACTTCCCTCTACTAGGACTCAGTATTAAAGACGTGGTAGCGGTGAGAATCTCTCTTAAATCTGGTGAGAGTTATATTGTGGCATCAGTATACTTTCCCGCAGAATAAAAAAGTCTCCCAGCTGAGGTGGTAGACTTAGTAAAATATTGCGAGGAGGAACACTTACCACTTTTTCTGGGATGCGATTCCATGGCGCACCACATTTTGTGCAGGGATATCAATCCCATAGGAGAAGATTTATTGGGCTTCCTCAGTATTAACAACCTGGAATTTATTAACAGAAGAAACATGCATACTTTTATTACAAATAGAAGAGAGTCTGCCATAGATCTAACTATTTGTTCTTCAAATATGCTTGGTGAAGGAGTGGGAAGTTGGTTTGGACGTTTCAGATCATCGACACATCCTATTTGAAATTGATGTTGAATAAGACGCAGCAGTAGCGAAATACCGAAACCCTAGAACTACAAACTGCGACCTCTTTCAGGACGAACTGAGAAGCAGAGTCATAGGGTTCTTATCGAGATACCGTGATGAAGCTGATTTGGAAATCGCTTCAAAACAAATAGTGATGCATTTCGGGGTTTATTTGAGGCTAGCTCTCCAATAAGACGAAGGCCTATAAATTCCAAAATATCCTGGTGGAACTCTCAAATCGAAAACCACCGGAAAAATGTTCGAAAACTTTTTAAAAAAGCGCTAAATTACCACACTGAAATAAGCTGGGAAGAATATAAAACTGTCCAGAGAGAAGACAAGAAACAAATAAGGGATTCACAGAGGAACGCGTGGAAGAAATATTGCCAGAGCATACAAAGCATGCTTTCAGCATCCTGGCTCTGCAAAATACTATCTAGAGATCCTGGTGCCCTGACTGAAGGAGGTCTAACTCCCCAGGAGAGCTACTAAGAGTGCACTTTTTAGGCTCAAATCAATATGAAGGCGAATCCAAAGAAGGAAGACTCCCCTTAGCACATCATGACTACAAGTTAGATAAAACGATAGTGACATATGAAAGAGTGAAATGGTCGATGTAAATTTTTGCCCCTTTCAAGGGCTAACCTGGCAAGAATGGTATATTTCCAGCTATACCACAAAATTCCTTCGATATTATAATAAGCCACCTAATGAAACTATTCTGCTTATGTTTGAGCTTGGGATACAAACCGATGGCGTGGAGGGAAACAAAAGTAGTCTTTATTCGCAAAGTAGGAAGAACAAATTACACAAATCCTAGCGCACGGCATACTAAGAAGCTTTTCTCCTTAGGAGCTGCGAATTGTAGTGGTCTTGTTGACAAAACATTGTCACCTGAGGGGCCATCTTCATAAGATCGGTATCGAAGACGACCCGACTTGCAGATGGTGGTTGGAGGAGAATGAAACTATTGACCTTGTCCTTAGAGAGTGCCCAGCACTCAACGGACTGAGACAGAGATATTTCGGAGATACAATTTTGTTACCAAAAGTAGACAAATTCAACTAACGAGGCTGCTTGGATTCGTATAGGCGACCGGCCTCAAATTACCTGCAGGTATGGTGGGATGTAATAGGCCAAATAGAGGCCAATGCATTGATGATCTAGTATCATCACCCTTTGTTTCATTCATTCATTCATTCTGCTTTTTTAACTAACTTAGAGATCGTATAAAATCTTCATATATGAATTCCATATCTTACAAATCTTGAGCTATCACTAACTGATCATCTACGAAATTTAGTGCAAATTGATACACAAACCCTAATCTTGGTATTTTCTTTTCCAGATTTTTAGTACCACTTCAATGTATGTGTAAATAAATGACGATAGGCTACATTCTTGTGTTAATTCTTTCTTTTTGGAAATTATAGGACCAGATAGTATATTCCTTGGTCTAATACTTGACAGGCAATCATATTATAGTACCTTAATGATCCCAATAACTTCTTTATGAGTTTTTATTGAATTTTGCAGCTCCCAAAGCGGACATTTCGGGAGAGTGTCACATGCGTTTTTGAGATCTATGAATTCTAGATTTGTTTCCTGATCCACTGACATAATTGTCTGCAGTATAAAGAGATTGTTACTGTATAATCGACCCAGTATAAATCAATTTTAATCTTCGCGTATTATATATGTCTTTCCCAAATTTTGCATGGAGGATTTTACTGAACAGACAACTTAGCAAATTAGTGACACAATAAGTCGCTTATGCAGAAAAATAATACAAGAAAAACTCAAATAACATATCACTAATAAAATTGGATAAGATCAAGCAGGTTTCACAGCTGAACGATCATGTATAGATACATCATTTAACCAGTGATAAAAAAAGAATGACTAAAAATAAAGGCACTCATCTGGTTTTCATCGACCTGACAAAAGGTTACGTCTCAATTCTAAAAAAAAATGTGGGAAGCTCTATTATCTAAGGCTTCAAAATAATCAAAGGTCTTCTACAAGGCTATCTACATCATCAACACTATTTCAAATCTTCCTGCGACAAACTTTAAAAGTATTGAAATGAAAACCAGGTGAGAATGCCAATTAAAAATAAACATATATACACAGTCCACTTTAATGACGACCAAGTAATAATGGAGTGAGATGAAGATCTAAATTTTTTCGACCAAAGTTACAGGGACACAACGCGAAATATTAACTTAATAACAACAAAGGAAATAAATGACATAGAAGTGGATAAGAATATGAAGATAAAGAGAGCAAAAACATTTAAATACTAATGGTTTACAAACCGAGGACCACTGAGAACGAAATCAATAACAAATAAATGTGATAGAAAAACAGACGATAACATAAAACGAAAAATGAACATTGAAACGGTTACCCAAAATTACATCGAGAATAAGAGACATGATGGATATCTCAAATAATAGAAGAAGAATAGAGGAAAACGGAAAAAAGGCGGACTACGAAGCTTACTTAGAAATAAAGTGGACAAAAGTATGGAAAGGATTACAAGATGAAAATTGGTTAAATCTCGATAGATGATTTAACTTGTTTGTGCCTCGATGCACATTCACATTCCTAATGTAGCAGGCAAAAGTAAGTCTATTTTTCTGAATTTAAAGCTCCTGGGGGGGGGGGGCGATTGCACAGTATGAGAAGCTAAAGCGAGCTGTCGATGGGGGGGGGGTGCGTCTGTTTTTCTAAATTCAAAGCTCTAGGGAGTGGACGATCTCCTCCTTGGATCCACGCTTGGTAAACATGACCGATTTATGAGGTGTGGCATTTAAATTCCGGGAATTTAATTATAATTCGGAAACTGTCAACACTGCATCGTTCGTTAACATCTATCTAGAGAGGAGAGACCTTCCTTTTAGTTTCAGTCTAAGGATGAAGTCGATAGCACGTTTGGTTAGTGTTTTATGCGCATTTTTCGAAAGTAACTTTTTTAGTGGCGTCGTGAAAAACCCTCGGAAATCTTCCGCTAATTGCAAGTGGTGTATAGAGATGAGTGCATGTTGAACATGCGCGTGTTTGAATGGGCGAAGTGGTTCAAAGAGGAGCGAGAATCGGTAGAAAACGATCCATATGAATGAGCTTCCGTTACCTCTAGTACCGATGCGAATGTTGACCGTTTGCGCGCGCAGATCACGTCTGACCGGCCCCTAAGTGTTCGTGCGTTGTCTAACAACTTAACATGAACAAAGAAACCGTTGGCAAGATGTTACACGAGAATTTGAACATGCAAAAAATTTGCACAAAGATGGTGCCAAAAGTTCTCACCCATGAACAACAACAAATGCGAAAATCGATGTGCGAGAGACCTGAATATTTCAGTTTGACCCCAAGATAGGTGGAAAAAGGCGGGTAGCGGCCAACGAAAGCGAGGATGTCCAAGTCGCCACTGAAGGCAATGATGATATCTGCGGCAACATTCATAGTGAATATGTTCCTGCCGACTAGACAGTAACTGGACAGTTCTATGTTGGCGTATTAGAGCGGCTCCAGACAAGCGTTTTCCGTGTATGACCCAAAATCGCAGAGAGCGGCTGGATCTTGCACCACGACAACGCGCCGGCCCATTCCTCGTTCATTGTGCAAGAGTCTTTGACGAAAAAAGGCAATCCAACTTTGCCGCACCCACCCTATAGCCCCGATATTACCCACTGCGACTTTCTTTAAGATGAAGTCGCACCTCAAAGGAACTTATCATGTGTGTGTTTGTGTTTCTTATGATTTTGATGTAACCAATCGTAGCACAGCGGAAGATAGGGTGGGCAGAAATGTAAGCCCGGTTAACTTATCACACTTTTCAGATCTTTTAGAGCAGGTTGATTAGTCTTTTCTATTGGAACTTCCAAGCGCGGATGTTGCCTGGTCGGAGTTTTCATCTACTGTGGGCCATTACTTGGATTTGAGTTGTCCGTTGGGAGTGAGACGAAGCTACAAAAAATCGATGATAAAGACTAATGCGTGGTATGGTCCTATTTGGCAAGACAAAGAAAGGAACTGGATAATCTTTATTTCTTACAAAGATATATAGCCAGTACCGAACATAAGATGCTTGATCGCAAAAAAAAAAAGATTATAGGCGGAGTATACAAAACCCAAAAAAAAACTTATTATAGAGACAAAATAAATAATGCAACCAACAAAACGAAAGAAATATGGAAATGTATTAACCAAAATCTTCGTAGACAGAAAAGGGTAACAAACCATAACATTGCTTTGCGCTTCACCGATAGTATAAGCGATGACCCTCAAGAGGTTTCTAACCACTTCGCTGAATATTTCAGCTCTGTTACCAAGTTGAAGTTGTTTGAGGCCTACGGTCGAAATATGTCCTTACCAGCAACAACTATAGAATCAATTTCTCAAACAATAGTAGTTTTTCCAGTGGTTCAAAAAAGGATAGTATCGACTATTAATTTGTTAAAGAACAAACGCTCCTCAGGTTCCGATAGTATAAGTCCTCAAATTTTAAAATTAATTTCAGAATCTGTCGCACTTGACATATTTAATAAATAGATCACTTTCAGAGGGCATTTTTCCTCAAATACTAAAGAAGGCCGCAGTTACGCCAATATATAAAAAGGATGATCCTCACAACCCGGTAAATTACAAGCAAATATCTATACTGAGTGTATTATCTAAAGTTTTTGATAAAATAATATACGAAAATTTGACAAATTTTTTTAACCAGAATTCAATTATTACTCCTTGCCAACATAGTTTCAGACAGAACAAATCCATCGAGATAGCATGCTGTGATTTACTTAATTTTGTATATACAGAGCTCGAATGGGGCAAGTTTGTGATGTGTCTAATGTTTGACTTAACAAGTGCCTTTGATACTGTGAGTAGAGAGTTCTTATTGAGAAAGCTCTTTGCTTCGGGTGTAAGAGGAAATATTCTAAAACTCATCGACTCGTATATGTCTGATAGGCGTATGTTTGTTCGATACCAAAAAAGTAAATCGGATTGCAAAAGTCGCCTTGGGTGTGCCGCAGGGGTCGGTTTTGGGGCCGCTCTTGTTTATGATTTATGTTAACGACCTACCTAGATTCATCAGTAGTGGAAAGTTGGTTATGTTTGCTGATGATACCACGATAGCTATATCTGAGGATGTCCCAGAGGAGCAGTTGCGTACAGCGGGAGGGGTATGTGAGGAGTTGGAGATTTGCTGTCAGCGTAATCAGTTAATAATTAACCCGACAAAGACTGTATATATAAATTTCAATATTAAAAAACCATTGCTTGTAGAGGATAAAGTAACCTATAATATTGAAACCTCAGCTTATGCTAAATTTTTAGGCACGTGGCTTGATGAATCGCTGCATTTCTTTTCCCATATTGAACATGTTTGTAAAAAATTAAATTCTGCCTTCTTTGCTATTTTGCAGATGAGGTCATCTCTAGACCAGGCTGAATTGCTGACTGTGTATTATTCTCTGGCATACAGTCATCTGTCAAGCAATGTCATGTCTTGGGAAAGAGGGTGTGAGGTGAATAGAGTGTTTCTGGCTCAAAAAAGAATACTGAGGTTGATAGTTGGTCTTAAACCGACGGATTCGTGTAGACTCATTTTTAAGAAAAACAGCATTTTGACTTTTTACTTTATTTGTATTCTAAAATGTGTTTTATATGTAAAACAAAATTACTCAGAGTTTGAAACTCTTGACCAGGGTCACAGATATGATACACGAAATAGTGACATTCTTAGTATACCTAAACATAGAACGGCATTCTTTGACAGATCCCCAATTTATAATTTCATTATTCTGTTTAACAAATTGCCTGCAAAATTAAAAAACATACCAAACAGTAATAAATTCAAAACAGAAATAAAAAAATTTCTTGTTCAGGAATCATTTTATTCTTTTAACAAATACTTAAGCCAGTAGGATGTACTGACTCTTTTACTGTGTACTGAGTGATTGTTTCGTTGCGTCCTTCGCTGACCAGTACGACGGATTGTGTTCTTATCATTTTATTTTTCTCTTTCCTGTTAGTTATTTTAGGATTTTAATCTGTAGTTTTTATTATTAAATATTAGATTGAGTTATTTTACATTTTCCATATTATAACAAGTATCTTATGATATTAACTAATATAACTGTTTTTTGTTTTTTTCTAGCTTTAAGGTATGTTATTTATACATTTTTTTTTATTTAATTGTATAATATTGACGAAACCGATGCTGAAGTATTAGTCGTATGGCTAATAAATTATTTCATTTCATGGCGACTTACAGGAGGTCACAGAGACTGTAACCGTTGTGCTGAACGGGTTAACTTCAGAGGATTACCAAAGGTGCTTCCAATCGTGAGGGCAACGTTGCAATCGTTGTATAGATTTAGAGAGAGACTATTGTGAAGGGCGATAATTAAATTTTGCCCGAAACTTAATTTGCTTATTTTTTATTGACAAATTGCCGAAACTCAATTGCCATGCCTCGCAATATTACGGTTTACGGTTATTGCCTAGGAAATGGTGAGGAGTCGATGAGAGTGTACAGAGAAAGATTTTTCAATAGACGCATACCAAACCACCAAACAGTTGTCGCTATTGAAAGGAGTCTTGGAAAAACCGATAGTTTTGCTAATACAACGATTCACTATGGACGGAATCTTATGACTAGGACATCGGAGTTTGAAGAACAAATTTTAGAACGAGTTGAAGAAAATCCGAATCTGAGCAGCACATATTTAGGTCTCGAACTTAGAGTTTCTAAAGATACAGTAAATAGTACTTTAAAAGAACATCTGTTGCATCCATTCTACCTCTAGGCAATACAAGAGCTTTTATTTCTCAACTTTGAATTAAAACTAGGTTTCTGCCGATTCATTTTCATAAAAAAATTATTTATCGACGGGTGTAGCTTTATAAAAAATTTTAAAAAATCAAAACTTTCACACCCTTAATTTCAGAAACTATCAACTTTGGGCCAAGGTAAATTCGATTTTTTTTACAGACCTTTTAGAATACCCTGTATAAAGTAATTAAAAAATCAAATTTTTGTTTTACTTTTCAATACATTCTTTTGAGGCATATTTATTATTTTTTAAGTAATTCGTTTCTCTCTTCCCTCCATTATTTTTAACTATTTAAATTTTTGAAATCTCTCCTTTTTTCGCAACTTATTAGCGATTTCAGTTCATACCAAAGCTTTTATCGGGAAGAAAATACAATTCAGCCTATTTAAAACCTCTAAACTAATATATTCTTTAAAAGTAATTTTTCAACATTAGGCCTGTGCATCGTTACTTTTATCTATATCCACTTAAAATTCCAAAAGTGTAGCTTATTTGGAATTCAACTCCTACCATGCTCGTCATGGCACGAACTTTTTTCCTGGCTTTGCTTCGCAAAGTAGCGAGGTAATGTGTGAAGGGATCTTATTCATAGAAAAATGGCTTTTGTTTTATGCATACTAATAATATTATAATATCATCAACGAAGGAACGGAGTATTTAAACTTTAATTTTCACATATATAGTTATATAACAATTCTGTGTAATTATTAACCCGGTCAGAATTAAAGTTGTTCCAGGAAAAGAATACCCGTGAGTCATCATTAATATTCACATGAACTAAATCAAAATTAATTAGTTAACATAACATTTGTATTCATATAAGCGGCCCATTTCAGCGACAAACGGAACTAGATAGTATGTTGAAAATTCCGTAATATTTGCGGATTCATGATTCTGAAAAGTTTATTAAATTTTTTAAATGTTTATGAATATGTATATAATATATATATATATATATATATATATATATATATATATATATATATATATATATATATATATATTCATATAATATGAGTTATTTTATTAATAACTTTATTTTACTTTGGGAACAATTTCTGCGTCGATCGAGATGTGAAAATTAACTAAAAAAAAACAGTATTCACATGATTAGCATTATCTGTCAAATTTTAATTTTTTCCGAAAGAAATTTCAAAAGTGGGGTTATGTCTCAAAATATCGAAAAAAGTTATTAGAAAAAGTTTTTCTAAATGCAATTTTTAGCCCATATGCAATTTCAGCTGCATAAGATAATTTAGATTTTTTGCCCATTTTTTCTAAATTGCACCACTGTTGCAAAATAAGACTCAAGGCAACCTACATAGAACTTCTTAGTTTTGATAATGTTTCATCCCAGATATATTTTGTTTAAAGTACCGCCATATTAAATGTGTGTTTTTATACAAAATCCAAATAGGGCTATTAAAATTTGGTTACATGTGATGCAAAGTTTATTTGTTTTTGACCCTACATAAGGTAATTTCATAAAATAACTATTTTTGAAAACGTAGTTTGTGTCTAAAAGTAATACACATTGTAATTAAGACAAACAAGTACACAGTGTCATCAGTACAGTCTGCATTAGGTGGAAAATAAATTTTAAATGTGTTTAATTTTTATGTTATATTTTTTTTATTAAAAAATTGAGTCTTTTCAATTAAATTATTTTCTTAATATTAGTATTAGTATTTTAACAGCCCTATTTGGATTTTGTAGAAAAACACAAATTTAATATGGTGCTACTTTAAACAAAATATGTCTGGAATGAAGCATTGTCAAAACTAAGAAGTTTTATGTAGGTTGCCCGAAAATTTTGCAAAAATGGTGCAGTTTACAAAAAATGGGCAAAAAATCGAAATTATCTTATACAGCTAAAATTTTGCATATAAGCTAAAAATTTTATTTAGAAAAACTTTTTCTAAAAACTTTGTTCAATATTTTGAGATATAACCCCACTATTGATTTTTTTGTAAAAAAAATAAAGTTTAAATGCTAATCACGTGACTACTAATTTGTGGTTAATTTTCATTTCGATCGATGATACTGATATATATATATATATATATATATATATATTTATATATATATATATATATATATATATATATATATATATATATATATATATATATATATATAATAAAATATTGGCGAAGCGGACGTGAAAATTTGTCAATCTACATGATTCTCGTGTTAAAAAGTGCGGAGCACTCCAAAATATGGAAAAACTCCGGGTCCGACAGATGGCGACAGCGCTGTTTCGTCCTAATATGGGACTCGTCAGGCCACCGCAGTCGGTACAAACCATCATCTCGCCTTTGCATCGTATAAAGCTGAATTTATAATCAAAACACAGCAAGTACGACAAAGGCGACATCTCGATGGTCCACTTGATAATACAAGAACCACACAGATTAACAAGGTTTGTAAAAGAACCGTCATATGGTGGCGCGACGGTGAATTAAAACAGAAATATGTAAAATCGAGTACACGAAACGCGCTGCCCAAAGGATAGGGGTCGCATTTTTCGGTACTGGCAAGCAAGCCTACCGCTTATTTTAGCAGCCAAAGCCACGTGCCGCACCAAATGATCCCCCAGATGATGGTTTGTACCGACTGCGGTGGCCTGACGAGTCCCATATTAGGACGAAACAGCGCTGTCGCCATCTGTTAGACTCGGAGTTTTTCCATATTTTAGAGTGCTCCGCACTTTTTAACACGAGAATCATGTAGATTGACAAATTTTCACGTCCGCTTCGCCAATATTTTATTCTAGTTTATTTTAAATTACACGGACAAAAACTTATCTACTTATTTATTTACTTGTTTGGCTTTGAAACACGCTAAACGATGCTCTCATGGTGGGATCGTTTGGTGCGGCACGTGGCTTTGGCTGCTAAAATGAGCGGTAGGCTTGCTTGCCAGTACCGAAAAATGCGACCCCTATCCTTTGGGCAGCGCGTTTCGTGTACTCGATTTTACATATTTCTGTTTTAATTCACCGTCGCGCCACCATATGACGGTTCTTTTACAAACCTTATTAATCTGTGTGGTTCTTGTATTATCAAGTGGACCATCGAGATGTCGCCTTTGTCGTCTTATTTGCTGTGTTTTGATTATAAATTCAGCTTTATACGATGCAAAGGCGAGATGATGGTTTGTACCGACTGCGGTGGCCTGACGAGTCCCATATTAGGACGAAACAGCGCTGTCGCCATCTGTCGGACCCAAAGTTTTTCCATATTTTGGAGTGCTCCGCACTTTTTAACACGAGAATCATGTAGATTGACAAATTTTCACGTCCGCTTCGCCAATATTTTATTCTATTTTATTTTAAATTACACGGACAAAAACTTATCTACTTATTTACATATTTATATATATATATATATATATATATATATATATATATATATATATATATATATATATATATATATATATATACATATATATATATATATATATATATATATATATATATATATATATATATATATATATATATATATATATATATACGGCTTTCACGGATTCCTCCGCCACAGTTGTGTTCCTTGGAAATTTGTTCGAACTGTGCAACCTCTAACACGGAAAGGATATGTATGGTTGGAACGCAATTTGCATTTACTGTTCGTATTTTACTTCATTCATATACGGAGCTGCATATAGTTGTACGTTTGTTGAATGGGATTTCAACACTACAACGGCATAATGTGGATATATCCACTGCTATTGCTTCTCACACCGAGAAATCCACATAAACATATATATATATATATATATATATATATATATATATATATAAATATATATATATATATATATATATATATATATATATATATATATGCCATCCGGCGGGAGGTCGGCGAAGCCGCGTTCGGTATTTACATGCTTCCTTCCGAACTGTCCTTTGCACAGCCAGGTGCATGTCGGTACCCTGATGAGTCTAGTAGAGATGAAACATGTACCTCTGCCGTATCACTGTGGCGGGGAGGGTAAGTTTTGACTTTCTTCTCGGTATGGTGGCACAGGTAGGCCATCATCTCGATGGTGGTGGAATAGGATAAATTGTGTTCCTTGGCAATTTACTAAATTCGACAGGACAATTCGGCTAAAATATTTTCAAAATGGTGCCACTTCCGATTATATCGGAAGTTGATGTCTTCTTACTTATTTTAAATTGAACATCCTTTATGTTATTTCCTTTTTAGATTCTACGCAATAATATAGACGTATTTCATGTATAATGTCAGTTTCTCCTATATTATTATTTAATTGGGATTGGTTTCCTTCTAGAAGGGGATCTGTTTTAGTTGACTGTATTGATATTCTGAGAAATAAATACAGAGTGATCAAAAGCTAATATTAAATATTAACTTGAAAAAATCGTTGATTTTCCATTTGTTTAAACGTAAACCCCCTATTTCTATAAACTTATCTTATTTAGTATTAAAAATAAGGGTAACTTTCTATAAGGTTATCTATCCCAAAAATTTGCAGTTTTTGAAATATAGGTTGCTGAATCTAATGTCGCAATTAGCAATGCCCCTGGTGGTAAGGGCATATAGCTAGCGATCTATTTTTGACCACCGTAGTAAATGTATGGATGTTTCGTCCCGATACCGGTGGTGGACTCATCAGTGGGATCCACCGGTATCTTTCCCAGACATCTTTGTACTTTCCACAAACTTGGACGTCTATTTAAGTCCAGTTTTGCCGGAAAGCGGTGGTGAGATGTTATGTTCCACAACATGACCCCCCCTTAGGGCATTTGCTTTCCGGCTTAAACTGTCGGACAGTCCAAGCCGTTAGAAAGCACAGGCCTGAAAAGGAAGTGGAACGGACATCCTCGGTGGTCTTCCAATGGTCGGGCCGGGCTTGATGAAAGCCCTCAGCGGTTTCTGACATTCTGTTCTATATCCACATCTATGGTTTTACCACATCATTTGCGGTTTTGGACTCGTCATCTAACCGCTGTTCATGCTCGGGCGCCATGTCGCAATTAGCAATGCCCCTGGTGGTAAGGGCATGTAGCTAGCGATCTATTTTTGACCACCGTAGTAAATGTATGGATGTTTCGTCCCGATACCGGGGGTGGACTCATCAGTGGGATCCACCGGTATCTTTCCCAGACATCCTTGTACTTTTCATAAACTTGGACCTCTATTTAAGTCGAGTTTTGCCGGAAAGCGGTGGTGAGATGTTATGTTCCACAACACTAAATAATGATAATTCCATTCATGTTCACACGATAAATATTTCCTTTTAGTTTTGCATCATTGCATCTTCATATTATATTGTAAATAAATTGTTGTGAATAATTGATTTAAATCTCAAATAAAAAAAAAGTGACATTGACTTTAAAAAATAATATTTTGAAGGAAAAAATTTCAAAAATCTAAAAACAGTAGTTTTTTTTTGAAATTTATTATAAATTTTTAGATAATGTACACGAAAGTTCCTTTTTTTTCATTTTAGTCAATTAATCAACAACCAGTAGCATTAAGTATTTTATATTAATTTTAAAGAAGAACGTCCATGTAAATAAGTGTTTTTTATTTTATTTTATTTTATTGTCATTTTATTGTAGCCCTGATTAAGAAAATAAATATTTTTAAAAGCTTGGCTTAGCTAAAAAAGTGTTTTACTTTTGAAAGCGCCACCAGGACCGATACCACAAGATATCCTAATTTTTATTATATATTGTAATAAATTTGATAGCGTTATACATTACATAGTATTAGTTTGTGTTTGTAGTTTATAGGATTTTAGGTTTATTTTCTATAAGTTCATTTCACCTTAATAATTTCAAATCAAAGATTTAGAGCAACAACAAACTTGCTCCTTGAACAAATCCCTCGCAAAGACATCATGAACAACAATAAATTGTTTACTAGTATATCCTTCAGATTTGCCTACATTTTTAATATCTACCAAGAAAATATTTTGTATCCCTTAGAATAAATTCAAGTTTCGTCTGAGAAAACTACTTCTCTTGGATAAGAACTATTGATATTTTCCAAATACTTTAGAAGAAAATGAGCTCTTGCAGAAGTAATGCTGGTTCTTTCAATTAATACTCTTCTTCGGTTGCTATCCTTTTGATATTTAAATCGAAGCTCCTAAAGCAGAATACTCATAGACACAATCTCTTTTTTGGTGTTGGTGAGTTCAGTGTTTAAGCATTTTAGAGTAACATGCTTTTCTAAGAATTAAAAAAGACAAAAAAACATTAATATTGTTTAAAAAAGGCCAATGTTACTAATTTCAAGGTTAATTTATATTATAACAGAGATTGTACTCTTACTTTCTTAGTACTTATTGTAAGGTGTATTTGGAACTTCCATTTTGGTTCCTTCGCGAAAATCTGTGGGTTTTTCTTCTCGACAAGGTCTCTTTTTGACAGGAGAGGAAATAATTGAATTGTTTTCTTTGCATTTTCGAATAGTATATAAGGTTTTCATTGAGATTTTAAGAGCAGTGGTTATTTTATAGAAACAATGACACCTAATTGAACATATTTATTTCCAACGATGAAAATTATTATTTTTACCTCTTGGACAGATGAAACAGATTCAACAGGTCCAGCATTTCTCTTCTCTAACTCAAAATACTCAAACGAATTAATCACAATCTGTTGTGCTTACCTTTTAAAAGTTTTTCCACGCATTATCTTCTTCTTCTTTCTAACACAGTTAACCATGCTAGTAGACTATTGCCTGTTCATTGCCATCACGTCTTCCCCGGAAGATGAGGTCCAGCATTCTCGCCATCGCTTTGGTGGTCTTCCTTGTGATCTTTTTCCTACTGGCTTATTCATTTTTGCGCTTTTAACAAGTCTACCGTCCTCCATTCTCCCTATATGTTTCTTCCAGAATCTTCGCCTTTGTCCAACCCATCTTCATATGTCCTGTATCCCGCATTGTTGTCTGATATCTTCATTCCGTATTCTGTCGTGTAGAGTTTTGCCTTGTATACTTCTTAATGTTTTCATTTCGACTGTTTTCATCATTTGTAGAGTTCTACCTGTATCTGGTCTTGTTTCTGCGGCGTATGTTATGATGGGTCTTAGAGCCGTTTTATATATATCTTAGTTTTGTTTTCGGTATTAAGGTATTTGTTCCTCCACACAATTTCTTTTAGGCATCCCGAAATTCTAGCCGGTTTTATCGTTTGCTCTCTTACTTCGTTAAAAAGGTTTCCATGGCTCGTTATTTCTGCTCCCAGATATTTGAAGTGATTTACCTGTGCGACAATTTTGGAGTCGATTTCCAACTTGCATCGTATTGGTTCTTTGGATGTTACTAAGCATTTGGTCTTCTCGGTGTTGATGAGCATATTTAATTCTTTCGCTTTAGTGTTAAAAGAGTGCAGTAGTCTTTGGAGGTTATCTTCAGAGTCTGCAATAAGAACAGCATCGTCCGCATAGGAGACGGTATTGAAGAATGTGTTTCCCATTTTGTATCCAGCTGTTCTGGGGAGATTTTCTATTATTTTAACCATTATTAGATATAATATGAAGGGGCTGAGCGAATCGCCCTGTCTAATTCCTGTGTTTACATATATGTCTTCCGTTGTTATATATCCTACTCTGATTTTTGTTTTGCACTGGATGTTAATATCGTATATTAGGTTAATTAGCTTATATTATCTAAAAGAACAAATCGAATCTCATTACTTTATTCTAATTTTTCTTGCCCGATTATTACATTTGACATATTTAGACATCGGTGATAGATTTGAAGGTTAGAAATTTTTATGTGTTTAGATATAGATTTTTAATAAAAACAATGCCTATTTACCTGTAATAAATTATAAAATAATAATTAATAGCTTTCATATGAAATATTCTTCTGTTTTAAATTCCTAAAATTTCTCATTCTCAATCTAAATAGAACTTGGACGATAGCTCTTTATTAAATAACGAGCATTTGTTTCGGTTCTATCACGCTCGCAATTTCACGTTCTGAGTCCTCAAAAAGTCATTGTTTGAGTAGATTTATGGGAGCGTCCATTGTTGTGGTAGGCAATGATCCGTCGCATCCGGTTTTGTGAAGATTAGACTCGATTCTCCAGATGAATGTTTGAGACATGGTCAGTTTTTCCAAAAAAACTATCGATCATTTTCTTTGAAGTGGTTCGTGCGCGAATTACTTGTTGTTGTTGCTTTTGGCGCATCTTAGAAAAGCCTTACGGTCAACTATGTGTAGTGAATTTTATCCAGGCTAAGAATCAAACAAGAGCAAATGTTGACGCGATAATAGGTTGCCGTAATAACGAGATATGCACGTTCTAAATATTATTCATTTAATAACGACATCATTATGGATTATCGAATAGGCTCGTACGATATGCGTCATAAATTTATGCTGTACCTACTTCCTATACCAAATACCATTAGCTCATATAGTGTCACAGTTATATTTATAATCATATTATGTTTATACCATGGATATAATGCGAGCAATTAAGATAATTTCCAAGATAACCTAATAAAGAAGGTAATCGTACGACACACGCCTTAAAGATCTTGTGATAAACATCTTTTTTTGTTTATTTGGCGTGTACTTGAACGTTATGCATTTATAATGACTTAACGGTACGATAAATTAGTAAAAAAAAATAGAACTGGCGGTATTACCAAATAAGTTTAAGTTCATCATTTTGTATTTTATAGACGTTTTCATTGAATTCCTTTACAAGTCCAACTATAAAATCTCTTAGAATAATTTCTAATAAAGGTCATATTTCTCCACGAATAAAATGGATGTCTGTCTTAAAATGCGTAACTGATGATGACAGAGAGGTCAAAACAGTGTAACAAATCTTTGACTCCCAAACTAGGAAACTTATTCGTTTCCGAGTCACGAAAATCTATAAAAAAGATTAATTTTGGTTGTTGATGCGGTCTTCAGCATATTTAAAATGACAACAATCACAGGGATCCTGTAAAAATATTTCCACACTAGGTTTATTGCATTATTTACGCAGAATTTCTTTTGAATAGTATTTTTGGACAATAGTATATAATGACAATTTATTGAGTAGTTATATTGGACTATGACTTAAATTTTAATTTTTCAGAAAACAACCTCTATTTGAGTATTAAAAACTTTTACTGAATATATTTTTTCATCAACAGAGCAATATTAATATATTGCTGTTAGATTTTTGGATCAAGAGAAAATAATATTCAGGAAATTCATTGTTATCTTGCGCATTCGCCATTTGCAACGACAACTTAATATTTTATAAAATTTTATTAATATGATACGAAAAATTATATTTTCCATTTCAGGATAACCCACATATATACAAAGGGTTCTTAAATCTTCTGCTTTTAGGGCAGTCTCAAATCAAAACTACTACTCACTACAGTACCGACAGAAGGGAGATTCAAAACCAAAACCATCAAAGGAAAATAGATGAGACAAAATACAATGTGATCAGTTTACAAAAAAACAGTGTGAAAGTCGCATTAATACTAACAAGAACTGGACGAAAAACCAATATTGGAGAGATTCAATATCCAGCACATCATTACAAGTATCTTAAAAGATGTACCAGGCAAAATCAACACTTACACTAAAATTTTTATAAAAAAAATGAACCGACTTCTAAAAACCACTAAAAAGCAAAAAATAACAATATATATATATATATATATATATATATATATATATATATATATATATATATATATACAGGATGTTTCACGACGAACTGCTGCTGGGTTATCAAAAACTAACATTATAAATTAACTTGAAAAATCAATTTTTTTTAATGTTGTCTTATTTAGCAATAAAATTAAGGGTGACTTTAACAAGACATACAGATTATCCTAGGAAATTCCAATGCAAAGGTGGGCAAAGAAACAGCATAAAAGCCAACCATAGGAAACCATAGCCTCCATGACCACAGTAACAACAACGGAATAAGACTGATTGACCTCGCGGCATCTCATAATTTGGTCATAAAATCAATAATGTTTGACCATAAGAGAATTCACAAAGAAACGTGGGTGTCAAACGACGGCATCACAAGAAACCAAATAGATCATGTCCTAATAAATGGTAGAAGAAGCAGCAACTGCCTAGACGTACGAGGCCTAAGAAGAGCGGATGGAGACATGGACCATTTCCTGGTGAGAGCTAAAGTCAGAATAAGGACATCGGCTCAAAAGAATCTCCAGAGTACGCAAACAAAAAGATGGGAAATAGACAGATTACAAGATAACGAGGCAGGAATTACAAAGAAGTATCCAGAATCGAATCAACTACAGAGTAAAACAACACTTCAGGGGAGTATCACGTATCAAGGTAGAATACCAGCCCAGGACAGGAAAATTCTTAGAACGAGAGAACGGAGACCTTATCGCCAATGAGAAGGAAATACTAGAAACCTGGAAAAAATACTTTAGCCAACTGTTGAACGAAAAATCTGACAGCACTTTGCCAAACACAGAGATCCATACAGCCTAAATAGAAGACAAATTCCCTTCATACGAAGAGGTGATGCGCGCTATCAGGAAACTGAGAAACAAAAAAGCCGCAGGCAGTGATAATATACCAGCAGAATGTCTAAAGCGCTGAGGGGATGCACTCCACAGATCCATCCATAATGCAGGAAGAAATTCTTCCAGATGAATGGAAGGAGAGAGTCATTGTGCCAATCCATAAGAAAGGCGACAAGAAACAATGCAGCAATTATCGAGGAATAACCCTACTGAACACAACCTATAAAGTCCTTTCGAACATTCTGCTGGAAAGAACCAAAACATACTGAAGAAATCCTAGGGGATTACCAATGCGGATTGAGACCTAATCGCTCAACTGTTGACCAGATATTTGCCATAAAACAGATAATGGACAAAAGCTGGGAATTCGATCGTGAACTACATTAGATATTTATCGATTTTAAACAGGCATTTGATAGAGTTTGCAGAACGAGACTATGGACAGTAATGCAGGAGCTTGGCTTTCCCAAAAAACTGGTCAGCACAATAAGAATGTGTATGGATGGGCTGAAGTGCAAAGTGAAAGTGGGACGTACTACTCTGAAATGTTTGAAATAAACAACGGTCTTAAGCAAGGAGATGCGCTCTCACTACAACTTTTTAACATAGCGCTGGAATATATAATCAGAAATTCGAAAATTGAAGCACCAACATCTATATTCCATCAAGATGGACCAAATCTACTGTTGGCATTTGCAGATGATGTCGATATGATTGGTAGTAGTAGAATAAAAATGAAAGAAACTCTAATACGGTTCGAAAGGGAAGCAAAGAAGATGAGACTTCAAATCAACGAAGACAAAACTAAATACATGTTCATAAGTCGGAATGGCCGAAACAGAGACAGAATAGGTCAAAACATCACCATCGATGAATATAACATTGAATGAGTCAAAGAATTTAAATACCTAGGAACAACAATATGCGAAGATAACAACGGATCACAGGAAATAAACAATAGAATACAAGCAGGAAATAGATGCCTGTACGCACTGCAAGATTTGATGAAATCGAAACACCTCACAAGACGAACAAAGATGGACCTATACAAAATAGTTATAAGATCGATAGTTATATATGGTTGTGAAACATGGACGCTAACGGTAGCGAACGAAGAGAGACTACGAGTCTTTGAAAGAAAAAGCTCGGGACCAACGATAGATGAAACGACAGGACAATACAGAACAAGAACTAACAAGGAACTAGAAAAACTATTTCCAGATACAGATGTAGTAAAAGAAATAAAGACCAGAAGACTCCAGTGGACAGGACATATCAGAAGGCTTCCTGACGACAGAAAAATAAGACTAGTTTGGGAGGAAGCACCGACTGGGAGAAAGTCACTGGGACGACCCCGACTCCGGTGGAGAGATAATATAACAAAAGATCTCAAAACTATGGGCATCAAACACTGGATGGAGGTTGCGAGAGATCGAAAAAAATGGAGGCATGTCGTAAAGTCAGCTAAAACCCACCCAGGGTTGTAACGCCACGGAGTAAGTAAGTAAGTGACTTTGTATAAATTTGTTTATTCCAGAAATTTGTAGTTTTTGAAATATTGTCAGTTTAACATTTTTGTATCGTAAAAATGCTAAACGGCTTACCTATACAGGGAAACAGCTTATTTAAATAAATTTTGAAAATTTCCACCCTGAACTTCCAAATATTTTTCGCATTTCTGAGTTAGTTCGTCATGAGTGACCACTCTAACTGAATTTGGAGATAAACTTTCGAACGCGTTCCTTGCCCTTTCCATACAGTCCTCCATCGTTGTGATTGGATTACAATAAACGATGTTTTTAATCGTTCCCATATAAAATTATCTAAGATCGTCAGTCAAATCAGGAGTAAAGAAGGGCCACAGAAAAGGTCCATTGTTGGCAATTCATTTGTCATAAAATGTTGGTGGGAAAAAGTTGGTAACAGGAACGGTTCTGTGTGGTGGGGCGCCATAATGTTAATACAATATTTAAAATGAGGTCATAATTTGCTTTGTATTATTAATGAATTACCATTTAAGTTTTCTTCATAAAAAATTAGTTTTAATATTTTATCATTTCTTCCAGCACAAAATAGGTTAAATTGCCAGGTTTCTTGAAAATTCCGCAATCTGACACCATGAGGATTTAAATCACTCCAAAAATGAGAATTATGTCTATTAAAAAGGCCACTTTTCGTAAAATTTTCCTCATCGGTCCAAATTATGTTATCCAAAGTCGAGGGTCGTCTTGTATCATAATTAATATAAATTCGCAAAATTGTATTCTTTACGACAAATGAGTGTCTCGAAGGTGTTGAACCAAAGATATTAAATAAGGATGAAAGTTGTGTTTCAACAGAATTCTATATATTGAGCTCTTTAGAATTCCTGTTTATAGAGCCCAAAATTGCAATTTTGACATTTGTATTATTGAGAATAGGTTTCCTTTTATGAATTTTTGCCTTAACAGTAACAAAATTTCGAAATTTCCAATATTCGTTTAACACTGTTCTGAAATGGTCTCTGTTTATCTGGATATCTATCAGCAAATGTTTGGCATATTCTTTATAAAACTTTGCTACATTCCTCATAGATAATAATCTTCGTGCATATAATTTAATCGTCGAGGCATGATTTTTATTAATAATTGGCAAATGGCAAGGAATAGTGACATTTCTCCAGTGCACTATTATTTGATGAAGTATGTGACGGAAGAGACACCATAACAATTCCATTGTCTTTACAATACTTTGATCCAACCATTTTTGAAAAATGAATGCTTTGCATCTAATGATCCACCTATTTCTAATTGGAGAGAACATCATTGCCGGGGAAAATTGCACATCGATGGTATAAACATTTCTGAAGCGCTAAATGCGCAAACAATTGTAACGGCTTTGCCTCTTTCCCACGAAATGGTAGACCCTACTTGTCTCTGGCCTTTTAGACTTAAGATTTTAGAAGGTTTTTGAACGGTAGATATCTCTTTCTCATCTATATTCCATCCATCCACTCCAACTTAAAATTATGTTTCTTTAAGACTTCTTCCAAATTAGCAAAATACCTCGTTCCTTCTTCTTTGTTAAATGCCTGGATCGTGTTAATATTAGTACCTTCCGGTTTTCTAATAGTTATATCTTTGTTTCTTTTTAGAAATAACCTTAACCAATCCTTGCCAGCTGTTCTTGATTGACAGTTAAATTTGTGAGTTATATTATTTCACTAATTCCCTGAGTTGTAAGGGAGTTACTCCAAAAAACATGTTTGCTAAATTCTTAATATGCTCTGCTAATTCTCTTTTTTGGTCCATTGTAAATATTCTTTTTCGTCTTATATTTGGAGCTGTTACAATCGGTAATTTCAGTTTATCTCATAAGGTTGAGGCACATAAAATTCTCTTCCTACAGCTCGAATTGTTCAGCCAGATTTTATTTCTGCAACAGCTGCATTTAGTATTTCCAAGGCCCAATTGCGTTTACTGGGTATTCTTTTGTACTTTCTAGGCATTTGTAATAAAAAAGTGTTTTAAAGACGCAGCCTTTTATGGAAATTATGATGGGGTAATTTTGCGTGCAGAATTACACCTGCAACATTGCGCGAAATAACCCCATTAGACATGGCTGTTATTTTTTTCTAATAAATTTGTTAAAAATAAAGGGAATTCAACTATTCAAGTACAAAAATATTTGGAAAAGAATACAGTATAATTTAGTTATATTAAAAATGTAATTTTGGTGATAGCCTTCAACCTACCTTTAAAAATCGCTGATCCACTTTTTTACACCAAACATATTTTTTCTTTGCGGCGGCTATAAATAAACTAATAGCTTCCGTGCAGAGTGCCAAAAACGTTGCACTTACTTTTTATATTTATCGTTAGATGACAGCACTATTAAATTATTCAAAATAGTGAGTTATAGTAAAAAAACTGCAATGCGCGGATTTGCTCACTGCGAGGTATTAGCCGTCTTTCCCCTACCTCTCCCTAAATACGGCACTGTGCTACAGTTTCATACCTTTTATCTAACCTAAATTAAAAATTATTTGACAGCTGAGCTATAACAATTGAAAATTGACTCAGTTGTAAAGAATGTTAAACTGTTCTTAGTCAAGTTGAAATGAAGTCTAATTAAAATGGACATCTTAAAAAATCAATAATTATTTAATTATTTAATAATCGTATATCCAATGACCTATCTTGAACTTAAAGAAAGACGTCCAGCAAAGATACTTCATCAATTAATACAATTACTTTAATGAGAAGTAATGAGAGTGGGAACCTTGGTTTACTAGAATTTTTCCACGGATGTCATATTTGCGGAATATTAGTCTCGGTTTAGAAGAAGCCCATTCTATATTAATATATTTATGCCAATTACACTGTTCTTCATTTTGAAATTTTTTGTCGCTTTCCATATTTTTTTGGGTTTTTTGTGAGTGGGTATTTGTATGGTATGTATCTATCACCCATAGGTTTTTAGAGAAGAAAGGAAGAATATAAAATATGAGATACCAAAACCATAAGGAACTAGTGAATTTTCAAAGATTAAAAAAGAAACAAAATAACTTTTTTTACAAAATGTTTGTATTAAAAAAAAGTATACTACAATCAAAAGTCGACTAATACAAAAAAATTGCGACAGATGTTATAATGGATGTCCGTGGGAGTTTAAAGCATTCTGAATGCGAATTTAACAACCAAAATTTTCCACCATTTTGAGTTATAGAATTTATCATTTATTTTTATTTAATACAAACATTTTTATGTAATATTTATACATAAATTCAAAACAATAAAAAAAAGATATTTTAAGGATAACAGGATTTATTTACAACAATACACATGAAAATACATTTATAGTAAGTCTTTTGTACATAACTTGTTTGGAAAATGTTCGTGTATATTCCAGATCACTTTCTTTCATAAGAAACCAACAACAATCCCCCATCATTGCTGGATCCCATCTGCCTTGGTAGCGTTTCTCCTTGCTCGGCACTAACCCCACCCAAATTTTCTGGGAAAAAAATTAAATGGGAGTACAAGAAGTGTATTTTACGAGACATGCGACAACCCATTTTACAGTAGGTTTCAAGTACTTCTTCTATAAGTTTTTCGTCGTTTTTTACTTTTTCGTTTCCTGAAAACTCGGAAACAATTGTTTTAAACGAACTCCATGCAGCTAATTCAACATCACTTAATTTTTGATTAAACTGTTGATCTCTTAGTAATTTTCTAATTTGTGGTCCAACAAATATTCTTTCCTTAAACTTAGCATCACTTAGATTAGGAAAAATTTGTTTAAGGTGTTTAAACGTCTCTCCTTCTTTATCTAATACTTTAACGAAATTTTTAATCAATTCCAGTTAAAGGTGTAATGAAAGTAAAAATTTTTGGGATCAACAAGAGGTAAAACCTTTACGCTAGCTTGACTTCACTTCTTTTTGTAAGAGATTCAACTGCTGTAAACGAGATCCAAGCAGCTATGACTGTATTTTGGGAAGATCCAAATTACAAATAAGATCGTTGAGCTCTTTCTGCAATATAAAATGGGGCTGATTACTGCTGGATTCGTATTCGTCGTTCTCTTAAAAACTTGGACTAGCTGTTGATTCAAAATCATCTAGTTCATCCGATTCCGAGTCAACTTCATATTTTCCTAGACGCCTAAGGACAGGTATGCTAGAAGCATCATGAGGTAGAGGTCTCAGAACTGAGGGGATACTAGGATATTCAATTTTAGAAAACCTAAGGATTTTTATTAAGCAAAAGTAGCAATCATCAACATGATTATGAGGTTCCCACCAAATATTGTCACATAAAACATTTCGCCCGTATCCTCGAAAGTGTAATGTGAAAGATGATGTGAATGACGATGTGGACTGTCACTTCATACTTTTGACAGTAAAGGCCGTATTCTTGAAAAGGCAGTGTTGCCAGATATGAACGTGCTAAAACCCGCGGATTTCAAAAAATAAAATGGATGACAGATTGAATTGAGCTGTCAGACCGAAAATGTCCGTAGGATGTTTTGTCGTCGTTTTAGGCAAAAAGTTGTTTTGGTACGTCAAATTAATCGTCAAAAGTAAAAAAAAAAATAGTGTTGTTGTTGTTATTGTTGTGAAGTTATTGATTGTCATTACAGTATTTGAACTTTGCCTGGATTAAATTTATTTTATATCACTTAACAACCAAAAAATATAGACCAAGCCATCAGTCAAATATTTAGGTGTAAATATAGACCACAAAATTTATCTTAAATTGACAGTCTAGAACTGTTAAACAAAAATGCATACAAAGAGCCAAGTACTTTAGGATTCTAATATATAAAGGAAAAGGGATATCAAGAAAAACAGCAACTCATATATACAAAGTGATATACTGACGTCAATTGGAATACATGCCTTCTATATACAGTAATTGCAGAAAGCCAGCACTGATAAACCTTGAAACAGTGGAAATTACAACTCTACGTAGTATGATTAAAAGCCATCATCCCAATCAACTACGGAAACTGTCCAATCAGTTATTTATTTTACGAATTCACAAAATATCAAGTCTCTTACTGCACGATGTTCTGTCCTGACAACTAAATTTGAAAGAAAACCTGAAACTTGAACAATGATAGAGAAACTGTTTAAGACTAGAGACCGAAACCAAAGGTCAGACAGAAGACGTCCATTAAAGATACTGGCGGATCTCACATTCAACTTTTAATATAGTTTTTTTTTTATTGAAAATCAAATGTACCATAAATAAGGTTTTTATGCTGAAGGACCTCATTCATTGGTCTGTAGGGTTCTAATTTATATGTCCCGATAAGTTATAATCATAATATATATTTAATTATAGTGTGGTATAGTGTTTAACACAGTCTAATTAAGTAAAGTGCTGTAGTTAACATACTTTAGATATAAAATTTGGTACTTATTTAAATAAAAGTTTCAGATAGCTTACAAATTGTTATTTCTCGAATTTATTATAAGTTGCGTCGTGAAAAGATTTATGTTATATTTAACTGTTTAAAACTAAGATACTCGACTATTATGGACACAAGTATTTATGTTAAATCCATAAGCAGAACTGGTCCTAGAAAAACATTTTTAAATAGCACGCTCACACAATTGAGTTATGAACAGAATCTCCTGTAATAATTTTATATGTCTGTAATCTCAAATTTACTTTATATTTGCGAAACATATTCAACTTTCTAAGGATATTTTATTAAAAAATTTGAAAATATTTAAAATATCGGGGTACCATCTAATTAACTGTTTATTAAAAATAAAACATCTTAAAGAAATGGTTCGTCAACATATTATTTTTTTAATAACGAGTTATTTTGAACAACCAAAAATAAAATACAAATTTTTAATATTATTTTATTTTTTGAAATCCGTGCGTTAAATATGTCATTTAACGGCTGACATTTCATTTGCGGATGTTTCACCGTTCGCTTGCCTTCCACCGGGCGAACGAGGATATGAATGATGAATATTTCAAGAATACGCGTTCGTCGCCTTTTCATCGTTCACTTCACGTTCCCCAGTTCAAGAACACGGCCCCTGGTATTTTTTAGCAACATCAAATATCGAGAATATCAAAAGCGACGACATAATTCCTATATACAAGCGCCCTTCGACGACTACGGGGCATGGTGAAATTTGGAATTACATGGTTTTTTTTAATCCCTAGAGGTTTGAGACTTCGTAGATGGGAGGTTATCCCCAGACGCACCATGCAGTGTTGCTAGAGTGTGCACAATTTCCCAAAACTTAGAGAAAAATGTAGATTTGGCAACCCTGTGCCCGGTATGCTACAATAACATATATATATCGCATAGGTACATGTACAACATGTTGTTAACGTTCTCTAGATTTTGCTACGTGATAAGACAATTTACAGGTCAGTGTAAAGGTTACATAGGCAAAAATTATCGAAATAACAGATTGGTTTAGCGGGGAGCATTTTCATGCAGAACGGTGTTATTTTAAGTTTTAATTTTAAAGTGGCATGTTGTGATACTTATTTTCAATTTTAAATATTTTTTGGCATTCGCTTCATTCTAAATATACAGTAAAGGGCAAAAATGTTGCACCATGTGAAAAAATGTGTTATTAAGCTGCTCATAAAAATCAGTGTACCATAAAGTCTCTGCACATCCTTAATCCAAAGCTCACATAGAACGAAATCGTGCCGTATACCTACGTTTTCTGTTGTTTGCAAAATATTATTAAGTTTATTTAATTTTTACTAGGTGTTGTAATTCCTTTGTCGATAAATTTCGTATTAGTTTAATACTAAATTGTTAAAATATTACAGCAAGTAAAAGAATAATGTCGGTGTATTTTTCTTCGGTTGAAAATACCAAGTATCGACCAATAAGTCCAGACAGCATCTATAAAAACCTTTAACAACTTTTGATATCTGCAAAAAAACATTTGTAAGGTGTTTTGTACCGTGAATCGTTTAATTGTTCATACTTTACACTTCAACATTAAACTGACGAATACAACATCTTACTTATAAGCAAAGATCATAATAGCTAACGCTCGCTATAAAAGTATTTGCTATAAGCTACTATAGAGTACTTTTAAAGTGGTTATAATTTTCTGTGAATAAGGATGTTGATTGTATTCAAATAAAAATATAATTTTGCCGGTAGTTTCCAAAATAGAGATCCTAAAAATACAATATGTTTCTTTATTTTTAAGAAATTTAATAATCAAAATGTAATTAAATTACTCTCAAGTCACATAACAATGAACACTAATCAAAGTATATGACGTCACTTGTTCGCAAACATCATCGCTGTCAAAGGGTATGTTGTTTGGTTAACATTATTTTATAGTGATTTTCGTGCAATTTCTTTGAAATTTACTTACTAGTCCCTTTGAAAACGATTCTAAGAAGAAGAAATAATTCGAATTTGCCGAGAATTAATTGTTTTATGGAGGCCAATTTCTTCGCAACAAACAGTAACTTCCTCTGCTGAATTTACAAATGTGAAAACCTCCATGTAAATACTGTACCAAGAATTGTTATTTCTGCAACCGATAATGAAAACATAATAGTATCTTGTATAGTTCTCCTTATCAGTAACTAAAATAAAACAAATACAAAACATAGTTACCCAACTTTGATTACTTTATTTCTCACCTCAAAATATCAATTTTAATCTTTAAAAACTTGAAAAATATTATCTTTTAATATTTTAAAAGATAATATTTTTCAAGAAAAATAAACAAATATTGTTAAAACTTACATCAAAATGATCTTGACAAAAATACATTTTAGATTGTGTAGACACAAGTGCCAGATCCATGCGGGCTAGCTAAAACCATATTTTTCTATTATTTTCCGAACGTGGAACGTGAATCAATAACTTTTCAGTTGTTTCTATTGTAATATTGGTACACTGACACACCAAACAAAACTTCTCAACTCATCTTCTATTACAAAAATTACGAAAAAAAACTTTATATTATCTTCTCAGTGTTTGGGAACATGTGACGTCACAGCGGTCACGTGAGAAGTATTGGCTTTTTGGAGCCAAATTTAAAACGGAATTTAAAATACATGCTTTTTAAAGAATTATTTATATTAAAAAAATAATGTTAAATATTTTGTGCTATATTAAAAATAGTCAACATCCCTATTTCGCTGCATTGATGAGTCCATGAGAAAGTCGAAACTCATTCAGACAGAGAACCGGATTGGAATATTGTCCTTTTTTTTAAGAGTCTTAAAGAGAAAAAAAATTTTCTATATGCATTCGAAGAAAAACTAAGTTTAGATTTGAAAACAAATTAGCAAAAACATTTTATACAATGCGAAAATTGCCAACTTTAACCAGATCCAAAATTAGCAATGCTCTGAGAATTTTAATTATAACAATCATATAAATTCGTATATATTATGTTATTTTTAGATATTATAAATGCGAAGAAAAATAAAGATTTTGCATGCGTTTACCCAATAAATTTTCTCAGTAGTTTTTACCATTATTAATATTAATTTTGAAAAAAATATTTTGTGAATCGACTTCAAAACAAGTATGTTCTTAATATTTATGCGCGAGGAATAATAAAAACTTCAAAAAAGTGGGGAAAACTACCTCTTATATAAGATAGTGATAAATTTATTTTAATAGTTATTAGAGGATTTTCTTGAAGTTTTAATAATCTATGTATCCACGTGAATATGAAATCGTTTTTGAATGAGACATGCCTCATTCAAGTTCAAATAATTCTCTTCAATGATAAACCATAAATTAAATAAAAGAGTAATTTTTTATTATCTTACATTTATTAGGAACAAATTTACAACAAATAAAAATAAAATATGGAGCTGTAAAACAGCCAGAATGTTGGCGGAGGAAAATTGGATCTCCAAAGGAATGTCTTCAGTACTGATTTGTATGGTAGTAATCATATCTTCATTTAATTCTAAAAACGAAAAAAATACCAAGTCAATTTTAGTAAATATCTCATTGAGACATAGTTTGGAGTTCAGTTGTCACTATTAATAATAAACAAAAAGTTTGAACATGTGAGATATCAATACTTCTTTTAAACATTTTTTATAAGTTCATAGATTTTCACACAGTAAGATAAGTTATGTTTAAAATACCCTCAAAGACAAATTTCACAAATCATTTAGAGAAAATTATCGTCAAAGGGGCGATTTTAAATGAGGGGTGCAACTCAGCATAATTCGGAATAATACTTTTTAATTTGCAGTACCAGTAAATTTTTAAAACTTTTTATATAGTTTATTTGGAACACAGAAACCTCGCTGAGTTTGCAACAATTAACAGTTTCAGTCGTTAATTGTTTAGCGGTAAAAAATTATCGAATAAGTTAAGAAATTTTAGTGATTTTAATATTCTTAGCGAAGTCCTCTCCTCTCTTCTGTTGTTAAAGTGTGTAGAATTCGGATAATTTTTTTGTGAATTGTTAGTAATGTTTACTAAATTGATTTAAGGATAGATTTGAAATTTTCTAATTTTGTAAATTTTAAGTTGTTTTAAGTAAAAATACGTACTCTTCTTTTTTTAAGGGCGACTCAAAACACAATGGTGCGAACTTGTAAGCGTCAAGTGGTGCGCGTTACAATGAAAATAACAAAGGAGGCTGTGGTTGCTATTAAAAGTAAAAAATTATCATACAGAAAAGCCTCCGAGAGGTATTCAATTGCTTTAGCAACCCTGTATGTATCGTCAAGTAACAAATCCGAACCTGAAGAAATATGGAGGACAAACGGCATTAACACTAAAAGAAGAAAAGCTGTGCGCTGAATGTGTTCGAATAATTGGGGATTCCCTTTACAAAAAAAAGATTTATGTCAAATAATAAAGGACTCTTTACACAAAGAAGACAAGAAAACTAAGTTTTAAAATAACTGTCCCTCGACTGAATGGGTCAACAAATTTTTACAACGACATTCCAAACTAAAAACAAATTATGTACCAACATTAAAAGAGCCCGCGCTAATATTTTGGTTGAAGTAATAAACGAATATTTGAGAACCTTTAAAATATCTTTGTTGAATTTCCCTCCTGAAAACCTTTTAAACTACGATAAAACAAACTTTACAGACGATCCGGTCAGTGTGAAAGTTAAGTAAGAAGGTCATGCAAATATCCAGGACAGCTACATCCGTAATGTTTGCTGTGTTTGCCAGTGGACACATGTTACCATCCTACGTGGTCTATAAGACTGAAAATATTTGGGAAGAATGAACTAGGAATGGGCCTTACAAGACCAGATATAACTGTTCGAAATCTGGATGGTTTAATGAAAAGATGTTTGAGGACTGGTCCCTAAAAATTTATCTTCCTTATTTTCAAAATTTCGATGGCCCAAAAGCAATGTTTTAATGCTTTCGATTCAAGGAATGGGGAGAATATTAAATCGGGGTTTAAGACTACAGGTTTGTATCCACTGGATTAAAAACATGTTCTTAAAAAACTCCCAGAATATTAGACGATAATTGAAACAGATACTTCAAAAATATTATCTAAGCCACTTATTAATTTGTTAAAACATTCCTGAATCATAAAGTCCATAAGAATACAAAAACAAAGAAAAGTTCATTGTAAGCCTGAAGAAACTAAAAATTTTAAAACTACAAATATTAAAATTTTGTGTTTAACAAAAAGAATTTCGTTAAAAAATATAATTTTGAGGAAAACGAAAACCAGAACATAATGTATAAAATTAATCAGATAACAAATTCTGGTCAATCTTTCACTTTGGATAATTTTAAAAATGGTATATTCGTTTTAGTAGCATTTCCAATACAACATAAATATAACGAAAAGCTTTATGCTACTCAATTTAAATCAGCTTCTCAGAGACAGATAAAACTATTTTGTTTGAAGCAAAATTTAAAAAAAATCAAAATACTTCTATAGAGCCACAAGTTCCAGACCAGTGCAATATAGACATAGAACAAAAAAAAGTTTTACAAGAACCAATTCTGAATTTTCGTTTAATGAAGATCCTTTTTTTATTTTTTTATGTTATTTATTTGTTGTTGAAATGTTTGTTTTATTTTGAATATTTTAATTTATGTTCCGAATAGGATATTTTATTTATTTTTTAGTATTACTGGAAAAAAAGAAATAAAATGAAATCTCTTAAAATCCAAGTTTTAGTTTCTTTTATAATATAATTTGTAAAATTGTTGAATTTTTTGAATAATGTATTTATGAAAAAATAAAATAATTTTCAAAGAAATATCGCTGTATTTTATTAATTATTTTTTTATATTTCATTAATATGCTTCTTTATTTAAATATGTGTCAAGTGACCCCCCAGATGATTCAAACATGAAACATACACTAAAATTAATACATATTCCATCTTACCCCCCAATAACAGGGCGAGTGAGAACACTTCATTTCCCTACATAAACTAGAGAGGGGGGATGTTATAGACACGTCAAAATATGTAGTTAATATTACAAGTACCTAGGCGCCAGAAAATTAAATACATTGCTTCAAACCTATTCTATTTACGGTCAAAAATATCTCAAAATTATTGTCAAGTCGCCCCAGTTGACGGTACCTTATTTCTGAAATTACCCATAGTTTTTCAGTAATTTGCACAAATCATGTTTCTTACCTGCCCCTGCAGTTGCAAATCTCAATATGGGACTAGGTTTGGACCACCCATATCTATTCCTCGACAGCAACAAAACCTCATATATAGTTTTTTCCTTTAAACCTCTCAAAGTGTAGCTTTTTGAAAATACGGGTCCTGAACTATGCTCAGCAGGAATTGTGAGTTTGGTCCATTCCGGCATGTTCAAACCACGACCAGTTTTGTACTGTCTAAACCAAAGAGAATATTCTATGATGGGAGTGTAGCTGTCTACCTCCCAAATAAGGGTGTAAGTATTTTTATTGGTGATTATTTCATTTTCGGAAGTTTTTTTGAAGACTCCTGGATTTGGGACACCTACACGAATAACAGTGATGTAATAAATATCTATTAAATTTTAAAAATAAATTGCATTTACCTGACAACTGTATTTGTATTTCTCCTTGTCCCAATTCATTTATCGCTCTACAAGTGTAGATTCCAAAATCACTCCTTTGAACGTTTTTAATTAAGAGTGTATGTTTATCCCCGTCTATTATACGAGTGGATATAACTCTACTATCCAAAGGAACGACCGTCTGGCCTTTGAGCCATGTTACCGTTGCCTGGAACATCAAGATATAGAAAGTTGAAATCAGGGTCATTTACGGTATTTTTTTTAAACGCAATGAAAATTTTAATTTTCTTTTAGAAATATAGTAGTACTATAGAATTGCAGTTATATCTCAAAAAACTTATGACACTTAAGAAAAGAAAGTAGTATTATTTTATTTTTGTAGAAAAAGGAAACTTGCCTTGATTTGTTTATTTCTGTAAACATATAATACAATTCATTTTTCAGTAATATATTGAAACGAGGACCACCTGAGTACGACCCTGTTCTTTATAGAAATACCATCTAGAAGCTTTTGTTAGTTATTTTTCTAGTGAAATTCTAGACTATTGTTCTAATATGTACTAGAGGTGTATCTAAGTAGTAATGGTTAGACCCTCCCAGCCCCTAACAGATCCTGTTAACACTTGAAGTTCCAATTATTTTGCCTTCCAGTGGCAAGACACGTTTTCACTATATTCTTATAAATACTGATATCTATCTGCGCGTCTCCTCTATCTCGATGACATTCTTTCACGTGCCAATCTAATTCCTGTAACATTTAAGAGTATTTATCCAATTTTCAAAAAAAGTTTACTTAATAGCGTGATCAGAACTGAAATGCCAGGACTAGCTGCGCTCCTTCATTCCATGTATTTTTTCTACTCATCTTTATATTAATCTAGTATAACTACAGCTCTGGGATGTAAGGAACAATACGTTTGATAAATATTCCAGAACTTTGTCAAAAATTCGGTTCTAAGCTTTTTTCTTGATGACAAATTCGATGGTAAAATCAGTTGTCCTCTACCACTTCTAGTTTCCAAATAGAATGTTCTAGAACTTTGTCGAAAATTCGGTTCTAGGCTTCTTTTTTGATAACAAATTTAATGATAAAGCTGGTTTTTCACTATCTCTTCTGGTTTCCAAATAGAATTTTCTAAAACTTTGTTGAAAATTCGGCTTTAAGCTTCTTTCTTGATGAAAAATTCGATAATGGAGTCAGTTTTTCACTATCTCTTTTAGTTTCCAAAAAGAATGTTCTAGAATTGGTCGAAAATTCGCTTTTTAGCTTCTTTTTTGATGACAAATTCGATGGTGAAGTACCGTTTTCCGCTATCTTTTTGGGTTTCAAGATAGAACGTTCTAAAACTTTATCGAAAATTAGTCTTATCTCCTTACTTGATCACAAATCTAACAGTAAAATCCGTTTTTCTCTATGTCTTCTTTCTGTTAATCTAACCTTCTGCCCCGTAGATCTTCGTATCTTCTCCAAGCATAAAATAAGAGCTCTTTGGCAGCTAGAATGGGATCTTCAGTTGGAAGAAAATAAACTACATGAAATAAAAGACACAATTCACACTAATATTGCTCTTCAGAGCTTTCCTAGGAAACCCCTGTCCATTATGGCCAGACTCAGAATTGGCCACACTAGATTAACACACGGCCATCTTATTGATCGCTCTGATCCCCCCTATGTAATCAATGTGAGGTAGCTCTAACAGTAAAACATATTCTGGACTCCTGCCCTAAATACTCTCGTCAACTGATTGAACTTGACATCAAGGGCCCCTTAAAGGAGAAACTCTCCTATGAAAACACCATGAAAATTTTCTGTTTCCTTCGAGACTCCTCTCTGTTACCTCATATATAAACCTTAATTAGCACATACATGTATAAAAATGCTAGTCCTTTAGTATATAACCCTGTTTGTCTTCTGTTTATGTCCCTTGTTTTTACTAATATGTGTTTTAATATTTTATTTATTTATTTATATATTTATTTCTGAACAGCATACTGAGGAATGAAGTTTCATTTTAACGCCTTCCCTCTATAGACACCAAAAAACCCTCATGGGTTGACGTGTCTTTAATTAATATAAATCACTCAATAAATCTATGTCTTCTTGTTTACAAATATTCACTTACTGAGTTCAAATAATAACACCACTTTCACTAATTATTATTAATTCTTTATTCTACATATTCACACTTCATCACCATTAAATTACAACTGACCCTATAGCTCATATCCTATCTACTTATATACATCTATAGTACAAAATTGAATAAGAGTCTGCATTTTCACTAGAAAAATAACTAACAAGAGCTTCTAGATGATATTTCTATAAAGAACAGGGTCGTATTCAGATGGTCCTCATTACAATATGTATATTTTAAAAATAAATGTTACAAGAAATGTGTAAAGGAAGCTTTTTATTCTGTATGCAACGCCAATTAACACTACCTGCACCGAACATTTGCTCAAAAAAATGTACTTCGGAGACTTGTACTTCGTCAACTTTTATCGACTCAGTTTAAAATTTTCAAAGTATATTTGCGAGATATTGTACTTCACGAAAATATAACAATGGAACTTTGAATATTACAATTAAACATGTCCCCTAAAGAGAACTAGTTTCTAAAAAAAGTTTCTATCCAAATATAAAAAAGAAAATATATACCTGAGGATCAGCAGAAACTCTGCATTCAAGTTGTGCTGTATGACCTGGAGCAGTATGTACCCAAGATCTTGAAGTTATCAGCTCAGGAGGATCTATTAAGATAAAAACATTTAAAAATAAAATTACAATGCTTTAACGTAATTATGATGAAAATTATGGACAACGCTTGACTTCCAAAAAGCCGAACATCCTCAGTCTTAATTTTTTGGAAATTATTACATTTCGAGTGTTGCATGTATTTCTCTAGTCATAGTTTTTACTTCATAAAAATAAAGACCATGAAAATTGGACAAATAGAATTGATACTATTACATAAAGAAAGATAGTGTTTTTGTTTGTTATAGATAACCGAAGAATCTACTTAACCATTCGAAATAAAATTTTAATCCACTTTTATTGACATCACTGGGATGGTTTAGAGCTATATTTTATCTCGAAAGACATTAACTTCCATTAAAAATAACGTTAAAAAGATAATGCTTCAAAGCGTAGTATGTTCTCTGCTAGGTGGCGGATACGCCGTGACACTCAACACTAGTAATCGTAGATGATCCTTCCCTAAGGGAAGCTAGGGTTGCCCGACTGAAGGACCTCTTCGCAATTTTTGGAAGAAAATATTTTTGCGGAATTTATGGGATAATAAAAGCAAAGAGAAATTATTGGAGAAAAGCTATATTTATGAAGAAATCTTGAGAAAAATAACCAACGGTCCCATCTATTGAGTAAATGAGCAAATGAATCCCATCTACTGCAATTTTGCTTCACTATGTTGGAATGAAAGTATTTTCATTATTTGTTATCAGATTTACAAGCCAAACGGTTTCGTACTCCCTCCAGGGATTATAAACTCATACCAAGTATACATAGACACCAGAAATATGAAGCTCTGTGGGAACCTTTTCCATGTTATCAAGTCCTAGGTGGCGTGGTCTTCTGTACTTCCTACAAACTTTCGGACGGTTCACGCGGTTGCAATAGGAACATTATTTGTTATTTATAACATTTTATTGAGTAGAGTAAATGAGTTTGTAAGATATATTGTTTATTTATATGGCAGTATGGAGGTTAAAGCACCAAACTAAAACAACCGTCATCCGCATTAGTCATAGCCTATAGTTTGTTACAAGCTTAAATTTTCTTGTGTAATGTTTATTCTTAATTTATTATTGAGAAAAAGATTAGGAGGATAATATAACATTTAGGAGAAAGTTAAATTCAAATTGGGGAATATTCGAATACTTTATTTGGCAACCCTGCGGAAAGCTGCTTCCACAGTTGAGTCGTCTCCTGTAGACCTTCAATTTCGTCAGCATGATATTACTGTTGGGAAACATGGTACAAGTACAAAAATTTTGCGAGCGAAACGGCACGGGGGTAACTAGTTCTATTAGAATGCTTTATTAGCTTCTTTATACTTGTAACGTAAATATTTGTTATATAATAGCTACTTACAAATAATACTAAGTTCGATTTTAGATTTGGCTGGTTCTCCAACTCCATTTGCAGCGACGCATTCGTAGACACCTGCCAAAAAGCGATCTGATGCTGTAAACTTCAAAAGTTCCCTGTGGTCTAGCAACTTCAGCTCTTCTCCCTAAATAATATCAATAATGAATCACAGTATATAAGTACGCAAAGGAGGATTAAAAAAAATTGTCTCTACCTTAACAATGAAAGTTTGCTTTGGATAAGAAAACAATGCTTTGGAACAGCTAAAAAATTGTTGAAATAAATGTATATCGAAGATAGTTAGATCACAATGCTCTACGGGCTTTCTTTATTCCCTTCGTAATTACCTTACTGAACCAAGTTATTATGGGATATGGTACCCCACTGCCTTTACACGACATTCGTACCTCCTCCCCAAGTCTAACTTGTAGAAACCCTGTTATTGGAAAAGGTTCAACAGATGGTGAATCTAAAAATATACAATCTTATCGTGATTTTCCAATTACATAAATTTTAGTAAGTAAACGGTTGCCTAATTCACCCATATACAGGTTGTCCCACAACAGAATGCCTCAATTGATTTCTCGGAAAATAGACTTTGGAAAATTTTTAAAATTCGGCGGTTTACTAAAGTCGATGGGAGAATTGTACTAAAATATTTTCAAGCTGGTGACGGAAGTTGACCCCTTCTATTTTTGACGTATTTTAAATTTTATGTAAAAAATGTCGTTTGCAGGCCTAAACATAACTATCAATTTCTCCTATATGAAAGCCATTATTATTTAATTGAGGTTGGTTTCGTTCTGAAAGAAGATCTACTTTAGTGTACTGTGTTGATATTTTGATAACAAGTAAATACAAGGTGACCAAAAACTAAAATTAAATTATTTAGCATTAAAAATAAGAGTAACTTTGTATAAGGTTGTCAATTCGAAATATTTGTAATTTTTGAAATATTGCTAATATAATATTTTTGTAATCTAAAAACACTATACTTTATTTAAGTTTTGTTATTAGTGGGTCATGACAGTGAAACGCCACGATAGAAAACAATCAAGTACTACAGAAATGTCACTATTTCATAACATTTGAAAATTATTAGTAAAAATCATGCTAGGCCAATAAATTATACGCACGAAAATAATTTAAATTTGTTTATTGTCTATAGGGAATGTAACAAGGTTTTATCAAGAACATGCCAGACATTTTCTGATAGATATACAGGTAAACAGAAAATGGAACAATGTTAAACGAATATTGCAAAATTTCAAAAATTTTGCACCGTTGAGGCGAAAATACATCAAAGAAAACCTATTCTCAACGATCAATATGTCGAAATTGCAATTCTGGGATATTTTGCGACATATCCTTTGACATCGTTGACAAGTGGTTCTACAAAAAGAAATCTCGAAGAGTCCAATACAGAGAATTCTATTGAAACACAACTTCCACTCTTATTTAATTCCTTTGGTTCAACACCTACAACGGTGGATTCAGCCCCTCTCTTTGGGGAAGGGGCGCGGTGATATCAAAAAAATACAGTATGGCAAGCGAAAGTAAGTTGTTAACGGAGATGGAGACACCAGCAGTTCTGAATTTAAAGTTCTTGGGAGGGGGACAATCGCAAGCGAAAATGAGTTGTCGACGGGGGGGGGGGGTAACGACAACAGCATTCACATTCCTAGTGCAAGAGGCAGAGTCGTTTCCTAAATTCGACGTTCTTGGAGGGGGCGGGGTATCGCCTCCACCGCCACCTCTTGGATCCGCCACGAAACACCTAAGATATTCTGATTTTCTGAAAAGAGTGAAATTTTACGAATTTTTGGACAGCAAAATTTTGACTGATGAACCAAAATTTACGAAAAATGGCCCTTTTTAATAGACACAATTTCCACCTTTGGAGTAATTCAAATCTTCACGTAGTAAGATGGCGGAATTTTCAAGCATCTTTTAAATTTAACGTGTTTTGTGCTGTAAGAAATGTTGGAATAGTAAAACAATATTTTTATGAAGAAAACTTAAATCATAATTCATTAATAATACAAAGCAAATTATGTATCAATTTTAAATTATTTATTAACTTTTGTAGGAAAAAGATATTTAAATATTCTAGAAGAGTCAGACAATCATTATTTAAGCAATTTACCTCTAGCGGAACACAGGAAATTTTTTTACCAATACGATGGCACCCGACTACACAAAACAACACTTCCAGTTACCAACTCCATGCAAGCAATATTTTATGACAAGGGGATTGCCAACAATGAATCTTTTTTGTTGCCCCTTCATTCACTAGATTTCACTATCTTAAATTATTTTATATGAGGAACGATAATTGTAATCCAGTGGCAGCGATGGGGGACTGTATGGCAAGGGTAAAGGACGCGTTTGAAAGTTTATCTCCAGATTCAATTAGAGCGGCGACCCATGACGAACTAACTCGGAGATACGAAAAATGTTTGGAAGTTCAGTATGGAAACATTGAATATTTATTAAAGTAAGTTGTTTCCCTATGTAAGTAAGTCGTTTAGAATTTTTACAAATTAAAAATGTTAAATTGCCAATATTTCAAAAACTGCAAATTTTTAGAATAGACAACTTTATAAAAAGTTATCCTTATTTTTAACGGTAAATAGAGGTATAGAACTTTTAAATGGAATAAAACAAAGATGAATTTTTTAAATTGACATGAAATTTACCTTAGTCGAAAGATAACCTTCTGGCATTATAATTTAAATATGACTTCTGGCATATGACCGCCACGGCTGGCTCGGACGTAGTATCTGGAGGTCTAATTTTCGATGACTTTTTCCAACATTTGTGGCCGTATATCGGCAATAACGCGGCGAATGTTGTCCTCCAAGTGATGAATCGTTTCGGGCTTATCGGCGTAGTCTAGCGACTTCACATATCCCCACAGAAAATAGTCTAGCGGCGTTAAGTCGCACGATCTTGGAGGCCAATTCATGGGTTACCAAACGTTTCCCTCAATAAATCAATTGTGGCACGAGCTGTGTGACATGTTGCGCCGTCTTGTTGAAACCACAGCTCCTGCACATCATGGTTGTTCAACTGATAAACGAAAAAGTCAGTAATCATGGCTCTATAGCGGTTACCATTGACTGTAACGTTCTGATCAGCTTCGTTTTTAAAGAAGTACGGACCAATGATTTCACCAGCCCATAAAGCACATCAAACAGTCAGTTTTTCTGGATGTAACGGTGTCTCAACATACACTTGAGGATTATCATCATTCCAAATACGGCAGTTTTGTTTATTAACGTATCCATTCAAACAAAAGTGAGCTTCATCGCTAAACAAAATTCGCTTATGAAAGTCGAGATCAACGGCAATCTTGTTTTGGGCCCATTCACCGAATCTACGCCTTGCTAGGTGATCGTGTGGCTTCAATTCTTGCACGAGTTGGATTTTGTAAGCACGCAAACCAAGATCTTTCCGCAAAATCTTCCATAAAGTGAATGGACACATATCCAATTCCTGTGCACGATGGCGGATAGACTGATTCGGGTCTTCCTCTACGCTACGCTCTACAGCAGCAATGACTTCTTCTATACGCACTGTACGACATCTCTGTGGATGCGTATTATCATTTATAGTAAACGTGGTGCGAAAACGTTCCATAGTTAATCGAATTAATTGCTCTGATGGACGATTATGTTGACTGTAAAATGGGCGTAGTGCGCGATACGTATTTCGAACAGAACCATGACTTTCAAAATAAATTTGCACAATTTGGAAGCGTTGTTCATGCGTCAGTCTATTCATGTTGAAATGCCAAACCAAACTAAACATAAATCACTTGACAGCTGACAAAATGGCCGCTAGTTAAAAAAGTGTTGCCAACATAAAGTTTTATACCTCTATAAAAAAACACCCTTTATAACTTTATAAAAATACGGATTTACGTTTAAAAAAATTGACTTTTACTGATTTTCTCAAAATAATATTTAATGTTAGTATTCTACCACGCTGTATTTATTTAATTTCAAAATATCAATACAGTCCCCTAAAGTAGATTTTCCGGAAGGAATCCAACCCCAATTAAATAATAAAGGCTTTGATATAGGAGAAATTGATAGTTATGTTTATGCCTGCAAGCGCCATTTTTGACATAAAGTTTAAAATATGTCAAAAACAGTTAGACTAAGTATAGTATACATGAAATAAATCTATAATTTTGCGTAAAATCTGAAAATGAAATAACCTATAGGGTGTTCTATTTAAAATAAGCAAGAATGCATTAACTTCCGGTATAATCGGAAGTGTCACCATCTTAAAAATATTTTAGCCGAATTGCGCTCACTGACTTTAGTAAACAGCCAAATTTTAAAAATTTTCCAAGTTAATTTTCCGAGGAATCGATCGCGGGTTCGTCGTGGGACACCCTGTACCTTATGATCTATTTAATATTTTTAAATTATCACTAACAGCCTACACAGTCTATCACATTCAAAGCTATAACTTGAGAAACGCGCTTTGTAGGAGTCACTTTATTGTTTATATCAATTTACTTAAGTAAATAAAAGTGTTTACTTACGCATAACTTCAATAGCATGTTTTTGTTTAACTGCCCCCCAAGGTTCAGGCCGAATAATTTCACAAGTATACTCTCCAGTATCTATAGGTTGTACCGTTCTAATTTCTAATGAACCATTTTCCCAGAGAATGTGTCTTTCAGGCAAAATTACGGAGTCATTTCCACTGTCTCCTAAAAGGGTTTCATTTTTGTACCATCGGACAGCAATTGCATAGGCATTATCTAAAAAATGAAAGAAGCTTTATTTTGAACATTGCTTGAAATAGTGACAAAGTTAGGAAAACGAGGGCAGTTTAGCTAACGCGTCATATTCGTTTCAAAGAATAGGCGAGTTCTTTTATTCCATCGATGATTTTGCGCACTAACCTAAAATCCATCAAACTGTTCTTAAAATAAAGTGATAAAAATCAGATTAATCATTAAACCGTTCTTTTTTTTTTATCGATGAACGCATTAACAATCCATCGAATTCATCGGCTTCAGACCCCGGTGAATGCGATGAATAGGTAGTGGGGGAAAAATAAATGTAGGTTTTGGAGGTTATGTTTATTATTTATCACTTTAAAAAAACCGTTTGTCACTATTTTTGATTAAGTTATTATATAGAACAGATCTTTTTTTGTAAATGACGGATTTCTTCTATTAAATCTGACCTACCTGACCATACATTTCAGATTATAATGTATGAAGACACTTAAAATGAGGTTACCAAAACTAAGTATTAATATGCTAAATTTTTTAGCCCATAATTTTATAATAATATAAATATTGTGAAAAACAAATTCCCAAATAATGTTAAAAATGTTCAAAAATATTTATTTGTAGGTTTTTAAGGTTAGATTTTATCATATGTCAGTTAGGAATGAGCGTTCTTAAATTCAACAAAATTGCATTGAAAATCCATTTATGACGTCACAAGAATCCATCGACTTAATTCAGCGCCTTTTTATCGATGGAATAAAAGAACTCGCCTAATTTGTTCACTCCCTCTCAGATAGCGTTGAATTAAAAATAACTACATTTGTGGTATCACTAAATTGGTATTACTTACCATTTGATAGGGTATTTAAATAACATGGAAGTAAAACAGTGTTATTTTCTCTAGCTTTCACTGTAGTTGGAGGGCTGATAAATTCATGACACACAACATTAATAACACTAAACGATAAGGTCCACACCACTTTTATAAATGTCATTTTGAAGTTTTTATGGATTATAAACACGAATGAATCATTAAACTGTTGAATGTTCCATTGTTTTAGAAGGTTTTTGTCGCGTTATCATATATGGTTTATAATCATTTATTCAAAAAAATTAAGGTCATCCAAAGTCAAAATAAATTTTTAACCCTTAGATATCACCATAAGTATATGAATATGTTCGATTATCCACTCGGTTTTTGTTCTTAGCAGCTCTTTCGGGTCTAATAAATTGAATAATAGTCTGTTACTTTGTAAATAATTAATGAAATAAAATTTACTTTTTTAAAGTTATCACATGATCCTGATGCATTATCCTAACAACTTGTATAAGATGATGGTTTAAAATATGACAAACAAAAAAAAATTAATATTGCAATGGAAAGTTTTCGGGGATGCAGATCATGAATATAAAATTATTTTTTTTAAATGAAATATAGCTAATCCAAAATGGCGAACTAAAAACTTTACATTCCCCTATCTCGTTGCATATCAAAATGACCCTTCCTCTCTGTTAAAGAGATAGAAAATATATTTATAATTCCATCTCCTGAGCTAGATGCAAGTAAGTAAGTTTTTTCAACCGAACCAAATTTTAAGTCTCTAGCATGCGCGGATCTAAGGGGGGAGGGATGGGGGCGATCGCCCTCCCCCCAAGAGCTTTGAGTTCAGGAAAATAGACCGCATTTTGCCTCTTATAACTATAGTGTATTGAAGAACTAGAGAGAGTAATAAATCATTTTTTACCCTTTTTTTTCTTCGCAAACTACATTTGTTCTTTAGTCCGGAGTTTTTGGCAAAATCTATTAGACACATATATTTTTCATAGGATGGGTTAGAAATTTGATAATAAAAAATACCGGTCTATAATAATGGACTATTTGGGTTGGATAACAATAGATATTTGGAAGTGTGAAGTGTGAAGAAATTTAATGCTGGTTTATTTTATCACTAAGTATTTATGGCATAGAATATTATTTCGGTAATAAACTTAAAATAAGAATTTTTTATTATATTATTTTATTTCTTATGATTTCTTAATAATTTACATACATTAGAAAATATGCATAATTTTGATATATTTAACACAAATCGCAACTGTATTTTTATTATTATTAATTTTGGCATAGAAACCGTTTTAGGCACATTCAGACTAAAACGGAGTTATTCTCTCCAAAAATTCTAAGTTATAATTTGAATACTTACAAAATCCCGTTGTCAAAAATATAAGAAGTTGAACGTATATAGAAAAATAAATTGGTCCATATAATATAAAAATTTTTTGTGGCTATCGGTCATTTTATTATCAATTAAAAACATTTTAAGGACATTTGATGTTTCAGTTTATTTATTTCTTAAACCATCTGCAGAATTACAATTAAGCAGTAAAAAGGGATTCAAATGTAATTAATTTTTATTTGTTACAGAAAATTTAAATAATAAATTGTGTTTATACTTGAGAGAGACCCTTTCTTCAAACTGATATTTTCCGGACGATCCATAAGAACAGATTTCCTATCTGGTTTTTCCTGATAAAAATTAAGTTCTCTGAGCAATTTCCAGGGCTCAGTTCTATTAATTTCAGGTAAATCCCGATCTTCATTGATTTTAGTTAGAATTTTGTTGACGGTTGGGATCTGCTTCTCATAATAAAATGTATGTACAACTGCTTTTATTGCAGTTTACATCTCTTCTTCCAGCGAGGTCTTTCGTCTGCCTGTGATCAAATGTGGCTTGGGCGGACTAACAATTCCAGTCGTTCTTTCTCCTTCAATATTCGGCACATAGTAGATTTTCCAACTCCTGTCATATTGACACACATCTCAGTAGAGCTTTTAACATTATTATCTAGATTTTAATATCTTAAGGCATCATAAACATTCATCGTAATAAGTTTTTCGTTAAGGAAAAAATGCCCTGGTTTAACGATTTTGGAATAAATATAGATGTGGAAGCCATATCTTTTGGTTATCTCACTAATCTCAAATAATATGTGAAAACAAGCAAAACAAGATAAATCACTAAGGATACTCTGTAAGGTGTACTTTGCTTACTGACTGAAATTAAATTGAGCTATCAGAAATTTTATTGTTGCAGTAAATTTATAAAAGCTTATAATATTTAAATATAATTTAATTAATTTGGTAACAGTTTTATTACTCTCTCTATTTCTTGAATAGAGTATAGGAATGTATATGCTTGTGATTGCCCTTCCCTTCCCAAGAGCTTTGAGTTCAGGAAAATAAAAGCGATTCTGCCTTTTATATTAGGAATGTGTATGTTGCTGGCACTTCCCCCCCTCCATTGACAACTTGGTTTTCTTGCGATAGCCCCCCCCCAAGAGCTTTGAGTTGAGGAAAATAGACTCGATTCTGCGTCTTATACTAAGAATGTGTATGCTATTCGCATCCTCTCCCCCTGTCGATAACTTGTTTTTTTTTTGTGACCGTCCCCCCCCTCTCCAAGAGCTTCAAATTCAGAAAAATAGACCCGATCCTGTCTTTTACACTAGAAATAGAAATATTGCTGGTGTCTTCCCCCCCCCCCCCCCCCGACAACAACTTGCTTTCGCTTGCCATACTGTACTTTTGTGATATCACGCCCCCCCCCCCCCCCCCAAAGAGAGAGGCTGGATCGGCCCCTGATGTGAGGTTCCTGAGAAAAACGAGTAAGATGTACAAACAGAAAAACCGAAGTTTAAGCATAAGGTTTTTTTGTACGTTTATCGTATAGAATCCTATAAAAAATAGGTAATATAATCCCTTATTGTTTTCTTTCGTTTAACTTTAACTTTATGCACCGCAAGGGTGTTTACAAAAGGAAAAAAAGTGTTCACCTGTCAATTTTTAACAGCAAAAACACAAAACATCAATCGACAATCTGCTGGACAGCCTTCGTATAAATTGGTTCAACGACGTATCAAAGAAATTCAAGTCACCCAGCCTATTAGCATATCCAGCCACCTTTGGTCTAAAAGAATGGCTTGCATAATTTGTTCTGTGAAAAGGTCGGTGAAATATATGAGAAGTACGAGTACTCCTAGGAGGGACCCTCAGACCAACACTCGACAGCAGGCGCGGGAATCGGTGATACTGTTTATAATTTTAAAAAGAAGTAAGTCTCTACCATTTCTTCTATTAGCAAGGTGGAGCAAATTCGACTCGGAGCACAAACCAGCATAATCAAGATCAGCACCCCCGTTGAATTTCAAGTTAATATATCTGAGAAACCTTCCCTGTACCTATTCGAGTTAGTACATATGTGATTCATAGTGGGGGTTCCAAACACAAGAAGCGTACTCAAGGTGTGTTCGAACCAACAAGCAATAAAGTATTTTAAGGAACTTCACAGTGAAAAACCCCTTAGCCTGGCGTTTAATAAAATCTAACATCCTGAGGGACTTACTAACAATGCTAGCGATGTGAGGAACGAATGAAAGGGTGGAATCAAAAAAGACTCCCAGGTCCCATACCGAATCAACGGAGGTCAGCTGCCTATCATCCAAGTGGTAGTGAAAGTCCAGTGGAAAACGCAGTTTAGAAAACTTTATGAATTTACACTTAGGAATATTCATATTCATTCCATTTACTCCGCAACACGAAACAAATCTATCTAAATCTCCCTAAAGCTCCAAGCAGTCGCTGTAACTGTCGATGACCTTATACACCTTCACGTCATCCGTAAAGAGTAAGAACTTGCTCGACTTAAAGCAGATGGATACATCATTAATAAATAAGTTGAACAATAATGGACCGATGTGAGATCCTTGAGGGACCCCTGAAGACACTGATATCTCAGAAGATACGAAACCATTCACCCGCACTACCTGACGACGATTACTCAGATAGGTCTCAATCCAACGAATCAGTGAATCAGAGACATCTAACCCCCAAAGCTTAACCAGCAGAATCCTATGACGCACTCTATCAAAGTTGTGAAATATCGTTGATCTGGTTGGATTTTTAAGATGTAAATTAACTATTAACAGTTTACAAATAACAAATGCCTTTTAAATATGATTAGTATAGATCAAGTGATCGAATAAGAAGATGAGACAAATTATTACAGCCCTAATTTCGACCGACTGGTCAAGAGTCAGGTATATCGGCAAAACGTCTTCTTTGTATGTAGATAGACTTCTTTCATGAAATATTTTTTATTTTCTTGGTATTTTAAATATGTGGTAGAGAAAGAAGCTTCTTTTTCGACCACCTTGATTTTGACTGTAAACAGGTGATCGAGAAAGAGTTATTTTTTTCGACCAATTTCCTTTCTACTTATTTTTTATTATTGTTTTGAAATAATATGTTTTTATCTTACAGAAATATCTTCCATACAATCGTTGAAATAAAAAGATACAAATTTTTATAAAACGCAGAGAAAATATACGTTTTTTCCAATACCCATCAGATGTTCTGCAAAGAGCTCTCACCTAGATTTAGGAGGGTAAAATCTGTATCGATAGAGCTTGTTGAGAAGTTGATGTCCTTAATCTATATTTATTTATAGACTGAAAAGAAGATCAATTGAAACTAAACATAAAACTGGATCTGAACCTCTACTTGGCATCGAAGTTAAAAAGAAAGTTAAAGAATAGATTCTGAATTTTGTCAAATGTAGTTTTCCTGTTTCCCTTTAAAAAAAAAACCTTTCTAAGATTGGAACAGGATAAAAATTATATCTAAATATCTTATAAAGTTATCTTGAAATTAGCTTAAAGAGAAGCTGACGGGGATAAGAAATATCTCTAATGAACCTACAATAAACAATAATGTCTGAGAACGACTCTACTGAAAACCAAAATAAGACAAAAAATTACAGATTAATTTATTTGAACGTCATCTTCACTTCCCTGAACTCGATAAAAAATTAAATAGCAAACAAAGAGAGAAGTTACCGTACGAAATTTATTCAGAAGAATAGGAATTCTATTACATAGATAGAAAAAGTAAAGACCAAGAAAAAAAAACAAGAAACGAAAATTTGAAGAAGCCACAAAGAAAAAAAAAAGTTAAAATCATAAACGCCAAAGAGAAAGAAATTTTAAAAAATCAGAATTCACCAAAAAAATAAAATAAAGCATCGAAAACAACCAACAAAATTAAGCTCCATCGACACAGAGTGGAAATAAAATTAAATACAGGGTGAGTCAACGATTGGATGAAGTAGATTTGTGTCTTTTCGGTGAAATTTACAAAGAAACTATATTTATTGTTTGATACAGTTTATTTTTACGCAGATTTTAAAAATATTTAGGACTCTACAGGGTGAGCCAAAAAACTAGGACAGCATAAAGTTGTATTTTTTTAAATAGAACACCCTATATACGAATCGTATTTTCGATTTAGCTTATAATTTTAAATCTTTTTTATTAAGAGTTTACTATAACAAAACTTTATAGTTTCTGAGATAATTAAGTTTAAAGAAAAAAAGTCACATTTTCAAGCATCAATTCAATCCTAAATAACGTTTTCAATTTTGTGACAAATATATTCAAATTTGGAATTTAGCAAGGCCAAGGACAAGTTATCATAATTTTTACCTAATATTTGCAATAAAAGCTACAGGGTGTTGAACACATCGGCTCAAATTTGAACAAGTTTAAATGAATAAATATCTTTTTTTTTTAAATGGTACACCCTGTATATTTTCATGTTATTTAATAGAGTAATAAAAACCCTAAAAGTTTTGTTCAATATATCCTATACCTATTTATAATAGTTTTTGAGATATTTCAGTTTTTCTTATTTTCCATACTTTTTTACAGAAATAGTCTTCATTATCATAGTAGCCATGGCAAAAACAATGTAAAAGAACATTTTTCTGTGTGTCAAATTGATAACCGCAATCGCTTCTTTTGGTTTTTATGTAGTGTAGTTTGGTTTTTTTTTTGCATTCATCTTATATTGTAAAATGAATTTTCCAAAGAATGAACTTTCTACAAGAAGAACTACCCCAACTGCTTCAAGGTCTCGATAGGGATGAGCTCGACAGTATGTGGTTCCAGCACGATGGTGCGCCTCCGCATTACCATCGTGAAGTTCGTGCGTTTTTGGACCAACGATATCCGCAAAAATGGATTGGACGTGGGGGTTTCATTGAGTGGCCACCAAGGTCTTGCGACATCACCCCATTAGATTTCTTCCTATGGGGTTATATTAAAAATAAGGTGTATGTTAATCCACCAACAACAGTGGAAGATATGCGAAACAGGATTAGGGATACCTGTAGAACAATAACTCCACTAATTTTGTCCAGGGTCCGAGAAAATCTGCAAAAAAGACTGAATTTGTGCATTGCACAAGAGGGTCGTTTATTCGAACACTTATTAAAAAGAAATAATTAATCTCAGTATTTAATAGGTAATTTTTTTGTTACAATCTAAATTGTAAAAAGTAAATATGTATTTGCCTTGTCGTTATTGGTGTGTTAATTTTTTCACATTATGTTTAATTAAACTATTGCCGTTGTAATATAACGAATAATGTATTTCATCATATTTAACCACATTCTGTTTGTTTCTGTAGTTTCTTTTTATTATTTTACATGGCTACTATGATAATGAAGACTATTTCTGTAAAAAAGTATGGAAAATAAGAAAAACTGAAATATCTCAAAAACTATTATAAATAGGTATAGAATATATTGAACAAAACTTTTAGGGTTTTTATTACTCTATTAAATAACATGAAAATATACAGGGTGTACCATTTAAAAAAAAAGATATTTATTCATTTAAACTTGTCCAAATTTGAGCCGATGTGTTCAACACCCTGTAGCTTTTATTGCAAATATTAGGTAAAAATTATGTTAACTTGTCCTTGGCCTTGCTAAATTCCAAATTTGAATATATTTGTCACAAAATTGAAAACGTTATTTAGGATTGAATTGATGCTTGAAAATGTGACTTTTTTTCTTTAAACTTAATAATCTCAGAAACTATAAAGTTTTGTTATAGTAAACCCTTAATAAAAAAGATTTAAAATTATAGGCTAAATCGAAAATACGATTCGTATATAGGGTGTTCTATTTAAAAAATACAACTTTATGCTGTCCTAGTTTTTTGGCTCACCCTGTAGAGTCCTAAATATTTTTAAAATCTGCATAAAAATAAACTGTATCAAACAATAAATATAGTTTCTTTGTTAATTTCACCGAAAACGCACAAACCTACTTCATCCAATCGTTGATTCACCCTGTACATTGTCTGTAATGACGAATAAACGACATTGACGATGAAGATGGCAAAATATAGGATGCTATGTCTCCCCTAGATCGTACCACGTGAAATGCACCGAATTCTACGAACTTTCTTATATAGAAGTGTCAATCAAAGAATATGTCTGTTTTGTAGATTCCTTTTTTTATTTTCGTTAATGTTTCCAAAGATAATACTTTTATTATTTTTTCCTAGAGTCTCCTTATTTTCATTTTTGATCAAATTTTCAAAATTAATGTTTCATAGTAATTGGTTGTATTTTTGAAAAAAGTATGTATAATATAAATAATATGAACTTGCTCGTTTTATTATTGTAAATTTTTTTATTTTAGTAAAAATACAATCATAGAAAAACCGTGCCAAAAATCCTCTAATTTTAATCCATCCAGGTTGAATCCCTTTTTCAATGAAAAGTGATCTCGATCAAAACGAATCCCTATCTCGATTATATAAATAACACCCGATCGAAATTGGGTACTCTTATGGTCGAAATAAAGTTACATGGGGTCGAAAACAAGTAAAATGTAACATTTTCAATTTTTTTTTACCTTAACAAAATTTCGAAATCATCAAAATCAAAACGAGACATTTTTATTTATCTGGCTTTACTTTGAGTTTCAAAATTCTACAAATGGTCGAAAATCGGTGCAGTGACACTAATATGGTTTTATATTTGTAGCAGACTTTTTGATCACCCTGTAATTAGTTTACCAATTCAAACTTTGGAGACATTTCAGAGTTGAAGTGTCGAACACTGCTTCACAATTTATTTACATACAGGATGGCGCAATGGTGTGTCAAAGTACCCTATCTCCCTTATTTTTAAAAAATGTGAAATAATGTTTTTATAAAAGTTGTATAATGTGAAAGTTTCTACAATCTCAAAATATTTCAATTATACGTGGTGTTTCATGACAGCGTGGCGCTAAGAATATAATTTTTTTAATGGGATACCCTGTACATTTGAATTTTCCCAAGAAATATCCATATGATAGTATTACTAGTTTCGAATTTTATTGCGAAGAAAATTTGCCATATTTTGAAAAATTATGGTCCTCTAAAATCTACCATATCTTACAATCTACAAGAATTATAGTACACAAAATTGACATTGGGAAATATAAATATACTATTAAAGGTCTAATATAGCGCCTACGCAATGATATCATACAGGGTGTTTGCCAACATTTTTCCAAATTGATGAAATGTAATTAATTGTATACAAAAACACGTTAACCATGAGTATTAAACGAAAGAAATAAACGTCAAGGTAATATGTATCGTTTATCTGTCACTAATAAAGAGTTTTTGTTTGTTTAAACTTGTTTTATAAAAAATACAATTTGAAAATTTAAATTTTAAATAATAAATTTTTCACAAACCGAGATGGTTGATATGATTTTTGTTTCGGGAGCTAGTGACAAGAATGCCCTATTAGCGAAAAGATTGTATCAACAGCGATTTCCCGAGACACGTTTGCCTGAAAGAAGGACATTTGAAAAACTTATGGAGCCTTGTCAGAGAACTGGCAGCGTGGCATACAAGAAAGTACTCGGAAAAAACGTGTTCATACTGAGGAAAATCAGTTAAATGTACTTTTAACAGTCACCGAAAATTCGCTATTGGATAGAGTCCGCTTTCTCTACAGGTTGATGTTGAGCGAAGGACAATTCAACGATACTTAAGACAATTCTATTATTATGCAAGAAAAATCCACATTTTGTAACATACAATTTCCAAACTAGGTTGTCCTTAAATGTTTGGAAAAGTATTGTCGGTAACTACGTAATTGGATCATGCTTTTTTGAGTAAAGAGTAACAGGAGAAGTATACTTAGACTTTTTGCAAAACCCGATCATAAGTTTTTTATATGCCACATACAAGGATTGTTAGATTGGAGGAGAAGGAACCTATTTCGTGGTCCGCTATTTAACATAATTAACGCAAATTTAACAAAAATGGACTTTAGCATATGAACAAGTTTAAAAAAGATCGCCTACAGTAAAGAAAGAAATGAGGATCAGGATAAGAAATTGTTTTCAAAATATTAATGTTGAAATATACAATTTGCGTAGTGATTTGAGAAACGTATTGAACAGTGTATTGAAGAAGATGGAGGACATTTTGAACAGTAATTAGGTAGTATTTTTTTAATTAATTACTTTAAGTTTCATTAGTACTTGAAGGTTTGTCTTTACTTAATGTGGATTAATTTTTAAATTTGTTCTTTAACCATTTATTTTCGGTATAATCAAACTTGTCTTTTTAAATAATTGACGCATTCATTTACTTGAACAGTAATAGCACTATTATAAATTTTAACGTATTTTTGAGTGAACATTTAATAAAATTCTGTTTATATTTCAGTATCAGAATCAAATCGATTAACTCATTTTAAAACTTAAATAAGAAATACTCTTTACTAGTGACAGTTAAACGATAAATATTAATTTGACGTTTACTTTATTCGATTCAATAAGTTAACATATTTCTTTATAAAATTAATAAAAATTAATATATCGCCTGGGAAAAAAATTATTTATAACTGAAAATAATTATATAAAATTATATATAAATATGTATTTTTTTTAAATAATTTAATATAATTATATCTAGGTTCTCATATAAAATTGTGTAACATTTTATATAAAAATATACAATTATTTATATTTATATATAATCATATATAATTTTGTATAAATTAGAAAATCATAAATCTATATAGTATTATGTATAAATATATGTTCAATATATTGTTAAATAAGATATATATTTTTCTTCAAGATTATATAAAATTATATCTGGTTTCTCAAGTAAAATTATATATAATCATATGTAATTTAATATAATTATATAAATTTATACATAATTACATATATTAATATATTTTCATACTAATTCTTTGCATGCATTTCTCAAATTTATTTTATCTAAACTTAATATTTTTAATCAATGTTGTGAAACCAGTCACAAAAATAAATATATTTGAAATTATATTTTCTATATGATAATATTTCGTTCCTAATTAAATAATCTCCAAAACTCATTAAACATAAATAAAATTAAACTGGCTTTTCTTTTTACGTTATTTTTGACTATTGATATCTTATAAGGATTCTGAAACCAAGATGGTGCCCGGCGTCATGACCACGGATCATTTAGCGCTTTGCCGTTGGTCAATCGTTCGGTACAATTCCTAATCTCTTCGCCCCCTAACTTGTTCAGTTCTACTTCTGCTTTTCAAGTTAGAGGTTTTCCTGGCTCTCAGGATAATTCGTTTTTGTGTGTGTTTTCATTTTCCAAATTTTGCTAGCGTTCGAGTTAACTACTTATTATCTAATACTACTATGCTACAGATCTTTATTAGATCTGTAGGTCTAATTACATAAATAAAAGATGCAATTACCCTAAACCGTTGCCAGCGAAATTATAAGAAATAAAACTTATCTTCAACTAAAGAGATTTGTTAATTATAATGAATGTTAGAAGTAAAGTGAGATAAAAATGCTAATATTGGCAAAAGAACAATATTAGTTATTAAAGTAAATTTAATGCAAATCTCACAAGCTGGTAGTACTTTTCTAATTTAGAACGTTGTTTAAACAAAAATAATGTGAATTAGTGTGAAATTGTTATAAAAAAAAATATTTTTTATAGCTGTAACTATTGATTTACGATATTAACAAAACGTTATTTCTAGTTGTATAAAATTATTCTAATATGTTATTAGTATTAACAGACGTACGCCTTATTATTAACATCTTATAACCCTATAAATCTGCAAAAAAAAAAAATTTTTTGATTTTTATTTAGTCATTATTTATTATTATATAAAATTATATATAATTTTATATAATAATGTATGGTTATGTATAATCCTTTAAAAGTAAACTTTAATATGAAGTCATATATAATTATTTAAAATTAAATAAAATTATATATAATCAGATAAAATTATATCGTGCGAATTTTCATATCTGATCTTTTATATTTAATATAATTTTTTCCCGGGCAGAAAACTAGTGCTGATAGGTATAGGAAAATCTTAAGAAAAGTGGTAGAGAAACAATAATTCTACGTGATATTACATTATATACAGGATGTTCCATTTAAAAAAAAAAAACAAAGAAAGATCAATTTACATTTCATCAAGTGGGCAAAATTTTGTCAAACACCCTGTATAAGATAATTGCTTAGGCGCTATATTAGACCTTCAATAGTACATTTATCTTTCTCAGTGTCAAGTTTGTGTACTCTAATTGCTGTAAGTTAAAAAATATATTAGATTATAAAAGACCATGTTTTTTTTTTCCAAATTTGGTGAATTTTTTGAAAAAGTTAGCAACTTCGCAATAAAATTCAAAACCAGATATATTATCATATGAATTTCTTGGATGAATCCAAATATGCGAAGATGTACAGGGTATCTCCTTAAAAAAAACTATTTTTTTAGCGCCACGCTGTCATGAAACACCATATATAATAGAAAATATTTTTAGATTGTAGAAATTTTCATTTTATAAAACTTTTATTAAAACATAGAGTATTCAGTTTTATGAAATATGCAGCTGCAATATTATTTTCGGTACTAACAAAAAGAATATATTTTTTATAAATTTTTGCAAACAGCAGAGGATATACTGATACTGTAAAATATATAAATAACAAACAAAATTTCTTGTAATTTTTTATATAAATTTACCCACAATATCTTTGAGACATCGTAATTTGATGGTGAAAACTGATGTCGTAAAAAATTGTTCAAATTCGCTCATATTTTTCATCAATGACTCCAAAGTCGCCGCAGTTTAAATGATCTATAATGCTTAAAATTACGTCTATTTATAACAATAACATAATTGCCGGTATAACGTTCGACTAAAATAATAAATTGTTTATTTATACCTAAAAGTGTTTTCCACAGAAATAGAATTAAAAAAATATATATACTTTATTTAATGATTAATCTTCACTTCATTAAACATAATTTGAAATATTTTTAAAACTAGGTAACTTTTAAAGATCACTAATACACATTTTTTTCACTAAAAAATCCAAACTGTTCGCGAGAAGACCTATTAAAGAACTGACGCACACCTAAGAAAAGATTTCCAACTATTATGTCTTATTAACGAATTGATATAATTACTGTCCGCAATTGTCAAGGGGCACAGTATTATTGTGTGTTAAAGTATACAAGACAGAAACTGTTGTATTTCAATTAAGCAACATTTACCTCGTGTGTTATTTGATTTGTGACACTCGGTCCCCTATTGTAGTCTAGTTCAGCTCGTTTTTATTCATGGTGGACTTTACAAATTGAAATTTATTATACTTGTTTGTATTTTTTTTTTTGTTCTTCTTGGGTTTGTGTAGATATTATACCAATTTTTTTTAATACGTATATTAAAGCTAAAATCGAAAATAGTTTTGAGGTTTATTAAGACAATTAAATATATCTATATCTAAGGGTCTCGTTAGTATGATTTAATTTAATCTACAGAGTGGGCCATTTTAATCTATACACCCACATTTCTCCGTAATAGTCTGAGAGCTGAAGAGTAAAAAAATTATTATTTTTAGCCGCTCAATTTCATTTCGTTTCGTTAGGAACGTGTTTTCTAATAACAATATTAAAAGTCAGGCCGTGCGTCTGCTTCGTTGTTAATAACAATATCGTTATTAATGAAAAATTTAAATTATTTATAGCCGACTGATATTGAAGCAGGGCATTGTTTATGAATGGATAATCATGAAAAATATCTAACGTTTGTTTGAAGGTTGTAGACAATGTTGAAGATTGACTAAAATGTGGTTGTCTGTAGAATCTATACAGATATCGTGGAAAAAGGAAAATATAGACAATTAGCTCGTCACCCCACTAAATCTATAGAGGCAAAAATCTACAGAACATTAAGGACATTACCAAGACCATATACCTGACAACCTACGATCGATGCTCACACCACACTACAGTAAGCCACCACATCTTTACGGACTACCAAAACTTCATAAAACGAACATACCATTGAGGGCAATAACCAGCTCCAGAGGATCCCCAACAAATGCACTGGCGAAGTTTCTTTTAAAAATCATACAACCTTTGGAAGGTAAGACGAACACAAATGTTACAAATTCTACACATTTCGTGAACACTGTAAGTAGCATTAATCTAGAGCCAGACGACAGACTAATGAGTATTGATGTGAAAAGTCTGTATATTAGTGTACCATTAGGGGAATCACTAGACATAATCAGAACTAGACTTACTTTCAAGTAAAGGACAAGTTCTACGCTCAGGACGACAGACTTCTGATGGGTTCTGCACTCTCTCCAGTCATCGCCTATATATATATATATATATATATATATATATATATATATATATATATATATATATATATATATATATATATATATATATATAGGGAATGGTTCGAAACTCATGCCATAGAAACGGCAACTGAAAAACCGAAACTCTGGTTGAGGTATGTCGATGATACCTTCATCGTATGGAAGGGGAATGATCAAGAACTTAATGATTTCTTGAAACATCTAAATACCATTCGACCTACAATTAAGTTTACCGTGGAAAAACCGGTAAATGACCAATTGCCCTTCCTAGATGTCATGGTGAGCCGTTCAAACGAAACTATTAAAACTTCAGTATACAGAAAGCCAACACATACTGGACAATATCTTCGTCATAGTTCGAGTCATTCTGTTGTAATAAAACGGGGAATTACACTCAATCTATATAATCGCACTATATATATATGGAATAAAGCCGATTCATTGGAAAAAGAGGTAGCAAATATTAAATCCGATTTACAACAGAATGATTATCCTTTAAAACTAATTGACGATGTTATACTTTAGAACAACGAACACAGCAAGAAACACATTCCTTCTGCACAATTCCGTACATTAAGGGAACTTCGGAGAAAATAAGACGAAATGCCAGTAGTTATAATATAAAAACAGTCTTTAAATCAGGAAATACACTTGGAGCTCATTTAGCAAAACCAAAACCAAAAACTATAGATAAGAAAGAATGTTTACAAAGTTCCATGTGAGTGTGGTGAAATGTATATTGGAGAAACTAAACGACCACTAGAAGTTAGAATTAAGGAACATAAAACTCATACACAAAAAGGGGAAACGTCGAGATCAGGTATTGCAGAACACGCCTGGGATAAACACCATATAAAATGGTCTGAGGCTGTGGCAATCTATATGGAACCCAACATGGAAAAAAGAAAATTTATAGAAGCGACTTACAATAAAAATAAAAATGGAATTTTCAGTAAACCGAGTGTTGAGATACCTAATTTTTGGCAACCACTACTTTGTAACACCAAATCATTGTGGTGTGTACAGTAAAGCGAAACTTTTAGCTTCAATGGACACAGTCCCTATATAAGCTCGTAGTCTTAAGACAAAACATTCAGTTTATACTTGATAACGATTAGAGATACAATCTAATCGAAACGTAGTAAAAATAAATAAAAATAAAGACAATGCAAGTCCGACAACAACATTTTAGTCAATCTTCAACATTGTCTACAACCTTCAAACAAACGTTGATATTTTTTATGTTTATCCAATCATAATTAATACCCTGCTTCAATATCATCTGGCTATAAATAATTTAAATTTTTCATCTTTATTTTTCATTAATAACGATATTGTTATTAACAACGACGCAGTCGCGCGGTCTCATTTTTCATCTTGATATTAGAAAACACGTTCCTAACGAAACGAAATGAAATTGAGCGGCTAAAAATAATATTTTTGGTTGTCCTTCAGCTCTCAGACTATAAGTAAGCCAGACACAGAAAAATGGTTCAAACAACAGTTGTTTACGACCATGGAAGTCACCTATATATATAGACTTTGATCTTGAGGTCAATTTACAAGGTCATTCCAAAGTCAAGTTGAGTTTTTTAAATAGTAACTCCCATTTTTCATTGCAGAAATGGAAAGCACAGAAAATTTTCTATCCAATAGTATAAAAAAATAAGGGTAAAATCGCATCTGGGGATCATCCGAGGAAAATTTTCTTATATCATGGTTTTAATTACCCAATAGCTCGACAACAGAGCAATTCTGTGCTAATGACTTCGACTTTGAGGTCAATGTCACTAGCACTGGAAAAAATATTTCTCCATCATCTTTAGTTGTTGAACTACTGAATAATTTACACCAATCCATGGTATAAGAATATTTGACCTTCAAATGATATCGATACGATTTTACCCCTTATGTTATTTATACTGTTGGATAGGAAATTGTCTACGCTTTCCACTTCTGCGATGAAAAATGATGGTTTCTATTTAAAAAATTCATTTGACCTTCGAATGACTTTGTAAATTGACCTTAAGGTTAAAGTCACTAGCACAGATAGGTGACCCCATTATCCTAAATAACTTTTGTCTCAACCATTTTTTTGTCTGTGTCTGGTTTACTTACGGAAAAATTTGGGTGCATAGAATAAAATGGCCCACCCTGTAAAATTAAAATTATCTCTCTATTCGTAAATTATTTAAACCACTAAGTACAAATCGAGACGTGTATAGTACATTTTCAATGTCTTAAAAATAATATCCATTTTAATCAAAATTATTTTAAAGCACACTAAATTGGGTAATAAATTTTGTTTTAATCCTCTCAAAAAAATTAGATCAAATCAAAATTTAGTCTGCCATATTAAATTTTAAAAAATTGATTTTAGATTCGTAATCTACGCCTTTAAAAATTTCCAAATACAAATTTTGAAAGAATTCGGAAAATCCTGAATTTTGGGAAATTAATTTTAAATTCATACTCTACATCCTCCAGATCCCTCATTTCCCTTCAATAAAAATTTTGAAAGAATTTATCAATTTTTTAGCCTACCATACTCAAATTTAAGAAATTAATTTTAAATTCGTAGTCTATGTTCCCGAAAACTCCCTATATCAAATTTACTACATAATTACAAATTCGTATCTATGTTCCCAAAAACTCCCAATGGCAATTTTCGACGAAATTGGGAAAAAGTTAAATTGTTAGTTCGCCATATTTAATTTTAACAAATTTAATTTTAGATTTGTACACTGCAACCTCGAAAACATCCGGATATCAATTTTGAAGGATATAAAACAATAATCAAATTTTGGGTCGGTCACTCTCGTGTTAAAATGTGCGGAATGCCCCATGACAATGGAGAAGCTTCGGGTTCGTAAAATGACGACAGCGCTGTTTCGTCTTCGTTTGCAACTTATCAGGTCATTGCATCCGATACAATCCATCATCTCGCAATGGTATCCTATAAACTGTTTTTAAAATGAAAAAACAGCAAACAAGACACGAATAGCGATATCTCGAAGGATCATTCAATAACGCAAGAACAACAGAAACCAACAATGTTGTATTAAACCACCATGTGGCGGCGCGACGGTAAATTAGAAAAGAAATATACCAAAACTCGATGCACAAAACATGCTACCCAAAGGATAGAGGTCGCATCATTCGGCATCGGCGACTAATCTAACTACGAGTTCAGCAGTTCAAGCAAGGTGTCGCCCCAACGATCTCCCCTTAAGAGCCGCCGCGTATTTTTTAAGCCAACAAATATATAAAAAAAGATATAAGTTTTCGTCCATGTAATTTCAAAATAAAATAACAAATTCTTGGAAGACCCCTGTCCTTTGAGTAGCATGTTTCGTCTATCGAATTTTGATATATTTCTATTTTAGTTTATCGTCGCGCCATCATATGATGGTTTTATACAACATTGTTGGTTGTGTTGGTCTCGTGTTATTGAGCGATCCGTCGAAATGTCACTATTCGAGTCTTGTTTGCTGCTTTTTCATTTTAGAAACAATTTATTGGACACAATTGCGAGAAGATGGATTGTACCGGATACAATGGCCTGATGAGTCCAGTACGAATACGAAATAGAGCTGTCGTCGTTTTTCAGACCCGGAGATTCTCCATTGTTTTGTAGTTCTCCGTACTTTTTAACACGACAGTAATATTTATCAACAATCTTATGTCCACACAGCCGAGAAATTTCTATTTTATTATATATATATATATATATATATATATATATATATATATATATATATATATATATATATATATATATATATTCAAAGTACGTACTGAGAGAATTCGTCGATTTAACAGAAAAATGATGTAAAAATGACATCGATCATATGATGGAAGTGCAAAGTTTTCATATATCAGTAAATTATTGCTGTCTGCCTTATTAGACCAAAATAGCTGAAATTATTGTTTTATTTTAGTGCTTTGAATTCATTAATAATTGTGTAAGTGAATACAAAAAAGTTGGGTTTTCCTTTGCATTCATCTTTTACATTACCCATTTAATATCCTTAGATGAATCGATTTTATCTAAAATGACGAAAGTCCGTTCCTGAAGCTTATAAATCACAACCAGTCAGATCTATATGCCCATAGTTTACATAAGGGAGGAATATTGTCATTTTTAAATGTATTCCGTACTTTGACAAATGAGAAATAAAGCTCTATTAGCAGTTTTTCTTTCCTATAGGTTTTTTTTTAAATAAAAATCAACTAACATTGTAAAAAACTATTGGTTAGGGTATTTTCGAACATCTTCAAAATCTAGCTCTGACTGAAAAATTGTTTTCCATTTCTAAATGATACTAAAACTCTCAACATGTAGGTTCAAAATCCCCTCCAGGTTGATGAAAAACCTGATGACTTTTCCAAGGAGAATTTTGACGGTCTTATGAAGTATTCTCGAGTATCCAAGAGAGGCAAGAAATTTCTCTTATTATGTTCTCGAGAGATTTCAATGAAAAACATACAAAAATTTCAAAACGCATGTGTGTTACCACATTCCTTTGTGACTCATTTCGTTTTTATAAAGATAAAATACAAAACTTTATAAAAAAACTGAATCGACTTCTAAGTTCTTGTATGTATCTCATGTTAGTAGTTATTTGTTTCATTTAGTGCATGCATTTTTAGAATATGTGAAATTTTCAATCCGCCAAATTTTCACAAATAATTTTATATTCTTTATATTCGACCCCAAAAACGCCCCATACCAATTTTGGGGAAAATCTGAGAAAATTAATGGGTGTAGCAATTTCCTGAACATAACGCAAAAAATTTCATTGAAATCGGAGCCAACATTTCGGAATAATCGGCGTACATACATAAAAAAAAATCATAGCGGTCAAAAGAGAACTTCCTTCTCTTAGAAGTCAGTCAAAAAGACTGAATAAAGACACCCGATTGACATATTCAGTTATCAAGTGAGAAAATTTGTAGAAATAAAAAGAAATCACACGCAAAAATACTCAAAAATATATGTTGTATTTAACTTTTTTTTTGTAGTAGTCGTGTCACAAATTCTTTTTGTTTATTTTCATGTCATTACTTTTTTTCCGCTTGTTCAATCTCTTAAGACTTTATAACCATTATTCATATAAACTTAATTATTAATATTTTATGTAATCTCCTGAATATGTTGAATTAAATAAATTCAGTCACTTATTAGAAATTGAAATTAGGTACTGATGTGCCGACTCGACAGTGTCCTACTACATATTTAGTAGGTAATTATTGCCCTAGTTAAATAATGAAAACGGTTTCATGATCTGTCTAGCCAAAGCCGGCTCTAAACTGAAAGAATTTGGAGCCCTGTTAAGGACGACAACCTTTTAGTACCTAGTTCCCAGCTTCACAGCTTTATCTCAAAATAAAATATATAAATACATCAAAAAAATAATTTGGGTAGTTTCACCTACTTTTAAATTATTGACAAATTGGCGAAGGTAAAAGAACGAAAACGAGTAAATTTTAAAAACATAACAAATATTTATTAAAACATAAAATACTATGACCGATGAAAATTTCCTTACGTCGGCGGGGTCGTGCTAATAAAATTTGGAAATTGTACCTTTTCAGGGACGTGACCAGGCGTTTCGTCTTTTTTGCTACTCCAATTACATGTTATGAAGTTTATTATGAGCTGAACAATATTGTTTAAGATACCTAAAATAATAATATATTTAAAATTGAAGAATCAAATGCCTCAAAATATTTTTTTAAATTTTAATTCTATAAAAGAAAAATCAGAACATTTAGAGAAATTTGCAACTGATGTGTAAGATTAAAAAAAAAACATACCTGAACATACATACACTCCACCAATAATCGAACATAACCTGGCCAGAAACATGCCCAAATTATCTCTCTCTTGTGAGACAGTTACTCTCAAAGCTGACATGTCATATTTAAAGTAAATTCCTGGTATTCCATGACTACCTTTATCATGATTAATAGGCCTAGTCAGTTCTTTTACACTATACTGATAAGTACTGATTGTATTTAGGAATGTTTTTACTGTTGTAGGCACCACTTCAATAAAATAATTAACAACAGTCATGCCATTTTGTAAAATAAGTTCATCGCCCTCCAAAGGATGTACAATTCCAGGACTTGGGTCTCCAAAACTAGAATAGAATAAGGAGCATATTCGAGAAGCAATAATAATGGAATTGAAATATTTCTTGTACACTAACACATAAAAAAAAATATTTTGAATATAAAATAATAGTAAAATATTCAATGAAGCAAATTAGAGACCAAAATAATTTTATATCACTTACCTAAATCTATTAATTCTATGTGTAAAATTGTAATCTCTGTCTGATATAAAAGCACTGATATGAATATGCCCTCTAGGTAAACTAATGCTTTTCCCTGCTGTTATGTGGAAATTTCCGGCCACCTTATTTAGAACCAAGTTACCATAAATCCTGCAGGCATCATAAGGCCTATCTGGAAAATGGTTTCTTGCAGGTAAGTCCCCATATTGAGTTGAAAAACTGCTTTTCCATAGTAAATCCTACAATTTTAAAAGTTACCAAATATACCGAAAAATGAATACAATATAACTATTTACCTTAATAGAATGATATTCTTCTCTGAGATATGAATTAAAGTGTTTTTTATTTTCAAAATGTATTTTCTGGTTTTGCGATAGTTCAAACCAAGTGTCTTCTTCTTCAAGTTGCCCAAATTTAAAAGTATTTTGATTGGTTGAGTCTAAGATATCAGCACCAACATCTAAAATTAACAAATAATAAATAATTTAAATAAAATATACGAATGTGATTACTCATATATATTTATTATACAGAAAAGTAGCAACATACACATGTATTTTATTAAAGAGACTTACGTGCACAGGGCATTGCCACAGTCATATCAATATTAATTTTTAATTTTTCTTCTAATTCGACATCAGGCGAGAATTTAAATATAAATTTGCTATTTAAATAATAACTTATTTCTGAGTATACTAGGAATCCAATAATCACAAAACTTATAATGGAAACTGAAATATAAAATGTTAGGTTAACTACAAAAATATTTATATCATCTACACTTACATGTGCCCCCTACAGAAGACGTCATTTTATAAGGATCCTCTACTTTGGGAAATATATCCATCTTTTTCACTTTATTCAGTCTAGAGCCCCTATATCTAGGGATAGAAACTTTTTCAGCTTCCATATTTTACTATTAAAATATCTTGGAATTATATATAAATAAAAGAAAAACTTCAGGATGGAAATAATATAATAATTATGTATCAAAAATTAATACATTTTTTGTATTAAAAGGTAAAAACTGATGGATGTTTTTCGAAAACACACACGTACACAAAACCTTAAAAAATCAACAAACAACCGGTTGTCAAAGTGACAGCTGGCTGATAATGACCTTGATTCTTCCACTTTTTGCTACTTAGAAACTCAACCCATGTAGATTAAATTCGTTCATCTTAAAAGAAGAAGAAAATTATGAGGCTTCAACAAGACAGCAACCTTCCTACTTGCTTAATGCCAACATTTTCATAAATAAGAGAAAAACCAACCTAACCAAATTTTTGATAACAAGTTATCTTTACTTTTTTCTGTAATGCCGTACGAAATAAAGTGCAGGAAATGTAGAAAACAAATTATTCAAGATACAGAAAACCAAACAAGAATATTTAACGCTCATGGTGTCTCGTTAACCGGGAAACTTGCAACTCCTTCGTCTTGTCAGTCTGTAAATGAAGACAATTTAATTTATCTCAACGAGGAATTATTGCCGGATTGGATAACGGAGAAAATAGAAGAAGTTGAGTGGACTAGAAGCAGAATACATTGTCCTCAGTGCGATGCAAAAATAGGTGCCTTTGATTTTGTGTCCGGAAGTAAATGTGCTTGTAATGAAACTATTTTACCCTCTGTGCATGTAATAAGGAGTAAAATTGATCTAATAAAAGTTGCAGAATAACTATCCAGCTTAAAAAATAAAAAAAACTATACAATTTCTGACAATAAGTTTCCTACTAAGATCAACAACCATCCTTGTCCAGTAACAGAGAGTCTAAAGTGTATAAAAGACATTATATGAAATACAATTTTGTTAAACAAAAAATAATGAATATTTCAAATATATTTTTGGTGGTCGTTCTTGGGGTATACAGTTTTCTTTCAAAAATTTTGTTTGATAAAGTTTATGACGCCTCAAATTTGATTATCGATGAAGAATTTCATTTACCGCTGGGTCAAGAATACTGTAATTTTCGTTTTGATAAATGGGATCCAAAGGTGACGACCCTCCCAGGTTTGTATTTATTTAGTTCTTTACTTTTAGGGCCTTTTGGATTATGCTCTATTTATTGGCTTCGAGCAGTATCATTTTTTCTCTCTTGTATAAACTTGATTTTATTCTACATAATTTTTTCGTCTCGTATAAAAACTGAATGGCAAAAAGTATTTTCATCAATAACAATAGCATTATTACCACCTCTATATTTTTTGTCTTTTATTTATTATACTGATGTTGCATCCTTAACTACAAATCTTCTTTTTATACTTTTAAGTGAGAGAGGCCATCACTATTCTGCATCAATTGCAGGTTTTTTCTCAATCTTATGTCGTCAAACTAATGTTATTTTTGTGGCCATTTATGGTGGTAAATATGTACTAACTGAACTATATGCAATATGGATACATAAAAGAGAATTATTTAAGAAAGATGGCATTTTACCAGCCAAAAATTTACAACCATTTCTTAGTGACTGTATAAAAAATCCCCTAAAAATTTTAAAGACAACGCCAATGCATATTTTGTTAAATTCTCTTTGTTATATATCGGTGCTTGTATTTTTCTTATCTTTTGTATTGTTGAATGGGGGCATTGTTGTTGGTGATAAAAGCGCCCATCAAATATCAATTAATATTCCCCAATTATTTTACTTTAGTTTATTTTGCCTCATTTTTGGCTGGCCGCATTTTGTTGGCGAGGTTTCAAATTTTTTGCTTTTTACTAAACGTCATAAGGTCTTCATTTGTATATTGAGTTTACTTGTGGTTTTTATAATACATTTTAATACCGTTGTACATCCTTATTTACTTGCTGATAATAGACATTTCGTTTTCTACATTTGGAGCAGATTTTATGGTAGATTTTGGTGGTTTAAATATATAATGACCCCTGTATATATATTTGCTCTTTATGGAATCTTTAAAATCATTTGGGATAAGTCAGATATCAGCTTTTTTCTGTTCTATATTCCTGGAATCATTCTTCTACTTACCACTCAAACACTACTTGAATTGAGGTATTTTTTGGTGCCATATATTATATTAAGATTTAGAGTCAAAAATAAAGATTCTACAGTTTTTAATGTGGTTCTGGAATTTATTACTTATTGTATAATAAACTTGATGACATTCAACATATTTTTCACTAAAACTTTTACTTGGAGTGATTATGAATACCCTCAAAGGATTATATGGTAATTGGAAGTAAAACTTAATTAATTAAGACTGCATTATTTTGAAAAATTGCGGCCGGGTAGTGTATATTTTTTATATATTTTTTTATGTTTGGTTGAGGTTTTAAAAACCTAATATTATGATGTGATACTTAGGATTAATTAGTTTTGATGTTCATGAATTCATATTAGGTAAGGTAAGGTAATTCGGCTCTCAGGTTTTAAATGTTAAAAATAATGTTGTAAACCAAGTTATATGTAACAAAATTTACATGGAAAATATGTTGGAAAATGTAACATATTGTCCTAGGGATAAGATTTTGCCACTGACAACTATTTTTTTGGAAGAAATTTTAAATGTAAGGTTGTAAACTTGTTGCATATTTAATATTAGGACTTCATTTCGATTTTTTATTGAATTTTCTTATTTTCTTTCCCAGTAAAGTAACTTTGAAATTAAGTCTTGTGACCACATATAGACATCTGTTTTGGAATATTTAAAAAATAAAATAGGGTACAACTTAATTTTCTTCCAGAAAATAGAATCCGAGAGGCCCAAAATTTTGGATATTTACCAAACAAAACATATTTAAATATACACTTTTTTGGTACTTATGTTATTTTAATATTATGAAAATAAAGAATAGTGACTATTGATGCATTATTATTTAATTCCATTAATTGACAAATTAATCACGTCAATCATTCTAATATGTTTCTAAATTTTATTTCTAGTCAAAACGTTTTTAGAACATTTTTATGAACAAGTTTTAATAATTCAAGTGGTTCTGCCAATTTTGAGTATGGATCTGAGGGCTTTCCAATTTTTAGATTGAACTGAATAGAGGAAAAGAGATTAATGTTGAGTCAAGTGAACACCTAAAATAATAATATTTTTAAATTGGAGATCTCATTAATTTTTTAAAGTTGGTAAAAACAAGAAGGTTTTAGATTAAAACAAAAACAGGCACAAACAAGTAAAATCCTGTCTCAAATTGCTTGCTTTTGTAAGTATTTACCTCCTGATTCACTAACATGGTTTTACTTTAAAACCATTTTAAATCCTAAAGATACATGCATAGAAAAGTAATTTTATTTTATTATTGAACCATCAAAAATGGAGAATTTTATTTATTTTCGGGTTACAACGATTTCTCTTTCATATTTCTAGGCTTTATCGCAAAGTTCTTTATCCTTAATATCCCTATATGAACATTTATTTGTTGCCATATGTAATATAAATTATGACAATATCATAAGCAAAAGAAAACTGGCTGACTAGACTTAAATTTCAGGGCAATTAGATCCGGTTTAAATGTTAATGTTAGTGTCTTACAAGTATTTGTGTAATCATGGTAACTGCTAGATAATCATCTGCCTTGTTGCTAAGTCTGTGTTATATTTATGAAAAAAGTTCACAGGATTTAAAAAAAAATTATTTTTTATTGACACTTTCTAATGATTTAAATATTATAAAATATTAAATAATGTTATTTTTGGAATGTGTGGAAGCGAGACAGATAGTACAACCCCGTATTCGCCCTCTCTCTTCGCCATTTAGTGCGCGCGATATATTATGCTACCTCCAGTAGTGTTAGAATGAGAACGGACTTACATGTAAGTCGTAGCTACTTACTGAGTTGAAAAAAATTTTCGGCCTCAGCATGAAATCGTTTAGATCCCGTAACGTATCTGTTTTATAATTAATATAATAATATTATGTAATAATAAGGTTTTTTGTAATTACTTTAAATAAATATGTAATAAATTATAACTCAGTTAGTGAAAAACGGTAGATCACTTATAAAAACCTGTAGCCCGGTAGATCTCATTGAAAAACGGTAGATCTGCTGTTAAAACTGTAGGATTGGCAACATTGATCCAGAACAGATACAAATCTGACTTTTCCCATATAAGTCGCATGCACATGAAGCCAGTAGTCTAGATACTACAGTAGATACAATGCCAATCTAGCTTTTAAAGAAAGTAACGTTTTTTTTTATTGCACTGGTAAAAAAGGATAGGATAATAACGGGCTTATGTGTGCAGCATATCGCCATCTAGTGAATTGAAGAAAATTCGTGGGCCTTGAAGCATGAAATCGTTTATAAGCGTACCTATTTTATAATTAATATCATGATAATATTATGCAATAATATTAGTTTTTCATAATTACTTTAAGTAAATATGTAATAAATTATAACCCAAACGGTAGTCACTTATGAAAACGGTAGCACTCATTGGAAAACGGTAGATCTACCGTTAAAACGGTAAGGTTAGCAACACCGCTTGTCTGTCCCACTGGACTGGCTTCGTGTGCAACAGGCGTTTGAATAGATTTTGTATATAGGTTTGTAGAAATTTCGCAATTAATATTTTCAATTCTCCTTTTTCGTTCAAAAACAAAAAAAATCGTGAATAGTGATAGTAATGTAAGTCGGCAAGTTAATTAAAAAATTAATAAAGCCGATTTGTATTCATATTCATTTTCTTAAGTTCTAATTTATAACAAAAATTTTAAGATTTTATTTATTTTCTTACATAAATGTTGCAATTTTTGTTAATTTAAACGAAAAATTAAACTTTATAATACGTATAAAGTTCTATTTAATGTCTTTCTAGCAGATCTACCTTTTTTTCCTAAATATACCGTTTTTTCCAAACAGATCTACCTTTTTTCATACGCGGTAGGTTAACAACATTAAGAAGGGTAGTAGCTAATAACTTTTAGTAGAAGCAATTGTTTATATAATATATATATATATATATATATATATATATATATATATATATATATATATATATATATATATATATATATATATATAATCTATACGTTCCAGAAATTACGTTATTTAGTGTCTTATGATATTTAAATAATAAAAAATAAAATTTCTTTAAATCCCAAGAACCAGATAATTTTTACAAAGCGCGGATTTAGCAGCAAAGTAGATAATCAACTGCACGAGTATTCGTGAGAGAGACACTATGTCGCAAATTTTGAATAGGGCTTTCTTGTCTGCATTGTAACCTAAAATCTCTTCATAAAATGGTATGGTTTTTTCTTCACGCTGTCGTAGCAATTTTGGCTGTAATTGTGTGGTGAAATAAGTTATTTCAATCTAATATTTCTTTGGTAAAAATCTGTACCAAACATCAACATTTTGCATCAAATCATCTCTAAGAAATTAGACTAACAAACAGGAGGACGGAATGACCAAGTTGATCAGTATCCTGTTTTTCTAATTTTGGTAAAGCGCGTTAAAAAGCATGATGATTTATTTTGATAAAAATGTATTTAATAAATCTTCAAGATTGTATATTTATTTAAAAACCTAAACTTTAAAAATATTTATTATATTTATCTTTGGTAAATATTACAATTAAAAGCATTAACTTGTATTTTATTTTTTACCATACATTAGATAAATTATTATTTTAAATTTTCTGATATAAATTATTGTTTGTATAACATCAGTTCCATCATAAAAAAAAGGTATTTTAATGGGGGAAAACAAAAAATACACCCTTTAAAATATTACAGAACTTTATTCAAACATTAATTGTAAAAAATACAAAGAATATAATAGGGATAAAAAAAATTATGGCGTTAAAACCTTCCACCGTAATATTTTAATATATAAATAGAATAAAATCAAAGAATATCACTATATAATAGTTTATATTAATATCAATATAAATATAAATAATAGTATATTTGAGCAGTACATTATTTGGTTTTGATTTTATTTCCCCTAAAATACAATTGAGAGTTATCTTATTGTGAATTGGAGGGATATTTGATGTCAATGTACTAAAAACTAAACATATAAGGTAATAAATGAAGGTACCGAGATTACTATTCTCATCTTAAAAAGTATTATAAAAAATTGTTAATTGTTTTAAATAATGTAAATATAGACTAGAGATACATAGATTACTTAGTGTAATGACAATCTGATAAACTGGATTTTGAAGAAAATATCAATTATTAAGAGTGACAAGATTTTAAACAACCAACTGTAGAATATTTGCTTGTAAATCAAAGAAAGAAGTTTTCTAATCATACAGGAACCAACTATTTACAAAAATCGCCATACATAATTTCAATAAAAATAAAATTTAGGAATTTTTGAGAAATATATAAAAATTTCTGTATTTCCTTCAACTAGGGAAGGCAGGTGTTATTCACTTATTGCGCGTAAGCAATTATCCATTGCTATCAGATTGTCAAATACAACAACTTTTGATATGGTACTTTTTGATTTAAATGTGAACAGGGACGACACATCCTACAAATTTATATTAGATGCTTAAGGAGATCCATTCGCTGCACATGACTGAAGTGAAGTGTAGTACCCAATATTTGACAAATTAAATTAATAAATAGTTTACCAGGCCTTTATCATTGAAATAAAAAACATTATAAAAAAATAATTAGTGTGTGACTTGGCAACGTTGTGTTTTTACTATTTATGTTTATTTTCGAAGCAGTCTAACCTAGAAAAAAAATTTATTACCGGTGGTGAAGTCGGAGTCAAATCGCTATTGTCTGAAAACGTTGGTAAAAAACCACGTGCATGAAAAATTTAAATATTATAAAAAACTAAAAATTGTTTTTAAAAATGTATAGTATCAGTAGTTAATTAATTTGTATTATTTGAATTACTTATATCCATTTAATATCACTAGAATAAAAGATATCAATGTGCCAAAGTTTTCATATTGAATGTATTCAAAGATCTAAAGTGCGCGCTCACACAACGTTGCCAAACGTTTCGACTCTATTTTAATGCAGGTTATTCTTAAACTGTATGTCATTTTTTATTGACATCTCAGTAAACCCCACGGTAAGCTAAATATTTTATTGCAAAAAAATCTGTATGTTTCAAAAACCTTATTTTAAATTTTTTTCAACCTCACCATATAAATTAAAAGATAGTGCCAACATCCTGATTTCCCGTAAGACTCTGTACAAGTTTTTAGATTTTACAAAATTGAGTTCTCAAAAATTTACATGGTAAAGTTAATTGAAATTCTGCGATAATATAGATTATGATTTAAACTAACAAAAAGTTTATGATGATCTAATATTTTTTATTTAACATGGGCTGCGATTGGACCTCCTTAATATCTTAAACCAAAACTGTTTATACAATTATCCAGCATCCACTATCGCATCGCTAGGCAGTTTTAACTTTGTACCTTTGACTCAAAGTTGGGAATCCTAACAATCACTTAATCAACACGCAAAACGCAGAATTACACAAATGTGTTTTGCGGGACCCAGAGGGGTGAAGGACGATGAGATTGCTAAAGGGAGGGCCACATATGCCATTTTACATTATTTTGTGGCACAACTTGGTCACTTCGACAAGGAACATAAAAGGTGCGAAAAAAGTCGAAACGAGAGTAAATGCCAGGAGAAAGACCAGCGATCAGATTCATTTCATGTTCGCTTAATCACACTAAGAAGCTTAATAAGAATAAAGTCAAAATAATCGCAGATTTTCTAACAAGTAAGTATTACCTTGCAAAAATAGGAAACTGAAAATAATGTTAGTTTTGTCATGATTCGAACGAAATTGTAAAACATTTTTTTTTTGTAATGCACAGAATTCACCCAACAATGATTAAAACATCTTGAGTGTTTATTAAGCCTAAACTCACTCCCTGAAATCCATAAACTTCGCAAAAGTTTTAGGAAATGAAGTAATACAAACAATACATAATCTAGCATCTTATAAGTGAAATATTTAATGGCTTCGTACAGATCATTTACCAATAACGTCAGAATTGGCTTGCGTCGACCCTGAACGTGAGGATTATATTCGATTCTATAATACTTAAACTAAGTACGGGATAAGAATGTAATTAAAATAAATGCACATTTTAAAAAAATGCAAAATGTACAGTTAGTGGAAAAATCTATGAATGCTACACATAAATATATTTCATTGAAGAATAAACACATTAATATATACCACAAATAGAAAATATATTCAAGTTTTAGTATTATTCAAGCCTTAAGATTTTTTAGAAAATAATAAATAAGAACGTACCACATTATCAAATAGATATGTTTGGTAATTAATTCGATTAAGTGAAATATAGAAAAAAGTTTTTTAAATTCATTTACATACCCCTTATTTCGAGGTCGTAAAACACGATTCTGGCCTTGGTTTTCTAAAATTTTTTCAGAAAGTGAAAAAAAAAAACTTCATTCAAGGTCATTTCTATTCTTGAAAAACATTGAACTTTTGTAATTACTTATGGACAAATTAAGAAAAACATATTTAAAAAAAAAACAAAAATAAGCTTGGCTGATACTTTTATTACTTAAAAAGGTCAATATTTGTTACGATGTTGCCAGAAGTAAAATATTTTCATACAATAAACTTTCATTTTTACTTATAAAATTTGTTCATCTCGGTCAACGGCATATTTTAACTTTTTTAATCTCAAAAGCAAGTGTACAATTAATCCCAGCTGACTATAATTTATAGTTGGACTGGTTAGTTTAGGTTTAGCTCGGTTTCAATTACTTCAGAAAACTAAACTAATTAAAACCATAGATTTAGGAAATAATTGATAGTGCGTCCGCAATGACAGCCGTTCCCACCGAGCAAGAGAGAAAAAAAGTGAAAACAGTAATCGCCTCTGTTTCTAATGGGTGAAGCATAGAACCAGACATGGAGTATTATTTGGGGTCACGTGATTCTATGCGCCGTCAATTATTCCTCTCCCGCACTGTGGGAACGGACAATCTAGTTTTTCCCTAATCTATGATCTGCTGCAAAAAAAAATATGGGTTATAAAATTGTAAGGCTAAGATGTATAAAAATGAATTAGGATTATAAGTTCAATGGAAGAAACATATTTTTTAGTAGTAGAACCATAGTAACATGACATTTAAATAATCAGTAGGTTTAATAAAGATAAGGATATAATCATAATCACAATATTTGTATCAAAAAAAACTATAAAAATACATCACATGACCTCAAGGGTCTCCTAAAGCAAGGAAGGCTTGATCCAAAGATATCAGGCAAGTTGGTATGGTTATTGATGAACTTCAATGTTCTATCAATAAGAGAGTGCATGCCATACTTAGATGAATTATTTCTCAACTGTTTAATAGGAATACTAAAACCGATCCTATCCAAAAGTTCCAGGCAGTTGGTGATACCAGTAATTAATTTAAATATGAAGCAAACTGCTTTGCTTTAGAAAATCAAGTTTTAGGAGATTTCTAACATCGATTCTGTAGTAGTACTTCATGTTAATATATAGCATAAACGCCACAAACCGAAGAAACTTGTCCTGCATTTTCTCTATTCTATTAATTTGGTAAAAAGGAGATCAAATAACCGAGGCATACTCTAGAATGGACTGAAGCAGAGAAAAATATAAAGTTTTATATGTACTTATACGTGTATGTTCACAATTTCTTGTAACAAACCATAGCATTCTCATTCCCTTTAACCTAATCATCAAAATATGCTTGGTAAAAGTAAGTTTTTCATCAAACGAAACACCAAGATCGTTAGCCGTATCAGAGTACACAAGGTTTATAATGTTAATTGAGGAGTCTGTGACCAGAATGAAAGAAAATTATATAAAAACATTTATTAACATTAAGAAACAAATAATTAACGTGTGTCCATTGCCACAGAGTGTTTAAATCAGACCAAGGGCATCCGTCTTACCAGAACATCACTCAATTGGAGTGATGCATGCACTCGGCGGTGTCATTAACGAAAAGAAGGGGGTGACTAGTGAAATCCAGTCCAAACCAACCCGTCAATTTGTACTGCATGTTATACCCAGAAGAAAACTTTCGATCCACGAAATCAGCCTCTTACCGAATTCCAAAGCAGCAAGCTTGACGATCAGAATACCAAAGTTAACCCGGTCAAAGATTTTGGAGAAATTAGTGTAAAGAGCATCCATCAGCAAATCACTCTTCAAGATCCCAACAGGGCAATCTGATAGACGGTCAAATTCTCAGTTGTAGATCTGCTCCTACAAAAACCAAACTGGCTATTAGATATAATTTCACCAGTCTGTCATAGACACGACTGTCAAACAACTTTGGCATTGACAATTGAATGCATGTATCCCTATAATTACCCAAATCACTGGCATCACCTGACTCAAAAATTGGTATAATATAACTATGCTTCCTTATGGAGGGCAAAAAGCCAATCTCCAAGGATTTATTAAAAATCTGCATAAGGGGCTTTGATATTAAAAATACACATCTCTTTAGAAAAGTAGTGGAAATTCTATCTGGGCCACCACTATTTTTAAACGGTATGTTTTGAATCTTGGCGAAAACGTTAGAAATTAAGAAGGTGTCAATATCTTTAATCCATCCAACAATCACGACCGTAGTTCCCAATAGTACTCATTTTTGAATAACGCCCAAAACACTCTCTTCTGACTGTTTTGCAACGGGAACGTTCGGTTCCCTCTCTATCCCTCCGAAAATCCAGTGACTGTCAATTATGCTACCCCTAGTGTACTTTCTCTTGCCCAACTTGCACTCATTTATTTCAACAATTGTTCAATTTTCTTTCAGTATTACTAGCAAAAATTTGCCCAATTAACAACCGTCGCTGAGTCTACTCATTATTCATTAGCCATTCCTTAAAATCGTCAATATTTGTGGGAAAAATTAGGCGTAATATAAAAATTTGAGCCTAAACCAAATATATATATATTTATTGTATATGTATTTCACAGAAATCAAATTTATGTTATGGCAACAGCACAAATTATCAATAATCGAACAAAAATGTTTGTTGAATTTAATTATTTCATAGGGAATGATCAGGTCCCTAAACAGGGAAATTGGGCCCTTGGGGGAAACCTACCGGCCCTTGTATATATACTCTAAAAAATCCACATTCTACAAATTTTAAGTTATGGAGTCACACTACCGGACATTTTGAGAAATTCGGGCCAGGGGTGAATCACACTCCCCCCCCTCCCCCCTGTCGTCAGACCTGGCATGATATATTGCGCAACTTAAGGGTCTCGGTGTGTATTTTGACAAAAACTTAAATTTTCATTATCACATTAATTATATAACCAAAACATTTAAATAATGTATCGTGCTTCAAAACTTTAATCTGTTCTTAAGTTGGGTCAGTTCTAGAATATGCCTGTTACCTTTCTATAGGCAATATATTGACCAAATTGAAAAAGTTCTCAAAAGATTTATTAGATATATAGGATACAAATTAAGTACCCGGGGATGACATTATATATAGGGAGGTACTTAAGATGATTAACCTACCAAACCTCGAAAGTAGAAGGACTTTCATTGATTTATGCACTTTTTATAAGATTCTGAATTGAGGAGGGTCTTGAACACGAATAAAATTATTGATTCCACAAAGATTATTAAGATAATTCAGTCTGTTTAGTGTCCCCTATCACAGATCAAATTATGGCATTTCATAGTCCATTACACGTTGTTTCTCAGAAGCTAACAGAATAAGTAAAGCTATTGGCATTGACTTTTTGAATGATTCATTAACATTATTTAAAACTGAGCTAAAGAACGTTTTGTAAGCCTAAACCTGTTATTTTAATTTTTTAATTGTTTATTAAGATATCTGTTGATTTTTGTTTATACATATGTCATTTTTTTTTTTATGGGGACCATTCTAAGCAGCTTATTGCTGCAAAATTTGGTTCTTATATTTTTTTAATTATATATAATTTTAATAGTCTATTGTATGTATGCATATATTTGTAATTTATTTAAATTTTATATAATATAGACGCTTCTATAAATGTGAAAGATATAAATCTTACAAAATTTTAAAAATTTGGTGGCAAAAATTAAACCCAAAGCCAAAATCGTGTGCTACGACCTCGAAATAGTAAAGGAAATTAAAAAAAAAAACTCGTTTCCCTAGATTCAATTTAACCAAAATAGTTATCTTACTTTTTCTTTAATCCAAAGTTTTTTCCACTAACTGAATTTTAAAAATCTACAAACACAAATAAATAAATTCAAAACTGATATGTAAATACTTAATAATATGTGTATATAAAATACAAAAATAGATTTAACAGAGAAAAAACATAATTCGAGTAGTCAAAATTGTTTAATTCAATCACCGGTAAAAATTTTTGAAGGTTTAAAAAATATACATTTTAAATGCCAAATTCATTTTTCACTGGAATTCCTTAAACAACTAAATGCCAAAAATGGCAAAACTTATTTTTACATGAAACAAATCTAATATAAATAATGTACTTCATGCCATCAAGATTCTGATAACTATGCCTTACAATCATCGTCACTTTCAGCTGATTATGATCAACTCTACAAAGTGAATCAATATGTATTTAAAAAAACACCAAATTATCATTTTTATTTTCCATTAATTGACACAAAAGAATAAGGATTATGATAAATATTTACAATTGTGTCGAACATAACTTAAAAAAACCGGCATATCAGCTGTTAGCGACCACATTTCAATATTGATAACCCAGAACAAGACAGTTGAGGACTCTTTTGCATGGATTCTATCAAAAAACGAATTATTGATAGAATGTAATACACAATCTTTGAAATGTGAAATACATTATCTATTTTTTAGCTATTCTTTAACAATATTAAAAGTCATAAAAAATTTCCAAAATATTGTCATTCATATAGAGATTAAGAAGAATTCTAAATCAACCTTTTTGTTTTCACCGCGAGTTCTATAACTAGCTAGTCTTACCCTAGCTATGATTCTTACCTATTCAAAAATAACATGTCAAATCTTGAAATCTTATATTCTAGCTAAAAGTTTAATTATTGCTGTTTACAGCCCCCCTCCTTTGATTTCTTCTTCTTTTTTTCTAATGAAGCTGTTCTCCTCTGGCCCTGGATAGGCATGTAAGGAGGCGCAGGGCTGAAATATTTACAAAACAAGAATAATAAATAAGAAATATTTATTATTCTATTCTCGCAAGTTATTTTTTTATACATACCTCTCATCTTCGATTTCACCAATATCTGGTGGTGGTAACACTATCCCAGGGCTACTACTCGACGTGCTAGTTGTTACAGTGCTGGATGTAGTATCATAACTTGATGGAGGCCTGTAGCCACCCCCTCTCCTTGTATAAGTAGGATCTATGGCCATGGCTATATTCGAGTGCAGCGGAGATGTACCTCCTAAAAAAAATTATCTTGAAAGATGTACAAATTTAAAGAAAATAAAATTTCGGCAACTACCTTGGAAAAACAAAGCATTAAAAGATATAATAATAAAAGGTATCTACCTGAAAGACTTCCGCTGCTTGTATTGGCAGTATCACTAGGTTCAGGGTCTGGAAAGCGGGGCTTAGTACCACGGTTTAAGGGAGATCTAAAAGACACACATTCTTAATATATATATATATATATATATATATATATATATATATATATATATATATATATATATATATATATATATATATATATATACATTGTCAAGTAAATATTACAACCACTTTGAAACATTTTTTATAGTAATATTATTGGTTAAAATTATCTAATAATTTTCTATTCTAATCTATTAATGGTTAATTTTAAAAATTGGAATATCAATTAATGAATAAGCATTAATTCTCAAAATAGAATTATCAATCATCAACTGATGATTTTGAAAATAAAATTATCAATTAAACGAGTAATCAGTAATTTTACTCCGACAATTATCAATTAACACACTTAATAATTTAATTTTTGAAATTATCAATTGATGAAATAATTAATAATTTTAGAAATAAAATTATCCATTACAAGAGTAATTAATAATTTAACTTTCCAAATTATTGAATTATTAATTGGTAATTTACCAAAATTAAATTAAAAAATTATTTTTAAGTGAAACACTCCATCTTCTTGGATACACCAATGGAAAATTAACAGTAGGTAAGATTTGTCAAATGCATCGTTTAATTTTACAGGAAAAATTTTAATGAAAACATATTTTACATCGCTGAAAGAGTTTTTTCTGTTCAGGCTAAAATAAGTAATAAATAATTTAGATATATTGCTTCTGCCCATGATGATCCTCTTCAGTCTCATCAATAGGATTGATAATGGTCGAAAAAATTAAAATTTATCGATTTAACTCAAAAATCACAGAAAAAAAAATGAAATAAAATCGAGCAAAAATTGATTTTCTTGGCGGCCATATTATCAGCGCAATCTTAGATTTTACTTAACCAATTTTGGTCAAAATAATGTGGGACCACCACAGCAATATCCTGAAGATAATGCAAAATATTTCAACGTTCAGTTGCATAAGTAAGTCTGACGAAGATATATTGTCTAGCGAAACACCTGACTACCCTTATAAGTTATAAGGTTTAAATTATAATATTGTAGAAATTTCGACAAATAAAGTTATTTTGTCTATTACTACTAGTTCAAAAAATTTCGTTCAAAAATCGGTTCCGCAGTTTCAGAGTAATCGATGTATAGACATAACAAAATACATAGCCGACGAATTGAAAACCTCCTTCTTTTAGAAGTCGGTTAAAAATATTAACCAACATAGTGTATAAAAACAGTATAAGATTGTATATTTCTTTATGTGACTAACAAGATACTAAATTCAGTACAGTGGCATTATGCTTTTAAGTCGGACTTATTCACTAAAAAAATAGGACCCTTCTAAAAAAAATGTTTAGATTTAGTGTTTTTGACTTTGCTATTTTATTGTATTTTAACTTTGACGCCATTCATTCAAGCACAGACAAAATATAAACATAGTCTTTGATTCAAATTTTTGATTTTTTCATCACTACCACAAAACTTTTTATTGAATAAAGAGATATTTGATTTGATTTGATTTAAAAAAACTCTGAAAATCAAAAAATAACTGCATAGGTTTTTATATGGAATTGAAATTAAGGATTTTTTAAAAATGAAATAGGTATACATAATTTTTTTTAACATGTTTCGATTTTTAGTTTTGAACTCATCACGCTATCCGTAAATTATTTGAATTAAGTATTAATTAAGGAGTGTTGAGTACTTTGAATGTTTTTAAGGTCACATAAAAATACCAATTTTGGACAAAATTATTTTAAATCAAACTAAATTGAGCAATAAAAAATGAGAATTCTCCAAATGCTAATTTTTAATAATATTGGATAAAATATGATAAATACTTGGACCGCCATATTGAATGTTTAAAAAAAAATTTTAAGTTCTTAATCTGTACCTCTGAAAACCCCCCAGTACCAATTCTCAACACAATCGGGAACTGTAACATTTTTAGTACACCATATTTAATTTAAACAAAAAAAAAACTTTACAGTAATAACGTGCAACCCCGAGAACTCCCCTATAAATATTGTGATAGAAATTGGAAAGTTTTAATTTTTCTGTCAGCCATATTAGATTTTACTGAATCAATTTAGGTCAAAATGATATGAGACTACCGCAGCAACTTCGTGAACATAATGTAAAAAGTTTCATTTAAATCGGTGCCACACTTCCGTAGTAATCACCGTAAATACAATAAAAAAATATATGTATAGCAGTTGAATTGAGAACCTTCTTCTTCTTGGAAGTCGCTTAACAACAAGGCCGAGAAATTAATATTTTTCTCCCAAAATTCGGATATAAAATACTGTAAAAATATCTTTTCAAATTAAAATCCGTGTAATAAAATCGAAATATCTTGATTACAAAAATAGTTTCAAATTGTCCGCCAATTAGTTAAATGCGACAAATCAAATCTGTTTAAATATAGATATTTTATTCCAAATCATAGCTAGTTTCCCGATTATTTTTAGCTCGGCGAAACGTCAGACTTTCCGTCTCTCGAAACTTCTCTCACTTACACGTTTCTTTGAAAGGCGATGGAATGTCGCGATACAACGTTGCCAAATGTTGGATCTCGCTTACAAACAAAATGTCGTTGTTTGTCTATATGTATAATTAAAGTTAAACTAAAATTGTATAAAATGCGATTTGCAGAAAATGAGTACTGTCTAATACTTTGTCTAAAGTATTCGAAAATGTTGTAGATACCAAAAAACAAGTTGGAGCAAAGTGAGATCTGGGGTTCAGGTGTCATGATCTCAAATTTCGCATGTGTATAACAAAAGTGACCTCACATACCCATATATATATATATATATATATATATATATATATATATATATATATATATATATATATATATATATATATATATATATTGTTGTAAAATAGCAATTTTACAATACTTCTGAAAATTCAAATTTGGGACAACGCTCCGCTTTTGCCGTGTAAAGAGCGAGAAGCTTCGCTGTTTAACCTCGTCTATAGTTCACTCGGGTAAACAGCGAACCCCGAAACTATAAATACCGTCGGAACGCGACGCTCGCTCTCATTTACCAGGCTCAACACCGAGGGATATCAAGTAGTTTGCCGTGAGCTTGGTTCGGGCTCTTCAGAATTACTTATGATCAATTTCACGCCTTGTTGGCTGGTTGATCCACGGAACGCGAGATCGCCGCCGTTGTCTTATTGACACGGGGATCTGCAATTGGCGGGCTTTGTAATTACAATTCCCGTTCAGAAGAAACTTGATAAAACTTTTTGCGTAGAAATTATCAGGCCTAACGACACCGGATTCTTTGCAGAGACCGGAGGTAAGGGCGCGGTGTATTCAGCTCGACTTTCGCAGTCGCAGTTTCCTCGAAAGCCCTGATAATTTCATTCTTTTAGTTTAAATTCGTGGTTTGGCTAACCTAAGTATCCGATAAGTGTTCGGTGCTTAGGGAAAAACCTCCATTAGTATTTTCTTACGTTCTTATTGACCGGTTTTTATTGACTTTTTAAACTCTTTAAAAACATTTATATTTTTACATTAATTGTGACTTTTTAAAAACTAACTTTTGAACTCTTTTAAGTGCCATTAAAAAACTTTTAAATTAACATTTGCTAACAAACCCTTTGTGACTTTTAAAACTATAAACTTTTTCGTTATAAAACACAAAAATTTGTATTAAAACATTTAAGTGCATGTGCACCGAAACAATCCCTGGAAAAAATACTGAGATCCGAACGTCGATGATTCACATATATCTTCTCTTCTCGACCGTAGGAAAAAACCAAACACACAAACACCCGAAATTGACTAATTCTAACTTTATTTTTTAATAAAAAATTATTTTTGTAAATGAGCATTTGAGATTACTTCTCGCTCATATTAAACCTTGTGAAGGATAATTAACAATCCTTAATTATTAATTAATAGCTATTATTTTTATAAACAAAAAGGTTCATTGATTTTAATTTTAATTTTTTATATTTCGATTTCTTGTCTGTCTATTGGCAAAATAATAAATAATTTTTATTTGAATTTCTTTTTAATAATAAAAAGTCTTAAGAACTTTATTTTATTTTTAAATTAATTAAACAAATCACAAGAGATCTGTACTTAAGAATTTTACAATATTAAATCCAGTTTCTATATTAAAACCAAACAATAAACAATTAACCTTTTTTATACCAAGTTTTAAAACATAATACTTTCTTTTTGATTCAAATTTAAAATCATCTTCATCATTTGGTCAATAATTTATATTGAATAATCTTTTATCATAATTATTCAAATAATAACTAATTACAACTTTTAGAAATTCAGTAAACTTAAAAAAACTATTTGTTTAAACTATAATCTTTAGTTCTAACTGATTTGAATTTTTCTAAAACCCAAATTTGCATTTTTAATTGAAAAACAAAACCTGATTGGAAAATTCCATTATCTGTTCGAAATCAACTTGTAAAATCTCTATAGATTTAGTGTGATAGGTTTAAGTTTTATTTTCTTTGGTTAACTAAACATTAGTTAACAAATTTTATTGTTAAAAATTAATTTTAAATAATTCGTAAAATAATATTTTTGTAAAAGATAAGCGGGACGCCGCATATCTTTAGGTTACTATATTTTTAAAACAACTGCATATCTTTAGGTTACTATATTTTTAAAACAACTGCGTAGAGCTCCTTTTAATTTTGGGAAATACGGAGGTAAAATAAAAAGTAATTTTCTTTTTAAATATTAATAACGCCGGTTAATTTAACTAACTAACTTTTAAACAAAAGGCCTATTACAAAAACTTTTCACTTCACTTGACAATATTTTCTTACGTAGCAATAAATCTAACTTTGCTAAAAACAATAAAAGACGAGACTGACACATATTAAATAATTAAGAAAAATAAAAAAATTTCCCCTACATATATATATATATATATATATATATATATATATATATATATATATATATATATATATATATATATATATATATATATATTGTTACAAACTTTCTAGCGTTGTACATTTCCTAGTTTAAATTTGTGTTCGTAGTTTGTAGGGTTTTAGGTATATTTTCTAATGTAAGGAACTTTGTAGCATTTTATATTTCATAGTATTAGTTTGTATTCGTAGTTTGTAGGGTTTTAGGCATATTTTCTAATGTAACGAACTTTGTAGCATTTTATATTTTATAGTATTAGTTTGTATTCGTAGTTTGTAGGGTTTTAGGTATATTTTCTATGAGTTTACAATTTATTTAAGTAATTTTACCTTTGTTAATTTCCTCAGAAGACGACTATGAAAGAAGGTCTGGAACTTTTTAGAGAATTCGATTTCCTTATTTTTAACATGGAACGCCTATGATAGAAGGTCTAGAAATCGCCGGATTTTTCCTTTTTCTTATTTTGATTACCCCATGTAGTATGGAAAACCTTCTAGGGGGGGTGCAGAGAATTCTTCCGGTATCAACCAAAAGGGTATATAAAGGGTCCAGATCGATTTTCTTGGTCAGTATATTCTGAGAGTTTGTCGACGCAAGTTAAATTAATTTGACAAGTGTCAAAAGTAAGGTTGACAATAAAAAGTGATTAAAAAATACAGTGTGTGTAGTTTGTTTGAAGTCCAGAACAATATATGTATATATAAAATTAAATAAAATAAAATTACTTCCTTCATAAATATGTCCATCCCTTTGCAAATTCAGTCCGTGTCCAATGAGGCGAGTGGCTATTCAAGTCACTCAGGTGGTAAAGGAGGGTCCTCTGCGGCCGGGAGACCGCTCGCCGAAAATATGGGCACACCGAACATGACATACAGGACAGTACAAGACAAAATTGATAATTTAAACAGTAATAAAAATAATTCTGAGTCATCGATAATCTTTGGGTCGGTGAAAAAGCTAATTAACTTCTTTAATTCTACGCATGTAACAACTAGGAATCTTGATAGTGATGTTAGTCGATCATTCTCCGTTACCAAACCTAACATTACTGGGGGCGAGAGTAGAAGATCGTGGCGCGGCTTTAAATCAAATGCCCCGAAATCCTTTGACGCGTTTTATATCTTAAACCAAGTAACGTAGAAAAATCTAATTTAAATCCGATCAAAACGGAAAAAGAATATGGAACTTGTCGACACGTCTCTGTAACAGAGCGTCAGCCGCGTTCAATTTCACGAAAATATATATATATATATATATATATATATATATATATATATATATATATATATATATATATATGTTATGTCGGATATTCTCACGGGTGTGATGTGTAATCGAAGGTTTTCGGGCCTCCCGTGTATGTGCTGAGTCCCTCTCAGGACTGTAAGGCAGCTGACGTTTCAGTGAAATCTCATTCACCATTTTCAAAGCTCACTGTAGGGCGTCTACGAGCTCGTAGACGAGAGAGAGATGAGATTTCACTGAAACGTCAGCTACCTTACAATCCTGAGAGGAAATCAGCACATACACGGGAGGCCCGAAAACCTTTGATTACATATATATATATATATATATATATATATATATATATATATATATATACATATTTGTTTTAAAAGGTTCTTACTTCTTTTATGATTTTTAATCAATGATTAGACAATTATATTTTTTCTGTTTTCTTCAAGGTAAGTTAAATAAGAATTTTTTATTCCATTTATAAAATTTTAATATCTGGTATGTTTTTTGAGATCTCACACATTTTTCAACTTTATTTTATTTTCATAAAGGCTAAATATATTATCAAAATGTTAACACAAATATGTTAATTTGAAAAAAAAAATTGTTTTTATAAAATTGACCTGAAAATTCAATGAATATATATATATATATATATATATATATATATATATATATATATATATATATATTGTCAAATAAATATTAAAATCACTTTGAAATCTTAAAAGACGCATTTTCACTAAACTCACCTTAGTTCCAAATGAGTAGGTCTATTTGCCCCTCCAGGTCCTTTTTCTGGAGTCCCATTTAAACTTCCTCCATTAACCTGCAACTTTTTTGGACTATATCCTTGAGCTCCCTGGATTCCCTGTGATCTTTCCAACAGAACATCTGCTGGAAGGCTGTAGCTTACATCTTCTTCATCTGGATTTGGCAGTGTATAAATATCTGGAACAGCAGATATGTTTTTGGGAACGCTTGATGTCGGTTGAGTGATTAGATCTGCAGGAAAAGCATAAGAATCGTCTGGCATTATTTGCCCAGAATGCTGAGGAGGGACGCAGTCTGGAATGGGACCAGGATCCAACTGTTGCTTTTTCGCTAATGCTTTTTGTTTGGCTCTTTCTCTTGCACGTTTGGCTTTGGCCCTTTCTCTCTCTTGAAGTAATTTTGCCAGTTCTTTGTCTTGCGCTTCAATTGCAAGCATTCTATCTCTGTTCATCAGAGTGTCTTCTATATTTCCCTCTTCTTCCTGCAATTTCCTGGCTAATTCTGCATCTTTCTCCTCTTGAATTTGTCTATAAAGAAAATACAAAATAACACATTACAATTGATAAAAATACTATAATATATAAAGGAGTACCTTAAAGTAAGTTCTTCCAAGGGTATTCCTAAGTCATCAGGTATATCTGGAACTACATCAATACGGTTTATATCTTGTATTACATTTTTGGAGGAGTTGTATGGTTCAATATACAACTCTGCACTGTCAGCAATACCTAAAATTCATGAACAAACAAAATAATCAAAATAAAATAAAATAATAAAAACTTACCAATATCGTTAATTCCCTGCACAGCATGACTAGGAATCCCTCTTCCAGTCCCATTTTCATAGGGCAGAGGCATTGCTAGTCCCTGTCTTTTAGGTAAAAGAGGCAAATTAGCCTGATAATTTATGGGATTAGGCCTATGGGGAGAACTTTCTTTAGGCATTCTTGGTGGCAAATTTATGGGTCTGCTTGGAGAGATATGAACTGGGAGAGAGGGAGGAAGTTGCTGATGTCTTTCCACCTTAAAAAGGATAAAATTATTTTATTATTTATAATACATTCTTATATTACAATGATAAAGAAATTTCATTCACAATTTACCTTTATCCTTTCTTGTTCCAGCAACTGCCTAGCTACATCCTGATCTCTGAGTTCAGTAGCCTTTTTTTTCATTCTCTCTTCTCTCTCTAATTTATCAGCCAGCTCTTTTGCAACCTAAGAGACAATATCTATAAAAACACTAGCAATTCTTGGATTGGAATTATCACATAATAGTGTAAAGTAATACAAAAGTACCTGAATATCATGTTCTTCCTGTTCTTGTAACATTCTATGATATATTGCAGCTGCTTGCTCAGCCATTTCCTGTTCCTTCAACTGTTCATTTTTGGCTCTTGGAAAGTCTTCCCTAACCAGGGCATTCCTGAAACGATTTCCAGACAAGTGTTCAGAGAATTCTTGGTTTTGTAGCCGATAAGCTAATGCAGAGTCTTCCCTTACCATCCATTCCTAAAAAAGCAAGATTAGAATTAGGTAGATATTTATACAAGGTGGTATTATTTCAAAAATATTTTATATAAGCATCGCAAGGAATAAAGGAGACCTGGCCAATATTGACTACGAGCAATTTAATTAACTCCCTACCCACACAGGGCGTTGAGAAGCATGAGATCACTATATTTTTCATCTTATTCACAATGTTGTCTTCTCAGTAGCCTTATGACTGAATATTACGCTTCTTATTGTTAAATTTAATAAAAATTCGAAATTTCGCATACCTGGCAAACTTCATTAACTCTTCCAGTTTTTGGCAGTGCTTCTTCCTGAGGGAATCTTGCATTGGACATTTTCTTTATTGCGTTTAAATTATAACATAGAAATGAAAGAACTGAGTCACTGCACGCAAAACCGATTAAAATTGCTGCAAAAAGACTTAATTAGCCATGAAATTAGCATGGAAAGCAATTCACCCGTTGGGAAAAAATAGCATTTCCTTTCTTTAACACAAATTCTTGAGTAAAAAGAGCAAAAAGGATTGGAATTTTATGCTCAAGAAAGAGAAAAGTCAAAAATAAACAAAACAGGACATCATATGACAGTTTGTTGACAGTTTTTTGACGATTACTTCTTTTTTTTATTATATGTGGTTTTAAGTCCTCATAATTCTTAGTTACATAACAACAAAATTTATCAAAAATCCGTGGTTTAAAAAAAACAACTAAAAATCACCTTTGAGCATACACTACTAAAGGCAGGGTGTTTCGCAGCAAAGAAAGCGGGCAAATACGGAGATGTGCGATTTATCGCCGCGCGCTTCAAAATTATGGAAAGATTCGGAACGAGAGAAAAGCGCGACCTTGTATTATATCTTCTCTCTCTCGGGACAGTGTACATGCTCGAAGAAAATTGCTTATGATTTGAACGTCCTTTATCTGAATTCGCTTTAATTAACCCAAGCAATTATCGCTACAGTCACACAAATGAAGATTTTTTTTCACCTCGCTAACCTATCTTTCTAAATAGCTTTAATTTTTGCCGTAAATAATTTAGGGCTCCCACGTGGATTAACCAATTTTGGTGATATTTTTGTTCTAATGAACCCATTTATTAATTCATAATGGTAGTATTTACTTGTAATCACTGTGGGGAAACTCTGCACAAACCAAAAGTGGAAAAACACTATCAGTTTACCTGTAGGAATTATAAATCGGTCACCTGCGTTGACTGTTTTAAAGATTTTCGGTAAGAAATTGCACAACTATTGTTCAAAGTATAGCTTATTGCAGATTCTTAACAAATTTTTTGATTATAACTATTTTTTTAGTAATGAGGAATATGTAGCTCATACAAAATGTATAACTGAAGATGAAAGATATGCAGCTAAAGGTACTTATAAAAATGGAATTGTTAAAAAAGGTGAAGTAAAACAAGAAAGTTGGCTAGAGATGATCAAGTCAATATGTGATACTGAGAAAAACCTTAAGCCATCTTTAAGAAATTTATTAAATACTATATCAGAATACAGTAATGTGCCTAGAAAGAAACAGAAGTTTATGGTAAGTAATAACATTCAATGAAAAAGTCCTAAATATGAATCAGATAAAACAATTTGATATTTATTTTAATTAAGTGAGATCTCAGCTTTTTTTTTTTTTTTGATAAAAATTTTCTATACTTGCTCCCTATTTCAAAGTTATAGAACACAACTCGGGCCCTAGTTTTCCACTATTTTGGCTCACTTTTCCGGAAAACTTAAAAAAAAAACCTTTCACGTAACAAGGAACTTTTATTTCTGAAGAAAACATTAAAAACTCATATTTATTTTGAATGGTACTAGTTAAAATACATTGTATGTAATATATTTCAACTATTGCACAAATTTTAGCAAACAAATCTAGAAAAACATGTATTTCCAACAAAAAAGCAAAAATACTGAAAACACCAAATATTTGTGGCAATGTTGTCATATATAAAGTACTTTCAAGGTACAAACTAAAATTTCTATCCATCCATCTCGGTCAGATTTAGCTTAATTTTAGTTTGAAAAACTGAAACAAACCTAACTAACTAAATAAAAAAATGACAAAAGCAATATGATCGTCTTAAAACTGTTAATATTTGAAGAGAAAATCATGCCTAATATAAAAATAGATTTAAAAACTCTTTAATATTTAAAAACTAAATTGTAAATAACATAAAAATCAAAAAAGGGGGACAATGTTTTTTGAATTCTTTTCAGAATTGGCGCCCTTTACAAACAAATGGCGCCACTACTAGATATGACAGGATTATATAGTGTTTGTCTTTCTGTGTGTTATTATTTTTAAAGTGTACATTATGTTTTTCCTTATTTTCTTGATTCTTTTTTTGTTATAATGTTTTTAGACTTTGTCAATGAGAATTTTGCATTCTTGAACAATAAAGCATATTTTTATAAATATTATTAGTATTTGGTCATTTTTCTTGATTTTTCTGATTCAAAAAAGTGCAAATTTATGAAATTTTATATAACACAAAAGATTAGTGCAAAATTTGTGGTTGTAATAAAGTTTTTACTTATTTTGTACTTTCTGGGAAAGAGGAAAAATAGTGGAACACCAAAGCCACAATTATGTTTTATGACCTTGAAATAGGGGGTAAGTGTCGAAATTTTTTCCAAAAAACATTGTTTTCATAGATTTCACTTAATTGAACTAATTACCAAAGAAACGATAGGTATTAATCAGAGAATATAGGCTAGTTCTTTTTTTAGAATTTTATAAAAAGTTCATCAGGAAATAGAGCTAATTTGAAAGAAGTCGAAGAGGTATGGGATATAATTGAAAAATATAAAGCAAAAAAGAACTCAAATAATCAAGGTAGCACTGAAAATGGCAATAATAAAAAAGTAGAAACTAATGATGAAGAGAAAAACAATGGAATTACAGAATTTGAGCATCAAAGTAAAAAGCGAATAAATGATGAAAATACTGAAGAATATCCTAAGAAAAAGAAGAAGTATTCAGAACAGACTGAGGAAGAAGGTAGTCAGGAAAATAAGAAAAACCCAAAAAAAAGCAAGAAACAAAAATCAGAATCATTTAACAGTACTACAGAAGTTTATACAGAAGAAAATGACATTTCAGAAAAATTAGAAAATTCAAAAAAGAAGAAAAATAAACAAGAAGCTTCGGACTCTACTGAAGAAAAAATACAGGAACCTCATAAATTTAATTTTAAAGAACAAATTCTCCAAATCTTGGCAGAAAAGAAAAACATTGCTCACAAAAAGCTCCAGAAGAAAGTTCTGAAAGCATATTTAAATATTATGGGTGAAAGTGATTGTGAAGAAAAAGTTATTAAGAAATTTAATAAAAAACTAAAAAAAATACCCAATGTAGGAATTGAGGATGATAGAGTGGTTTTACAACAATAAATTTTCCAAATTACAGATTTTTGGAATAAAAATCTTTTCCTGAATTGATTGTGTTTTATTATTAAAATGTGCTGTGTTTTAGATTCTAACAAGTTTACATGAATGTTATTAAAAATAGCGAGGTAAGAATGTGACAAAATTTTTGTTATAATTTCAATTTTGGCACAAAAAATCAAGGTTGATGTTAAAATCTTCAGTAATTATTTTGATTAAGTGAAATCTAGGAAAACTTTTGAAAACATTTCATACATACCCTCTAATTTTGAGGTTATATAACACAATTCTGACCTGGGTTTTCCACAAATTTTCTTGTATTCTGGGAAACAAAAACACCACACACGCTCTTATTATGCGGCTGAAATTTCGAACGTTCACGCGAACGAATTTTGTACACAGTAAAAAATAATTTCAAAAATTATAGAAATTTTTTTAAAATTCATATTAAGACAGCAAAACAATGTAAAATATTTAAAAAATGAATTCTTCTTCTTTTTTCTACCTGAAATGTTTATAAATGGAATTATATTTGGTATCACTTGAAGGTTAAAATAATTTTAAAAATATCGCCGGTGAGGGTTTACAAATAAAAATATAAGCAAATTTGTTCTTGAATGGCTGGATCGGTTGATATTAAAACATATTGAAAAACTAGGTATGTTCATATTAAAGCCCTGTATAAACAGATATTTCTAAAAATGCTTGCGGACAGGAAACTACCACCCTTAAATTTGATTTAAAAAAAATCGACTATGGCGTTTCAGAAGTTAAAATCCGCACATATTTTATATTAACGGGCTAGGTATATTCATATTAAAGCCCTGTATAAACAGATTTTTCTAAAAATGCTTGCGGACAGGACATAACCACCCTAAAATTCATTTAAAAAAAAATCGTCTGTGGCGTTTCACAAGTTAAAATCCGCACATATGTTATATTGACGGGCTAGGTATGTTCATACTAAAGCCCTGTATAAACAAATATTCCTAAAAATGCTTGCGGACAGGACACTACCACCATTAAATTAATTTAAAAAAAAATCGTCTATGGCGTTTCACAAGTTAAAATCCGCACATATTTTATATTGAAGGGCTAGGTATGTTCATATCAAAGCCCCGTATAAACAAATTTTTATAAAAATGCTTGCGGACAGGACACTACCACCCTTAAACTCATTTTAAAAAAAATCGTCTATGGCGTCTCACAAGTTAAAATCCGCACATATTTTCTATTGACGGGCTAGGTATGTTCATACTAAAGCCCTGTATAAACAAATATTTCTAAAAATGCTTGCGGACAGGACACTAACACCCTTAAATTAATTTTAAAAAAATCGTCTATGGCGTTTCACAAGTTAAAATCAGCACATATTTTCTATTGACGGGCTAGGTATGTTCATACTAAAGCCCTGTATAAACAAATATTTCTAACAATGCTTGCGGACAAGACACTACCACCCTTAAATTCATTTTTAAAGAAATCGTCTATGGAGTCTCACAAGTTAAAATCCGCACATATTTTCTATTGATGGGCTAGGTATGTTCATACTAAAGCAATATATAAACAAATATTTTAAAAAATGCTTGCGGACAGGACACTAAAACCCTTAAATTCATTTTAAAAAAAATCGTCTATGGCGTCTCACAAGTTAAAATCCGCACATATTTTCTATTGACGGGCTAGGTATGTTCATACTAAAGCCCTGTATAAACAAATATTTCTAAAAATGCTTGCGGACAGGACACTACCACCCTTAAATTCATTTTAAAAAAAATCGTCTATGGCGTCTCACAAGTTAAAATCCGCACATATTTTCTATTGACGGGCTAGGTATGTTCATACTAAAGCCCTGTATAAACAAATATTTCCAAAAATGCTTGCGGACAGGAAACCACCACCCTTAAATTCATCTTTAAAAAAATCGTCTATGGCGTTTCACAAGTTAAAATCCGCACATATTTTCTATTGACGGGCTAGGTATATTCATATTAAAGCTCTGTATAAACAGATATTTCCAAAATGCTTGCGGACAGGACACTACCACCCTTAAATTCATTTTAAAAAAATCGTCTATGGCGTTTCACAAGTTAAAATCCGGACATATTTTCTATTGACGGGCTAGGTATGTTCATACTAAAGCCCTGTATAAACAAATATTTCTAAAAATGCTTGCGGACAGGACACTACCACTCTTAAATTAATTTTTAAAAAAACCGTCTGTGGCGTCTCATAAGTTACAATCCGCACATATGTTATATTGACGGGCTAGGTATGTTCATACTGAAGCCCTGTATAAACAAATATTTCTAAAAATGCTTGCGGACAAGACACTACCATCCTTAAATTAATTTTTAAAAAAATCGTTTATGGCGTCTCACAAGTTAAAATCCGCACATATTTTCTATTGACGGGCTAGGTATGTTCATACTAAAGCCCTGTATAAACAAATATTTCTAAAAATGCTTGCGGACAGGACACTACCACTCTTAAATTAATTTTTAAAAAAATCGTCTGTGGCGTCTCACAAGTTAAAATCCGGACATATTTTCTATTGACGGGCTAGGTATGTTCATACTAAAGCATTTTTAGAAATTTCTCTCTATACAGGGCTTTAATATGAACATACCTAGCCCCTCAATAGAAAATATGTGCGGATTTTAACTTGTGAGACGCCACAGACGATTTTTTTAAAAATTAATATAAGGGTGGTAGTGTCCTGTCCGCAAGCATTTTTAGAAATGTTTGTTTATACAGGGCTTTAGTATGAACATACCTAGCCCGTCAATAGAAAATATGTGCGGATTTTAACTTGTGAGACGCCATAGACGGTTTTTTTAAAAATTAATTTAAGAGTGGTAGTGTCCTGTCCGCAAGCATTTTTAGAAATATTTGTTTATACAGGGCTTTAGTATGAACATACCTAGCCCGTCAATAGAAAATATGTGCGGATTTTAACTTGTGAGACGCCATAGACGGTTTTTTTAAAAATTAATTTAAGAGTGGTAGTGTCCTGTCCGCAAGCATTTTTAGAAATATTTGTTTATACAGGGCTTTAGTATGAACATACCTAGCCCGTCAATAGAAAATATGTGCGTATTTTAACTAGTGAGACGCCATAGACGATTTTTTTAAAAATTAATTTAAGGGTGGTAGTGTCTTGTCCGCAAGCATTTTTGGAAATATTTGTTTATACAGGGCTTCAGTATGAACATACCTTGCCCGTCAATATAAAATATGTGCCGATTTTAACTTGTGAGACGCCATAGACGGTTTTTTTTTAAATTAATTTAAGGGTGGTAGTGTCCTGTCCGCAAGCATTTTTAGAAATATTTGTTTTTCCAGGGCTCTAGTATGAACATACCTAGCCCGTCAATAGAAAATATGTAGGGATTTAACTTGTGAGACGCCATAGACGATTTTTTTAAAAATTAATTTAAGGGTGGTAGTGTCCTGTCCGCAGGCATTTTTAGAAATTTCTCTCTATACAGGGCTTTAATATGAACATACCTAGCCCGTCAATATAAAATATGTGCGAATGATGAAAATACTGAAGAATATCCTAAGAAAAAGAAGAAGTATTCAGAACAGACTGAGGAAGAAGGTAGTCAGGAAAATAAGAAAAACCCAAAAAAAAGCAAGAAACAAAAATCAGAATCATTTAACAGTACTACAGAAGTTTATACAGAAGAAAATGACATTTCAGAAAAATTAGAAAATTCAAAAAAGAAGAAAAATAAACAAGAAGCTTCGGACTCTACTGAAGAAAAAATACAGGAACCTCATAAATTTAATTTTAAAGAACAAATTCTCCAAATCTTGGCAGAAAAGAAAAACATTGCTCACAAAAAGCTCCAGAAGAAAGTTCTGAAAGCATATTTAAATATTATGGGTGAAAGTGATTGTGAAGAAAAAGTTATTAAGAAATTTAATAAAAAACTAAAAAAAATACCCAATGTAGGAATTGAGGATGATAGAGTGGTTTTACAACAATAAATTTTCCAAATTACAGATTTTTGGAATAAAAATCTTTTCCTGAATTGATTGTGTTTTATTATTAAAATGTGCTGTGTTTTAGATTCTAACAAGTTTACATGAATGTTATTAAAAATAGCGAGGTAAGAATGTGACAAAATTTTTGTTATAATTTCAATTTTGGCACAAAAAATCAAGGTTGATGTTAAAATCTTCAGTAATTATTTTGATTAAGTGAAATCTAGGAAAACTTTTGAAAACATTTCATACATACCCTCTAATTTTGAGGTTATATAACACAATTCTGACCTGGGTTTTCCACAAATTTTCTTGTATTCTGGGAAACAAAAACACCACACACGCTCTTATTATGCGGCTGAAATTTCGAACGTTCACGCGAACGAATTTTGTACACAGTAAAAAATAATTTCAAAAATTATAGAAATTTTTTTAAAATTCATATTAAGACAGCAAAACAATGTAAAATATTTAAAAAATGAATTCTTCTTCTTTTTTCTACCTGAAATGTTTATAAATGGAATTATATTTGGTATCACTTGAAGGTTAAAATAATTTTAAAAATATCGCCGGTGAGGGTTTACAAATAAAAATATAAGCAAATTTGTTCTTGAATGGCTGGATCGGTTGATATTAAAACATATTGAAAAACTAGGTATGTTCATATTAAAGCCCTGTATAAACAGATATTTCTAAAAATGCTTGCGGACAGGAAACTACCACCCTTAAATTTGATTTAAAAAAAATCGACTATGGCGTTTCAGAAGTTAAAATCCGCACATATTTTATATTAACGGGCTAGGTATATTCATATTAAAGCCCTGTATAAACAGATTTTTCTAAAAATGCTTGCGGACAGGACATAACCACCCTAAAATTCATTTAAAAAAAAATCGTCTGTGGCGTTTCACAAGTTAAAATCCGCACATATGTTATATTGACGGGCTAGGTATGTTCATACTAAAGCCCTGTATAAACAAATATTCCTAAAAATGCTTGCGGACAGGACACTACCACCATTAAATTAATTTAAAAAAAAATCGTCTATGGCGTTTCACAAGTTAAAATCCGCACATATTTTATATTGAAGGGCTAGGTATGTTCATATCAAAGCCCCGTATAAACAAATTTTTATAAAAATGCTTGCGGACAGGACACTACCACCCTTAAACTCATTTTAAAAAAAATCGTCTATGGCGTCTCACAAGTTAAAATCCGCACATATTTTCTATTGACGGGCTAGGTATGTTCATACTAAAGCCCTGTATAAACAAATATTTCTAAAAATGCTTGCGGACAGGACACTAACACCCTTAAATTAATTTTAAAAAAATCGTCTATGGCGTTTCACAAGTTAAAATCAGCACATATTTTCTATTGACGGGCTAGGTATGTTCATACTAAAGCCCTGTATAAACAAATATTTCTAACAATGCTTGCGGACAAGACACTACCACCCTTAAATTCATTTTTAAAGAAATCGTCTATGGAGTCTCACAAGTTAAAATCCGCACATATTTTCTATTGATGGGCTAGGTATGTTCATACTAAAGCAATATATAAACAAATATTTTAAAAAATGCTTGCGGACAGGACACTAAAACCCTTAAATTCATTTTAAAAAAAATCGTCTATGGCGTCTCACAAGTTAAAATCCGCACATATTTTCTATTGACGGGCTAGGTATGTTCATACTAAAGCCCTGTATAAACAAATATTTCTAAAAATGCTTGCGGACAGGACACTACCACCCTTAAATTCATTTTAAAAAAAATCGTCTATGGCGTCTCACAAGTTAAAATCCGCACATATTTTCTATTGACGGGCTAGGTATGTTCATACTAAAGCCCTGTATAAACAAATATTTCCAAAAATGCTTGCGGACAGGAAACCACCACCCTTAAATTCATCTTTAAAAAAATCGTCTATGGCGTTTCACAAGTTAAAATCCGCACATATTTTCTATTGACGGGCTAGGTATATTCATATTAAAGCTCTGTATAAACAGATATTTCCAAAATGCTTGCGGACAGGACACTACCACCCTTAAATTCATTTTAAAAAAATCGTCTATGGCGTTTCACAAGTTAAAATCCGCACATATTTTCTATTGACGGGCTAGGTATGTTCATACTAAAGCATTTTTAGAAATTTCTCTCTATACAGGGCTTTAATATGAACATACCTAGCCCCTCAATAGAAAATATGTGCGGATTTTAACTTGTGAGACGCCACAGACGATTTTTTTAAAAATTAATATAAGGGTGGTAGTGTCCTGTCCGCAAGCATTTTTAGAAATGTTTGTTTATACAGGGCTTTAGTATGAACATACCTAGCCCGTCAATAGAAAATATGTGCGGATTTTAACTTGTGAGACGCCATAGACGGTTTTTTTAAAAATTAATTTAAGAGTGGTAGTGTCCTGTCCGCAAGCATTTTTAGAAATATTTGTTTATACAGGGCTTTAGTATGAACATACCTAGCCCGTCAATAGAAAATATGTGCGTATTTTAACTAGTGAGACGCCATAGACGATTTTTTTAAAAATTAATTTAAGGGTGGTAGTGTCTTGTCCGCAAGCATTTTTGGAAATATTTGTTTATACAGGGCTTCAGTATGAACATACCTTGCCCGTCAATATAAAATATGTGCCGATTTTAACTTGTGAGACGCCATAGACGGTTTTTTTTTAAATTAATTTAAGGGTGGTAGTGTCCTGTCCGCAAGCATTTTTAGAAATATTTGTTTTTCCAGGGCTCTAGTATGAACATACCTAGCCCGTCAATAGAAAATATGTAGGGATTTAACTTGTGAGACGCCATAGACGATTTTTTTAAAAATTAATTTAAGGGTGGTAGTGTCCTGTCCGCAGGCATTTTTAGAAATTTCTCTCTATACAGGGCTTTAATATGAACATACCTAGCCCGTCAATATAAAAAATGTCCGGATTTTAACTCGTGAGACGCCATAGACGATTTTTTTAAAAATGAATTTAAGAGTGGTAGTGTCCTGTCCGCAAGCATTTTTAGAAATATTTGTTTATACGGGGCTTCAGTATGAACATACCTAGCCCGTCAATATAAAATATGTGCGGATTTTAACTTGTGAGACGCCATAGATGTTTTTTTTTTTAAATTAATTTAAGGGTGGTAGTGTCTTGTCCGCAAGCATTTTTAGAAATATTTGTTTATACAGGGCTTCAGTATGAACATACCTAGCCCGTCAATATAAAATATGTGCGGATTTTAACTTGTGAGACGCCATAGACGGTTTTATTAAAAATTAATTTAAGGGTGGTAGTGTCCTGTCCGCAAGCATTTTTAGAAATATTTGTTTTTACAGGGCTTTAGTATGAACATATCTAGCCCGTCAATATAAAATATGTGCGGATTTTAACTTGTGAGACGCCATAGACGGTTTTTTTAAAAATTAATTTAAGGGTGGTAGTGTAATGTCCGCAAGCATTTTTAGAAATATTTGTTTTTACAGGGCTTTAGTATGAACATACCTAGCCCGTCAATATAAAATATGTGCGGATTTTAACTCGTGAGACGTCATAGACGATTTTTTTAAAAATGAATTTAAGAGTGGTAGTGTCCTGTCCGCAAGCATTTTTAGAAATATTTGTTTATACGGGGCTTCAGTATGAACATACCTAGCCCGTCAATATAAAATATGTGCGGATTTTAACTTGTGAGACGCCATAGATGTTTTTTTTTTTTTAAATTAATTTAAGGGTGGTAGTGTCTTGTCCGCAAGCATTTTTAGAAATATTCGTTTATACAGGGCTTCAGTATGAACATACCTAGCCCGTCAATATAAAATATGTGCGGATTTTAACTTGTGAGACGCCATAGACGGTTTTTTTAAAAATTAATTTAAGGGTGGTAGTGTCCTGTCCGCAAGCATTTTTAGAAATATTTGTTTTTACAGGGCTTTAGTATGAACATATATAGCCCGTCAATATAAAATATGTGCGGATTTTAACTTCTGAGACGCCACAGACGATTATTTTTTAAATTAATTTAAGGGTGGTAGTGTCCTGTCCGCAAGCATTTTTAGAAATATTTGTTTTTATAGGGCTTTAATATGAACATATCTAGCCCGTCAATATAAAATATGTGCGGATTTTAACTTCTGAGACGCCACAGACGATTATTTTTTAAATTAATTTAAGGGTGGTAGTGTCCTGTCCGCAAGCATTTTTAGAAATCTTTGTTTATACAGGGCTTTAGTATGAACATACCTAGCCCGTCAATAGAAAATATGTGCGGATTTTAACTTGTGAGACGCCATAGACGGTTTTTTTAAAAATTAATTTAAGGGTGGTAGTGTCCTGTCCGCAAGCATTTTTAGAAATATTTGTTTTTACAGGGCTTTAGTATGAACATATCTAGCCCGTCAATATAAAATATGTGCGGATTTTAACTTCTGAGACGCCACAGACGATTATTTTTTAAATTAATTTAAGGGTGGTAGTGTCCTGTCCGCAAGCATTTTTAGAAATATTTGTTTATACAGGGCTTCAGTATGAACATACCTAGCCCGTCAATATAAAATATGTGCGGATTTTAACTTGTGAGACGCCATAGACGGTTTTTTTAAAAATTAATTTAAGGGTGGTAGTGTCCTGTCCGCAAGCATTTTTAGAAATATTTGTTTTTATAGGGCTTTAATATGAACATATCTAGCCCGTCAATATAAAATATGTGCGGATTTTAACTTGTGAGACCCCATAGACGATTTTTTTTTAAATTAATTTAAGGGTGGTAGTGTCCTGTCCGCAAGCATTTTTAGAAATGTTTGTTTATACATGGCTTTAGTATGAACATACCTAGCCCGTCAATAGAAATTATGTGCGGATTTTAACTTGTGAGACGCCATAGACGGTTTTTTTTAAAATTAATTTAAGAGTGGTAGTGTCCTGTCCGCAAGCATTTTTAGAAATATTTGTTTATACAGGGCTTTAGTATGAACATACCTAGCCCGTCAATAGAAAATATGTGCGGATTTTAACTTGTGAGACGCCATAGACGAATTTTTTAAAAATTAATTTAAGGGTGGTAGTGTCCTGTCCGCAGGCATTTTTAGAAATTTCTCTCTATACAGGGCTTTAATATGAACATACCTAGCCCGTCAATATAAAATATGTGCGGATTTTAACTCGTGAGACGCCATAGACGATTTTTTTTAAAATGAATTTAAGAGTGGTAGTGTCCTGTCCGCAAGCATTTTTAGAAATATTTGTTTATACGGGGCTTCAGTATGAACATACCTAGCCCGTCAATATAAAATATGTGCGGATTTTAACTTGTGAGACGCCATAGATGTTTTTTTTTTAAATTAATTTAAGGGTGGTAGTGTCTTGTCCGCAAGCATTTTTAGAAATATTTGTTTATACAGGGCTTCAGTATGAGGATACCTAGCCCGTCAATATAAAATATGTGCGGATTTTAACTCGTGAGACGCCATAGACGATTTTTTTAAAAATGAATTTAAGAGTGGTAGTGTCCTGTCCGCAAGCATTTTTAAAATTATTTGTTTATACAGGGCTTCAGTATGAACATACCTAGCCCGTCAATATAAAATATGTGCGGATTTTAACTTGTGAGACTCCATAGACGGTTTTTTTTTAAATTAATTTAAGGGTGGTAGTGTCCTGTCCGCAAGCATTTTTAGAAATATTTGTTTTTACAGGGCTTTAGTATGAACATATCTAGCCCGTCAATATAAAATATGTGCGGATTTTAACTTCTGAGACGCCACAGACGATTTTTTTTTAAATTAATTTAAGGGTGGTAGTGTCCTGTCCGCAAGCATTTTTAGAAATATTTGTTTATACAGGGCTTCAGTATGAACATACCTAGCCCGTCAATATAAAATATGTGCGGATTTTAACTTGTGAGATGCCATAGACGGTTTTTTTAAAAATTAATTTAAGGGTGGTAGTGTCCTGTCCGCAAGCATTTTCAGAAATATTTGTTTTTACAGGGCTTTAGTATGAACATATCTAGCCCGTCAATATAAAATATGTGCGGATTTTAACTTCTGAGACGCCACAGACGATTTTTTTTTAAATTAATTTAAGGGTGGTAGTGTCCTGTCCGCAAGCATTTTTAGAAATATTTGTTTATACAGGGCTTTAGTATGAACATACCTAGCCCGTCAATATAAAATATGTGCGGATTTTAACTTGTGAGACGCCATAGACAATTTTTTTTAAAATGAATTTAAGGGTGGTAGTGTCCTGTCCCTAAGCATTTTTAGAGATTTCTCTCTAAATAGGGCTTTAATATGAACATACCTAGCCCGTCAATATAAAATATGTGCAGATTTTAACTTGTGAGACGCCATAGACGATTTTTTTTTAAATGAATTTGAGGGTGGTAGTGTCCTGTCCGCAAGCATTTTTAGAAATATTTGTTTATACAGGGCTTTAGTATGAACATACGTAGCCCGTCAATATAAAATATGTGCAGATTTTAACTTGTGAGACGCCATAGACGATTTTTTTAAATTAATTTAAGGGTGGTAGTGTCCTGTCCGCAAGCATTTTTAGAAATTTCCCTTTATACAGGGCTTTAATATGAACATACCTAGCCCGTCAATAGAAAATATGTGCAGATTTTAACTTGTGAGACGCCATAGACGATTTTTTAAAAAATTAATTTAAGGGTTTTAGTGTCCTGTCCGTAAGCATTTTTAGAAATATTAGTTTATACAGAGCTTTAGCATGAACATACCTAGCCCGTCAATATAAAATATGTGCGGATTTTAACTTGTGAGACGCCATAGACGATTTTTTTAAAAATGAATTTAAGAGTGGTAGTGTCCTGTCCGCAAGTTTTTTTAGAAATTTCTTTCTATACAGGGCTTTAATATGAACATACCTAGCACGTCAATAGAAAATATGTACGGATTTTAACTTGTGAGACTCCATAGACGATTTTTTTTAAATGAATTTAAGGGTGGTAGTGTCCTGCCCGCAAGCGTTTTTAGAAAAATTTGTTTATACAGGGCTTTAGTATGAACAAACCTAGCACGTCAATAGAAAATATGTGCGGATTTTTACTTGTGAAATGCCATAGACGATTTTTTTAAAAATGAATTTAAGGGTGGTAGTGTCCTGTCCGCAAGCATTTTTAGAAATATTTGTTTATACAGGGCTTTAGTATGAACATACCTAGCCCGTCAATATAAAATATGTGCGGATTTTAACTTGTGAGACGCCATAGACGATTTTTTGTTTTAAATTAATTTAAGGGTGGTAGTGTCCTGTCCGCAAGCATTTTTGGAAATATCTGTTTATACAGGTTTTTAATGTGAAGATACCTAGCCCGTCAATATGAAATATGTGCGGATTTTAGCTTGTGAAACGCCACAGACGATTTTTTTTAAATGAATTTAAAGGTGGTAGTGTCCTGGCCGCAATAATTTTTAAAAATATCTGTTTATATAGGGCTTTAATATGAATATACCTCGCGGGTCAATATAAAATATGTGCGGATTTTAACTTGCGAAACGCCATAGACGATTTTTTTAAATGAATTTAAGGGTGTGTTTAAAATCTTTTTTTTTATTATATAGTGTCAGTCAGGTGTCCTAAATTACTATAGGATTTTCCAAGACAGTCCTAACCAGTAAAATTTGTTTTTTTTACAACATTATAGGATGAAATACTTTTGTAAATAAAATTTTGTTTCTCATTTTTCGGTAATATTTTTTTGAGTGTATAATTCGTCTCGTGAACGTTCCAAACTTCAGCCGCATCTCTTATTTTGGAAAAAAACGCTGAACTTTATTTTGAATAGTACTATTTAAAATACATTATGTGTAATATATCTCAATTATTTTTGCCAAATTTTAGCAAGCATTTTAAGCAAAACGTGTCTTTTCCACGAAAAAGCAAAAATCAAGTTTCATTGGCCCTTCTGTTACTGAAAACGCTAAATATTCTTTACGACATTGCCAGATGTAAAATATTTTTATGATATAAACTTTTAAAAGACTATAAAATTTTTCCATTGTACTTACAACATAGTTTAATTTTTGGTTATTATTCGGAATAATGAATTTTTTGCATAAGTTTTTTTTCGCAATCTTGCGTGGTTTTTTCAAAAAAAAAAAAATTTCAATTATATAACTTGTATTTTCCGATCACTACCTTTAAATTTTGGCCACTTCTAGTAAAATTTACAAAGACGACACAATGCTTAATCATTTTTTTAACAAAATTTATTTGTCGTTTAATCTTTTTTTCGGGGTATGTCCACGATTTAGATCGAAATGTGATTTTATAGGCCGGACATTTGTTGTGTTATTTACTCTGCGATATTGCCACGTTGGCATTAGGCATGAAAAACTTGGTAGTTCAAATGCAATGAATTGTGGTTCATTCCAGTATTGTAGCTTAAAATGTGGGTAAACATGCAAAATTGGAATACCAATTACTGCCCTCGATTCAAGAGTTTTAAGCTCAGGTGCATCAAACCCTGAGTAGCTCCGAGCACATCTGAATAAAGCGGTAAAAGTGTTAATTTGAACAGTAAATAACCTACAAATTTTTTTTTCGGAATTTGTGTTTTTAATATTCATAGCGAAATATATTGAAGATAAAAATGTAAAAATATTATATTATTACTTATAACTTTTGAATTTTGTCTGGCGTCATGGCATTTTCGGCCATAAATATTTCGCAATTCTTTAAAAAACTATGGACGTAAGTCCGATATCTTGTGAAATAATCTTATTTTTGTGCCTCCATTTCATGTATAAAATGTTTTTTACCCAAAAATAGCATCTAAAAATGATAACTGGTAGCTGTTAGTGCTTTATATACTAAATATTTTTTTTTTTTGGTGCTTGAGGGGTAAGGGGAAAGCAGATCTTACAAGCGCCGAGGCATAATGCACTATTTGAATAAAGCAAGCGTTTCTTGCACCTGTACAGCTCCGAGCTGTTCATGCCAATGAATCGAGGGCAATAAATGATAAACAGATCGTTCGGGAAATTACGTTGGCCTAAAAACCAAGTTCAAACGCAATACGAACACATGTAATCGTGTTTTTTTAAATTTTATCAGAAAGTATTAATTTTAAATAAGAGTTTAAAAGAAAAAAATTGAGGAATTTCCAGTATTTCTTTTAGATAGATAATAGATTTGAAGACGCCAATTATTGAGGTTGTGTATATATGCGCATAGAGTTGAGGGGTCTGTACACTGCGACTTGGTAAATCTATTGGGCCCCCCTACTGCTGCCCAGTCGTAAGAGTTACCTTATCAGCTAAAGCAAATCCCCCAGTCTTATTTCCCTCAGGATGTTAGACGGCTTCAAGGTAGGTAGCTCCCCTTCTTCGATGTGGTGGGCGCCTAAAAACTGCATAGGATTTTCTAGAGCGCTGCACTCTGCAAGGATATAAATAGACGTTTCGTCCGCCTTTCAGAATCTGCACTCTTCTCTTTCTACCAGTCCGAGTTTCTTGAGGTGCCCCGTCAGAACTCTGAGTTGGTTTTTACTCTACCTTATGCATTCTTTGAATCTCTTCTGGTTGTAGTTCCCCAGAAGTATCTTCGTTGGTCTCAATCCTTGCAGTTCCGTCCAATAATTGGATCTCCTGCTTTCATCTATCTTTAGTTCTTCCAGCATTACGCTGCTACTGATAATTATTGAGGTTACAATGAAGATTATCTTGTAGTGTTGCCAGATTTTTGGTGCTTTCAATAATAGAAAAAGAAGATCAATACAATTACAGATCAATGTGCGAAAGTAAAAAGTAAATAAAAAGAAAATCGCTAGTTTTAATAATAAATTTTTAAAAAATCTGAACTAACTTATATTGATCTGATTAAACTAACATGTAATCATTTTAAAAACAAAGTTTCTTTGGTTATTTTGAAAAAATCACAAGGGCGAACGAATGCAGAAAAGGATAACTTGAACTTACCTGAACAAGCTTTAATTCCAATATTAAAAAATTGATCTATATAATTTCCTAGTCTCCAAAGTCTTTGGTGCACAACTGCAAGATGGAAAAGCGCTATTGCTGTCTTTATATTTGTGGTCAATAAAGAAAGCGGGTTTTATGTTATTTTAAATTATTTTGATGGCCCGGAATTTCTAAACAAAATGTTAGGTTACAACAATATTTATTATCTTTAAATCGTACTTTAAATATAAAAGCGGAGCTTATTGTTGGAATCATATTCTACTTGTTGCTTTTATGCGCCCTTATCTGTATTTATTTGCTATAATCATAATTTATTACGTTCCATAATCAGAAGAATGTAGAAAAAATAAATCTGGCAACTCTGCAGCTCGTTAATTTTGATACACCAGTACTTTGATGTTGTACATGTAGCAGTTAACGTAAAAATTTTGAATACAGTGATTCATACAGAGAGAAAATTACATTTTTGGACAAGTTTTTATATAATAAGTGACCATTTTCCGCACTGAAATTTATGTGAAATATATATTTTATTTCTTGATACAAAAAAATCTATTATTTTGTATGGTCTTTATAGTGATACGCAACCAAATCTATTTTAATCGTATTTGAACTACCAAGTTTTTTTTTTATCATAATGAAATTTGAAATCCACGTTAACGTGGCAACATTGCATAGTAAAACACACAATGAATTCCCGCCCTTTGAAATCACATTTCGATCTAAATCGTGAACATGCTCCAACAAAAAGATTTATGGAATTATTCTGCGGTTTTTGTGTAAATTGTGTTAAAAAATGATTAAATATTGTGTTGTGTTTGTAAACACTACTAAAAGTGGTGAAAATGTAAAGGTAGTGATCGAAAAATACAAGTTATATCAGTGAATATTAAATTTTTTTTTTGAAAAACTACGGAATCGGAAAAAAAAACTTCATATTCGTGTTCTACAACCCAAAAATAGGAGGTGTGTACAAAAATAATCGAAAAATTAGTAAAATTCGGTGTTTCCACTTTTCCGAATAATAACCAAAATTTTTCGCTGTCATCTGTTACTTCTGTGTATTTTCTTACCTATTCCATTATAATTTGTCTATTTCACTGAAATACATATGAACATTCTGAACAATAGCACATTTTTCTTAAAATTGTTAAAATATAGCGGAAATACCAAAAATTGAGCCGGGAAAGGAAAACCTAGTAAACTTCAGTCATTACACGATCATCGTACGATTACAGAAATTGTATTTATTCTATTGCAACGCCGCAAATTATTTCCCTTTTGAGACGAGCGATGTCGCTGACATATGAACCGATTAAAAACAATGTAAATTTATGAAATTGTATATATGCAAAAAAAACTAAACCTAAAATAAAAGTGATTTTATATGTTTTTTTGGGACACTAAAAAAATTGTGGAAAACCAAAGTCTGAATCGTGTTCTGTCTCGAAATAGAAGGTATGTAAAGATTTTTTTTTGTAAACTAAATGCCTTTTCCGGGATTTTACTTAGTCAAAATACTTTCAAAATTTTCTCAATGGTAATAATAAGTTTAGTTTGTGAATTTGTACGGCAATTTTCGACCTAGATTTTTATAAAGAAAACAAAACTTCTATTTTATAATTTAAGCTTTATATTTTCATATTATTAAAGCAAAAAATCATGTATTAAACACAAAAGGAACAAATCAATATAACAAATAAACTTGATGAATAAATAACCCTGCTGTGCTTTTCCCCATACACGTAAATCATATAAAACTAACAATTTTTTTAAGCACATGAGGCTTTAAGGCTGCTTCTGTATATTTATTTATTTTATATATTTTTTAGGCTTTTTAAAGGTCAAGTGAGAATTGTGTTTAAGTAATTATTCACTTTGTGTTAAAGCCATAATAGTGAAATTTACGTCTTCAGAATCTCTCTCCATAAATTGTTTGCAAACTTTTGCTGCATCCTAAAATAATTTTATATTAAGTATTACTACCACTATATAAAGTTTTTATGAAAAAATTGAATCGATTTCTAAAAATGCACCAACAAGTGAAAAATAACAATATACATTTTTATATGAAATCGAAATTTTTAAAGTCAACGCCAAATTAATACCTGACAAAAAATGATTCGCATGAAAAGATTGAGAGAAATACTTTATGCAGGGTTGCCACTTTGAGGGAAAAATCAGTACAATCGGTCGGTCATCGGAAGCAATCAGGCGCGGATCCAGGGGAAGGGATCCTCCTCAAGAACTTCGAATTCAAAAAAAGGCGCCCCTGTCTGATGCATTGGGAACGTAAAAGTTGTTGACCTCCCCCTCGTCGACAACTCGCCTTCACTTATATTATATTGTAGTTGTTATCGCCTCCCCCTCACCGTCGTCGTCGCGTGTTAACGAAAATCGAGACAAAATTTACAGACAGATCGTTGGGATGCGGGACAATATTTACGAAATCGGTACTGTCCCGGAAAAATCGGGACAATGGGTGGAAACTCTGACCTTATGTGTAATTGCTTTCTTACCCTAACTTGTATGTATCTTATGTTAATAGTTACGAGGGCGGTCCGATAAGTAATTAGCCTACATAAGAAAAACGAAAATTTTGAAAAAGTGGCGATTTATTTCTCAACATAGTCTCCTTTTAACTCAATATACTTGACCTAGCGATGCTCCAACTTCTTTAACCCGTCTGAAAAATACGTTTTCTGGAGGTCTGCAAAGTAGGCCTCCGTGGCGGCGATAACCTCTTCATTCGACTCAAATTTCTGTACGGCGAGTGACTTTTTCAAGTTTGGAAACAAAAAGAAGTCGCACGGGGCCAAATCTGGAGAATATGGTGGATGGGGCAGCAATTCGTAGCCCAATTTGGCTATGGCGACGGCGGAGGTGTGAGCCAGTGCGTTGTCATGGTGGAAGAGCACTTTTTAATAATAATTCGGCATAATAGAGTCCTGTGATCGTTTTGCCCTTCTCCAGGTAGTCGATGTAGATCACACCGTGTGAATCCCAGAAAACGGTGGCCATCACCTTTCCGGCCGATAGGACAGTCTTCGCCTTCTTCAGAGCACGTTCGCCGGGTGAAGTCCACTGTTTCGACTGTTCCTTGATCTCTGGTGTGTACCAGTGGATCCATGTTTCGTCGACGGTCACGAAACGACGCAGAAACTCCTTCGGATTGCGCTTAAACAGCGTCAAACACTGTTCTGAAATGGTCTCACAGTTGCGCTTGTTGTCCAGAGTGAACAAACGCGGCACCCATCGCGCCGACAGCTTTCTCATGCCCAAAATTTCATGCAGGATATGACCCACGTGGTCTTTTGAGATGCCTACTGTCTCAGCTATCTCGCGCACCTTCAATCGGCGGTCTGCCAATACGAGATCATGGATTTTTGTCACGTTATCCTCCGTAGTGGCCGTTTTCGGGGCACCTGGCGAGGCTCATCAAAAACCGACGTGCGACCACGTTAAAACTCGTTAAACCAATTTTTGACGATCGCCATCGAAGGAGAAGTGTCACCGTACACCGCATCCAAGCGCTCTTTGATTTCGCTTCGCGATTTCCCCTCCAAAATCAAGAATCGAATCATCGACCGATATTACTCTTTTTGCATTTTCTAAAATCCGCGGACACGCTCGCTTCCACAGGCGGTCAAAACAAAACGACGAGTTCGATTAGGCTGAAATTTTGACAGTAGTAAATTTCTCTTGCGATAGTAGCACCATCGGGCGGTGAGGCTAAGTACTTATCGGACCGCCCTCATATGTCTCATTTATTTGGCGACGACATCAGAAATTTCAATTTAGTTCATTTTTAAAAGTAGGTTCAATTTTTTTATAATTTTTTTTTCAGTTTTAAGTTTTGTGCTTGTTTATCCATAAATTATTTGAACTAATTACTAAGCGATATGTGTAATGAACCTTCCAATGTTTTCAAGGTTGAAAAAAAGTAAACATTTTATCCAAAGTTGTAAATCACTAAATCATAAATTAAACAACAAAAAATTCTTTGATTCTGAGAATTTTCCAAATATCAGTTTTAAATGATATTGTACCAAACATTTAGTCTGCTACAGTACAAGGTATTATCTTGAATATTAAGAAATTAATTTTATATTCGTAATCTAGGCCTCCAAAAACTCCCAATATCAAAAATCCCCCTAATATTAATTTTTTAAAAATGTGAAAACGTAAAATTTTAAATCCACCGTATTAGATCCGCCATACTGAATTTCAAAAAAATAAATTTAAACTCTTAATCTAATCCTAATCTACACCTTCGGAAAACCCGTAGTATCAATTTTTGGACATAATCCGGAAATGTTAAATTTTTAGACCGCCATAATGAATTATTTAAAAATTCATTATTTTGCACCCTCAGAAACTTCCCAGTAAAAATTTTGAACAAAATCGAGAGGTGTAAAATTTTTAATCCGCCATATTGGATCCGTCATACTGAATTTTTAAAAAATAATTTAAAATTTATAATTTACACCCTCAAAAAATCTCCTATACTAATTTTGGATCAAATCGAGTCCAAAATTTCTGTCAGTGACGAAGCGGCGCAATAAACATCTTATGCAACTATCTATACAACTATATAAATGGTCTAAAACTTTGCCGCTGTATTAACAGGACAGGGACTAAAAGCTTAAAACGCATTATTGTTGTATTTTGCGAGCCTTAAATAGCAATCAGCTGATCGCATTTAAAATAGCACTGTGATGCCGACCAACATCTACTTGGTTTTTCATCGCGAAGATAATGGATGTGGCAACACATATATACACGAAATGTCTACCTTGAACAGACTTGAAAATAAGCGTACCGACTGGGTTTTCGCGTTATTTGAATGTTTTATTGATTTATTTTTGATTCGTGGATAGATTCTGCGAGTTCACATTCTAATTACTATACTTTCGTTATATATGGATATTGTGTCTTGAAAAAAAGTTTATTAGAGTATATTATAGTATATATTTGGGTATTAATGAACCTTCAACTAGTGGTCTGCCTACAAAAAAATAGTTAATTGACGTTAAAAGAACGAATAATGATTAAAAATGTTTACCGTGGTATTCAGGAACAAAATCCTGAAGTAACCACTTTGGACGTTGCAGAAATATGTGGGCACTTTAACGAAAATTTTCCGCCCACGGTGTTCAGGATTTTACAATGCTCATTATAAAGAAAACGACCAAAAGCAAGCAAAGCAGGCACAAGAACGGAAAAGAATAATCCTGAACGATGACAAAAAATACGCCATTCGTTGCAATGTCCATGGTTCCTTTTTCAAAAATTAAATATTAACAATAAAAAAATTAAGACAGAAATTAATAACGACCCTTCTTTACCTAAAATATCATTAACAATGTCGAAACGAATTAAAAAAAAAAAGGAATTTTAGATATCTTAAACGGAATTGAAAAAGCTTACTAATTAGGAAAAATGAAATTGTTTTATGGCGGAGAAAATACTTAGGAAAAATACAGGTCTCGGGAAAAAAAGAAAAACTTTTATTACACTAACGAAACATGGCTCAATGAAGGGCATACGGTTGGGAAAGTATCGCAATATCTGAACATTAAAAGTTCGAAGCAGGCATTTATGGGAGGATTTTTGCAAGGACTACGCAATCCTAGTTGAAAAGGTCGTCGTCTTATAATAACTCATATTGGAAATGTATCTAGTTTTTTAGATGGCGGCCTTACCGTTTTTAAATCTTGAAAAACAGGGGACTGCCATGAAGACATGAACGCCGATGTTTTTGAGCGATGGTTTTCTTCGATTTTAAACCTTGTGGATTGCGATTAGGTAATTTTAATGGAAAATGCCCCGTATCATAGTCGACGCCGAGAAAAAATTCTGACTTCTGCGTCTAAAAAGGCGGAGATATGCCAATGGCTCCTTCAAAAATGATTGAATTTGACGAAACAATGATTAAAATGCAATTGCAAGATTTAGTAAGGGCAAATAAACAAAAATATGCTATTAATGAAATGACTCGGAAAAAAATATAACAGTATTGAGACTGCCGCCGTACCATTGTAAATTTAACCTAATCGAGTTGATATTGGCGCAAATAAAGAATGAAGTGGCATGGAAAAATAAAACATTCAAATTAGCAGGTGTCAAAATATTATTAGACGTGGTTATTACTAATGTGATGGCCAGTGATTGGAAACTGTGTTGATCATGTTAAAAAAGAAGAACAAAGAATGTGGGACTTGGACATTCAGGTTGAGGCAGTGGTTGAACCATCACTGATAGTTGCTCAGATTCAGATGTCTCTTGACAGCAATTCTGTCGATGAATCAATGCGAGCTAGTGACCTATATTACCATTGTCATACTCCTGAGGATAACACTAGATGCACCGTGGTTGGTCCGAAAGAACAAATCAGAAAGAAAATGCACTGCACGCCATTCAGAGGAGCAGGTAAGCAAAAAAATTTCGATTAATATGCCTAGACATTAGACATTTGTATATATCTTAGGAGCATTTTAGAGTATGCTAATTTAATATGGAGTCCGTACTATAATACTCATAAATACGCTATTGAAAGAATCCAAAATAAATGTTTAAGGTATCTTTATTACAGGGAAACCGGTGTATATGACTTAACTGTAAGCAAAGATGAGCTTAGATGTAAATATAATTTGTTAAGTTTGGAAAAGCCTAGAAATATAGCCTCTGTTTTTTTTTGTATAAAATAATTCACAGTAGAAATGACGATATGAATCTTCTCGCTCAGGTGAATTTTAATATCCCTACATATAGGACAAGAAATACATTGCCTTTTTATTTAAAGAACCATCGTACCAATTATTGTACTAACGCTCCAGTCAATATGATTTGCAAATTAGCTAACGATGTTCAAAGTGAAGTAGATATTTTTAGAATAAGTTATAAACAACTAAAACGTAAGCTAATGGAAATAATGTAATTAATTTTTCTTTATTACACTAACTTTTGTGTGTGTGTATGTGTCTGTTTGTGTGTATGTATGTGTGAACGTGTAACTCTATAATTAGGTATCTAATGTATCTGTAGAGTTTGTGTTGAATAAATAAATAAATAAATAGAATACCTTAAGGGCACCTACAGGGCATATAAAATATCTTAAAATGACAACCCTACATTATAAGGAAAATGTAGGAAGAGTGCGAAGCAATGAGTGCAACTGGCACCTGGAGGAGTTACACTGAGTAAAGACCAAAGGTTTGTTAAGGCTTAATTGCGTGGAAACTGGATGTCTCACTGGATAACCTTGGACTGCCAGCAGCTACAGGGTTGATAAAAATGTGAGGTAATAAATTTAACTTAATTTTTTTTTATATTCCCACGAAATTTCGTCATTTACAGCCGGATTGACTAACATGATTTAAATTTGAAACCATTCTAAATTGACAGCAAAAGTTTTAAACTGATAAGAGCAATAATAGTCAAGCAAGTCTTAAACCCTAAAAATACTAACATGAAGAAATCATTTTGCTTTATTATTGAACAGGCACAAATGAAAAACTTTATTTATTTTCGGGATAGTTCATAATTTGTGTCAGTGAATCATGGCTTGCATGTAGAGTGCCTCGGGTTGTGCACCGTCAGGGGAATCAATTCCAGTGGCGTGTGAACTTCAAAAAATAAATAATGAAATTCCGTGGGAACATGAAATTTTTTTTTAAATTAAATTTATTTTCTCACATTTTTATCAACCCTTACAATTTTTTTTCCTGAAGAGGAAACCTTGCATTGGTACCTTCACAAAGTGTGAAACGTAATGTTGGATTCTTACCGACCGAAACCCCCTGGGACTGAAGGTCTTCCCGATTTTGCTGTTAGCCGCGGCTGTTGGCAGTCCAAGATTATTCAGTGGGGCCTCCGGTTTCCAGACAATTAAGCCTTAACAAACCTTTGGTCTTCACTCAGTGTTGCTCCAAATGCCCTTTGCACCCAATGCTTCGCACTCTTCCTATATTTTGCTTACAATGTAGGGTTTCATTTTCAGATATTTTATATGCACTTTAGGTGCCCTTAAGGTGTTTTATGCATATTAATCGAAAGTTTGTTGCTTATCTGCTCCTCTGAGTGGCGTCCAGTGCATTTCCCTTTTATTTGTTCATTTCGGACCAACGAGAGTGCGTCTAATGTTATCCTCGGGAATGTAACATAGGTAATGTAGGTTACGTGGCTCACATTGATCGGCAGAATTGCTGTTAGGAAACATATCTGAATCTGAGGAACTATCAACGTCTGGGATTATTAATGGTTCAACCACTGCCTCAACGTGAATATCCAAGTCCCACATTCCTTGTTCTTCTTTTTTAACATGATCGACTTTTTCCAATCACTGGCCGTCACTGACATCTGCTAATTTGAACGTTTAGTTTTTTCGTGCCACTTCACTCTTTATTTGCGCCCATACTAATTCGATTGGGTTGATTCACAATGGTACGGCGGCAGTCTCAACACTGTTATATTTTTTCGCGACTCTTTTCAACAGCATATTGATTATTTACCCTCATTAAATCTAGCAAATGCACTTTAAGCATTGTTTCGTCAAATTCAATGTTTTTTGATAGGAACCATTGGCATATATCTGCTTTTTAGACGCAGAAGTCGGAATTTTTTCTTGGCGTCGACTATGATATGGGACGTTGTATTTCATTTTTAAAAAGAAATGGACTTTGCTACGAACGGTGTATTTTGTGTCATTGGATTTTTTTCCCGTCCTCTTGTCTGCTTTGCTTTTTTTGGTCGTTTGCTTTATAACATTGAAAACCCTGAACATTGTGCGCAAAGAAATTTTCTCATATTTCTGCAGCATCCAAAATGGCTACTTCAGGGTTTCATTCCCGAATACCATGGTAAAGATTTTTAATCATTATTTATTCTTTTAAAGTCAATTGACTATTTTTTTTTGTAGTCGCACAATTAGTTGAAGATTCGTACACTATAACAATTTTTTTTTCACAACACAATATCTATATACAACAAAAGTATAATAATTAGAAAGTGGACCCGCAAAATCGATCCATAAATCAAAAATAATTCATAAAATATTGAAATAATGGGAAAACGCTTATTTTCAAGCCTATTCAAGATGGACATTCCGTGTGTATGTGTTGCTACATTCGTTACCTTCGCGATTAGAAACCAAGTAAATGTTGGTTGGTATCACCGTGCTATTTTAAATCCGATCAGCTGATTGCTATTTAAGACTTTCCAAATATACTAATAGGTTTTAAGCTTTTGGTCCCTGTCCTATTAATAGAACGACAAAGTTTTAAATCATTTACAGTTGCATAAGATGTCTATTCCGCCGCTTCTTCTGGCGACCAGTATTAAATGAGTCACTGATAGAAATTATGGACTTTAGGTATAGTCTGGCATAAAATTAAAAAATTTCTTTTGAAAATTGTAGAAAAACAGAAAATCCCCTGTGTGTATGTAAGTACATACTTCTTAAATGGTTATTTCCTAAATTATACAAGGTAATTATTCGTCATACTGGAAACATCGAATTTTTCGCTGATTCTATGCATAATTCCTATTTTTGGGTCATTGAACACAAATCTTAAGTTTTTTTTGGTGGTCTTAATTCTCCCATACATTTTTGTTCACTTTTACCCTTATAAATCATGTTTTCCGATCTCCACCTTCGAATTTTGTCGCTTCTTGTAAAATGCACAAACACAACACAGTACTTCAACATTTTTAAATAAATATAACATCAAAAAACTGCGGAAAAATGTGAATTTTCAATATAAACTAAGAAAAATTGACAGCATGCGTTCCATTTTGAAACCCCAGAACAAGAAATATGTGTTGCGAAATGCGATGATGTAACGTTGACATGGTTTTCAAATTTCATTTGGATGGAAAATTTCTTTGTTAAATTGTAATTTCCTTTAGTCATTCCAATATTGTCGCGTGAAATGTAACAAAGCTGATAATGGTGTTATCGGAGAAGTACCGATATAATATTTCTTAATTATTGTTAGTTTTAATTTGGTGACATCACACTTGAACTTGATGTACCACTCTGTTAAGTTACTGATATCTAATTTGTGTTAATCTTTTTTCAAAAATCAGTCTATCCATTATTAAATTTTAAGAGAAAAAGAGCAGAGTGAATTATTGAATTGCTAATAGCATTGAAATTTTATGATCAGAGAACATCTGGCAACAATGTGCTATTTTTAGAAAGGGGAAAAAGTGTTTTAGTGAAAGTGGAAAAATTTAAAGGATTTGGTCAGAACATAAGATGTGAAAGTGAAATTTTTTTTTTTTTTTCTAAAAGTATGTGTAACTACCAAAAAAATATTCACGTTTGTGTTTTACGACCCCCCAAATAGATATGCTAAATTCAACGAAAAATTCGGTATTTTGACTAGTTATCCTAAATGAAGTATGGGAGTTTAATTTCTCTTACCTCCAAAAATGTTTCCTCCGTGGTTGGTCCATGATTAATAGGAAAATCTTTCCGGCCATCTAATTCATACAAAAAACCACCTTTTTGCACAAATGCTACAAAATGATGGTTTACTTTTTCATTGGGATTGGCCTAAAAAATATATTTCATATATATACGCTGTTCTATTTTAACTATGACAGTCAAAAATGTCGAAAAGTAAGCGTTTTCCGAAAAAATACAAGAGACAAAAGTTTCTTTTTTTTTTAAGGGAGCCAGACGTTTATAACCTTGAAATTGACTTTGAACTTGTATATCAAGACTATTTCAAGGTTAAGTTTGTTTTTTCAAATAGGAACGCCTATTTTTTTTACAGAAATGGAAAGGGGTTTGTATTCGAAAAAAAGTTGATCTTGAAGTGGACCTTTAAACACATGTTCAAGGTTAGTTTCAAGGTCATAAACGTTAAACATTTTCAACATAAGGAAACTTATGTTTATTATTTTTAAACCGCTTGATTTCCAAGACTTTATGTGTTTTTCTATCAGATAGGTACAATTCACTTTCAAACGACCTTCGAGGCGACGATTCACTTTGGTGGCCATGCCATTTCACGTCTGATCACTGAAGTAGAACCCGCCGGGCTTGGTTAGTATTTGGATGGGTGACCGCTTGGGAAGAGTGACAATGGTTTGTAACCCACTTTAAACTGTAGGTCCGGTCGCTAAATGGTCTCCATTACCAGTGCGACTTTAATCCAAATTATTTAGTTTCAAACGACCTTTAGATGCGAAAAAAACATTTTTATATCATTGGATGGGGAATTTTCTCCAATATCAATTTTTGTAATAAAAACTAGGAGTTCCCATTCGAAAAAATAAAGTTGACCTTAAAATACAAGTCCAAGATCAATATCAAGGTCATAAACTTAAGGCCTTTCAACATAAAAGAACTTATTTTCCTTGTTGTTAAACCTTTGGTTCTAAGCCTTTTTGGGATTTTCTGGCAAACAAGTGAGTTTGACCTTCAAATTACTTCTAGATGTTAAAAAAACATGACATATTTGTAATTTTATAAGGGGAATTTTCCCTACTTTCTGCAAAAAAAAATAAGAGTTCTTAGTTAAAAAAAACAAAGTTGACCTTGAGATGGCCTTGATATACAAGTCCTAAGTCACTTTTAAGGTGATAAATGTTTGACCCTTTTAAAATAAACAAAATTTTCTCTTATACATATACATATAATTCGTTGACCTACTATAATAAAAAAAGGAAACTAATTTTAAAAATATCTTCAAAAAAAATTTTTACCTCTGTCTGACCCTCCATAGCCAACTCTTGATGAGCTGTTATCAGTTTATAAGCCTCCGAATTACTATTTACTTTCGATAACATTTCTCCTCGTTGCTCTGGAGTTAAATTTTTGGAATCTTCTAAGATTTTTTTAAATACACCTTCTTCCAGTGCCAGTCTATAGAACAGAATGTAAAGAAACTATTAAAAAGATCAGCTTTAAATAACTATGGGAGTATAAAAACATTGTCATTTTATCATATTTATTTCAGTTATTTTATTTACCGTTCTGCATTATTGGCCACACTGTGAATGAGTGCTATGCTGCCACAGGCATTGGAAACGTATTGTTTCATATAAAAAATATCATCTACAACAACTTGTCCCTTTTCTTTAATTTCTTCAGCCTCTTGTTTGGCATGATCATAAAACTAAAATATTAATAGCAACAAGTAAATAAAAAATAGGTCAAATTTATATATTTTTCATTGTTAGAGTAGAGATTAGAACATATGGTAACATCTGATAACAGCCAGTAATATGTAATTAAATTTACAAAGAATTATGTAACTATATATGTTTTTTCAATTTTTTATATTTAAATACTCCAATAATGAGTTTACCAATTTTTGCTTTTGGATTTTATTACCTTATCACTGCACGGAAACAGCAAAATAAGGGCAACTACAGGTCGAGGTACCCAAGCCAAGGCATCATTGTCTAAACCATATACGTCAACTATATTCCATTTTTCTGGTACCCCCAATAGATGGATAAACTGGATATATTGGCAAATAAATCATTTTTACATGAAAATAAAAATGTTTACATAATAATATTGTACAAAAAGTAAAATAAAACTTCCATTTTATTTAATATTTAAAAGGGTGTGTTGTCATAAAAAGGTCATTTCCAAAATAATCAATAGGGAAAATATGAAAAGCTGGAAAATTCTTACCTTGTTCATAACCTGAAAAAAAAAGGGTTAGTTAAATGACAAATAACTTCGTGTGCTTTAAAAAGACTTACTTCCGGGTTGGATTCTAAAGGTAGCAAAGCCATGTTTTATTAAGTACTTCTGATATTTGAGTGCAAAAATCTCTCAAGCTTCAACTAAAAAATTTAGAAACCGGCTTCTCGTCGACGCTTTGTTGACTAAATATTAATAGGATTGACTGACAGTTTCATTAGCGAGTATTTTTGGCTTCAATTATATAGCAACGAATGAAATTTTTTTTCTAAATTAATATTAGGGATATAAAATGAAACAACGTCTTTTCAACACTACTAAACATAAATGAAATAATTTACTTATTTTTTTATATAGAAATTCACATCACCTAAATTTCCCTACCTTTGGGTCCAAATTATTAAAATGTCAATATTTGTTAATAACTTCAACTTTATTGTTGACATTTAAACATGACGTGTGTTTTATATTTTTAGGTTAGGATATTGGTTTGAAGTTTTACATTTATCCAAGAAACTCTATTGGATTTAAGTTTTAAAATGAAATATATTATCCTGACATTTGCTTTCACGTTTATTTTTGTAAGTTAATTTATATTAATTCATATTTGGTGTAATTAATTTGGAGTTTCTTATTTTTAGAATTCAGTTTATGCAGAATTTTCCTCAGAAGATTGCTGGACATTGGGCTTCAATAAAGCTAATTTATTGTGTTCATCATGTGATCAACTAACCAAATTCGATTTAGACATCCTTAAGTAAGTTTTTCAGCGTGGAAATAGATTTGTATTTCTCAAACATAAGTGTTTTCAATTGTTGATGTCATTAGTCACATTTTATTTCTTAATTCTTTTTGTTAGGGATCATTGTAAAGAATGTTGTAACAAAGATGAAAATACGCAAGTAGAAAAGAAATATGCTAAAGGTGTATTAGAAGTGTGCACTTGCAAATTTGGTGCATACCCCCAAATCCAAGCTTTCATTAAAAGCGATAGACCAGCCAAGTTTCCCAATCTTCAAATTAAATACGTTAGAGGTAAAACTAGCATTAGTTACTTTAATAATTCTGAATGTTCTTATTTATTGCAAAGTAACCTTATGATGTTTTACATTAAGTGTTGTTATTGAAATGTGGAATTAGAAAAAAAATAGTTAAGTATAAAGACCATGGATAAACTTTTTCGTTTTGTTACAGGTTTAGATCCAATCATTAAACTTTATGATAAGGATGGTCATCTACAAGAAACAGTGGCAATTGAAAAATGGAATACAGACTCCGTTGAAGAATTTTTGAGTACTCATTTAGATAATGATGATGATGATAATGATAATGATTTTTTAAGAACTAATAGAATATAGAGTTTATAAATTGTAAATTATTTGAGATTTAAAATAAAGTTTTCAAAGACATTCTTTGTTTTTTTTTTGGATAATGGTGGATAGTTATATGAGAATAGACGATGCAGATTGTTCTTGGCCAGAATAGCCATAACAGCTTAGATACCCAGCAATAGGAAATAACAACTGGAGTTTGATTATAATTTGAATCTAGCACTTGTCACCTTTTAATAATAATCTAATTATTTATTTGCATTAATATTTGTTTTTAGTATTTGTTAATTAACTTTTTATTAAAAATAGATTATTCAGTTACATTTTCTGCGTGACTTAAAAAAGACCCCAATAATATAAAAAATAATTATGCTTCAAGACTATTGTTAGAATTGTAGGTTGGACAGGTGACTATTGTTGGATTTGTATTACAGTAAAGATGCTCTAAAAGTGCTAAATTTTTATGCCCTCTTGGAGGCATGCAAACAGAAAGTCACCTTAAAGAACTAAAAATGGAAAATTGCGTTTAAAGCATACTGTACCTAAACGGTGACTTTTTAAAAAATTGTATAAAATAACATTCACCATTTTGTCCATATTTATTGTAATCTCGAAGTATTTTGAACAATCATTCTATTAACTGACAAGACAAAATTTTTATAATGAAGTTGAACCGACTTCTATAAAATCGCTAAAAAGTAAAAAATAATAATATTGTAAACATTTTTTTATGAAATAGAAATTTTGAAGTTAGTACCAACCAAAAGATTGAGAAATACTTTATTTGTAATTGCTTTCTTACCGTAGCTTGTATATATCTCGTGTTAGTAGTTATATGTTTCATTTAGTAATAATTTTTCGCAGACTTCAAAAGTTTCAATTTCATGTAAAAATTTTCATTGTTATTTTTCGCTTTTTAGTGCTTTTTACAAGTAGGTCCAGTGTTTTTATAAAAATTTTATTTTTCAATTTTTAGTTTCGAACTGAGTTAAGTAGAGTCGCAAAAAAGTATTCATTTTATCCAAAGTTGTAAACCACACTAAACTGAACAACAAAAAATACTTTGATTTTGAGATTTCTCCTAATATCAGTTTTAAATGAAATTCTCCCAAATAAATATTTAGTCTGCTATAGTGAATCCGCTATCTTGAATTTTAAGTAATTAATTTTGGTATCATAACGGCATTCAAAATTCCCCTATCACCGATATTGAAAGAACTGGAGGCATATAAATTTTTTAGTATGACATATTTTATTTTAGAAATTAATTTAAAATCCGTAATATACACCCCAAAAAGCATCCAATATCAATTTGGACAAAATTGAAAAAATGCAAAATTTATAGTTCCTTATATATTGTATCTGCCATATTAAATTGTAAAAAACAAATTTCAGATACATAGCCTACGATTCCTATTTTTGAATCCACCATATTGGATTTCAAAAAAGTAATTTTAAACTCTCCAATCTACATCCCCCCCTATATTAATTTTGAAAATATTCCGGAAATATAAAATTTTTAGATCGTCATATTGCATCTGCCATATTAAATTTTTTTAATACAATTTTAAATTTGTTATTTACACTCTCAGAAACATCCCAATTGTGAACAAAATCGTGAGATGTTAAATTTTTAGTCCGCCTCTTGGATCTACTATATCGATTTTTTTTTAAATGATTTAAAATCATAATTTTCACCCTTAAAAATAAATAAATGTTATTTTTAAGGACCAAATCCATTTTACAAACAACAATGGCAGTACATAAAGATTACAGATCAACACAATTTATCATACATGTAATCTATATAAAATAATTTTTTTTATTGCGTTTTTAAATGAGCCCAAAGTTAAATTAAACATATCTATATTATCAAGGTATTTATTTGCCAGTGAAGCTAACCTACTGACAGATGACGCCTGGAGTAATTAGTTCCAGAGTGTGAAACAGTTATGGTACGAAATGTTCTCCGTAGTAGTTTACAGTTGTGGACAGTCCATCATATAATTTACTATCTTGAATAAAGTAAAAATATCCAAATAATTCTCATGCTGTTCAAAGGGAAAATATTTAATTGTTTCATTAAATCACAATAATCAATCAAATCCGACGGAATTCCACTCTTATAAGCAACAAACCTTGAAATTTTTTTCTAAATTCTTTCAATGGGATTTATATGTACTTACTATACTTTGAAGTCCAAATTTGGCTTGTCTATTCTAGGGTAGACAGTAGTGGATCCAAGGAGGGGAGCGATGGAGACTATTGCCCTCCCCCAAAAAAGTTTCGAATTCGGAAAATAGACCCGACTCCGCCTCTTACCTAGGAATGTGAATATTGTTGGCATCGCCCCCCTCCCCTCAAGCGCTTCAAATTCAGAACTGCTGACGCCCCCCTCCCCGTTGATAACTTGTTTACACTTGTCATACTGTATTTGTATGATATCACTGCCCTCTCCCAAAGAGAGAGGCTCAATCCGCCGCTGAGAATACATCTAACATAAAAGAAATAGTTTTAAATAAAGTTAAATCGTGAAAATCATGCAATGTTCTTTCAAGAAAACCCGTAGTTTTTAATGTCTTATTCGTGATGTAACTTATGTGATCATTAAAAGATAACTCTCTCTCTCAAACAGAACACCCAAATCCTTTATAACACTCACTCTTTTAAGTTTTTGATTATTAATTTTATAATAAAAATCAATAACTTTTTTTTCGATAAAACTGTATTACTTTCATTCATATTACACCAAGTTGTTAAATTATTTATGTCTTGTTATAAGTTCTTACAATCTTTAAGTGAGTTATAATTACAAAAAACTTCAGGTCATCCGCATATAAAAGCATGTCGCAATGCACTATAAAAAATTTAATATCATTAACATACAGATTAAATAACAAAGGTGGCAGATGAGCTCCTTGAGGGACATCAGGTGTAACTTGTATTTCTGTTAACAAGACGTTATTGATCTTCATGACCTGAAACCTATCGCTTAAGTAATTCCTCAAACACTCCAGCAAATTGCCAGAAATACCAAATGCTTTAAAATTTCTAATCAGAACGACGTGAATTACTCCGTCAAAGTCCTTTTGAATATCCAAATACTGTCTATTTGACACTTTAATTCCGAAGAGCTTACGACCGACTTTTCGTACTCCAGTAAATTAGTGATAGTTGACTTTCCCTTCACAAAACCAAGTTGAGTGTGTCCACTAAACTATCCTTAAAATGAACCTTCAATTTATCATTTACAGTCGTTCCTAACAATTTTGCAACTAATGAAATCTTGGATATTCATCAATAATTTATAACTTCAGACTTATCTCCACTTTAACGAAGTGGTGATAAGATATTTTCCAAAACTCGGGATATTTGTCAGATACACACATAATATAAGATAAAATATATTTACAATTTTTTTAAGAATAAAACTGAAACATCGTCAGGACCTGTGCATAAATTATCCTTTAAACTTATAATGGCAGTGAAAACATCGATCTCATTTACTTCACCGTCACTAATACCAACAGATTTAGGAACTAAAAATTCATTAATGTCTTTACCACTATTAACCATTGAAAAAAATTTGCTCTATCTAACTCACTACTGCTAGTTTGACCATTATATGTCATAGAAACGGGAAGATTATAGTTCTTGTCTTTTAAATTAACACATCTCCAAAAAGCCCTCGAATCTTCCCTCACGGCATCTCCCATAGAATGAATATATTCATTATAACAATCATTAATTAACTCCTTACTTGTTCGTCTTAACTGTGAAAAAATGATATGATCGGTATGCTTATTACTTTCTTTCAATTCTTTATGAGCTATTTTTTTTTCTAAAAATCAAATCATTCAATTCATCGGAATACTATAACGGAAATTTGGGCTTCTTTGATCTAACTAGAAGGATAAACGATTCAAAAGCATTATAAATAATATAATAGAAGTTATTTATCATCAAATGAACATCATCACTCTTAAGCAAAACACCCCAATCAAAAGAACTTAGGTAAGTAAAATTTGCATTTTTAATATAAAAAGAATTCTCTATCAAATTCCAAAGTTTCAAGAGGCTTTTATTCAGTGAGATCACAAATTATTGCAGGATGATATGCATCACAAGGCAAAATAGGTTGTTCAGCTATTTTGATATTAATATATTTAAAATGATAAAAAATCTACATCTTTGGTAATTACCATTTTTCACATATCCTCAACATTTTAAGAGAAAAACGAGAAAAATCATAATGGACTACCTAAGTCTGACGTCACGCGCCTTTAAACTTTCGAAACAAATCGGGGATAGCCATAGATATAAAAGTTAAATATATATATAGGTTGCGGATCTTATAGAAGCAGGTTGGCTCAAGCTTAGAAAAAGATAGAGCGTTTTCGATGAATAGTACCTCTTTTTCTAATAGCGGTTCTGTTCTGTTCGAAAATTACTATTGGCCCCTTGCTCTACAGCATCCAGCCAATTCTAATGGCGGTCAGATGACAGGCGTATATAATGATGTGCTAGTCGAAAATACACTGTCTCTTTTTAAGCGTGAGCCAAACTTTTTTATAAGTTCCGCAGTCTATATACTCAACTTTTAACTTTTATGTCTATGCAGAAAACCAAAACCTAACCTTAATATATTTCAACCATATATATACAAGTAAAGAATTACCCTTTGACAATCTTTTGTGAATAAATCTTTTAAAATACAAGAACTTTACAAAATTTTCACTCTGATCATCGTTATTTGCAATGAAATTAACAATAAAAAAAAAATCCGTTATGGGTTTACCTGATAGTATCAATTTATATGAAAAGGTTAAATGCCGCGTGACGTCAGGACTTAGGGAGTACATTTCGTTTTTTTTTATTTTTCTCTTCCACAAAAATGATTGAAAGTCGACAGGTTTTTAATATCTTACCGACATACTTTGGAATTTATATTTTATATAGCAGTTATTTCCTGCGAATGCTGCTCTCAGTTCGACACAGCTTCAGTGAGTAGACCATAAGGTGGTCGAAACGCGTATGGACAGAGAACCAGAGTTGTATTTGCAGGAAACAAACTGTTTGTATATATTATTTCCTTTTCTCTGCTTGAAAAGATATATAAACAAACAATGACAGTATTATTAAGTTGGGCTACTTCAATTGCTGTATTTATTACTAGTGAATCTGCATCTTCTTTTGCCAGTTCACATGTGAATCCTGTTGATTGAAATTTTTGAGATAAAGTTTGTGTTAATTTATTTTTATTATTTTCATTAGGTAAAAATTTGTCTTGCAAAAGTGGAATAACTCTGTGATTTTGAAAATCATTCATATTAGGTAGCATCGCAGATTTTTTTCGTCGGAAACGTTCAGTGGACTTTGTATTAGTTGAAGTAGCAGTAGCAGTTCTAATAACATCAGGGTATCCATCAAAAACTATATAAATATTTTCTGCATAATTACTGCGTACATAGTAGAGATATTTCTTTTTTTATGACTTCAACAATATGAATTTTTGCCAAATCACTTTGTGCAATAAAAAACCTCCAACGACAACATGCGCTTTATTGTTGGAGTTCGGTAAATTCATTGATGGTTGTGAATTCTTTATACAAATGTGATTTGACCCCTCTTTTTTATATCTATACTCGACTAAGTTTCAAAACTTTCCATAATATGATTTATATTTATGTTACGAAAAATGTCTTCTTTCGTAAATCACATGTTAATAAACGTATTTATTTTGTCATATTTGCAAAATAAAAAATTTTCTAATGATATTTCATAATTAAAATTAAGAAAAAATATATTTATAAATAAACAATTGAAAAAAAGACATTATTCAACTTAGGACAAAATAATAAAAAATGTATAATGAGAAAAGTCACTATATCGGGTTTTCCAGTTTTTAGGCTCTTTTCCCCATTATACTATATAAATATTTTTATATTTATTGAAAATAGAACCGAAAACGAAAAAAATGAGCCTAATTCGAACTTTGTGGAACAATTATTTTTAACATAAATTGCAGCTAAATATTTCAATTTTTTTTTTAATAAAATCAATAAAATGAACTGTTGAATATTTTGATCAAAAGAAAAAAGAAATACAGCTCAATCGAATCATTTTTGTAGAAGAGAAAAATAAAATCCGAAATTATGATTTTATGTTAAAAATGGTAAATCCAAAAGTTGTAGATTTTTTTTATTACATACAACTTTTAAGTTAAACTTTTTTCGATAGATATGATAGTTTTGCCGGAAATCGCGAAAATCCATTTTTCATCCCTAAATTTCCACCCCATGTCACTCTGACAACTCGTTATTTAGACCAGGGCCTATCTATTTTTAGGTGGATGTGAAATGGAACATGGAGATTTTTGCATGAGAGCCTTCAGTATAACCTGAGTAACGATAAATTTGATATGCGTCAATTCAAAAAGTTGGGCAACAATGTTTTTATTAATAAAAATATAAAATTAACGAAAAAACGCTTTTTTTCAACTTTTCTCTCGTGTAACTTTGAACCTATTCATTTTAGAGGAAAGTTAAAGAGGAAAAAAAGTTTCATAATTAAATTTTCTACAAGATAGGGTTAGTCGGAAATCTCAAAATATATTTCCCTTATTGCAAAATAGCAATAATTAAAAAGAAAGATAAAAAAAGCAGATTTTTAGTCAGTTTTTCTCGACCATTTAAATTTCTCTGAGGACCTTCATATTGGAGCAAAGAAAACTTTATGCCATGATAAAATAACACGCTAAAATTCGTTAGGATCGAATAGATAGTTTTTGTACAATAATTTTGCAATCCGATTTCATTTACAAAAATTGACCATTTTTCAAGTTTGTCCAAAATATCACGTTAAAGTATTTAAATTTATTTTCGACATATAGTAGGGAACTCAAGTTTTCCAACGCTTTTTTCAGAAACCAAATCGGATGATTTGGCCGCCCTCAGGAATTGTTTAAAGACATTGTTGATATTTTTGCTTATAAACAAATAGATTATCTCGGCGGATTTTCATTAGATTTTTTTTGCAATACGTGGTTTGAAAGTACTTGGAAAGAGGCTACTTTTCATGAAAAAAAAATTCAGATCCGTCTATTGGTTTCCGAGATACAAACTGTCAAAGTTGACAGCCTGTTACGGTGAATCTATAAACAATACAGACCTGATTCTTGAACCCAAAACTTCGTCTGCCAAGTTCTTTTTTGATACAAATATTTAAATGTTTATGTTATCGGAAACTTTAATAAAAAATGAAAAAAAAGTTTTTCGGCACTCTGTAAAGTTTGTAATATAATATTTAGTGCTATAAAAAGAATATTGTTTTTTAGTTCCGATTCTATTAGAATAGTCAATTTATTTTTAGTTTTCAGTTAGACTACCCTGATATTGTTATACCTAACTGGAGTATTATAATAAAAATAGAACTTTATCAACAAATTGCGTATAATTTTTTCTGTTACCGAAATAGTTACCAATAATTTAGAATATAAACGATTTACTTTATAAAATAAATAAATAAAGCTTTTATTGTCATAAATTTCATAGGTGAAACATTACAACAACATAGGTTCACTTATAAAAGTGAACATACACGTAAGCACCCCACACTTGTACCTTCAGACATCACCCTACTAATCCCAAAGTTAAAAAGAGTGTGTTTAAAATTTTTAGTACAATAGTTTCTACAATTTCAAAATTATCAGCTAACAACATATTAAAAAGGCAATGTTTATTAAAGAATGTACTAATACGTAAAGTAAATTATTTTTAGCAGTAGTACATCTCTTAGTGTAGTAATATAAAAGAGGAAATTTTAATCCGCTTTTAAAATCAATCATATTTAAAATTTCACTTAAAATATCAAACCCATTATAAGCACATAAACTCCTTCATTAAATAGCCCTATACAAATGGGATATAAAATTATCGATATGTCTAAACAGAAGGAAAAACTTCGATTTTAAAATTTTTGTGTATAACATTTTTCTTTTTTAAGGATATTTACTTTGTGAAACTTGCTTATAAACCATTTGACAAATTTCTTGTTATATAACCGAAAAAGAAAATAGTAGAATGAGCCACTCCGATCCTGTTACAGTTCTCAAAAAAAAATGTCACTAGCATATGTCAAATTTTGACGTAAAGATATACAGCGGTTTAACTATAAGAGTGCTTTATTGAACTTTTTGAACATAATTTATAAAGAATAACTATTTTATTTTTATCTGTATTTTATGAATAAAATACTTTAAAACAAAAAATTTTTTCAATTTCTTTGAACAAAGATTGTTTAAGCTATTTTGATAATTAAAGTAAATATATATCGTTATGATATACTTAATTATATTAATAAACAAAGATTCGCTTGGAAAGTCCAATACTCTAGGGTGAAGTATGCTGTAAGTATGATGCATAAATAACGTCATTTGTTTATAACAAAATGAATGCATGATGGCACATGGCATTATGATATTTAAGCTCCATTATTCGCGGTACATTGGTTTAAAAAAATGATCAAAATCGCTCCATTAGAAACTGAGAAAATGAAATTTTTTTTCAGATATGTATTTTGAATCTTCGAATTCATTTTAGAATAAGAGCTCCCCACCCCTCGTTTTTTCATTTTTCACGAGCGTGGGCGGTATTCTTTTAATTTTTTATTAAAGTTTCCGATATCATAAACATTTAAATATTTGTATCAAAAAATAACTCGGCAAGACAAAGTTTTTGGTTCAAGAATCAGGTCTGTATTGTTTATAGATTCACCGTAACAGGCTGTCAACTTTGACAGTTTGTATCTCGGAAACCAATAGACGGATTTGAAATTTTTTTCATGAAAAGTAGCCTCTTTCCAAGTACTTTCAAACCACGTATTGCAAAAAAAATCTAATGAAAATCTGCCGAGATAATCTATTTGTTTATAAGCAAAAATATCAACAATGTCTTTAAACAATTCCTGAGGGCGTCCAAATCATCCGATTTGGATTCTGAAAAAAGCGCTGGAAAACTTGAGTTCCCTACTATATGTTGAAAATAAATTTAAATATGTTAACGTGATATTTTGGACTCAGACAAACTTGAAAAATGGTCACTTTTTGTAAACGAACTCGAATTGCAAAATTATTGTGCAAAAACTATCTATTCGATCCTAACGAATTTTAGCATGTTATTTTATCATGGCATAAAGTTTTCTTTGCTCTAATATGAAGGTCCTCAGTGAAATTTAAATGGTCGAAAAAAATTGATTAAAAAACTGCTTATTTACTTTTTTTTTAATTATTGCTATTTTGCAATAAGGGAAATAGATTTTGAAATTTCCCTCTAACGCTATCTTATGGCAAATTTAATTACGAAACTTTTTTTCATTCTAAACTTTTCTCTAAAATGAATACCTTCAAAGTTACACGACAGAAAAGTTGAAAAAAAAACGGCCTTTTTTCGTTAATTTTAAATTTTTATTAATAAAAACAATGTTACCCGACTTTTTGAATTGACGCATATCAAATTTATCGTTATTCAGGTTATTCTGAAGGCTTTCGTGCAAAAATCTCCATGTTCTATTTAACATCCACGAAACCCCAATATTTTACAAATAAGCAGATAACTCGTTGAGATTACTTTTTCGTTATCAGAATGATGTAATGAATTGTTTTTTCAAGTATTGGCACGACTGACCTACAAAGCCATAAGACTTTAAATAGTGATGATGAGCTTTTTTTGGTCCGCTTATTTTGAAAAAAAAACTTTGCTTCTACTGCATTTCGAATTAGGGATTTTCAGCAGATTCATTCAGGGAAAACGTCCAAGACCGACTTTTTATGTTCTTTAATTTAAATATGGCTTAATTGAGTATTTTAATCTGTATCATGCTTTGCGAATACTGAGGTGCTTATCTGGGGAACGATTAAGCAGATTGTAAGGGAACAAAAGTTTACTGTGATTTTTACTAATTTTAACGTTTATTAACTCTAAATTAAATTTTACTAAATGCAAGAATTTACTTGAGTCCCTCTCTGTATAAAGATTTGGACCGTTAAAATTGTTTATCTTATATCTGGCCCAAAAATAGTCACACATCCGGGAAATATAAATCCATCAACAAACTTAAGCCTAGTTTTATTACTTTTGGGGTAGTTTATTGTTCTGAAGAAACAACATAAACTTGATGAATTTATGTAACACAAAAACTTAACTATGCCACCCTCTCGAAGTTTTTGACATAGATCTGCCAAAGTAAATAATAATCGTAAAAACAATATCGTTAAGGGTCTCAGGTCAAGTTGTAAAGTGATAGCCACATGTGGCGACCGTGAGAGAACATTCTTTTACTTGAACTGAGCAAATTTTCCCATCATAAGAAAACAAAAGAATATTTAAATAAAATCGCTAAAATGCAATATTAGTATTTGTTATTATGTACAAAGTTCGCGACTGTTACCCATTTTTCCCCAATTGACGAAAATAAGAACAAGAAAGAGAGAAAATGGTTAAAACCTTGGGGTTTTTTCTATGGGTTTCTGTCACGCAACCTTTAGAGTAGCTGTAGAATAGATATTAATAACATTTATATAAAGTAATTATAAGTTTGAGCTCTGGTCAGTCCTAATATAAAATGAAATTAAATTCGACGCATGGATGACTCATGCCATCTATGAACCAGGGTACCGAAAATACACCGACGCTCGGGAACGGAAACTACCTGTTCGCGCGCGGAGATGCATCGCGTAAGGGCGTTCTATTGGTGGGAAAGCGCGCATGCCGGAACCAACGCATCTAATAGGGAGAAGGGCGGTTCTAAGGGATGGAAGTTGAGTTGGATCTTGAGAAATTAATTTAAGGGCAGTTACGATTTAGAATTTGTCTAAGTCAGTTTGGCGTGTGTTTTAGTGTTTTACCAGTGTAAAAAGGTTTTCTTTGCTGTCTTTTCTGCTATTTTTTGTTTTATACTTTTTTTTATTATTATTCTTCTAGACAGCGTTTCAAATAGTAAGGGGAAATTTACTTTATTTTCTACCGGGGAAGGGAGTCCACCATCCCTTTAGCTTTTAATTAAATAAATTAACTTGGGATTTTTGTTTACTTTTATTTTTAAAAGGTTGTTTTATTTTTCGGAATTATCAGAATTTCTTAATATTATCAGTTCAAATTTGGGTTTATTTCTTTAAGGGGAATATCAGAACGGCCTAAAGAGCTTGTAGGTTTAAGCTTTTTAATTATAATCCAAAATTTACTCTTAAGTTTCTCATTTGTAAATACTGTTTTATTTTTCTTTTATTTTTGTTAAATAGAGATAAGTGTTTTGAGAAACTAGTCTTTCTTTTATCGATAAAAACCTTTTTGTGGGTAAACACTCGGCGCACTTGTGTATCAAGAAGCGTAAGAAGAATCCTGTTTTGGCCAGCTGACAGCCGTTTTCCTGAAGCCTGCAGTTGTGTTCCTGGTATTGGTAAGCGATAACTAACGGTAGACCTTTAGAACTAAACTTCAAGATCGACCAGACTACAAGAGTGCCTTTGTCGCAGCGGATTCGTCCAATCTATTTTTTTTTCTTTCTTTTAGGTTTTAGGATAGTTACTAAATAATATGGACAGTAGTAAATTGTGAGCGGAACGGCCACACGCTACCAAGAACAATCCGTTTGCAGAAGTTCACAATTGAATACTGTCACATAAAATTTGGTGTGCAGCTCAGGGATATTAATTTAAATTAATTTTTGATGTTATAGAGAGTGATTTATAAAGTTGGCGTAGTTGTAAAATTAATATTAATAAAAAGAACCAACGCATAGTAGCTATTTTCTATTAATCGACAATTTTTACTTGAAAATTCAATTTTTCGTCTTAATACAGATATTATTTTTTCTCTCCTTTATAAATATTTGGTTTTCTCTTTGTTTTTGCAATTTAAGTTAATAATATTTTTCCAAATTTAAACGTTTTTTCTCTTTCAGTTTAATTGAAAAGTGAATATTTCAAAAAAAAAAAAAAATAAAATAAAATTAATTAATAATTTTTCTTTAAAATTAGGATAGAAATTTGTTAGGGAATTAGGGTTTTCAGGTAAATTTGATAAAGGCACAAAACCAGCACAACTTTACCGAGGACATCAGCTGCATGTATATACTAAACAAAAGTTTGTCATTTGTTGTAAGATAATTATTTTAATTATTTTTTTTGGGTGCTTTACATTCCTGCTCTTTTGGATTTTTAAGTTTGTGGGATTAGAATGAGTTAATATGGAAAATAAAATATTTGCGTAGTGAAAATATTTATTTATTTATCTATTTTTGTTTTGTCTAATTTTTCTTTTACTAAGAAAACATCTATAGTAATTTTGCAGAGATAAAAACATAAAATATAATTTTTATTAATTAATTTTAAAGTGATATATGTGCGTTTATTTTAAAGTTAAAATGGTAAAAAGAGTTTGAACTTGTGTTATCATTTCGAGGAAGAAATAATTACAACAGATGTCAAGTTTTTTTTAAGTAGTTTGAGACTAACAATATTTTGAATCGTAACTCCGTGGTTAGTGTAGACCCACGTTAAATTTGCCAAAATAATTTGTTCCTTCCACATCCGCGTCTATGTTATTTTATAAAAATATTTTTTTTTTTTGATAGAAACTTGCAAAAGATACGAGGTAATTTAAAGGCCGAATTTACACTAGCTAGCTATTTTTAATTTGTTTTTTACGTATAAATTTTGATTGTTTCGCAAATCGAGTTGTATTTGTGCTAATTATTCGTAAATTAAAGAAGGGAAGGAATATTATTATTTTGTCCATGTTGTAGTTTGCATATATAGGATGTTACGGAAATTATAATCTGGATTTATAAAAATTTTTAATTTCATACATACATATGACTTATTTAACGTAATCAAGAGGTTTCCATCTGGATCCAATTAATATTGAAGCCATATAACTTAAACAAATATATATCATTTATATTTAATCTTTTATTTTCAGCTTATAAAATTATATGTTAATTTTTTTTTTATATTGACAGAAATAATTCTTACAGGTTATTCTATTAAGGGTGGAAGCAGTTCTATTCAACGAGAATTTATTTAATTACTTATTTATTTATTTTTTTTAACTTAGCAATAATTACAGATTTTATTTCATATATCCAGCTGTTTTAGAGAAATTCTAGGAGTACCACTGAAGCAGATTTTCCGTTTCTTCTGAAGATGAGCATTTCCTCTTAATATTTCTCTTTCAGTAAAGACCAGATGGGATGTGTTGGAGTATCATTATTATTATTTTTGTCGTTTCAGGAGCAGCGTTCAGGCGGTCCAAATTAAAGAGACACGTTGGGGATTGTGAAATTAATATAATTGTTTTGAATATATAAGAATGTCGTTGTGATGTAACTTAATTTCTTTTGTTTTAACAGGGCGTCATAAATATATATTTTGTTGCGGCATTTACCTGTTATAGGTAATTTTTATTCGATCAAAACGGAATACGTGTGTGCTCGTGCGTACGTTTCATACTCGGTTATCATTATTAATATTATTTATTTATTTATTTTTTTTTAAACCTTATTTTACCGACTTGCAACAAAGGTGAGTTGCATGCGGATATTTATTTGTCATTTAGCTTAGCTGGATTGATTAATTTAGTAGTTTCGTAACAACATCCTATATATTATCTACACAAAAACTTTTCGTTTTTATTATTTTAATTTTTCGTGACGTGTAGGTTAGACAGAAGGGACGGTTACTATTGTCTTTTTATTATGAGCTAATATCGCTGTTAGTTTATTGCCATTTTGATTGGCTGGAGTGGTAAATCAATACGATTAAATGTTAATTAAAAAAAAAACATCTGGAGTAATTAGTATGTATTTATAAAAATTACTCTTGTATTAATTTCGTTTGGATTTTGGATATTGAATATCCCTGTCTAATCTCACTTACACGAATAAAAATCTTTCTCGAAAAGAGATTTATTATTTTCCGATTAGGGAAAGATTAGTGTTCTACATTTTAGAACCACCGTCAAGAAATCTAGAACAACGATCTTGGCAATTGGTTACCTTTCTTTTGAGAGTATCAAAAACGAGTGCCGTTTATTTGAGGTCCGACTTAAATACCAAAGGAAGTTTAAAAAATACATATATATTTTAATTTGCTAATTGGTGATTGAGGTAATAGCTAAACATTTAATACTTTTCTATTTTTTTTTTTAATTTTATTATTTTTATTATTATTAGTTATTGTCACGTTATACTACGGTATTTTATCTATTTTTTTTTTTTGTGTTTTTGTGGACTAGTTTGATTTGGTTAGTGGAAGAGTTAAGTGACGGTTTACATCGCGGTAGTTAGTGGGAAAAGGTGGAAGAAAATTTTAGTAAAGGGATTTTAAGGTGGCTCGGTGTCGATTTATTTATTATTTTATTGTGTTGTATTATTATACAAAGGTGTAGTAGAAGGGGTCGACGTTTGCGAGATACTTAAAGTGTGGTGTGGTTTAGGTGATATAGAGCTATAAAAAAAAAATAGCTGAGGTGATATAGAAGTGTACGAACGTAACAGCGGTTAAACGAAGCTATATCCAGGAATACAAGCATACAGTCCAAGTATATATAACAAAGAAGTAATTGTTTAAATATGTCGGAACACGACAAATGCAATAAGGGTGCCACGAGTAGTCAGGGAGATGATCAACCACAGGATGGAAGTGTGGGGGCATTGCAAAAACAGATAGAAGAGCTACAGGCCAAAATGGAAGAGGAGCTCAAATTAATGAAAGATTCTAGGAGGAAACAATTGGTTGTCGAAGAGTCAGAATCGGAGGCTAGTGTACAAGTACAGAGATCGTTTTATTTAGACGATCTAAAAGCCATGCGACAAATATTAAGATCCGAAAAAGACGATCTGGATGCTATTGATCCTTACACAGGAGGAAAGGATTACGAAGCTTTTATAGAAGCCGTACTTTCGACTGCCAGTCAACAGGGCTGGTCAGAAGTCGAAACATTAGCCTTTTTTGTTAAAAAATTAAAAGATCGAGCGAAAGATGAGTTCTATGCTCTTAGACGGACAGATAGACCCAAGAACGTAGACGAAATGAGGATCTGGATTAGAAGAGTGTTTGGTACCCGTGTGTCTCAATTAGAAGGGAAAAAAGAACTTACACGTTGTGTTAAGAAACCAGAAGAATCGTTGGGAGCATTTGCCCAAAGATTACAAAAATTGTCATTGACAGCGTTTCCTGAGGAGAATGTTAATCTCGCTCAGGTCACGTACAGAAAAAAAGTTCTGGTAGAACAATTTATACAGGGTATCGACATTCGTCTGGCCAATAAAATAATCGAGAAAGGCGATTTTTTCTCATTAGAAGAAGTTCTAGAGGTTGCTGAGAAATATGAGGAGACTATTTCCAAGCAGTTGCCAAGTAACTTATATCAAGATCGATACTCATCGTCAGTGAGGTATGTGGATGAAACGTTAGGAGCTGTACCTAAGCAGTTAAAGCCAAATAATGAACAATTTGCCGAAGGTAATTCAAGTTGGAAGCGAAATGAAAATCGTTTCAAAGAAGGTCAAGGAAAGGCAACGAGGCTTAACGATCGTCGACAAGCCAATTACTATAGGAAAAATAACCAAGTTAATCCAAGATTTCCGGACTCCACAACAAGATGCTTCAGATGTCTACAGATGGGACATATAGCAAAAAATTGTCCCACGACGCTTACTTGTTACAACTGTAAAAGACAAGGGCACCTCGCTAAGCACTGTTTTTTTCACTACAAGACAATATCGAAGGAACCTCCAAAATAGGGTCCTATTGTACCACTGGAAGGAAACTTAGCATAGTACTTGCCATCAATGGAGAACAGACCAAATACATTTTGCTTAGAATTAAAAATGGCGAGACTGCAAGTTTTCTCATCGATAGCGGCGCATCGGTGTCGTTAATTAAACATAATATTTTAGACAGGATACCTAATCAGAAAATTAATACTCTACTTTACAACATCACGGATATATCAGGAAGAAAAATAGAAAATTTTGGCAAAACGGATGTTTCATTTGCATTTGGGTTGGGTCCAACCAAAAAAAGCATAGAACACACTTTTGTTATTTGTGGCAAGGATTTGAGCTTCCCAACCGATGGATTACTGGGTATGGACTTTTTAGAAAAATTCAAGCCAGTAATTGACTTCAATCAAGGGAAAATGGACTTATGTGGATATAGCTTGATCTTGATGAATGGCTATCTAGTACGACCCTATCATACTGCCGGTCAAGGCGGTAAGGCTGGTGAACTAGCACAGGAAATCGTTGTTAGCGATGACGGTATACCTCGGGGTGTTGCACATTGGTGCAACGATAGCACGACAGGCAGTGATGCTGGTGCTAGCGATGGGTCTGACGAGAGACAAGGCCTAATCGCGGGGATTTTAAATGAAGTAGCAGAAGTGGTACCACGGAAAATTGGGGTATGCCAGCCTAGTTCCCAGGTCTACCAACCGTTCAATACCTCTACGAGACAACTCAAAGACACAGAAAACTCTGAAGTTGTCCAGAGGTATAACCAGTTATTCAATAAACCGGAAAAGTTTGTGGACAACCCATGGCCTGACAATAGTAAAGCAATTCAGCAGTCTGATACTTATGGCTGGTCCCAGAGTAACAAGATAGGAAGTAACTTAAAGCAACCAACTCTTGTAAGACTGCCTGAAAACTTGGAAATTCCAGCATTTCACGGCTGTGATTATAGCGTACCTGTGGATTACCGGGTTCCCGGGGGCACTATGATTTGCGAGCCATTAAATCATACAGATGTCGGCATTTGCACGGCTGCCAGTATAGTAAACATTAACGAAACACAATCAAACAAAAGAAAATATATTGTTGTCCGCATTCTTAATACTACTCCAATACCACAGACCATTAAAAAGAACACTCCCATTTTAAATTTGGTAGATGTAGAGAGTCTAGATAGGGCGGAGCAGACAGCGTCTCTCAAAAATGCTGTGATTTGTAAGGTGAATCTATGTAGCCAGCATAGGGTACATTTTGAAAATGTATTATCCCATTTGCAAGATGCCGTGAAGTGTGAAATGTTACAGTTCTTAGAAAGTTATGGCGATATCTTCGCGGTGGAAGATAAATCATTAAAAACGACGGATCTCGTGACCCATAAAATCGACACAGGTGATCATGCACCGATCGCGAGAGCGCCTTACCGAATTCCGTACGCGTTACGCGATGAAATGAAGAACCAAATCGACGAAATGTTAAAAGAAGATATTATCAAACCCTCTGTATCTCCTTGGAGTGCACCAGTGGTCCTAGTGGAAAAGAAAAGTCAAGATGGAACAAAGAAATTTAGATTTTGCATTGATTTCCGCGAGCTTAATAAAATTACGAAGCGAGATTTCTTTCCTATTCCTAATATACAGGATAGTATAGATGCATTAGGAGGAGCAGAAGTATTTTCCACGCTAGATATGACCAAAGGCTATTGGCAGGTTGAGGTTGATCCAAAGGACAAAGAAAAAACTGCATTTTCAGTCCCTTGGGGTCATTATGAATGCAACCGTATGCCTTTTGGACTAGCTAATTCTCCATCTACCTGGCAACGATTAATGATGTGCGTATTAAATAATCTAATAGGCTCACACTGTTATGTTTATTTAGACGACATAATAGTATTTTCAGAAAACAACATAAAGCAACATATTGCAAAATTACGTGAGGTGTTTGAAAGAATCCGCCAAGCAGGCTTAACTTTGAATCCGGAAAAGTGCGTCTTCATGAAAAATGAAACTCCATATTTAGGCTTTATTATATCCAAGGAAGGTGTCAAGCCCTGCCCTAAAAAGGTGGAAACTGTTAAACAATACCCTAGACCAACTACTGTAACAGAAATTCGGTCATTTCTAGGATTAGTTGGCTATTATAGGAGATTTATACCTGAATTTTCGCGATATTCAATGGCACTTACTAATTTAACCAAGAAAAACGCGAAATTTTTATGGAATGAAGGATGTGAAGAATCATTCAACTATCTCAAGAACAGTCTTATCCGTGAACCGATTTTGAAATACCCAGATCCTAAGAGACAGTTTTTCTTGTCTACCGACGCTTCTGGATATGCAATAGCCGCCATTTTGCATCAAGTCTACGATGGTCAAGAATTTCCAATCGCATATGCCAGTAGACAGTTAAAGAATGCTGAGAAAAACTATTGCACTACAGAGCGTGAATGTTTGGCATTAATCTGGGGAATTAAGCAGTTCAGGAACTATCTTTGGGGACAACAATTTACGGTTTATACAGATCACCAACCACTCAAATGGCTTATGAAAGTAAAAGATCCTAGTAATCGCCTCATGAGATGGTCATTAGCCTTATCGGAATATACATTTAACATCGAATATAGAAGTGGAAAAAAACATTCAAATGTTGACGCACTGTCACGAACAAAACCGATTAGGATAGTTAATGCCGAAGAAGAATGCGTACCAATATGGAACCGGGGAAAGATAAAGAAGTACCAGAACAACGAAACAAAAATAAGAACAATAATTCAAAAGGTAAAATTAGGTAAAGAAAATAAATATTACTTGGATATAGATGGCCTACTTTACCGAATATCCGAAGAAAAATGTGGGGACGACATGTTAGTTGCTCCAAAATATCTGGTTCCTACGATATTGCGTATATATCATGATTTACCTTTCTCTGGACATATGGGTTTCGAAAAAACGTATGCAAGAATAAGAAAATTCTTCTATTGGTCCAATATGGCTGAAGATATACGAAGATATATAAAGGCGTGCGAGCCTTGCGCTCTCAGGAAAACTTCTTCTCATGACAAACCAGCTCCATTACAAAAGTTTTCCATTCCGAGAACACCTTTCTATCGAGTTGCTATGGATATAGTGGGTCCTTTGCCAGTAACCTACCAGGGTAACAAGTATATACTGACCGTTCAAGATGCACTAACAAAATATGTCGAAGCATTTCCGTTACCAGATCAATCAGCGGAGACCGTAGCAAAAGCTTTCATAAAAGGTATTATTCTCAGACATGGAACACCAAGGCAGTTGTTAACTGATTTAGGAGCAAATTTCACTTCTAAATTAATGGAGAATATATGTCAGGTGTTACAAATACAACATTTAAAAACCACTGCATATCGTCCGCAAACGAACGGTGCACTTGAACGATTCCACAAAACGTTAAAAGATTTGCTATCCCACTATATCGAACCAAGTCAACGAGATTGGGACGAATGGCTACCTTTTGCTTTAGCTTCATATAGCTCAGCAAAACATAGTACTACGGAAGAAAGTCCATTCTTCTTATTGTTTGGGCGCGACATGGAATACCCATATGAAGAAATTTTTAAACCTTTAAGGATAAGATACGATACTGATGTGAACTACGTATCAGAATTTATGCAGAAAATGAAAATTGCTCATCAAAACGCTTTACGCAATATAGAAAAAAATACAGACAAAATTCACGAAAACTTTAATAAAAAAACTGCACCTTGTAAGTTTAAAATAGGAGACCGAGTCTACGTACACGATCCCGCTGGAAAGATAGGAATAAGCCAGAAGTTAGCCAAAAAGTGGATAGGACCATATCGAATTACTAAATTGAATGGTGTAACAGCAGAGGTTAAGGAGATACATGGTAGGAAAATAAAGAAAGTCCACGTAAATCGACTAAAATTGTGTTTAGCTACCGAGAAGATGCACGATAGATTAGCAAATATTCCATTAGACATTGGTTCTCCGCAAAATCAATTACCTTTGGACTGGGACAGTGACATAGAGGAATTCGAAGAAAAGAAAAGTGGATCACAATTATCTGTTACCCCAGAAAATTTCTCCAATCACACGAGCAGTCAACCAACCCATTCAACTAGCAGAAAGTCTAGCAGAAACGCATCTAGACGAAGCTCTATGTCAGGAGTACAGAGCATAAGAGGTAGTCCAACTGCTAGAAGGGAACAGGCGGAAAACAGACAAGGAGAAATTGTTAGTACACAGGAAGAACTACAGGTAGATCCACCAGAGCTCGTGTTGAATAATGATGAACCTATCGCAAGAAGGACAAGAAGTCATTATAGAGGAAAATAAAAGGTGTGTTTGTGCGATGGTGACACACAACTAAGCGTAGCCTCTATTATCACGCATATAAAACGGGAATGCAAGTGAAGTTCGCTATAAGTGACGTATTCGGATATTTTGTAGTATGATTTATTTATTCTGTTTGGGTTTAGGTTTTTTTTTGAGCATAATTAATGTTTTGATGTTTTAGAGCTAGCAGCTATGACGTTCCACAGTTTGCTTGTACCTCTTATGTTGATAGCATCCATCAAGGCAGAAATTGTAGCATACGACTGCGCAGATAAGACCACGGAACTGACGAAGGTGTCCCTCCTGTCTGTCAAGCCATGCCAGGACCCAAGAAATTTTAGCGAGAGTACCTACAAACGGATCCAGTTAGTCCAGAAAAGGCAGTACGTCCCCATCCATGTCTACACATGTCAAGTCAAAGTAGAGCAAATCATCGAGCATTGCGGGATGCACAGTCACCGTAGTACAGTTGGAGGAGGTCTGGGAAAATATATCCAACACATCGACCCAGAGCAGTGTATCAAAGCTCACCGTTTCCGACAACTAGACCTTAATGGAATTGGTGCCGGAGTTCTTTCCAAACTGAAACTTAATGGAACCACAGAAGTTTCAGTCACCCTTCAAGGCTTTGCTGACACACATGGCAAGTGCGAAGGAGTGCGTTTCGCAGTAGGTGGAACACAGTACACCAACGTGGTCGTAATCGCAGCACTGTCAATCAAGCTGCATGATTACGTCGCCCTAGCCGATGTTGAAAGGAATACCGTGCACCTCCGATCTGATACAGTCTGTCCTTATAACGATGGATATTGCTTCGATGATACCGAAGGTGAAGTAACCTGGCGACAACATCTTTCCAGCCTTTGCTCAACCAACGGTGTAGACATCCTGTATGAAGGCAATGCAACGCTACTTGTGATCAGCAGGGATCCACCTAATCGCTACATTCTTGTGGAAACAGAAGATACAGTTTTCGCACTGAAGCTCACCAAACCTGAAGAACTTTGCGCGCAGAAGGCGTGGCAGACCGAGCAGAATCGTCTATTGATAATTTTTGAAGACTCTGTCGGTTTTTACTATCGTCAAACCTTAAGACTGCCACAGAACACCGATTTGATGGCGCAAGTCTTAAGTAAGCTGCTATATCTAGAAATCGCTGTTAAGAGACAGATGGCAAACATTATTTACGACTCCATCATGAAGAGATGTCAATTGAGGGAGAAAATTCTCCAGAACAGGCTAGCCTTAGCAAAACAGTCTCCGGATGCAGTAGGAAATCTAGTTAAGGAAACGTCTGGTTATGTTAGCAGGGTAATGGGAGAGGTACTCTACATCGCCAAATGCCGTCCCATCATCGTAGAGTACAGAAGAACTACTGACTGCTACCAAGAGCTACCTGTGTTGTATCAAAATCGCTCTATGTTCCGCACTGCCATAACCCATATCCTTGTGGAACATGGTACTAAGGTCGAATGCCAACCCTTGCTTCCAGCGAATTTCAAACTAGAAAACAACTGGATCGAGTTCAGTCCAGAGCTTAAACGAACAACAACAGCGATTGAACTAGATGCTAACGACGAGGAAGACAAACTTTCCATGAGAGGACTTTCCATATCACCAATCAGCTCCAATGGTATATATTCACAAAGTGATATGGAAAAATTCCAACAGACTTTGTTGTATCCGAATACTAAACAGGCAGTTACCAACCAAATAGCGAGGAGAATTGTAGGAATCGACAGTACTGATCCCTACTATATGCCAAACCTATTTTCTAAGGCCGAGTTCACGAACCTTGCACAATCTGCTGCAGAAGAAGTATGGGGCTTCTTATCAAAAATGGGAAATCTATTTTCCATTTGTGGTTTCCTGTACACACTCGCATGTGCTGTGAGTTACCTGGCCGGAGTAATTACCAACTACTTCGTTTTAAAGAAGGCCTCTCGAGACCACCCGAACAGGCGAAGATACCTTTTAGCCAGCCTTTGGAACAACCTGGCTCATTCATATTTGTACCAGCTTAATCGCCGTAACAACGAGAGAAACCCAGGACCGGAAGAAGACCAGCAGGAACTGAACCAAGTTCTTGTAAAACCGTGTGCCCCGACTTCATCAGTTTATCCGCCACTACCTTTGAACGTTTCCGTGTGCAGTGACCCGAACTGTAAAGTTCTAAAAGACTCGAAGTGCGAATCGGGAGTATCGGACAAATAGTGGACCGAGGATAATAATGCAAAGTGCGTGTTCGCGGAAAAAGGTGAAACTCGTCCGAGAAAGACTGCATTTTGCAGAAGTGTCTAAAAGACTTCCCTGGATTGAAGAAAGAAGAGGACAAGGATTAGGTTAAGGAATATTGTAGAAATCCACAAATGGTTTTATTGCAGTCTAGTTGAGTTATATATTCTTTTACTTTTCTTTTTGCGGGAAAATGCTCATTCTAAGGGGGAGGGTAAAATGTAAGGGAACAAAAGTTTACTGTGATTTTTACTAATTTTAACGTTTATTAACTCTAAATTAAATTTTACTAAATGCAAGAATTTACTTGAGTCCCTCTCTGTATAAAGATTTGGACCGTTAAAATTGTTTATCTTATATCTGGCCCAAAAATAGTCACACATCCGGGAAATATAAATCCATCAACAAACTTAAGCCTAGTTTTAATTACTTTTGGGGTAGTTTATTGTTCTGAAGAAACAACATAAACTTGATGAATTTATGTAACACAAAAACTTAACTATGCCACCCTCTCGAAGTTTTTGACATAGATCTGCCAAAGTAAATAATAATCGTAAAAACAATATCGTTAAGGGTCTCAGGTCAAGTTGTAAAGTGATAGCCACATGTGGCGACCGTGAGAGAACATTCTTTTACTTGAACTGAGCAAATTTTCCCATCATAAGAAAACAAAAGAATATTTAAATAAAATCGCTAAAATGCAATATTAGTATTTGTTATTATGTACAAAGTTCGCGACTGTTACCCATTTTTCCCCAATTGACGAAAATAAGAACAAGAAAGAGAGAAAATGGTTAAAACCTTGGGGTTTTTTCTATGGGTTTCTGTCACGCAACCTTTAGAGTAGCTGTAGAATAGATATTAATAACATTTATATAAAGTAATTATAAGTTTGAGCTCTGGTCAGTCCTAATATAAAATGAAATTAAATTCGACGCATGGATGACTCATGCCATCTATGAACCAGGGTACCGAAAATACACCGACGCTCGGGAACGGAAACTACCTGTTCGCGCGCGGAGATGCATCGCGTAAGGGCGTTCTATTGGTGGGAAAGCGTGCATGCCGGAACCAACGCATCTAATAGGGAGAAGGGCGGTTCTAAGGGATGGAAGTTGAGTTGGATCTTGAGAAATTAATTTAAGGGCAGTTACGATTTAGAATTTGTCTAAGTCAGTTTGGCGTGTGTTTTAGTGTTTTACCAGTGTAAAAAGGTTTTCTTTGCTGTCTTTTCTGCTATTTTTTGTTTTATACTTTTTTTTATTATTATTCTTCTAGACAGCGTTTCAAATAGTAAGGGGAAATTTACTTTATTTTCTACCGGGGAAGGGAGTCCACCATCCCTTTAGCTTTTAATTAAATAAATTAACTTGGGATTTTTGTTTACTTTTATTTTTAAAAGGTTGTTTTATTTTTCGGAATTATCAGAATTTCTTAATATTATCAGTTCAAATTTGGGTTTATTTCTTTAAGGGGAATATCAGAACGGCCTAAAGAGCTTGTAGGTTTAAGCTTTTTAATTATAATCCAAAATTTACTCTTAAGTTTCTCATTTGTAAATACTGTTTTATTTTTCTTTTATTTTTGTTAAATAGAGATAAGTGTTTTGAGAAACTAGTCTTTCTTTTATCGATAAAAACCTTTTTGTGGGTAAACACTCGGCGCACTTGTGTATCAAGAAGCGTAAGAAGAATCCTGTTTTGGCCAGCTGACAGCCGTTTTCCTGAAGCCTGCAGTTGTGTTCCTGGTATTGGTAAGCGATAACTAACGGTAGACCTTTAGAACTAAACTTCAAGATCGACCAGACTACAAGAGTGCCTTTGTCGCAGCGGATTCGTCCAATCTATTTTTTTTTCTTTCTTTTAGGTTTTAGGATAGTTACTAAATAATATGGACAGTAGTAAATTGTGAGCGGAACGGCCACACGCTACCAAGAACAATCCGTTTGCAGAAGTTCACAATTGAATACTGTCACAAGATCTTAAAACCATATTCACCATCCTTGAGGTTATTTCCTAAGAAGGGTTTATTTTAAGCATTTTAGGTAACCGAGCTGTTGACGAATGCGCTTCCGGTTATTAAAAAAACAATTATTTATATATTTCGTCTAAAAATATCATAATCGGAAATATATACTATATTTAACCTCAATAAATGTACATATTTTGACTATTTTGGTGTAAATTTAGATATTATGCTTATATTTTTACCTTAAAATATTAAAACAAGGGCAATGATTTCATTTGCTGAATATATTAATCCCTTATATGATATAAAAACTGATAAATTTTGGCACTTAACGACAGTAGGCTTGAATACTTGAAGCTGTTGAAAATTTATTATTTGTTTCTTTTTTATTTAATGTGGTTCTGATAAATAAGCGTTGAATTTAATTTTTTTAGTATCTTTTTACCAACTAAACTTTCAAAAACTAAAATATTATCAGCGTTTTCTCCAATAATAAAAAAATAATGTATCCCGTTGTTCCAGAGGTAAGCAGATTTTTAATATTTATATTCCCCATCACCAGTTGTGATGTTTTCGCCAATTCTACCAGGGATCCCAACAAGTAACATGTTCTTTGAGAAAGAAACTCCTTTTAAAACCCTAGAATATGATATCTAGGAGCATGTCGAATAGAAGAGGAATATCTTACCCAATATGAAGCTGTTGTAAATTATGAGTTTCTTAAGAAACATAGAAGTGTAGGACCTTTTTTAATTGGTGAGGCATTCCCAGCAGCAGAAAGGGCACATACTAGATCTTTCAGATTTTAGTGTACATATTCCCAATGGGTCGTAAAGAAATTATTCACTTTTTTTTTGAGAGAGAGAGAGAGAGAGACTCTGTTTCATATTTGCTCATTATGGTATATTGTTATAATCATAAATTCTTCGGAAGTTCACTGGGAAACCCGATCTTATATTTAATGTTTTGCCTTTGTTTCTATCTGTTTGTTCTTAGAGTTTTAAGATTTGGATAAAGCATTGCTTTGCGCTAAGTTTTATTTTTGAACAGTAGCAGATATCTAGAGAATAAAATTTCTTTCGCCCCCGTTAACTGTAGAGGTTCTCTGCAAATTATAAATTATTCATATAAAAATTGAAATAAATTTAAAGTATATTCATTTGAGTTTCTCATTCTTTCTACCTTCTAAGGGTGAGTTTAGATGACGGGAAAACTGCGGAACGTAAGCGTAGCGTAATAAGACATATATCAAATTTGTTGTGATTGTGATTTGTTAGATTAAAAAAAAAAAATAAAAACACAAGATATTCCACCTAAATCCGCTGTTTCCAAGGTCACTACGCAAGATAATATTAGACTTTCAGCGGTCTGCTTTAAATATGGTGTAAACTGTTTATTTTTAGTATTTTGCATGAACATAACCTATGATTTTTTTTCAGAAGTGTGTTTTATTCATTTATTTTATTTTGCTAGTTTTGGGATAATGGACATTTGTGCGATATGTTAAATTGTTTTCATTTATTAAAAATACTTGTTGCCGAAAATCATTACTGCTTCATCCCTAAAAAAAAAACAATTCCTAATCATTTTTTTTGTTAATTAATATAACAATTGCAATAATACATTCGTTTAATATATAAATTAAATCATGCGTAATAAAGGTCGTTATATAACAAAATTTCTATTCAGCGACGGTCTCTGATACCTGGACGTTAATCCACAGACATGCCTCTAGCAAGCCCTATAAATACTTATTGTAAAACATTAAGAAATAAAAATTACCATTTATAGAAATTTATTAACAGAAATCCAAACATATTTAATGTCTTCTTCTAAAAACTACAAACAATTGTTATCATCAAACGATTGTAAGAATTACAATTTTACATAGAAATTCTATCGTAAAACTTTCGACAAAGGTACGTCATTAAAATGACTAAACTAAACTATACTCTAAAAATACATTTTGTCAGGGATTTACAATAAATTACAAGACTGAGAGAATTGATACCCCAACATAGAATATGTAACTATCTTAAGACCAGGCCCAGTAATGATAAGTTTTCTATTTTTTTTTTAAATAAAGAATATATCAATCATCTCCTTACTTTTTGCAACATTTTCTTCAGTTTTCTTTTTGTAGATAACAACACTGTTGTAATTAATTTTCTATTTTGCTTCATTTCAATTTTTAGATAAAAGAAATATTACCAAAAATTCTTATAAAAGTTAGGTTAAGACAAAAAAAACCATCCACCCGTTTCACACCCACCTCACTACTTCTGACATGGCCTCTTCTGAAATTTCAGAAGTTGTCTCACTGTCAGACTGCAAGTTAGTAGAATTTTTCATAGGAGTGTATATGCATCGTTGTCAGATGTATGTATGTGTTTTACTTCCAAAAGTGTGCATGGACTATGAAAAATCGCCACTGCAGCATTTTGTGTCTGTTCTTCTCGCCAAGGTACGCTAGTAGAAGTGCCAGGAAGCATCGTCTGACTGGTTATTGCTACGTTGAGTACACCTTCTGTTATATTAGGATAAGTGCCGTCCTGCTCAGTAATTGAAATATGACTTGCTTCTTCTTCCGGCCTGTCAATTACCATGCTAGCAAGAAAGTCAACGACAATAAATAAATCCCTATCGAAAGGACATATCCCTGCAACTTTAAAACCTTCAACGGCATTAGGCATATTTGCAGCCCTCATATAAGCAGCCTTGAACAAAGTGGCTTTCTGGTAGATTGTTATAGATCTTCCAGGAAGATTTATCATGCATTTTTTTACAAGAAACCAATGTTGAAGTATCAGTCATATGGCCAATAAATTATTTCATTTCATTACACTCACTTGCAAAATATTTGTTCAGTATTAAAAAAAAACAATGATCTAGTGGTTGCATCTTATGCGTGCTATGAGGTGAAATAGTAATGACATGAATTTGAATGAAATTTTTTCTACAAAAGTTAACTGCAGCAAGATTAGTGTAAACCAAATAATTATCCAAAACTAATAACACCTGACAAGTCTTTGTAGCAATGCCGTAGATTTGAAAAAATAATTTTTCTTTAAACTGAAAATATGTTTGTGTTAGCCACAATTAGCAGCAATAATATATATTAGTAAATGGCTATATTCTTTTGAGTAATTATCAATTGATCAAAGTGAATAAAGTGAAACTGATAACTTCATGTTCTTTTGAATATGCATTTACTTGTCATTGGGTTGAAGTGATCATGATTACTTCAAGTGATCGAAGTGAAAGTGATAATGACTCAAAAGAATAGCCCTTTTATAAAAAATGATAAAATAAAGGATAAATAATAATAAAGAAAATGTTGAATATAACTTTTCCCATACGAGAGGGGTGCCTAGGTTTTTGCAAACAGATATTCCTGGTTATAAGGTATGTTTTCTTCTCCTTCTTCTTTCCTTAGTTCAGGTTAGTTCAGGTTAGTTTTTTATTCGTTTCCTCCCCCTATTCAGGCCTTAAATTGTCGCTCCATCTTTTTGAGCTCGCTTTACACTTCTGCGACCTTGCGTTATTTCTCACGTGCCACCCTAACTATTCAGGAGTCACCCGTGAGACTAATGTGGTTGTTCCATTCTACCCTTCTCTTAGATATCCAGTCGTTTACATAATCCACTTCATACAGTTCTCTGATATTCTCACTTCGCTCTCCGTTCATTAGCGTTTTTGTAGCTATCTTCCGTAGTACCTTCATTTTTTCCATCATTTACTGAGCTTTTGTTGTGTCAGGTCGTGTTTCTGCAGTGTATGCCATTATTGGCCTAATCGTGGTCTGATAGATTCTGGCCTTCGTTTCCACTCTGATATGTTTTTTTTTCCAAATGGTGCTATTTAGGCATGCTGATATCCTAGCTGCTTTATTAGTTTGTTCTCAAACCTCTATATCGATATCTCCGTAGCCGGATATTTCTATTCTTAGATACTTAAATTTCATCTCCTGTTGAATTATTTTCCAGTCAACCATAAACTTAAATCTTATCGGCGATTTTGAGGTGGTCATGCATTTTGTCTTAGAAGCAGATATGATCATATTAACAGATTTTGCTGTTCGGTTAAATACTTATTGTAGTCTTTATAGGTCGTCTTCATTTTCTGCCACCAATACAGCGTAACATTGGATTTTAATCTCGTGGTTACCCATTCTGTATGCTCTCAATTTGTGTACTCTCATTATTATCTGATCCATGATAACATTAAAGAAAAGCGGGCTTAAGGAATCCCCTTGTCTAATTCCTCTACCAACTGGAATCAGATCTGTCAGTTCTCCGTTGATTCTGGCTTGAACTTGGTTGTCAGAATATATATTTGCGATAGTTTTAATTAGGTTGTGTGGGATTGCCTTTCATAGATGGATTGTAAAATATCTCTAAGCTGGACGCGTTAGAAGGCTTTTTCCAAGTCTATAAAATATATATATATATATATATATATATATATATATATATATATATATATATATATATATATATATATATATATAGATGCTGGACCTGTTGTATTAGATTGATTTCTCTATTATTTGTCTTCACACAAAAACCGCATTGATGGATGACCTACCCAATCTGAATCCTTGTTGTTCATCTGGTAGAGTGATTAAGCGATTAATTTTGTCTGTTATGATCTTCGTTGTTAGTTTTAGGATTGTATTAAGCAGATTTATTTCTGTGTAGTTCGTTGGCAGGTTTTTGCCGCCCCTTTGAAACATAAGGATTGCAGTACTGGTTCGCCAATCATCTCGGATTTTATGATGGAAAAAAAATTTATGGATTAGAATTGTTAGTTGTGTTACAAGACTCTGTTTACCATATTTGAGCAGTTCATTTGTAACGTCGTCTGTACCAGGGCTTTTTCTGTTTTTTCAGTTTGGAGAGTCGTACGTCGAGTGCTTCTATTTCTATAATCTCGTTGGTCGTTGGTCGCTTCATATAAATCTGTGAAATATTCAATCCATATTTATTTAATTAATTAATTTGTTTCACTAAGCTCTCTTACTTCTTTTCGTTTATTTTTGACTAATCGCTACATTTTCTCTTGAAATCCATAAAAATCATTTTCCATTTGTTTCGAGAAATCCTCCCAGGTTTTATTCTTTATTTGCCCAACTAACAGTGATGTTTCGTTGCGAACTATTTTGTATCGTTCATCCGATTCTGTGGTCCTCAGTGTTTTATATTTTAGATATGCTAATTTTTTTTAGCATTTTTTCTTAACTTTTTGAGAGAATCATGGAGTTTTGTTTGGTTTAATTTTGGATTTGTTGTTAATTCTAGTACCTAGTGCTCCTTTAGCAGCTTCCTTAATGATGTTCTTTAATGTCTTTCTCCCCATTTATTCGGTTTCATCGAATTTTTCTTTTAGTCTTTTTTGATACAGCTGCTTTATTGATAGATCCCTTACTGACTCAATGTTTATTTTTTCTGTTTTCGTTATTGGTTTTCTTTCTTTTTGCCATGTTATGTTGGTTTTTCCTAGTAGCATACTGTGGTCGCTAGCCGAGTGTAATGTTCTGATGTTGAAGATGTGACTTGGTGATCTATTGTTGATGCGAACCCTCTGGTGTTTGAGAAGGTCAATTTATACTGATATTTGTGGCCGAAGAAAGTATTGTTGATTCGCAATTCATTTTCCGAATCAGGTATGTTTTGTTTTGTTTTTCATAATTAAATTTTGCTTTTTTATAGGTAAAAACATCTGAAGAAAACCCATCCAGAACTTCTCCAGATCTTTTTCCGAAAAATCGCAAGAGCACAGATGGGAATTTCTTGAAAGTTTTTGGAGCGTTTCTTATAGTTGTGGTAAGTTCTGCTATTTGTAAAACTAAATATTCCGATGATAAACTCTAGGAAACATTTTAAATTTACTTTAGAAAAAAAATGTTTATCCTATATTTTTAAAAAAAGGAAAACTTACTGTTTACTATATTAAAAATATATCCAAACAAAAAAGTTTCTTTCTGATAATAGTTCCGAGTACTGTGCGTTATCAACTACGAACATATCAAAGACAGTTTTGCGACATATTTATCTTAATTTGTATAGAAATAATAAAAGGACTGAAAACAAATTATTAATCTCATCCAAGCTATATGTTGCAGAAAATCTGGTATTATGGGTAGAGCAAGATAGAAAGAGACAACCGAGAAAAACAAGTCATTTCATTTTATGAATACAAACTTTCTTTTGACTTCAATCAAAACATTATGTTACGATTTCGTCTCCTAAAATCGTTCACTGTGTTCGCAGAATAAAACACAACACCTGTCACTAATATTTGCAATACTTCTATTAATACCTCTCTCTTATTACTACTACTTAATCTTCAATATTTAAAAACCACTAAACAACTCTTAACTATACAATTATACGACTAACTCTCAACTAACTATACTACGCTAATCACATCTCTATTTATATACCTATGGAAAGTCCTAAATAAATCTAGAGCATAAAAGTTGAGATCAATCTAGAAAGATGAGTCATTGAAACATTATTCCATTTAGCACATTATAATAAAGATGAGTCATCGCGTCAGAATATTTGTATATACGAGGGCGTATCAATAAGTTCGTAATATTTATTTTATTGACAGTCATCTTTCAGAGTGTTATTTACATTGTGTTTTTGAGAAATTTTGATCATTCAAGTGAATTCAAAACAGAAGATTGTTATATGTGAAAGCTATTAATTATTGTTTTATAATTTATTACCGGTAAGTATGAATTATTTTTATTAAAAACCTAAACCTAGACGTATCTTCTTCTTTTTTCTTTAGGTGCCATGTCCGTATTCAAACGTTGGTGGTCATCATGTTTACAATTTCCTGAAATCTTTCTCTATCAGCTGCAGCGCGAAATAGTTCCTCCACCGTGCAATCACACCACTGCCTGATGTTACGTAGCCATGAAAGCTTCTTTCGGCCTATCCAACTTTTTCCTTTCACTTTTCCTTGTATTATAAGGCGAAGTAGATGGTATTTAGGTCCTCTAATTATGTGGCCGAAGTATTCTGTTTTCCTCCTCTTTATAATGTTCAAGAGCAGTCGATCTGTGTCCATCATTCTGAGAACATCCTCATTGGAAGTGTGCAAAACCCATGATATTTTTAGGATTCGACGATAGCACCACAATTCGAAAGCTTCCAGTTTGTTTAGCGTTGTGGTTTTTAGTGTCCATGTCTCGTAACCATATAACAGAATAGACCATACATAGCATCTCACGACCCTCTTACGAATATGCATTGACAGGTTCCTGTTGCATAGAACTGGTTTCTATGTCATAAAGGCCTTACGCGATATTTCGGTCCTAGCTATTATCTCTTCATCTGAGTCCCCATTCACATTCAACCAACTGCCAAGGTATCTGAAATGGTTTACACGCTCTATCCTCTCTTCATCGAGCCAAAGTTGACATTTATCTACATTAATCTTTCCAACAGGCATCCACTTTGTTTTTGAGATGTTGATTTTAAGGCTTCTTCGGCGCTCGCCTCATTGACTAGATTTACTAATGTTTGTAGATCCTCGATGCTTTCTGCAAGAATGGCCGTATCATCAGCAAATTTAATATTGTTGATTACTCTCCACCCAGTCTCACTCCCTCTTTTCTGTCATCCAAAGCCTCCCTAAAAATTTCTTCAGACTATACATTAAAAAGACGGGTGACAAAACGCAACCCTGTCTTACTCCACGTTTGATGGGTAGGCTTTGAGTATGTTTTCAATTTGGATAGAGGCTACTTGATTGTAATATAGATGTTTTAGCAGTCTTATATCGCTGCTGCTTGTAGACATACGAAAAGTGTATCGTGTTGTACTCGGTCGAATGCCTTTTCAAAGTCGATGAAACAGACGTAGATGTTCTTTCGGAACTCACAACTTTTTTGTAGGAGAACGCGCATACAAAATAGTGCTTCTCTGGTTCCTAGACCATTTCTAAATCCAAATTGCTCATCACTCACTCTACTTTCGGTTTTGTAGAATTCGTAGAAGTATCTTAAGTATGTGGCTCATTAGACTAATCAGTCTAAAGTTGCTGCATTTGGTGGGTCTACTTTTCTTTGGTAGTGTGATAAACAGCGATTCTAACCAATCATCTGGTATTATTCCTTCGTTAAAAATTTTATTAAAGAAAGTGGTTAAGTAGGAAATAGTTTCCTCATCCAGAAGTTTAAGCAGCTCAGCAGGGTTTGATCTGGTCCAGGTGCCTTATTATTTTTGGCTTGCTGTATTGCTTTTCTGACTTCTGATTTCAATATACTGGGGCCCCTGTCTATCTCGCTGCCGCATATAGTATGTGTATGTGCAGCGTTTTCTCGAGTAGCATCGTCAAAAAGGTCACTGATATATCTCTCCCATTCTCTGCACTGTTGTTCGTGATTACAGATTTTTCCATCGGCGTCTTTAAGTAAATGAGCATTTTTTGGTGTTCTAATTCCGGAGGTATATTTAAGTTTCCTGTGGAGATTGAAATTGTCGTATTTTTTTTGGAGGTTCTCTATTTCTTTACAGGAATTTTCAAGCCAAAGTTCTTTGGCTTGCTTAATTTTCCTTTTTATGAGTTATTGACTTCACTGTATTTGTTAGTATCTCCATTTTTATACCTCCGTCGTACCTCTATCAGGTCAATAATTTCCTGTGTCATCCACTCATTTTTTGCCTTTCTTTTAGGTGTTTTCAGAGACTCTTTCACTTCTTTTAAAATCGAGTTTTAAATATCGTACCAACATTCGGTAATGGTTCTGTTTTCGTTTGGTATTTTCGATATTTTGTGTATTTCATTATTTATTTGCTGCGATATGTGTTCACGTGTTTGAGGATTTCTGAGGGGGTTGAGGAATATCCTGTTTTATTTAGATGGCTTTGTTAATTTTTTTAATTTAATTTGTATTTTGGAGCAGAGTAAATTATGGTTTGAGTTTATATCAGCACGTATAAATATTTTTAATTTTCAAATCTGTTGTCGGTGTCTAAATGCCCGACACACACATATAATTTTAAAATGTTTTTCGCACTACTTTATTCAATGATAATAATCGTGCATTTAAAATTGAAATAAAGTAATGAGATTCGATTTGTCTTTTGGATAATGGGTGGTGACATTCTTCACAGGCAAGGACAACAGCTTGTGTTTAATTTGTGTGAGTATTTCGAGTTGGAGGAGAGAAACAGTGTTCTGTGAAACCAGTTTCATCTGTCCGCAAGGAAAAAAATAATTTTATTTTTGGAAATAAACGTTTTCAATTAATTTCAATTTCATTATTTTTAGACAGTAAATACTGTCTTTAAAGTTTCAAGGAAAACCCTATATTTCATGTGAAAAAGGAAAGAAAAGAATCCAATTATTTCCTCTCCTGGAAAAAGTAGACCTTGTCGAAAAGAAGAAACCACAGATGTTCCCGAAAGATCAAAAATGGAAGTTTGCAATACACTCTATAATCTGTACTAAGAAAGTAAGAGTATAATCTCTGTTATAACATAAGCCAACCTTCAAAGTAGTATCCTTGGTCTGGATTTAATAATCTTAATTCAACTCTGTCCCTTTGCAGAAATCATCGATCGCAATGAACGAAGTAGACATATGTAATGTCGTAGAAGCACTGTATAGAGAAAACCAAGCGGTTGTTAAGGTCAGAAATCAAACTTTTGAGGCTTTCTCATAAACAAAATGGGTTAAACAGGGCTCCTGTCTTTCTCCAACCGTGTTTAAAATTTATCTTTGTAGCGCTTTAAAACAATGGATAAGAAAATGTAGTCCCATGGGGATATGGATAGACGACACTCACTTGTATACAATCCTCTTTGCAGATGATGAGGTAGTTATTGCAGAAAACAAGACATGACTTACATAATAAAGAAAATCATAGAAAAATTCACTAAACGGGGTTTAGAGATAAACATAAACATAGAAAAGACACAAATACATGAGTATAAGAGGCATAGGATAAGACATCGAAACAGAAAGCGGAATAATAAAAAATGTTAGACAATACGAATACCTAGGAGTTAAAATAGATAAAGACGGGAAATATAATAAAGATATGCTCAAGAAGGCGGAAGAAGGAAAAAATATGATTAAAGCACTACATCCAATCCTGTGGAGTAAGAACCTAACAAAGAAAACAAAAAGAAGGATATATTAGGCTATGATTCAGCTAATACTGACGTATCAGAACTGTGGGTTAAAGGTCAGAAGTGTGGGCCACAGATAAAAATATGTCACAAAAACCTCTTTCAACCGAAATGATATACTGGAGAGGATGTTCCGGTTTAACTTTATTTGATCATATAAGAAATGAGATATCACCAGAGAAATAATGGAAGTTAAAAATACGATAATGGACGATATAACTGAAAAGCAGTTAAAATAGTATGGACACCTGCAACGAATGAGTGAAGAAAAGATAGCATTAAAGTTGTAGATCTGGACACCAGTAGAAAGAAATAAACGAGGAAGTCCACGGAAAAAATGGATTTCAAACATCCTTACCAAAATGGAAAGTAGAGAACTTCACAAAGGAGACTGGAACAATATGAAACGATGGCGTCTGAGATACAAGAGGCGATATTACGTTGCAAAAACTCGCCACACACGTATTACTCTAAAAACCTTAAATACTGAATTCGCCGACAAAGATATTGTGTCTCTGAATAAATCGCATTTCAGTATTTTGCATTAAGAGCTGAGATTCAAATACAAAAGAGCTGACAACAGAATAACATTAATTGAAACAATATGCGTTGCTTTTGCAAGAACTCGTTTTCTTCGAAAGTATATGGAAAATCTCAATAGTTCTTATCCAAAATTTGTTTTGTTAGACGAACGGTGAAATGTGCATTTTTTATTGTTTACTCTTGGTTTGATATGTTATTGCTTTATTTCCGAGTCTTTTCCAAGGTTTTAAAATTTTTATTACATAAAATTGTTTATTGTAATTTGATGTTTATTTTTGGATTTACAGATGTATTTCTTGTTCACTGTAGTATTTGGGCATTTGACTCTTATGTACTTAGATAACAAATGAATAAGTACATTTTTGCTTTTTTTGAGAATTATTTTATTCGCACTTTTATCTTAAATTTCTGTGAAATTCACATATATTCTTTTCTTTCACAGATTGTCCCGCCTTTATGTGGTCTCTGCTGAACAATAATATTTTTAATTAATAAATCTAGGTTAGTTCAGGGTAGTTTTGGTTTCTCAAACTAACAAAAATATTATGCGAAAACTATTGAAAAAATTAATTATACGCAATATGTTTTTCTATCGTTTATTTATAATTGAATAAACAGCGATTTAAGCAATAACCAATTAACAAATAAGCCGGTTTTGAAATTCTTTTTTTTTAATTTTGTAGGTATTTCTAAGACGGATAACTTTTGTTTGAAACTTTTTTCTAAAAAGCAATACCTTTTTCTACAACTCAAAAAAACTCTTTATTCACATCTTAATTGTTTAATAAAAAGTTATGCCAAAAAAAAAATTGAAGCCTAAGAAACCATGAATTACCATCATCATCCTGAATATCCTCCCGCCGGTTCATATCTAGAAACACTAAATTTTAAAAATATTATTCGGCCTATACGCCGGAGTGGTGACGAAATTATTAAAAATAATTGCAACCAACGCACTAACGAGCATTTGGCCTCAAAAACCGGACAAAAAGGAAAAATGCAAACTATACAAGTAATCATCGAAATTATTTTTTTTGTATACCTGAGTAACCGTACTATCATAAAAATATGATAAAGTGGCCCCTCCACGCAGCTACGCTCCGCACAGTTAATTGCAATCTAAGCTTCGTTCAATACGCACGCATTCGTTCTGGATAGATTTTTTTTATACTTGTGTTTGGTGTTTGGTATTTTGTAAAGTGAATATTAAAAAAATTTTTTTGTGATGGAATCTGAAGAATAAGTTATGTATTTAATTTTAATATATATTATTTAAAAATATAATGACTTTTTAGTATTTTTATGGACCTAAAACAATATGCAAGAAAATTTTCTATTTTTTTTTTTTTAACTAATTAGTGTTTTTGAAAATGTTCCGATGTTTCTACCTCTTAAAAAAACCGCTTGAGCTCCACGGTTTTTTTTTTGCAATAATTTTGGTTATTTTTTACTTACATACATATTTTTTTCCTATAGGTACAAATTTGACATCAAGATATGTAGTAGGAGGTATATTGTAAAACGATATACATGCTTTTTGATCAAAGCACATCCAGCACACTTGAAGATAAGGTATCATTTATGGAACATAAGCTTTGCGAAATGATGAAATGTCTCCAAAATGAGTATCATAACTTAAGTCATGATTTAAAACATTTTAATAGTGATTTGAAGAAAAGATGGATATCATCTAACTATATTGAAGAAAGATTTTTGAAAAAAAAAACGAGAAATATCTTAATACATCAATACCAGTACATAACTGGGCCACGAATTCTTCGGGACGCCCAAGGAAGCATTTCCAAGAATTAGTAAACGACGAAATACAAAAGAACTCCGCAAACAGGTACCTGTTGAGGAGTTTACCTATGCAGCCAGCGTAAGTCAACGAATGTCTGGAAATGCCGCGGCCTCTAAACTTATAATAGATGCAACTTCAACACCAACAAGAGCCAAACTTTACAGGAAGGTAATAAATACTGCTCAGAAACCGAAAGTAAAAAATTACACACCTAAACAAGCTTTTCAAATCTTTGTTGAAGATGATTTTACAAGGAGGCAGTGAGAGTTGTTACACGATTCCAATAAGGGTATATTTCCTTGGTATACTCTAATTAGAGAAGTAAAGAAACTCTGCTATCCAAAACCAAAATCAATCCGAGTTACGGAGACGAGTGTTGAAGTTGTGCTTCAGGGCCTACTTGATCACACAGTAAAGAGACTTTGTTTTTATCTTGAGATTGATTTTTTATGAGAAAACGTACAATTACCCTAAGTCAACATATAAAACGATACCCATTACATTTTTTTAATATTACTCCCCTCCCTTCCCCACCCTAAGTCAGCGCCCCTTCACCCGATTGGTAAAGTAATATCAGATATGAAATCGGAGCACCTAAAAACATATAAAACGATAACCATTACGTTTTTTTAATATTACTCCCCTCCCCCTCCTCACCTTAAGTCAGCCCCCCTTTACCCGATTAGTAAAATAATGCCAGAAATCAACTTAGCGCCCTTAAAAATCCCCGGATACTGATTTTGACACATCTAGAATCAAAAACAATGACGTTATTAATTTTGTCCGGTTTTTGAGGCCAAATGCTCGTTAGTGCAGCGGTACAATATTATAATTATATTTAAACGTCGGGCTCCACTTTTCCTTAAATTCCCCTAATTATTAGCTGAGAGTTTGGAGTTATTCAACACTTTTTTTATAAGTCAATAAGTGAATATGTATTTTTTAGTTCTGTCTTACTGGATATTGCATATATTTTGGAGACATTGACCGAATATTTTACGGACAAGACATATGTGGAACTCCTTGTGGAAAAGAACGCGAAGCTAATCCAGATGTGTCAGTACAGAACTGTAATAGACAGTTTCCTCAACAGGTGGGGTAAGTATTATGTTTGAATACGTGGGCCGAGGGGACTCTTCCACACTTCTTTTTTTAAATTTTTTAACAAATTTAAGTTTTTAGTTTTGACTAAGACCGTTATATAACCATTAACTTCAAATTAATCATAACACACAGTATTACTTCCTTTACAACTCAAATATGTTTGATACGGAAATTCTTTACTTTATTATTTAGAAACATAGCTTCATCAGTAAACAAAATAAATCTGGTAAAGTTTTAGAAAACATTGATATGGAAGTCACTCCAACTTGAACCGTTATAGATCTGGTGCTTTTTACTGAAGCGGTGTAGAAAGTTTCTAAAATTTCTTTCGTAATTTCCAAACCTGCCTGCGTGTAAGCGAGAAGTTGCGGGTGCATTTTGTCGGTACTACCTGTAGATTAAAATCAAGTCTATAAGTTCACTGTTTCCATAAATGCGTGCGAATACTCAATAAAGAAATACAAACACTACACACTTACTACTCATAGTCCGAGGGCCTAGTAGGTTTTTGTAGCCGATAAAGAGACAGCTTCATCATTTTGTAATAATTTCACAAGGCATTTTTTTCTATTTTTCAAGTGAATAACTTTTGATTATGTAAATATTTTCGACTTCCGCGCTTAGAAAGTGGATAGTTCAAATCAAGAACTACAAGTTGGGATTATTTGCAACGAGAAAATGTAATGTTTTTATTGTTGCTTAACGTCATAAACAAATAGCGATTCATCAATTATAACGTACGTGCCGTCGTGTATGAAGGGAAGTGGAAGTCTACCTACAGGCGCTAACCTGATCCACAAAATCAATTATATCTTTCTCTAATCATTGCTTAGTACTTTAAATACATTTTATTAAATATTTGTTTTTATTTATTAACTTTAAGCATCTAATAATAAAATAAACAAAATATTAGCATAAGGAACTATTTTTGTAAACGGATGGGTTGATGTCTGTTCTGCATAATAATTACAATCCCTTTTTAAATTATGGAATAATAAATAAAATACTATATCTTACTGTAGTAAGTGTACTGTGCACATTTATTAACAGCACATCACTTAGAGATTATTTTTATGCTGAGATTCGGAGATTAGAACAATATGATCTCAGTAATGTCTTCGCAAGCTAATAACTAATCAGGCTGCAATGTAACAGCATTTGATCATAGACTCCTGAAAACGGAATATCTCGGGTAGCGTTGGCCATTCCGTCTACAATCATACTGCTGTCCCATATTAATAGCTATATTAAATCCTACAAATAATTATCACAAAGACAAAGGCTTCCTGGAAGTCCGGTCGCTCATTTTCGCCCTTGCAGTTTTAGTTCCACACAATTAAAGGTTATTGAAGCTTACTACAACCATAACTCAGGACTTCAGGACTTAGGCAAGGCTTCAAACTAACTCGTCAGATGACAGCTCTTGTTTGAAGCTCTCACAACAGTACGTCCGCGAGTTTAATCGCGTGAAGGTTTTTAATAAATTAAACAAAACAAGTTTCTCAAAACACTTAAGCCTATTAACAAAAATAACTAGGAAACGGAATTATTTACAATGAGAAACTTAAAATTAGTAATGAATAACAATATCAAGATACTAAAATAATTGCTCCCGTTTGCAGTTCTATTAGTAAAAATGTAAAACCCAATTTAGTAGATAAAACGTATAAATAGCTTTCTAAAATATTAAACAGAAAAAAGAATAGAAACGTGAAAAAACAGCTATTTATATTAATTAAACAAACAGTATTAAAGTCGCCCCTTTTACCCAGTGAAATAAAAACAGGATATTTCTTTAAATTCCCCAAAAGAAATAACAAAAAAAGAAAACAAAGGAAACCTTCATTCCCGCCGAATATACACGACACGTAATTTTCTATGACCTATTCCCAACATCGTGTCGCACTTAACGAATTCTAGACCGTAACTTCGGACTTCTGACAGAGTTTTTAAAATTCCACACCACACTAATTTCTTGTAAAAGAAAAATAAAAAAAATATCCTCATGATAAAAACGATGTTAATTGTATAAGTGAAATGCTAGACAGAATTATGTATGTAAATTCAAAATAAAATATTCTCACCGAATAGAATTTATTACACAAATAATAATCGCTCCGGGTTAATCTAATTAACCTTTGACTCTATAAATTTTCTACGTCATTCAAAAATAAACGCTGTAAAATATAACAGTAACCATGATGGCAATAAAAATCCAAAAATAAAATGTCCCTTCTGTCAGCTTACACTACAGGTAAAAATTAAAATTTTTTGTGCTTATAGGATATTGTTACGAATCTATTAAATTTTATAACTCTTTCCAATACAAAGGAAATAAATATTTGCATGCAACTAACCTTTGTTGCTAAAAACATAATATAACAGCTAGAAATAAACTGTAAAACAACACAAAAAAATATTCAACTATAAATAGATAAAAAATTACCTATAACAAATACACAATTATATGCTAATAGACGCCCTGTTAAACTCTCAATTAACACCTGAAAGATACTCAAAACAACGATATAAATTATCCATCTTCGTACGATTTTCTCCTATTTAGGCTACACCAACACTGCTCATGTAAAGAAGAAAAACAAACACTACGACCTGTAAACCCTCTTCGTTTTTGAAAGAAAAATAAATAAAACTAATAAAACTGAACTCCAGTCTCTGCATCAACAAACAAAATTGTCCCTAAAATCTGCTAACCATATAAAATAAAATTAACAATCAAGTTAAAACAAAACTTTGCTGAATACAAATGCTGCCTCCTTTTATGATAGTAGAAGGATCCTTAAAAATTCTTGAAAAAAGTTTTAGCTTAATATTTGACATATCAAAAGCTGAAAATAAAATATTTCTAAATCGCTATTATTATTCAATCTGCATAAATTCATAATTAAACAGATATAAGTTTAAACCTCTCATCATACGTTTATAAAATAAAACAAAAATTCAACATCCTATATATGTAAACTACTAGTCAGAACAATTTTCTTCCTTCTCTTTTCTAATTTAATCCGTTAGAATAATTAATAATTGTCCTTTAAGATAAACATTTCTTGGGATATAGAAGTTTTTCTAAGACCCCTCGCTAAAATAAACAATATAAATACAACGATCCTTAAGTTAACTTACACTTCTCGGTCCTGATTGTAAATCTTAACACTACACAAAACAAGCACAAATGTGGAAGAAATAAATTGTTGTCACTACAATACTACATTAACGTGGCTCTACACTAATCACGGAGCTACAATCTAAAGTAGCATTAGTCTCAAACTACTTAAAAGCGTGACACTTGTTGTAGTGGTCTCTTTCCGGAATTAATAAAACCTAATCATAACTATTTTTTAACCCTTTTAACATTAAAATAAATTAATATTTTATCTGCAAAGTTACTAGGTATTTCTTGTATTCTCAATAAAAATAATTAAACGCCAAAATATTTGTCAAAGCAAATGTATTTTATTTCTAATAATATCTAGTTTTAGCCCGAATATTTTAAACAAAATAAGCAACAATTATACTTTAATAAAATTATAATGGTAACAATTATTTCACAAAAAGTGACAAAAGCAATTAGTATGCAGATACGTGCAACTGATGTCCTGAATCTCTTGTGGTTTTGTGCCTTTATCTCCTGAAAACCATAAATTTTCTAACAACTTTCTAACGAAGATTTTATATACTCTTCCTTGAAATACTAACTTTTAATTAAACTGAAATAAAGAAAAGAAAATTCGATTAATAAAATTCTGAAGAGCTATAAATTTGCTAAACATGAATATTTCAAAACAACAAAAAATTTTTTTTTTCAGGTCAAAATTACTGATTAATAGAAAATAGCTACTACGCGTTGGTTCTTTTTGTTAAAATATCAATTTTGCAACTACACAAATTTTATTTATTAATTTCTTTAAAGCAAAAATGAATTTTTATTAATATCCCACTGCTGCCACCAAATTTTATGGGACAGCAGTATGATTGCAGACGGAACGGCCAACGCTACCTAAAATATTCCGTTTGCAGGAGTGTATGATCAAATGCTGTCACAGGAACTTATTAATGACGATGCCTGTACTTTCATTTAGGCGTGCTGTTGAGTTTTATATTCGAAATAAACGAGTTGTTGAGGGTAACAATATGAATCAATCCAAAATATTTTTTTTTAACATTGAAAATTTGCATCGAGGCATTGTATTTTTCGCTTGGATCGAACAGCCAAAGAAGGTAAAATTATTTTATAACAAATTTTATGCATATCATTCCAGACATCAAACATTTTATTTACTTTTAAACAACTTTAAGTAAATATTAAATTCGATTTAAGATGTGATTATTGAATACAATTGATGTAATCTTTAGATTTGTTCAAGTATTACAGGACCAATAAAAAGCTTTAGGTAGTTAATGGATAAAAATGAAAATTTAAAAAGAGAAAATAGTGATTTAAGACAATATTGAGGAAGGTAAAAAGTTAAGCCTAGTCAAGAATCAACATTAATGCAATTATCAGCGAGGCGCTCTAATAGTTATATGATAAGAAAGGAAATTATCATATATATATATATATATATATATATATATATATATATATATATATATATATATATATATATATATATATATATATATATCCTAATATGCATTATACAAAACGCAATACGTTTTGAGATATATTTCAATTTTCAATTTTTTTTAATAGCCTTTAATCTCTAAAAATTAAACTTTTCAAATATGTAATTTAACTTTGTATAACTATTTTGCTGAAATACTTGACCAATACTATGGTCTGTCAAATAGAGCAAAAAAAAAAATTGTGAAGGGATTTCGATTCTGTGAAAAATTTGAAGAAAAACTGACTTTTGAAGAAAAAAATCGAAATATCTCAAAAACTATTGCGTTTTGTATTTTAGGGTCAAATTTACTCCTTACCACTTGTATTATCAGATCCCCAAAGGAATGTATTTAATTATCAATAACCCTACATATAATTTTATATATATATATATATATATATATATATATATATATATATATATATATATATATATATATATATTACAATATATTAGCATAAGGAACTTCAGTTATTATAACTATTTTTGAAGGTGTTGGTCTGCTGCTTCAGTTTCTTTTTCATTTTAATACTTTCCATATATTTTCTTTCATACAATATAAAGTAAATGTGATTTTTATATAATCGGGAAGCTATATATAATTGTGCAGTACTTGCCCCTGATTCCATCTCATGTAGCTGATAATTTCCTTTTCTATCATATAACTATTAGAGCGCCTCGCTGATAATTGGCATGATGTTGATTATATATATATATATATATATATATATATATATATATATATATATATATATATATATGTATATATATATATATAATATATATATTAAAACGTCTTTAAAGTATAAATGTAACGATCACCAGAAGCTAAATTGGATTATATGCACTAGGTGAGCGCCTGTAAGTAGACCTCTACTTCCCTTCATACACGTACATTACAATTGATACGACTCCATTTGTTTATAACGTTAAAAAGTAATAAAAACGTTACATTTTTGTATTGCGACTAATCCCAGCTTGTAGTTCTTGACTTGAATGATCAATTGCTCGGCGCAAATTTGAAAATATGTATTTAATCTAAAGTTATTCATGTTAAAAATCATGGTTCTTGGGTTTAAACCATGTTAAATTAGAAATAATATCCGATGTTTCGTTTACGATTGCACGTGGTACCTTCAGGGATCTTTACTCCATAAGATTAGAACACTGAATAACTATCGAGGAACAACAGCTTGGTATTTATACCCAACTGGTACTCAGTCGACCGTTATCCAGCGATACAATCAATTTTCACACGTGGCGTAGACTGTAACCTGCATCTCCATTAATGTTATTTAGATATTTATAAATTTTGATTGATTCTATAATTTTACGGCTAAAGAAACCATATACTGATGCTGGTACCTTAGTTTCTTTTACATTAAATATGTATGCTGGGGTTCAACTACTACAGATTGTACAAATTTTTTCTTTTTGATATATTTTCCATGTTTTTTAAGCCTAGTGGATATAGACCGTCCTATTTCACCCACATACACTTTACCACAAGAGCAAGGTATCTTATAAACATCTTCTATTGGGCATATTACGAAATAAAAAATTTCCTGGATCATCTAAACCAACAATACCCTAACATAAAATTCACTATGGAAACTGAATCAAGGGGTGCCTTTCCCTTTCTCGACATATTAGTACAAAGGAAAGATAATGACAAATTAGGACATCCTGTATACAGAAAATGCAACTTCATACCATCTATACGTTTTATTAATAAATATAAAAATCCAACTTTTCAACAAAATATCATAAATGTACCATCTATGGACAGTGTTGTTTTGCCTTACATATACAGAACAATCGACAAGATTGCCAGATTGCTCCGAAAATCAAACATTCGGACAATTTTTAACACACGTAAGAAAATTGGACAATGTTTGAAATTACCGGAAAACGCAATACCATTACAAACAGAAGGCATTTATAAGATATCTTGCTCATGTGGTAAAGTGTATGTGGGTGAAACAAGACGGTCTGTATCCATTAAGTTTAAGAAATATAAAAGATGTATTAAAAAGAAACAAATTGTACAAACTGCATTAGCTGAACACCAGCACTACTCAGGTTACACCTTTATTGTAAAAGAAACTAAGGTGCTAGTGTGACAGAATTTGATCATAGACTCCTGCCAATGACATATTGAGGTAGCGTTAGCCAGTCTGTCTATAACCAAATTGTTGCCACACATTAATTTGCAACTATTTTAATAACCTATAATTAAATTTCACAGTAACAAAGACACTCTGGAAGTTTGGTCATTCAACTTCTCTCTTGTAGCTTTAGTACCAAACAACTATGGTTATTTAAGCTTACCAAAACCATGACTCAGAACTTCAGGACTCAGGAAAGGCTACTAATTAGTTGGTCAGAAGACATCTCTTGTTTTGTAGGTCTTGCAACAGCGCGCCCGGAAGTTAATTCGCGTGAAGGTTTTATTTAAATTGAATAAAACAAGTTTCTCAAAACACTTAAATCTATTTAACAAAAATAAATAGGAAACGAACTATTTACAGTGAGAAACTTAAACCTAATAACAATTCAAAAAAACTAACAGAATTGCTCTTATTGGCCGATTTAATAATCAAAAATATAAAATCCAATTTAGAAAAAAACACGTATAACTAGCTTACTAAAATATTGAACAGTAAAAGAAATAAAACGCGAAAGAACAGCTATTTATATTACTTAACCGAACCGTATGAAAATCGCGAAATTCCCCACTAAAATAACACACGATAAACCCTTAATTTCCCAAATTAAACAAAGATAACTTTCTTTCCCGACGATTATACCCGTGACGTAATTATTCTACGGCACTGGTACTCACGGTACCGTTCTAACGGCATTCAAATTATGACTGAAATTTACTGTTCCTTAAAAGAGTATCTTCGAATCTTACACCCCCTCGACACCCCTCTGTTTCCCGTTTGTACCTATATTACCCGATGGGACCTTGTAAACGTCAATTTCTTTCCCTTAAAGTTCGATGGTTTCGATCGTTACGTGCTGAGGGCGTTAGCTATTCTATACCGGATGCTTGATTCCCGAATTGGCCTCTGAGCGCCTTAATCCTAATTTTTATTTAAAAGAATAGTAAAACAAACTAACCTACGTCTTCCTATAACGAAAAGAATATATGTTAAAGACTGTAAAAAAACTATTCACTTTTCTTGGCTGTTTTGGGAATAAACATCTTAACTCGTTATTTCTTGTGAATAGAAAAAACACTGATTAATCAAAATTCTTTTTACAAATGACCAAACAATATATTTCTATTATAGTGAGTTTATTTGATCATTCTTTTGTTTCCTAATAATGGGAAAATCGTTCAATATTCTAAGACATTTTAACGGTTTGTGCATATACCATATGTTATAAACCTCCATTATCTTTCGGTTTTATTTACATAACCAAGGCAGGATTACTTAGACAGATTTAGAGGCAATTCTAAGAGAGGGTTTTATTACGTCTTCATAAATTAACTGACTTTATATATTTTTTTAAGAAAACCTTTAAACGACAAAGATAATAAAAGTTAAGTTCAATAACTGATTTATTTTTCCTTTACACTTTCTTGGATAGTGATAAAAAAATATAACTACCCTATTGCCACGAGAAATCTATTCATAGAGTGATTATTTAATTATTCATTTTAACGGAATATAGTTAACATTGAACAGTGTAAAATAATTAATATTTGTTCCATTACACTAGCATCAGTGTCTGGTTTTTCTTAAAGTAAAATTAGAGAATCAATCAAAATTTGTAAATATTCAAATAATATTAATAGAGAGGTTACAGTCTATATCACATGTGAAAATTGATTATAACGCTGGATCACGATTCGCTGAGCGTCCGTTGTGTACAAATTCCCGGGCTGTTGCTTCTAGATGGTAATTCGGTGTTTTAATCTCGTGGAATAAAGATCTCTGAAGATGCCTCGTACAATTGTGGGTGAAACGTAAGATAATAATTCCAATTTGACACGGTTTAAACTCAAAAACCATGATATTCAACTTGACCAGAGCCTTGCAAGCTTTTGTTCTTTATTATACAGGAACGTTTATGAAATGTGTTTTACAACTGAAGTTTTCTTTGGAAGAGGCCTGATCTTTTCTTGATGTTACATAAAAACGCTTATATTTTAACATTAAGTTTTTCCTTAGATGTCACAATTCTCTGAAATATAAGGGAATAACTGATGAAATTGAACTGTACGTTATGGTAAGTACTCACTTATTTTCTTCTTAGTCTTTAAATTATTCTTAAAAAAATTTCATTTTGAGGGGTGTTTAAAAATTATTAGCTATTAAATTACGAGGTTAATTTGATAGAAAATGCACTCAAAACCAATCTCTGTTTTTCTGATACCTAATATTGAGACTACAATATCGGAATGAAATAGTTCGTTTATACAGTGTTTCTCTAAAATGTCTATACAAAACTCCTGAGGTTAAAGTATGAAAATCTACCCACATGGGATGAAATGTTTCAGAAACGTGTCATGCAAGGATCTAAACGTTTCAGAAAGGTTGCATTGAAATATTTCAGAAATGACGTTATGACACATAAATAAATGTTTCTGAAAGGATTCAGTATAGCATGAAAGCTTAATGAAATATTACACTTCAGTATATTTAAAAAAAGGCGAAATAAATTATTACAGATATTTGAAGATTTTAAATTATAAGGGGGAGGCTAGTAAATGATAAATACGTAAAGAGGTAGGGGGAGGTCCCCGAGTACCGGACGCTTAAGAAATGATAAAAATAAAAAAAAATCTTAAGTAGTGTTATTTGTTTATTTAGGTTTAAAGAACTTTCAATTATATGTGTAATCATCACAGACATACAATCAGCCTAAAAAATTACTATAAATGTAGTAGATTTTAAGGAACAACTTGTGCAGCAAAAATAACATTTTCAAAGAGGTCCCTTAATATCGAACAGTGAACTTTTGCTTCATTTTTTAAACTGAAACATGATTTTAACAAAAAGTTCGTAAATATTTCAATTAAAATAGGACAAGTCAACGATTAACAAAGAAATTTATACCTAATATTAATAAACTTTGGCCGTAACTAGTTTTCTATAAAATCACAAAGTTTTAATCGTACAACCTGCAAAAATCACAACTGTAGCTAAATGAGCCTTTTTCAACATCAGCAAATGCTTCATGAGCTCACTGATTGCAAACTTGACAGCAAATTCAATCTTCATCATTATCTTCTTGGGAGATCAAACAAGTTGTTGGATTTTCGGTCACTGATGTTGCAGGAATCGTTGTCTTGAGTGTTGCAGTCGGTTTCTTTGTCCTTTTTATTTTTGTCGGGTCGTTAGTTTGCTTGCCTTCAAGTTGTATTTTAAACACAATAGATTTAGCCTTTATTTTCAAAGGAACGATATTAAGATCTCACTTTTCTCAGCTTTTCGTCCTCGACACTCTGCTCGCTTTGATGTAGCGTTTGGGACTGGTGATAGCTGATGAATCACAGTGATAATACCTTTGCTTGTCGACGGTTGTATCGCAACATGCTCCTTTCCATTGACGTCGAAAATCTCTTGAGGCAGATCCTGGGGTGTTTCCTTTTTTGCGTCATTGCAAACATTTCCTTCAGTAACAGGCTGCATGAGCACATCGGTTACCGCTGATGACAGAAAATATAAATCTGTGTAAATGTTCGGATTTAAAGGCCGAATTCCAGTGCATTGGAATCCAGATTTCGCAATATTCAAACGTGCAACGCGAGTGAAAGCTTGTGTCACCATTGCAGCTACTTCATATTCTGTTATTCTTACACCGGAGTTGGCTCTCATCCATAACCCACATGCCTCATAATATGCATCTTTGAATAATTTCATAAGAACCCTGTCCAGGAGCTGTAGTTTGTAGATTATGTGCGGTGGAGTGCTTAACATATGCAAGTGGTTGTCTTTTCCATAACTTATAACAGCAAGATGACCATCTAAGATTAAAAGCACGGGCTTCTCTTTAGAAGGCTTTGAAAACTATACAAAGTGTTGAAGCCACTTTAAGAAGAACTCAGCGTTCATCCATCCATTTGGCTGTGCCAGGGCTATGCTTTCGAATGGGGCACCAATCATCAACCTTTCATTAACTCTCTGTCTGGGGAAAATAAACAGTGGTGGGATAAAATAGCCGCCAGTACTCATGCAGAACATAACTGTGACATTTTTACCTCTCTCTGCAGAAGTCAACTTGCCAACTTGGCGATTACTTTTGAGTGTCATTACTTTAGCTTGCAGTTATAGATGTCCGATGGGTTAAAATGATATTTTTCACAAATTTTTTTCAAATTGTTACAGAAATGGTCAACTTGTGGTTTATTAAAACCAACAGCTCTCATGAGACTCGTTGTCTCTCGCCTTCTCAAGCTGAGTTCAGGATGATGTTTGATAAAATCATGGTAAAAATGTTTACCAGCACTTTTCTTGACCCTGTTAAATATGTGATTCAGTTTTAACTGTTCCGTGAGATCAAAAGCCAATTTCAGAAATTCTTTTCTAGTCAAAAGCATGTATCTATTGGACATATCCACCACGTGCGCAATCAGAGCTTCTTCGTACTCCTCGGTAAAAGTTGGGTCAAATCTTCCTTTTTTGAGTGGTAGTTTTATTTCTTCTCCTAGTTTTAATTTTTTAATGTAGTCGAACAGTGTACTTTTTGGCACATTGTAGGCTTCAGATGACTTTCTCAAAGAAAACTTTTTCGACATCACCTTATCGATGGCTTTTATCAATTTATAATTTTCGGGGGTATTTTCACATCTCGGTTTAGGTTTGCCCATGTTGAATCTAAAAAAAACACAAAAAGTATTACTACAGCAAAAAAAAAACTACTTTAAAAATGTCCGGTATTAGGGGACTTTAGGAGTCTCCGATCTTAGGGACCTTTAGGTCCATCCAAGAAAAATTCTCACTCACACGTGTGAATTATGACAGTTCCGTAACATAACAATAATAATTAATCATAATTATTACTATTCCATACTTTAAATACTGTTTACAAACCCCAAAATATTACTTCGAACAAAATTTTTTACTAACCTCAAAATTTGCACCACGCTCCACTACGAACAAGTCAGCATTGCACTTTATAACCGCGACACAAGTAACAAATTGGCCGGCTTTCTGGATTCAAATTCTGTCCGGCTTTAGGAGCTCTCCGGGGTTATGGGACTTACCCCTACTATCAAATCGACTTTGTTTTTTATAAACAATGATCAAAGTCGGAAAATTCGATCTTCTGCCAAAGTTTCCAATGACATTTTAGAGAAAAGTTGTATGGGTGAAAGTTGTAGGTATTGAAAAGACCTTTAATTTCATGTTCTTTAGGTCAAAATCGATAAACAATTTATCGAGATAATGACGAAAAACCCTCTTTTTGTACTATTTTATAAATGTTAATAACTTTTACAATAATGACAGAAAGTGACACATAACACCTTGATAATGAGGCCTTTATTATAAATGCGAAAGTTCAGCCAGATTGGTTGAATACTTTACGAGTAATGGCAATTGTTTATTAAAAACACTAAATGTTGAAATAATTGTTGCTGAGAAGATAATGCCTCTAGAGGCACTTTTAAAAGTGAAATAGATTCTTGAAAGGCAAACTACAAAGAAAGTTAAAAAGTAATATATTTATTACAAAATTGTTGTTAAAAACGTAGGTTAAAGAAGAGGTGTTTATTTTGCTTGTAAACAATTAGAAACTTTATTATTTTTCATGGTACAGATTTGTTATTATATGTTGAAAACCTCAGATTCTAAAAAACGCTCTATGACCAATAGGAGCTAAGATTGACATTTTTTTAAAAATCATATCTATGTTGTTTATAAACAGATTCACTAGTATGGTTTTATTTTAAAACCATCCTAAATTGACAGCAGAGGGTTTAAACTGACAAGAGCAACAATAAGTCAATCAAGTTTTAAAGCCTAACAATGCAAGCATAAAAAATCATTTTGTTTTATTACTAAACCGATAAAAATCAAGAATTTTATTTATTTCCGGTAAACAACTATTTCTCTTACATATTTCAAAGCTTTATCGCAAGTCCTTATCGTTAATATCCCTATATAAGCGTTTATTTGTTGACATATGTATATGACAATATCATATGTAAAGCAAAACTGGCCGACTAGAAGATTTAAATTTTATAGCAGCTAGATTGGGTTTAACTCTTAAATCTTCTTAGTGAACGTGGCTGTAAGAGTCGAAATTAATATAAATTTTACGATGAAATTGATGCGATGAATAAGTATACAATTTATGCATTGAACATGAATCGGGAAACGCCGGAAAATTGACATGTTTTATTAACCAAAATTGATTTACACGTAAATACTGAAATTTTGCAATATATTGTTACTTCTACTTCTAAGTTTTGGTTAATAAAACATGCCGATTTTCCCTCGTTTCCCGATTTTCCACAGTAATGAAAATTATCCAGTTGTTTATATTCCGTCGAATTACCCCGATTTAAAAGAAGATGAAGGTCGTACGTTACCTAGAATCTAAGATACTGTTAAATTTTGCACCGTGTTCCCATTTGAAGTTCCGATATCATAATACCGCTCCGCGAAAATGGAGCTCAGAACTGCTCCCCCCACCATCAGCCACAGCTTATTTGTGCAAGTACCATCACTTCATGCACGGTGCATAAATTATATACTAATTCATTTCATCACACGTTTAAAATCTGTGATAATTTTGACTCTTAATGTTTATTAACAACCGAGATATGATTTTAAAAAAAGTCTATCTTGGCTCTCATTGGTCATAGCGCCTTTTTTTAAAATCCGGGGTTTTCAAACACCTTTACAGTCCACCTAATAGTAAGTCTGTACCATCAAATATAACAGAGTTATTCTAATTGCTTAAAGCAAAAAAAAAAACACTTCTTCTTTAACCCACTTTTTTAACGACAATTTTGAATTAAAAATATAATATTTTTTAACTTTCCTTGTAGTTTGACCTTTCAGGAATCCATTTCACTTTTAAAAAGGTCTCTAGAAGCGGTATTTACTGAGCAACAATTGTTTAAACTATTTGCATTTTTAATAAACAATTGACATTACCAATAAACTATTCAACCGATCTGGCTAAAGTTTCGCACACTTATAAAGACCTATAATGCCCTCATCATTAAGGTGTTAAATGTCACTTTAAGCCATTATTTTAAAAGACTGAATTATAAAAGAAACAACACAACTTTTGGTTATTTTCGCCGCCCATACTGCTCAAATATCTTAGAAGTTATTATTCATTTTTAAAATTTTTTATATGGTCGCCGTTCCGAAACCAATTTTATTGCAAATACATGATTTTTTAGTATTCACGGGCAATTTTCTATGTTCGAATTCAAATATACTGCAGCAGGAATACAAATTTCTTCTATTTCTTCATTTTTGAAGAAAAAGTACAAAATTTTGAATATTGTTTTTAGATGTAAAGCTAAAAATGAGTCATTTTTTTAAATCAAAATTCGCTTTCTGAAATCCCTTTTATAGTTAAACATGTAGATTTCTCCAAAGTTATTTATTTTATTTGATATGGTGTTTCAAAAACATACATTTTCGATAATTTTTTGGAACTTCTATTTCTTAAAACATTTTGTTATTAATAAAATAAACCACGATTATGCACTTTAAAACATTTTCTTCCTCCTTGTAATTTTCTTTGGTACTCTTATATATTCATTATAATTGAAACAAAATAGGAATTCCTATTTTGGACACATCAACTTCTAAAGGTACGGAGGAATAAACAGTTTAGAAAATAATATTGAATTAAGTTTTCTTTGTTTTTAAAAATTTTAAAAATGTTCAAGTGTAGAGGTGTAATTTCGATATTTTCTTTGCTCTTGTGATTTGCCTCCACCGCCTCCCCAAAGAGATTTTGGAGAACTTTTTCAAATTTTTGAAAGCTTATATTTCTAACGAGGAGTTTGCTGAAACGGATTTTTTCACTGGAAAATATCATAATCAATATATTTTTTAATTTTTTAGATACTCGCTCACAATATTGGATCATACTGGCAAGAGTTGATTTACATGTGTTTATTATCTTCAGGTAAATTCCCTTAACAACTTTCCAACTTTTATTTATTGAAAAACTTCTGATAAGTTAATAGCCATTAATCGATCCCTTTGAATAAATAATTATACAACTTATAAACGCCAACATTGTGCATGTAGGCCAGGAATTAGAAGGATGTCAAGTTCACAGTCTCCTTTACCATGGTCAGCGGCGTTACCGCGTCAAATTTTTTTCAGAATTTTAAAACTTACCCTCCAAAAATTTAAAACGTTTTAAAAGCCACTTTGGAGATGAAGCGATTAAATAAAAAATAATATGACAGATATAGTAATATTTTTGAAGATCAATCCAACTACAAGTAATGTTTAGGTTTTTTCGATAAAACCAATAAACAAATTAATGATAATAAAAATGATCGTTACTTACGCAATATATTGCAAAATATATAAATGTAAGGAGTGTAGAGACTGGCTGTCGTTGAGGAAACTCACATAACCATAATTATCTATTGCACTCCATATTTTTCATTTTAAATCTTAGAAGTTATTCCATAACTATTAAAAATCCACAATCACAAATATATGTACACCTAATTTCAAGTTCATTGGATAATCGGAAGTAAAGTTGATTTTGAAATATACTTTTAAGGTCTATTTCAAGGTCATAATATTGCACTGTCGTCGGATTTATATATGTGTACCAAATTTTAGTTTGATTGGATAATCGGAAGTGAGGTTGATCTTGAAATATACGTTCAAGGTTTGTTTCAAGGTCATAATAATCGGGTTTATATATGTACCAAATTTCCGGTTGCTCGGAGAGTAAGAAGTGAAGTTGACCTTGATATGACCTTTAATTATGTTCAAGGTCATTTCCAATGTCATAATATTGCATGGTTATCCAGTTTTCATTTACCTGATAAAACATGCTACCGTCAGCTGCGCCAGTAGCCATGGAGGTACATAGTAGTAAGAGGGTATCGAATTTGTCAAAAAAATAGCTCTTAGAAAATAACGCAATACAACAATGTGTCAGTACATTGAAGACAACAATATGTTCGTTATAAGTACCGAAATTCATGTCTTCCTAGAAGAAGGATTGAAACAGAAAGAACATATTATTATTTTTCAGTATAATCTTCCTGTATTTTTGTTTAATTGAAGCTTCTAAACTACTAAAAAATGCGCTGGATTTTCAAAATACGCGTAAATTTTGTCATCGGAGTTGAATTTTTTTCCTCGTCAATGTGCCTTCAATATTTTTCGAAAACGGCAGTCGTTTTATTAATTTGAAATTTTTTTTGGTTTCCAATTTTTATTTCTAAATGTTTTAGACTCATGTGATCGTAATCAAAAGAGACAACACGCTTTCAGCTTCTTATTTAAGATACAAACAACTCTGTTCGTAAGCACCGCCCACGCCCACGAGACGTGGCGGAGCGCTCTAATTGGCTCTTCCATCTACGTAACTACCAAAACTCTTCAAGCGTAAACTCAAAAATTCAAACAACTTTCGGCAACTTCATCTAGGTTGGGCGCCAAAGCTTGTCAAAAATTTTTATATAAAGTAAAATAATTGTCAAAATTTTTTAAAAACTTAGTTAAAAGCTCATGTTAAAATCTCATTTTTTCCTTTAAAATATCAACCCCCTGATTGGTAGATAGGATTTTTTAGGGCGTAACTTTTTTATGAATCACCGACAAGTATAAACAGCAAACAAAAACTTTACTCATTCTCTCATAAAGATCTGACAACGAGGGATTTGAAGTAGTGAGAAATTGCAGATCTTTTCGGCCTACTGATGACGTTTGATCGATTTCACGCTTTTACAGCTGGTCGAGATCGCCGTCGTTGAGCTAGTAGTTGCACCCAGCTAGTGAAAGGTCACGGGGATCTTCAATTGGTGGGCCTCTCGAGTATTCAATTTCTCCCCAGAAATTGGTACCGAGATTCCCAGCCAGAAGAAACCAATTAAAAGCGTGAAAAAACCGCGAGTAGGGAAGTCTTTCATTGCGCTAGTGAGAGCAAGGATCGAGCTAATTCCGACCAAGGAAAATTAGCAGGGTAAGCGGGGAATCCGGGATATTTCCCAAATTTTGCGCCCGAAGTCCTTTGCCCCTTCGCATCTTATAGATTGTATAAACGGATCAGGCTAACCACAGTGTTCGATGAGTGTTCGACACTGTGGGACAAACCAGTCGTGCAAGTATTCTCGTGCAAAGACAAAACTAACTTTAAACTTTTTTTAAAACAAAACTTAACAATTTTTGTGTGGAAACTGTTAAAAAACTGTGTCACAAGTGTAAATATCTAAGTGCCACGTTTGGATAAATTTTGACTGTAAAAAACTTTCTACTAATCTTATGGTTGGAAGAAGTTATGCAATTAGACTTTTAAATTTTCCTCAAACAGACTCTGAAGTTCTATTCTAAACATTCATTGCTGAAAAACTGTAAAAATATTCACATTCTCTAGTGAACAAATTTGTCTTTATCTGTAAATCACTATATCAGAATATAGTGATAAAAAACATAAACATTTTGCATTAAAAATCAAACTTTTTATTGTATTATATATATATATATATATATATATATATATATATATATATATATATATATATATATATATATATATATATATATATATATATATATACCTTTATCTCATGTAAAATTACTTAAATTAAATCTTACATATCCTCACATAGAAAACTTAACTAATACATTCTAGTTCCAGAAACAAGTAAGGGTAATAGGAATTAGTCTGTAAAAAAAAGTAAACTGTAGAAAGTTTGAGCAGTAGAATCTGATGTAGAAAAAGTATGGGTAATAACCTAACATTATAAAAAGTAATAGTAACTAGAATTTTCTGATCGGAGCTACTTGGACTTACTTTATAACGCGACATTAACTAATGTAAATAAAAATATGATATGTTTATATTATTAAATAACTTAATATTTTTCCAAAATATTTATAATTAATTTCAATCTTATAAAACAAGACTATAACTCTAATTTAAAGAACGATTTTCGTTGCTTTCTTGAATAATTAATGTTGAGACAATTAGCTTCGATTGTTCAATTAATCTCAAAACAATAGAGATAAATTAAATAACCTTAATTTGTAAAGTGCTATTTATTTAAACAAAATAAATAGGCATAAATAGTTATTTGTAAAAGGGATTTTCCTTAACCAAAGACTTAGAAAACTAAAGTTTTAGATAGATTTTTCTGAGCACTAATTTTAATTAAACCTATGTACAGGGTGTACTAAAAAACTAAAATTAGACTAAGTTAGAGTTCAAATTATTTTTATAATTTTAATTATTAATTTCTTTTGCCAAAATAAAAAAAAAACAAAGTTTATTTGGATTTTAATAAATTTTTTTATTATTAATTAACTGATTTTTATGAACAAAAAAATCAGAAAAGAATTTTTATTTTCTTTTGTTCTCATTAATTCTAGTGGTGTAAAGGAATCAGGAGACGTTCTGTAGTTCCTTAGATTAAGTATAGCGCTGAACTCATTTTAATTTTGTTTAACAAATTAGATTTAGTATTGAAACATTTAATAACAACAATAGGTGTTTAACATCAAACCTATAGACACAAGACACGGACATTGGACAGATAACAACTTACAACAATTACATATTTAAATTCAAATTTTATTTTTATCTTCATTAATTGAAATTTTTTAAATTAAAAAGCCCAAAATTAAATTCAAAACCCCCCGTGATTAAATATTTCTTGATAAAAATTTCTGAAACAGTCTCATTTGGGGAAAATAATAAACAATAAAACGATAAAGATATTTCCTTCAGTCAGAATGTCGATAACCCCTTTTAAAAGTTTTCAGACCGTGTCAAATGAGGCGGGTGGCTTTTCGAGCTCCCCAGGTGGTAAAGGAGGGTCCTCTGCGGCGGGTTTGCCCGTCGCCAATTTAAACACGGCATCTCCCCTTTTAAATATAACAGACACGACAAATGACGAAATCAGACTTTCTTTTGGTTCCGTAAGATACTTAATCAAGAAATTTGAATTAACTGAATTTCTTAAAGCTAGCCCTAAGTTAGAGTTAAGTAGGCATATCACTAATGTTACTATTAGCAGCCCCTACTTCGAACAGTCACAAAATTATCCCGTTGTCTCACTGAACAAAAAATTGTTGCAATCCATTACCAATAAAAATCCGGGAAAATTTTTGGAAAATTCACTATCATCTAATACTATAAAACTTACTCCAAGGTCACACGCACCGTTATCGCAATAGTATTTACAAATGGGGTTTAATTTTACGGGAAGAAGTCAGAATTTAAACCGCTTTGCGTAGTCTGTAATGAAATCCTGGCTACCAGTAGTTTAAAACTCTTTGTTTTTCATAGACACCTTGAATCAGGACAGTCGGATCACAAGGATAAACCTGTCGACTGTCTTAAAAAAAATTAGCAAGAAATATCTATTTTAAGTCTAGTGTTCCTTCTTTTCTAACAGATTTAAATGAAGATAGTAAAATGGCTCTCAAGGCATCATTTCGAGTTAGTTACAGAATTGCAAGGTCCGGAGAAGTACATAAACTGGCCGAAAATTTGACTGAACCGTCTGCTAACGACATCGCGAAGTAGATGCTTGGAGAAAAAGCGACAAAGAAAATTGATCTTGTTCCCTAATCAAACAACACAGTGTCTTAGAGAATCAATGATTTGGCAAATGATGTGGACAGTGAACTTTTAAAAAGAATAATATTGAATTATTTCGATATTCAACTTGACGAGTTGATCGATGTAGCAAACGCTGCAATTTTGCTTGTTAAATATATTTTTAAGAATTTCATTCAAGAAAATATATTATTTGCAAAACCACTGAAAACAGCAATTTTCGATATGATCGAAGACTATTTTGAAAAAAATGAAATAAATTGATCTTCTCGCTTGGTTGTGTGCACTGATGATGCAAAATCAATGACCTGAACATTTTCTGGTCTTGTGATGCAGGTAAAGAAGATCAACGAGAATATTGAATGAACTCATTGATGTATTCATAGACAAGAACGTTCCAGTTTTATCCAGTACTTTAATCGATACTGGAAAAATTGTAATTTTATAAAATCGCTTGCTGTAAACTCTCGTCTATTCTGTGTGCTTTGTAAGGACTTTGGAAACCTCCACATTTCTCTACTACTTTATACCGAAGTGAGAAGGTTTTCTCATGACAAGGTTTTGACCTGCTCAATTGAATTGAAGTCTGAAGTTCAATAGTTTTTTCTTTTTTTCTTATTAAATGATTTAGATCTGTTTTACAAGGCCCAGGTATCGCCGTTTTCAATGTATATGATAGAATAGCAGCCATGCTATAGAAGTTATGGACTCAATGTCTGCTGGGGAGTGAGTAGGAATGTTTTGGTACTCTCAGTACCATTTTATTAGAAAATGAAATTAAACTTAACTAAAATATTAAAAAAGATATTACTGAATATCTCAAACAACTTCAGTTAACGTTCAAGGACTATTTTCCTAATAAACCTATTATATCTGGATCGAACAACTGGATACGTAATCCTTTTTAAGGAGATATAATTTCGGATACTTCTTTAACTTTGCTGGAAAAAGAAAAGCTCATTGACCTATCCTCTCTAAAAACTGTTTTTCAAGATCATTCTGTAATCGATTTTTAGTTCAGTGTAAGAAATGAGTATCCTGTTTTGGTGGAAAAAGTCATTAAACTTTCATTGCCCTTTTGTACAACATATCTTGTGAGAAACTTACACTTACCTGAGAAATAAGTCCAGAAACAGGTTAAACACTTGATCTAAGACTCAAACTTTCAGACATCGAACCAAATTTTGAATTTCTTTGTTCTACCAAACAGGCACAAATATCCCATTGAGGGTATTTTTCAAGTTCTGTGTTATTGTATTAATTTTGCATTAATTATCTTTGTAGGTTAAGCTATCACTTTATTTTTAATAATGTTTGTTTGTAAATATTTTACGATTATGTTTTAGTTTTTCGTTATGCACTGTTATTCAGTATGAAAAATAAATTTCAATAATCTAATTTTACTGTTTCACTTATTCATAACAATGGACGAATTCACGAAGCAGTCCAAATTTAATTTATTCTTAGCAAGTATAACTTCTATGTGTTAAATATATGTTGAGAAATAATCCACTTCTTTTTTAGTACTGTCTGCTATTCTCTTTCTTCTCTATCGATTTTGTGTTAGAATTATTATATGGATAACATTGATAGGTGTTCAATTTATATCCATATCGATAGTCTGTGTATTTTGGTAAGTAGATATAGTTTTTTTTTGAATATTTTATGTACATGTTTATAATTTAATAGTTTTTTGGTTCATAAAATATTTATTTATTATGAAAATCCTACACTTCTATCATTCTTTTGTCTACTATAAAAATTGCAGGTTTGTCCTTTTCGTTTGGCATTTTGACGTTGATGATGTTTATTATGAGGAGGACTTCAGATACACCTTACACTTAGTTTATTCTATAGCCGTTACAATATTTTCGATAATACTGACAGCTATAATTATATCCGTGGGCAAAAGAATTAGCTTAGTAGTACAACTATTTAAAGAAGCCGGTAAAGCTATTGAATCTATGCCTGGATTACTATTAGAACCAATTTTGGTGAGTATTTAGGTCTTATTTTAATTTTTAAAATTCCAAGTTTCTTTATCGCATTTTGAATGAAGGAAATAAAAAATTCAAGACTCAAACTATCAAGCTCTCAAACTCTCGTGGAAACAGCTAGAGGTTAAAGAAAGGGGAATAGTTGGGAATGAATTCAAACTTGCATGTGTTTGGAAAGAATGGAATCGGTGTAAATATGAACACTTTAGGTAAGCATAACACCGCAGTAGAGAAAATCGAAGAGGAAAGACAAATACTTTATAATCATCTATGTTGCATATATAGAAGAAGACGTAATGGTAATAATGGGAGATTTTAGCTAAAATAGGAACAGGAAACTCGCAATGGAGAACTAGTTATTTTCAACATCACCTTCAAATTAAAAAAAAATCAGGAGGCTGTATTCTTGGAAGTATACGGATGGTCCAAAACATGTAGCCAGAAACCTGGTTATTTACATATTAGTAACAAGCCAGTCAAAAAGTACCAGGTACTGACTTATTGTCAGACTACAATCCTCTAGCAAAAAATTGAAAAAATAAAATAAAAGGAAGGCTAAATAACCAAAGAGAGATAGAATATATGCAAGCAATAGGTAATAATAGCGTCATGGGGTTGGAGGTACCGTAACATGCTGTAGACACCATCAGTGAGAAACACCTAGAACTAAATAAGATCACTAATGAAAAAATATAAATGGCTGAAGAAATTCTACAAATAATAAACAATAATAATAAGCAATATGATAAAAATAAAATTGAATATATATATATATATATATATATATATATATATATATATATATATATATAAATATATATAAATTAAATAGGAAATTTTACCCCGGATACCGATTTCCAATAGATATCATACGTATTAACAAATACAGAGGACTTCAAAATAATGGAGAAGCTCAAGGTCCGGAAAATGACGAGGCCTCATTGGGATTTATCAGGATATTCTAGCCGGTGCGATCCATTTTGACGCTGAAGCTACTATATTCAATCAAATGAAATAGCAGATAAAACACGATTGCGCCATTTTGACGGATATCTTTAAAACACAAGAAACGGTCTCTACAACATTGTCAGTGAATGTTGTTCTTGTGTTACTGAATGATCCCTTCGAAATATCGCTCTAGTGTCTTACCGACTATTTCCTTAGCTTGAAAATAGTAGATAGGATATGATAGCGTCACGAGCCAATGTACAGGATAGAATAGCCTGATGAGTACCAACGATGACGAAACAGCACTGTTGCCATTTTTCGGACCTTGGACTTCTTTACTATTTTTGAGTTCATTATTAATCCGCGAATACATCCGTTCATTTGTTTGGTTTCTTGCTAAAATCACATTTGGTATCTTTGTGCTTGCTAGTTGTAGATCAACTGAAAGAAATTTATTATGCAGTGGAGACAACTCCAATCAACTGGTTCGATCTACGATGGCATATAAAGCATACTGCACATTGAATTTCTTTCAGTTTTTCTACAACTAGCAAGTACAGAAGATGCCAGATGAGATTTTGGCAAAACATCTGCGAATTTCTACAAGAACCCGAACGAACGAACGGATTTATTCCCGGATTAATACTTAATCATATATATATATATATATATATATATATATATATATATATATATATATATATATATATATATATATATATATATATATATATATGATACGGTGCCAGTCGCGCACGCTGCACGCTACGCACCCGCACAAAATATTGCCCGGTTAAAAAAAATTAGGAAACTTAAATTTATTTGTGAATTTTTTTTTAATTTTCCAAAATATTGCCAAAATTTAATTAAAAAATTTAATATTTATTTGTTGAATGCCAGGTAAAAAATAATTATAATAAATTACAATTATTTCTTACCACTTTGAAAAATTTTCAATTTTCAAAATATTCTATACAGATATAGATGTGTTCCTACCTGCTAATTGACTCCTTTCTCAGGTGAGTTCAGTTTTTTTTAATAAAATCTCAATCAGACAATCAATACACAGAATAATTAAAACACAACATATAAATTTTATTTTACAATAAAAAACAAATGGTACAATTTTATAATAAATATTAGATGAAATAATATGGTCAATGCTTTTATATTTCAAATAACAATATTTCTAATCAATATTAGTAATTATTCCCTTTTATTTATCATGCATTGTCTTTTTAACAACCTGTATTACAAATTGGCAACGTTTTTGTTTTTTAGTTTCGCAATCTTCTACTAGATGGCCATATTGCCGTTTAACATGGAAAGCGTGGTTTATTTTAGAAAACTGATAATATTTTAAACAATTCGTCGTGTGCTGTATTGTGATTCAAGGGGTTAATTTAGTTTAACACCTGATATTGATGATGATATATTATTTATGTTCCAACAGGTTAGTATTGCAAACTATAACTTATTAGTTTAATTATTTTTATCTTACGAAAAGTTAGGTTATTATGATTAAATGCTATTTTTTTTTTATTTTCTGTTACTTGGTCCCAATATTATAAAACACAATTCCAGTTTTTTTTTTAATTTATTTTCTTCTTTAAAAACTTTCAAATCTCCAAAATATTTTATTGTCACTTCCTATAAAGTAAAGAATTGACAAATATTTATCCAAAATCTCGTTCTATTATTTTCTTCTTTGAAAAATTCCAATTAATTTTTCTTATATTCTTCTAATCACAATTTATCATATTTGTTGTTGTCTGAGAGTTGAAAATATTACTCCACACACACAAAACTTGAAATTTTAATAAATACTTTTAAATAATTATGAAATTCTTTTTAATAAACAACAACAAAATACATAACCTCTTTTTAAAAATAAAAATTTTTTGCTTTTGTTTTCTGATAACGTATGAAAACTTCTATTTCCTTTTAAAACAATTGAAAATATGAGGTTCTGAAAAATTTCGGGAGCATGAGAGACGCAGTGCTTTCAACAAATTGATAACTTCAACTCTCAGACAACAGCAAATATGATAAATTGTGATTAGAAGAATATAAGAAAAATTAATTGAAATTTTTCAAAGAAGAAAATAATAGAACGAGACTTTGGACAAATATTTGTTAATTCCTCACTTTATAGAAAGTGACAATAAAATATTTTGGAGATTTGAAAGTTTTTAAAGAAGAAAAAAAACTGGAATTGTGTTTTATAATATTGGGAGCAAGTAACAGAAAACAAAACAAGGTATTTATACTAGACTAGGCAACACAAATTAGAACAGAACTAATAACAGTAAATGGACCAAAATTACTACTAGCATACGCGGACGACATTGATATTGTTGGAAACACCGTCACCAATGTAAAGGAAACTTTCAACAAAATAGAGATAGAGGCAAGGAAAACCGGTCTAATGGTTAATGAGGAGAAAATCAAATACATGTGCATAAACAGACAAAAGAATCGAGATAGAATAGGACAAAATGTAACAATAGACACATATAACTTTGAAAGAGTGGAGCGTTTTAAATATCTCGGAGCGATAATCACCGCAGATAACGATATCACAGAGGAGATATAAGGAAGAATTCAGGCAGCAAACAGATGTATGTATAGTCTCAACAACACCATCAAATCCAATAATCTAACACGAACCTCAAAAATCAGGATATACAGAACAGTGATTAGACCAGTGCTTATGTATGGCTGTGAGACGTGGACGCTGACAAAAACAATGGAAATGAAACTTAGATGTTTTGAGAGGAAAATCCTTAGAAGGATTTTCGGACCCTATCATGACCCCAATACTAATTAATACCGAATAAGAACAAATGCCGAGGTCAAACAGATATATAACGCTAGCGACATCGTACAAGAAATTAAATCCCAACGCCTAAGATGGGTTGGCCATGTCCATAGACTCCCTAATAACCGCTTTACCAAGTCAATTTGGGAGGAGGCCCCGACAGGGAAAAGACCCTTAGGACACCCAAGAATGCGATGGAGAGATATCATATGGTCAGATTTAAGAACAATGGAGTAACCCACTGACCCAACTATCATGAACGACCGTGTGAGATGGAAGCAAGTTGTGCAGTCAGCCAAGACCCACCCCGGGTTGTAGGGCTACTAAAGAAGAATAAGAAGGCAGTAGGAAGCTTTTAATTGTTGGTAGACATTAAAAAAATATCATTTAATAATAATAACCTAACTTTTCGTAAGATAAAAATAATTAAACTAATAAGTTATAGTTTGCAATACTAACCTGTTGGAACATAAATAATATTTATCATCATCAATATCAGGTGTTAAACTAAATTAACCCCTTGAATCACAATACAGCACACGATAATTTGTTTAAAATATTATCAATTTTGTAAAATAAACCACGCTTTCAATGTTAAACTGCAATATAGCCATCTAGTAGAAGATTGCCAAACTAAAAAACAAAAAAGTAACCAATTTGTGATATAGGTTGTTAAAAAGACAATGCATGGTAAATAAAAGGGAATAATTACTAATATTGATTAGAAATATTGTTGTTTGAAATATAAAAGCATTGATCATATTATTTTATATAAGATTTATTATAAAATTGTGCCATTTGTTTTTTATTGTAAAATAAAATTTATATGTTGTGTTTTAATCATTCTGTGTATTGATTGTCTGATTGAGATCTTATTAAAAAAAAACTGAACTCACCTGAGAAAGGAGTCAATTAACAGGTAGGAACACATCTATATCTGTATGGAATATTTTGAAAATTGAAAATTTTGCAAATTGGTAAGAAATAATTGTAATTTATTATAATTATTTTTCACCTGGCGTTCAACAAATAAATATTAAATTTTTTAATTAAATTTTGGCAATATTTTGGAAAATTAAAAAAAAATAAATTCACAAATAAATAATAATTAAGTTTCCTAAATTTTTTTTAACCGGGCAATATTTTGTGCGGGTGCGTAGCGTGCAGCGTGCGCGACTGCCACCATAATCGTCACAATTGGCGCCCAACGTGGGGAGCCCGTTGTGACGAAGGTGCGGGTGCGCGCATACCACCATCACTATATATATATATATATATATATATATATATATATATATATATATATATATATAGTATACTAATATACATCCAAAAGTCAAATTCACCATAGAAATTGAAAATGAAAGAAAACTACCTTCTTTAGATATCTTACTAAAAAGAAAAGAAGATGACTTGCTTTCATACACTGCCTACAGAAAACTCACTCACACTAACAGATACCTTAACGCTGATTCACATCACCACCCCGTCCAACTATTTGCTTTAGTAACATGACTTGCGTTTTGACCTCAGTTCCTCATACACCAATCAAATTATCACTCAGAAATGCAAGACGCCCTAAGAAAAAATGGTCACAAAAAAGATCACATCGACAAGGCTCTAAACAATAAACGCTATATCCTTAAGTCAAAGGTACCACAGACAAAATCGTAAAAATCCTTAAGAGACACATCGAAACCATTTTCACCATAGATTGTAAAGTAAAGGATCTCGTACCATTACCCAGGAAAAAAATATCTTTTGAAAACCAGGGAGTATACGAAATTCCATGCGGAAAATTCAGCTCATCTTACGTAGGTCAAACCAACTGCAACATAACTGTAAATGCTATCAAGCAAAAAATAATTTCTTCTGCACTGGCCCAAAACCTCGTAAACACAGGGCTCAAGATCAACTTTTCAGGGACAAAAATGCTATCGAGATGTGAAAATTTGTCCACAAGAGTTATACTGGAAGCCATTGAAATTGCAAAGCGGCCTAACAACTTAAATAGCAGATACGACAGTTAATGGTTGCCTATTACTTGAAAAAACCTTTTAACGAAACATCGACTAGTAACAGGCATTAAAAAAACAGATCATAACCCCAAACACGCAGCAAAACTAGCAATTTAATTGGCCAAAACCATCCTGCTAATGAGCATGCCCCACCAACCCACAAAAGCGGCCATACTCGAGCCGTAGAAGGATATATATATATATATATATATATATATATATATATATATATATATATATATATATATATATATATATATCTTCAAAGGTGGGAAGAAGCTACATCTATGCGTTTTATCGATTACCACACCACAGAGTCTTTGTTAGAGTGCACCAGTACAATATATAGAATTAGACGGCAGAGACTAATTAGGACTTTTAAAGGTTACCGAAAACTTTAGTTGACTTGAGTCAAGTTAACGTACTGGTTATTTCAGTTATACTGTGGCTATATATTAGAATTGTTTTTAACAATTTTTCTTTTAAATAAATATCTTTCTCTTACAGACATTTTTGGCTATTGCTGTGACCATGTTTTTTGGAGTTTACTCCTTTCTCTGGATTAAAAGCTCTATGCAGCCATTCTATCACGGTAAAGATTTCTGGATGATAGCAGCCTTCATTTTAAATATTTTCGCAGTGATGTGGATGTACCAATTTATAATTGGTTGTCAGCATGTGGTTGTAGCTGGTGCTGTGTCTAAGTGGTACTTTACAAGGTAAAAAAGACAAGTTAACTTGAGTGCTAGAAATAACCTATCATATCAGATATTAAATAATGTATTTCAAAAACGAACTTACACGTAGTGAGATTCGTCGAACCTTTCTTTACACTATCCAGGATTAAGACTGATCCAAAGAATTTGGGGCATGTCAAAGAGCCAATAGGCTAATAGCAATAAAAATTTACATAGTAGCAAGCTAACAATAATAATAGTGTAATTTTGAACTAGCAAAGAACAATAAGAATAACAAGCCAAAACAAAAAAATTTATTTAATTGAACTTTAAGTAAATATTCAAAATGATTTCGATTTTCATGTACGTAAAGATTATTTCTACGGAGAAAGTTGAACTGCACCCTGCAATTTTGTATTCCTGTCCACAATTCTTCTTCGGTGTTTATAGGTCTACAGTATACCATCTGTTGACGAATTACCCATAGGAGTGTGACCAATTTGCAGGAGTATCATTTTCTTTGCCGATCTATCGATTTTGAAAATTCCCTTGTAAATGATTTCTGACATATAATGTGAAGTGTGGACGTGCATATATAACATATTTTGTTTAGCAATCAGTTAAAAATCATCCAATAATTTTGACCAATATTCTAGATGGTATTGGTATTTTAATCCATTTAAACCAGGTGGTAAGTGTAAAATCCTATTTACTGTATTATGATAATATTTGATCATAGACTCCTGCAAACGAAATATCTTGGGTAGCGTTAGCTGTCCTGTCTACAGTCATATTGCTGTTCCATATTAGTAGCTATTTTAAAAACCTATAGTTAAATTTTATAGTAACAATGACACTCTGGAAGTTTGGTCGTTCATCTTCTCTCTTGCAGCTTTAGTTCCAAACAACTACAGGTTATTCAAGCCTACCAAAACCATAACTCAGGACCTCGGGCAAGGCTGCTAACTAGCTGGTTAAGTGACATCTCTTGTTTGAAGCTCTCACGGCGTCCGCGAATTTAATCGCTTGAAGGTTTTAAATAAATTTAACAAACCAAGTTTCTCAAAACACTTAAATCTATTAACACAAATAAACAGGAAACGGAAATATTTACAATGAGAAACTTAAAATTAATAATGAATAACAATGTCAAGGTAGTAATATAATTGTTTCCGTTGGCTGTTCTGTAAGAAAAAATGTAAAACCCAATTTAGAAGAAAAAACGTGTAAATAGCTTTCTAAAATATTAAACAGAAAAAAAACTAAAACGCGAAAAAACAACTATTTATATTACTTAACCAACAGTATTAAAGAGGCTAAATTCTCGAGTAAAATAACACAAGATATTCCCTTAACTTCCCTTAAAGAAATACAGAAACGAAACAATGAAAACCTTCATTCCCCTACGAATAAACAAGTCTCGTAATTACACTGTCCTTAAAAGTCGTACCGACCGCACTAAACGAATTCCAAATTGTAACTGATGCTTATTATTTCTACAAGAGCGTCCTCGATCTTTACACTCCTTACCCCCTTTAGTACCTACCTCGGTCGTATACCCTGAAATCGTCAATTTCATTTCCTTAAAGTTGGAAAGTTTCGGTGTTTTCATCTCGAGGGCGTTAGCTATTCTATACCGTATAATTAATTCACGAATTGGCCTCTGAACGTCTTAATCTTATAACGAAAAGAATAGACGATAATTACTGTTAAAAAAACTATTCACTCTTCTTAGCTTGGAAGTAAATATCGTAACTCGTTATTTCTTGCGAATAGAAAAAAACAGTTATTATACATTCTTTGTACATATTGTCAAACAATATATTACCTTATAGTGAGTTTTCTTGATTCTTGTTTTGTTTCCTAATAACGGGAAAATTTTTCAATATTTTAATTCATTTTAACGGTATTTGCATATACCACATGTTAAAAGCTTCCTTGGCGTTTATCTCTTCGGTTTTAATTACATAACCAGGGTAGGATTTCTTTGACAAATTTATTTATAACTCTTAAAGAGGGTCTTTTTTTTTTAGTTTATGTCCTCATAAATTGTTTAGGTTTATATATTTTTATGAGAACATTTAAACGACTCAAAGGTAATAAAGTTGATATTATGCTTAAGTCCGATAATTGACTTATTTTTCCTTTAGAATTTCTTGGGTGGTAATAAAAAGAGTATATATTATCCTGTTCTCACGGATAAATTATATGACGCGAAACAGTATAAAATAATTAGTGTTTGTTCCATTACAGTATTTTTAGAAACTCTTAACGTCGAAACCTAAGTGCTTACACTAGGATTGGTTTCTACTAGTTTTAAAATTTCTTTCTCAACCGCTGGTATTCTGGTAGCATGATATCATCGTTTATCAATTATTGCAAGAGCAAAACTACCGGTTTCTCGAAGACGCCTTTCAATAGCGGCAAATATCTGGTGGTTTGGTCGGCATCTATTTGGAAATCTTTCTCTGTATACTCTCACCGACTTCCGACCATTTCCTTGGCAGTAATAGTAAACTAATATTATATCGATCATTTCCGCTTTAGTGTAATCGAAATTTAAGAATAAAATGATAAATTTTAAAATTAAACGATAAAGATTTATTAAATTGCATCGTTCGACAATGCTTTTTGTAACTAATGACTATATTTATCATTGTTAGCTTGTTGATACGTAAATTTTTGTTGTTATGGTCATGTTGGTCGTTAAATACGCTCTAAATTTCTTAGACTAGACCTAGACCTGGGTAAAGTATAAAGGGCTGAGCCTCAGTACGCAATAAGACATTTTTGCCCAATAATATTTATTATCCCAGACGTCGTAAATGTTGCTTCGTTTGGGAATTTAATTTTATTTAGAAATTCCTTATCTTGTCCGTGTCTTGTGGCGTATCATTTCTAAGCAACATTGCAACTGCAGCATCATATTTTCTTCAGTTAAATTCTGCACTGACATAAATTTATAAGGATGATATTTATGAAACTACACTCTGGCGTAAAAATACTAAGATTTATTGAAATATGATGCGGCATCGGGAATAGATCTTCCCGAATAATCTCAAAATTACATCAATAAAAAATAATTTGTTTTACAATACTAGAGTGAAAAGTTACTTAGAAAATAGAGTAAAATATTTATATCATCTTCATTTCCTACTACGGGCCTGATTTTCCGCCTAAGACTTTTCATTTCATTTAACTTTTTATAGTATATCATACTGTACTGGATGTTTTCCTTCTTCTGAATAGCCCATGTCAAAACGTGTATTAGTCAATATAATATGCCAATATAATAAGTGTTTGAAACCGTATTAATAAAACATCACACTGAAAATTAAAATAAAACATTTGTTTTCTAGGCCTTCTTGTTTTTTTTTTTAATTTCAGTTTATTAATAATTTAAACTTAAATATTTAAATAACGGCTAGTACGAATACTAACCCTTTGTATATTATTGAAATCAGGAGGAAAAGAACTTTTATTCCAACAGAGAATTTACACATTTAAAAAATTAAAATTTAATTTGCTTTTCAATTTTACGATGCGTCACTGTTTTTGTGAACAAATCTAGAAGATAATATGGAAAAAATCCTACCACTTTCGAATTTAAAGTTTTTTCCCATCTATTATAATAAAGTCTCTAGGTATGGTGCTAAATAAAAAAAAACCCTGTACATGAAGCCCAAAGTAAAACAGAAAATTTATATAAGTAACTTATCGGGGAAGGTGGCTTAAAGCGGATAAGCGCTGAAGGTCCAAAAATTGTAATTTTTGTTTGATTGTGATAACAGATTTAATTTAATTCGATAGGAGAGATATCAAGCATAAAAATAAAACAACACAATGATGTAATTTTTTATCAGATAATTATTTATTACAAAAAATTGAAGACTTCTCAAAGACCCGTTTTGCTTTAATAGAGGGCATAAAACAGGTAAATCGTTTAAACAAAGCAGATAAATATCATAATATCACTACAAATAACACATAATACACAAGGTGTCTGGAAAATACGTGTACAACGTTTGATGACTTAATTAGGTAAAGTTAGTCACTATAATAGTCATATAAGTCTGAGTGTTGCTACATTCATATGAATGACTTTTTCATTCCTTAAAACTGATTAAATGAGTCTGAGATTCTTATTTAAATAAGTATAAGTTAAAAGGGCAAGTTATTTTTTTTATGATAGTTATATAAGTGAGATCTCAATATGGTCCTTAAAAAGATTTATACAATGAAAATTAGATTTAAGTTATTATTTAATGCTCTTAAGATGCTAGTGTAATGTCTTCTTTTGTGGTTCTTATTATTCAGGATATCCGGTTCGTTTATGCGGTAGATGACGTCAAAGTTTTCAGAAAATATTGATTTTTTATAAATATCTTGAAAACGTGGTAACTATCATCAAAAATAACGTGCTCTTTTAACTTACGCTTATTTAAATAATAATTTTTAGACTTATTTAATCAGTGTTTAGAAATAGAAAAGTCTCATTCATATAAATGTGACAACTCTCAGATTTATATAACTACTATATTGACTAACTTTACCTAATTAGGTATTTTTATTAATAAAATAAGAAGTAAAAAATTTTAAGAAAATAAAGTAGTCACCTCATTCTTCACATAAATCGAAAAAATAGAAATCCATCCCAGAATAACTAGTACAAGCTTCATGAGCCCACTCTTCAGAGTCTCCACATTTAATTTAATCGTCCTCAGGTGGCTCTACATAAGGAGCGCCATAAATAAGACAAATATACTTTTCTTTGATCCTATTTTTTTAGTTTTGCTTATTTTGCTTGCAGAAGAAAGATCTTTCATTTCTTTTTTTCTTCCTTCTCTTTTTCTTGCTCTTTAATCCGTGTACAGGTTAATATTTCAGCTCTTTGAATTTTTCGTTTACCGTTTATTTTATTTAGGCTCAATTTAGGTGTAGGTCTGATATCTATGACTTATAAGTGTCACTGGATCTGCCACTAATCGCATGGAAATTACAGTCAATGGCGTTGAACACGAGGCTTTGTCTATATCAGTTGGAATTTATTTTTCAATTAAAGCAAGGTTGCAATTTTTTGTGCTGCACGAAATTGCAAGAGAATTACTTGTAGGAGTGGATAGCAAAAAGTCTGCATTGTTAAATAGATGTTGATTCGTGGGCCATATTCCAGTAGACTCGACTCTTTTAATGGTATTATGTGCACTGGCTGCTTTTAAATATACTTCGCCAAAGAGTTTGGCTATCTCTTATTGAGAAATTATTCTTCCCACATGGCTCCGTATAAAAACAGAAACTGCCCGTTCAGAATAGGTTTTAAGAGATCCATATACACAACGATGTGTAGTGTGAGGAGAAAGCGAGACGAAAATCGCATTATGTTGTGTCGCATAGTCTAAAGCCTGTAGGAGATTCATGGTTATCCATTACCAATATTATTTTTTTTCTCCAGACTTGGGCGTGTAATTTCGATGAAATGATTAAGTCATTCTAAGAATTTAGGTCCATTGATCCAGCCATTGTCTGTGCAAGTAGTATTGGCGCCAGGTGGTACTCCACACGAACCTTTCTTTTTCTACCCTAAATGAGGAATGAAGGTATGAAGGATCCAACTGCGTTGTAGTAGCAGACGACAATCGTTAATTTCCTCTTTTCGTATTTGAAACTACACTCACTTGTTTTTCATAGTTGTTGACAATATCTTTGGAGGCTTATTTCTTGTTGTCTGAGTGTTGATTTATTCCATGTTGTATAACTCGATTGCGTCAATAGCATGTTTATCTATTTCTGTTTCCAGTAAATAAAAAACTCTTTACTTGAGGCCTGCTCTTGCAACTTCTCTAGCTGTCTAATAGTCAAATTAGGATGACGTGCTTTAAAACCTAGATACCAGTCATTTCCAGCACTGCCATCTTTAAAAGGATGAACAATGTTGATTTCAAGTTTCAAAAACTCAGCTTTAGTGAGGTCATAGAAAAGATCATCTACTTGGAATACATACTTCAATAATTCGAGTTTTTGAGCATCATTAAACACTCTGATATCGTTCCAGCTTTTTCTCACAACTTCCCTTTTTTAAATGTCTTTGCGAGGTCGAGAACGTTATACCATATTTCATTGCGGCAGCGGAAATCGAAGAAGTCTAGTATTCTTCCATTGCGATTTATATTGTCGCCTCACTCCAGGATGCCTATTCCGTTTTTCTCTTGTATTTATTCATCATCTAAAAATTTTTCAAAAAAACAGAATAAAACTGTATCATGGCAAAATGAGTGGGTACTTGCTTTGCCCTACCCGCTTTGCCCAAGAGAATATTTATTATTTAAGGAATAATAACCTCGAAAACATAAAAAAATAGTCCTGCATTTTTATCTTGTTTCAAAATAAGATAGATGTACAAGTTTTTCACTAGATGGCACTCAGATACGTCATATCACAACTCCGGTGCCCCATCGAAATTGACAAAAACTCGGGAGTGTTTAGATACTCACGGCAGACGCATACATTGACACGTTTCATTCAACAATATACGTGCGCCTACCTGCTTTACACGGGGCATTCTTCTTTATTAAAAATAATAATGGAATCTTCAATTAACTCAATGCTGAGATATCTGATCTTTTGCAACCATTACTTTATAACAAAAGACCACTGAGGTGTGTAAGGTGAAGCCAAACTTCGGGCTTCAATGAACAGAGTGCATATACAGGGGGGTGCACTTCATTTCCCTCGATTTATATACAGAGAACGATAAAATGTTTTTAATAGAGAATGTGTTGGCTCAAAAAAGAGTTTCACCTCAAAGTTATCAAAATTTAAAAGGAATGGCTTCTATATTATTGCATATTTTGATAATGCGGGCAAAATAAGAGTGTTCCAGTTATGTGTCATTGGAATACTTAAGGCAAGTCGTTCTTGAGATATTTAACTATCTGGTGTTATAGAGTGAAACGCTGTTCTGATTCGATCTTTAACATTTTTGGATGTCCTCAACGATCTATCATAATGTGACAGCAATTGATCGTAGGCTCCTGCTGGTATATTTTGATAGCATAAGGCCTTTAAGTCTACAATCTCCTACTGCGACATATTAATTTGTAGCTATTCTAAAAACCTATAAATATCACAATAAGATAGGCAATCTGGAAGAGTGGTTGTTCTTCTTGGCTCTTGCAGTTTTAGTGCTAAGCAACTACAGGTTATTCAGGGCTTACCGATACCAAAACACATGTTCAGGACTCAGAAAAGGCTGCTGACTAGCTGGTTAGCTGACTTCTCTTGATTTGAAGCTCTCACAACGGCGTGCCCGCGAATTTATTTGCGTGAAGGTTTTAATAAATTAAATCAAACAAGTTTTTCAAAACCCTTAAATCTATTAACAAAAATAAATGGAAAATGAAACTATTTACACTGAGAAACTTATAATAATGATTAACAATATCGAAACTCTAGAATAATTGCTCTTGTTGGCCGTTCTAATAAGAAGGAAAATGTAACCCCAATTTTGAAAATAAAACGTATAAATAGCTTTCTAAAGTATTAAGCAAAAAAAAATAAAAAAGCGAAAGAAACAGTTGTACACCCTGTAAGAATGAATTTTATCCCCAATAATGCCAGCGTGGCCTCCATACAGAACAAGTCATGTACGATGAAAATTTTTTTTAAAAAATTTGTCCCAAATTAAAATTAAAACCAAAACTGCACAAATTAAAATTATTAAACCAATAAAACCTTTGCAATAACAACTCAAAAGAGTGCGGATATGCCACACACAGTCATAGCATAATCTAGCATTAAAAATTGTCCAAAAATTAAAAATATATACAAGTATGTGTAAGCCTGACTGGAGATTTTCTGTATGAGTTTTATTTTTAATTTCTTGTTAATTGTATTTCAAATCAATAATTCACTGACAATGAGCAAAAAGAGAAAAAAGGGCAGAAAGAAAGGGCAGTAAAAGTTTATTAATCTACAGCGTTACTGTTATCGGCCATTCTGTGATATATTTCAAACACTTGGGTTCAGTGGCGTGAAATAATTTCCATTTTTGTAAAAAAGCAATAAAATCCGCGAACATAGCCGTAGTTGAAATTTGTTGAAATGTGTTAACTATTAATATATTGAGAATGAAGTGTCTGAAACTGAAAAAGATGATCAAAATTATTATAAGATTGCACCCCACGAAATCACAGCTCCCAAACATTTAAATTATTTAATGATTTAAGGAAAAAGTTTGAAAATGGGGTTGCGGTCATTTACGTTGTTCATTCTTATATTGAGGCAATGGTCGGGATTTCTTTTTATCTCCCTGCATATTTCAAGATCCTCTCTGTAATCCAAGGTTTTAAAGTTATTACCCCTAGAGTGATATAAGATTTTACTATTATGAGTTGGAGAGAAACTGTGTTTGGTAAAACTAATATGGTGACCAAACACAGAGGCCTGAGGTTTGTTAATATGTTCTCTAATTCGGACTGCTAATGGTCTAATAGTTTTTCCTAGATACGTTGAAGGGCAGTCTGGGCAAGAAAGTTGATAGACCCCACTTTTTTGAATATGAGATATCATTTGTTTGTTACTGACCAGATGGGAACTGAGTTGATTTACACTCTTAAATGAAATCTTTACGTTTTGAGTGTTGTTTGTTAAAGTCCGCGCTATTTTATTAGGGAAGTGATCCAAGTACGAGAGTGAGAAAAATTTCCCTTGCTGACTTTCATTGTAAGGAGTCGAGCTGTAAGCCTCTTGGGATTCTTTCTTGTTTTTAATTTTCTCTATATATTTGTCGATGACTGTATGCGCATACTCATTGTTTACGGCAATTTGCTTCAGAATATTGACCTCGTTGTTGTAATCCTCCGCTGACATGGGAATGTTGAACAATCTATTAACATAGCAGTTTATTGAGGCCATTTTATGTTGTAAAGAGTGCTTAGAATTAGAAGGAATTATGTAGTCTGAGTGGGTTTTCGAAAGATTTTGAAACTGAGAGAATTATTGTTTTTTTTTTGATAGTTCAACCTAAGAAATTAAGTTTGTTTTCGGTTTCTATTTCTAAGGTAAAATTTAGAGCAGCATGTAGAGAATTAAGACTATTTAGAACATCAATAGTCCGCTGTTCATTGCCCAGAATAATTGTAAAACAGTCATCCACATAACGAAGCCAGTTAATTATCTTGCTCTCAGAAATCAATCTCGGAATTAATGCATTTTCCAAGTTGTCCAGGAAGATGTTTGCTAAAAGAGGAGATAGAGGATTCCCCTTTGCCAACCCCGAGGGTTGTTCGTAGTATTTGTTATTGAAAGCAAAAAAGTCCTGAGATAAACAGAACTTAAGAAGAGTCATTATACTAAGGTGGTCGTCACTAGAGATGTTGTTCGCTGTCAACAGATTTGATATAATCGGAAGAGTTTCCATCCTCGGAATCGACGTAAACCGATTGCATACATCGAAGGAAACAAGCAAAGAGTCGTCTGGAATGGTTACAGAGTTCAGTCTTTTGACCAAATCTGTGAAGTTTTTGAGGCAAAACTTAGGCTTGTCTTTGATAAGCTTAATCAGAATTGCGTTCAAAAAAGAAGACAGTCTCGAAACGGGAGTATTGGTAAAATTTACAACAGGTTGAATTGGTACTCCTTGCTTATGAATTTTTGGTAACCCATATAAAAGAGGTAAACACGGGTTAGAAATTAGAAGATATTTATTTCCTTATATTTTTTTATAAAATCTGAGCATAAGTTGAAGTAGGTTTTTGTTTTTTATAACAAAACTAGAAAGTGGATTGTAAAGAAATTCCTGTTAAGGTGTGCCCTTTGACGAGTGAGTGTGGTTGGTGAGGACTGCTGTAAGCTTATTTGCTGACCATATTCTCTTGTTTCTAGGGTCTGAGCCCTGAGGATGGTCTAAGTTAGACCGAAAGCGCTTGGCCGATAGTAATAAAATATACACTGAAATACAAAATCCGTCTATTTCTTAATATAAGATATAAACTATCTAGGTTCCATGGTTAAAATTTATTTACAGAGTGATTATTTAATTACTTATTTTAATACAATTTCCTTCACGTTGATGAGCATAAAATAACTTGTGTTTGTTTCATTACAATAAAAAATATTTCTAATATATCTCCGTAAGATCAACACTTGTTACATCCGGAGACCTTGCTGGCCAATTTTGTGGATCTCTACGCTCTATCAACCTGTTGATATATTGATTATCTAACTAATTTCTGACGTTACCTTGGAAGTGCCTATGAGCACCGTCTAGTTGCAGCTACATTATTTCACGAATATTCAGTGGAACATTCTCCAGTACATTTGTTTGAAAGTCATAGACAATGATGTTTCTTGCAAAGTAGTAGATATCTGTCTTTATTTATTTTTTTTATTTATTTATTTATTTTTTTTTGATATTCAACAAAAATAAAGGCAATGGAAGTCCAACAGATATCTACTACTTCGCATTCTCCAGTACAGTTAAATTGTGCCTAATGAATCTAAGACACATGACGCCGTTGGAGTGGCCATCGAAGGAGTATGGACTTACAACACGCGTTCCAAATATCTCACCCCTCACATTGACAGATCATGTGTGCTGACGATCGAAGGTTCTAAATAAATTAAACTTTTCATCATCTATTGTTATGGAAAGCTGATTTATCCGAAAAAAGGACAATATCAAAGAAATTTTCCTCTCCTAATATTTCTAGAACCCATAAACAAATTCTAGCCGTCGTTTGCAATCTACTTCGAAAAGTTCCTGATGTAGTTGAATGGAATATGGATGAAATTTATGTTTTTTTATTATTTATTCAATGGTCCGGCCACTTATCCCTGTAGTTTTATAAATTTTTCGATGACTTGTATGTGGATTCTTGATCAGGGACCTCATAACTAAAAATTTATTTTCTTTATTATATATAAGCCATACATCCTGTTCTTCGAAAAACATGAAGCAAATTTTCTAATGAACGCTTCTCAGTATGACGTTTAGGTTATTTTGACTATAAATTTTTGATACTAGCAAGCAATTTTCTTCATACTCCCCAATTATTAAAATGATATTCTTTTCTTTTTGGGGGTAAGTTCTCATTTTAAATAATTAGAGTTTTCAAATAACCTCAAATAATGATGATGGTTTAACTAACAAGAAGTGTCACTAAATTATTTGTCAAATATCTTTTGTATATAATGAATTATGACGTCAGCTCAGTTAATGTCTACTTTTCAAAAATTAGTTGCAAAAAAAAATGAAAATGCTAAATTACTCAAAAAATATGAAATACAGGTTAAAAAAAACTTTATACACTTTTAAAGAAATATTAATTCGATATTAAATACAGGGTGTTCCATTTAAAATAAAAAAGTTGCTTGGCTGTAATGATAATAAAAACCAAAAGTAAGTTTTTATCAACCCTGTATAATTTTTTGAGATCACTATTTTAAAATAAATTGCAATTATTTTATTAGAAAACCATTACAATTTAAAATATCTAGTTTAAATAAACACTGTAGGTACGCTTCTTAAATTTTGGCATACAATTTCACGTACAGTGAAATATCTCAAGAACGGCTTGTCTTAGTATCTGAAAGAGTAACTTACCTTTGGTCTGTGCTATCAAAATATGCAATAATATATAGGACATTAAATTTTGACAACTTTGAGCCACTGTGTATATTTCAAGATAATTTTAAAACGTGGTCCTAGTCAGGGGCCGATCCAAGGGGGGACGATCGCCCCCCCCCCCAAGAGCTTAGAGTTCGGGAAACTAGACCCCATTTTGCCTCTTATACTATAGTTTATTCAAGAACTAGAGAGAGTAATAAATAATTTTTTACCCTTTTTTTCTTCGCAAACTACCTGTGTTCTTTAGTCCTGTGTCTTCGGCAAAATCTGTTAGACACATATATTTTTCATAGGAATGGGTTAGAAATTTTATAATCAAAAATACCAGTCTAATAATAATGGACTATTTGGGTTGGATAACAATAGATATTTGGAAGTGTGAAGTGCTAAAAAGGATTTCAATCCTTGTCATAGGCGTCGGAAGGAGGTTTATTTTATCATTAAGTATTTATGGCATAGAATATTATTTCGGTAATAAGCTTAAAATAAAAAGTTTTATAATATTATTATATGTCCTATGATTTCTTGGTAACTCACATACACTACAAAAGATAGACAATTTTGCCATATTTAACACAAACCACACCTGTATTTTTATTATTTTTAACTTTAGCTTATAAACCATTTTAGGCACATTCAGACTAAAACGTAGCCTTATTCTCTCAAAAATTTCTAAATTCTAATATAAATACTTACAAAAAACCCATTGTCAAAAATACAAGAAGTTAAACATATTTAAAAAAATAAATTCGTCCATATAATATTAAATTTTTTTTTGGGCCATCGGTCACTTTATTATTAATTAAAAACATTTTTAGAACATTTGACGTTTCAGTTTATTTATTTCTTAAACCATTTGCAGAATTACAATTAAACACTAAAAAGGGATTCAAATGTACTTAGTGTTTATATGTTACAGTTAAAATTAGACCTGCTTATTTTTATTTCTATTGCACTGACATCTTAATTTAATTTACTTTATTATATGGAAATCCGATAGCCCCAAAAAACAAAATAAAATAAACATGTTAATTCTACACGCTTAAGAAAAAGACACAAATACAAACAATAAAATAATAAAAAAATTAGGGCTAATTGGAATTAAATATATATAAAATTAAGGAGTGGGACACACTAAAATAAAAATATATATAAAAAATTTATAAACAACATTAAACAATAAAATACAATAAAAACAAAAATCTAAATAATATATTGTGTTTACACTAGTAAACATGACTTATCTAAATCGTAATCAAAGCCAGTGAAGCTATTTTTGCTCAAATTAATTACAATTGGTTCCTCTATCTCACCGATCATGAGACCGAGTTTCCACATTTTGTTTTATTCTTTTATTATATGGATTTTTCTCAATTTTCCGCAGTAACTTTATTCAAAAAAATCTTTCAAAAGTTCATTAAATAACTAATTTTGTAAGTTGTGTTATTTCTAGCAACTCTATTTTTTACTTGAGAGAGATCTTCCCTTCTCCAACGGACAGTTTCCGGAGGATAATAAGAACAGATTTCCTATCTGGTTTTTCCCAGCAAAAATTAAGTTCTCTGCGTAATCTTTGGGTATAATATGTAAAAATAACCGCAAACAAGATAAATCACTAAGGACACACTGTAAGGTGTACTTTTCTCACTAACAGAAATTAAATTGAACTATCAGAAATTATATTGTTGCAGTAAATTTATAAAAGCTTACAATATTTAAATATAATTAAATATTAGATTTACGGCAGCCCTCAGCTACCTGCGGCACTGGAGCAAGTACGTTGGAGGTTTCGGTAACAGTTTTACTCTCTTTAGTTCTTGATAGAAATGGGAATATTGCTGGTGTCTCTCTCTCTCCCCCCCCCCTTTCAATAACTTGCTTTTGCTTGTCATACTGCACTTTTCTGATATCACCGCCCCCCCCCCCCTCCAATAAAGAGAGGCTGGATCCGCCTCTGGTCCCAGTATTAAAAATATTTTAGCGTTATCTATATATAAACCGACGAAAATGTAAGCCATGCTCGTAGCCTTATGATTAAATATTCAGTTTACAACCGAAGATGATACAACCTAATCTTCAATGTTATCTGCGAAATTCAAACAAACCCTAATTTATCGTTAACTTATCGCGTTGGTGAAAATCCAGACGATGTTGTTATCTGATAAATCTTTTCTAGTACATAATAAGGGTTCTTTATTTTTAGGGATAAGTCGCAACTCTCATCTCCAATCGTCCAAAGCGCAAAAAACTTGACCAAATTTCACTTGGGATCCGTCGCAATGGGGTCCTTTTTTGGACTGTGCTTCACACCTATTAGAATATGGATATCATATTTAAGATCACTGATAGAAAATGAGAAACTCCGTTTTTTAGTAAGAGTAATACAGGCATGTCTGTGTCCTTGCACATACTTCTTAGAATATTATGTGCTTGTATTAAGTAAAAATGCTTATGTTATGGTGGGTAAGTAAATTTTAGTAAAGTAAAATTCGTAAAAAAATTATTTGCGTGTAGGACTCCAACATTAACATACTAGTGCGGATCTATTTTGGGTCGGCTGTGAGAGATGGCGTGCTAATTTTTGTTCTAAACTCACCAGAATAAACGACATGATAATAGCTATGACATGTCCCTCTCAAAAAGTTGTGGAAAATTTACTAATTAATGAAAATGTGCAAAAATAAAGAAAAAAGCGCGTTTTTTTCTCTTTTCCTTTCGTATAACTTTAAAAGTATTCATTTTGCAGGAAAGTTGAAGACAGAAAAAAGGTTAGTTCCGACAGATAGGGTTGGTTGGAAATCTGAAAATTAATTGTCCTTGTTTCAAAATAGTGATAATTAAAAAAGAGGCGACACAAAGTAGTTTTTATTTGATTTTCTCAACCACTTAGTACCAAATTTCGTTAAAATAGATTTGATAGTTTTTGGAAAATTTTTCAGATTTGATTGAGTTTTAGATATGAAACTTACGTACTTCAATTTCTTTCACATGTACTAGAAATCTCAAGCTTTCAAACGCTTCGATGATTTTTTGGCTTATAAGACACAATGAATATCTTTCATCATTTTTTTTTAAAGACATGGTTTGAAAGTACTCGAAAAGACGATACTTTTGAAAAACAAATTAAATTCTGTCAGTTTTATACATTTCTAAATTATTTTTTCTCAAAAACATAAGATGTTTTATAATCAAATATCGCCTAATAACACAGGTTTCTTGTTCTTGTAAATTTTAACGGCTTGCTCTACTTTAAAAATAAGAAGATTGTGTATTCGATTTGTATCGAAAATAATAAACATGACCAACAAAATAATTTGTTTTGTTTGTTGGATTTTATCAACCAATCGCATTTGTCGTACCAAGTTAAAACCACGATTTTGACGTGTGTCGGATAATTTTAGAGTAATTAAATTACCCCGTGGTTTCTCTACACTTTTCATAATATAGAATTTAGTTTCTATTTTTAACGAGCTAAAATTATTACTTTCTAGCCAATCAACCATATCATACACTATTTTCCTCTTCTTTGTTATTTTTTTTATTTACTCGCAAGAACACTCACACCTTCAGAAACAAAACATTATAAAACAAGCCTAACTTCAAAAACACAAAAACCCGAAATCAGGCAAATATTAATTATATTTCAACATAAACTTAAAAAAGGATCACAATCTTCGATAACAACCTGTAACTGTTAATTGAATAATTGATGGTTCCCCTTAACGGATAATGACTTGCCAATTCTGTTGATCGTTTCCGATATTGCCAGATGTTGAAAAGGAGGCTCCTTTCCCTTCTTCTTCCTTCTTATATATAAGCAATTTGCTTGTTATTCTTCGTCTCTTTGCCTGGTTTCAGTCTATTGCGAGGTTATCACTTCATCGTTTATGGGGTCTTCCGGTACTCCTATGTCCTATTGGTGATTTGTCCCTTGTGATCTTTACTATTCTGTCGTCGGTCATGCGGTTGATGTGTTCGTTCCATTCCCTTTTTCTTTGTAATCCCCAGGCATTGATGTTATCGACTTTACACACTCTTCTTATATCCACGCTCCTATTCCGATCCATAAGTGTCCTGCCAGCTATCATGCGCACCACTCTCATCTCTGTTGTTTCCAGTATTTGTTTTATTTTCGAGATTTCTGGTCTGGTTTCTGCAGTGTATGTTAGTATGGGTCTTATTGCCGTTTTATAAATTCTGGATTTAACTTCGATTCCTATATGTTTATTGCTCCATATGGTACTGTTAAGACAGGTGGCTGTTCTTGCTGCTTTCATGGCTTGTCCCCTCACCTCCGTTTCAACATCCCCGTATCCCGAGATACTTGATTCCTGCATTTGCTGCTGTATAATTTTGTTGTCTATTTCTAGTTTGCATCTGAGTGGTATTCTAGATATAGTCATGGCTTTAGTTTTTGACGTTGATATATTCATTTTAAACTTTTTCGCTGTTATGTTAAATTGGTGCTGTTTTTGTTGCACATCGTCTTCGCTTTCAGCTATTAACGCTGCATCGTCGGCGTAGCACAGTATTTTGATTTCCCTGTCTCCCATTTTATACCCTTTCAATCTATTCACCTGCTTTATCAACTCGTTCATGATTATGTTAAATAGTAGAGAGCTAAGAGAGTCACCTTGTCGGATGCCATTATTTACTTCTATTTTTTCGGTCAATTTACCGTTTATCCTAGCTTGAATCGTATTTGCCTGAAATATATTTTCAATCGTTTGAATGTATTGAAGTGGAATGCGTGGCGTTTTCTCTCTTTCTTAATCTGAGATTTGTACGATTTGACATCTGCATAAGTTAACTTATTGGTTAATTTCTTGAAGCATACGGTAATGGAGGCAATCTGCAACGTGCGCGCGCGTTACATGGCAAAGAGAGAACTGGGAGAATGAGAGAGTCGTTCAATCTCTCTTGCTCGGGAATTTGATTGGGTGATGTGCGCTTCGATGAAAGTGAAGAACAAATAAACGTGAGGGGCAAGAGAGATAGCATGACGATCTTATTTCTCCCTATCTCTCTCTTTGCCGTGTAACGAGCGCTGATTATTACAGGCTATCTCCAGTAGTCTATGTTCGAATGTTAAGTGGTATTGTGGCATGTCAACTTGTTTACAAATTTAATTATTTATATTTTTAGCGATGTATGGTTCTTCCTTTTACGAAGGTGGAAAAAAAGCATTTACTAATATAACTGAACATTTATTTAGTACTGGTGTTATCAATTCGGTTGGAGCTTTGGTCCTATTTCTTGGAAAATTGTTGGTTGTATTTGTTACAGCAGCAACTACGGAGTATTTCCTTCAGGTTAATATTTTTCCTAAATTGCTACAAGTTGATAAAAATAATTTAATTTATAATATTTGTTTTATTACAGGATAAACAAACAAAATTCCGAGGACCGATCGTGGCATTTATTGCACTTCTTAGTTTCTATATTGCGCACTGTTTTCTATCGGTTTACGAGGTAAGAATAAGCAAAAAATGGTATGTTTATTGCTTAATTATATTGTAATAAGGGCTACTAGAAAAATAAGCCACAAGCCAGTAGGACATCGTTTCTCAACATAGGGGGCGCGTTCAAGAATATGGAGGGTCACAATGTCTTTAATAAATAATATAAGACCCGTATACGAAATATCTTCTTATTAAAATATTTTTAATTTAAAAACAAGTGTTTGAAAATTAAATATTACCAGTTAATAACAACAAAATAAAATGAAATAATAGCCAAAGCTGTTTGAAAATTAAATATTACCATTTAATAACAACAACATAAAATGAAGTAATAGTCAAAGCTGTTGGAAATGATTATTTAATGTGACTGATTTTGTTTTTCTATACGTGGATTATCATGCAAACGCACATAAGCAAAATATTTTCCTGTGATAATTGATGATTTCTATATTTAGTTTTTAAAGCTACCATAGATGAGAAGTAAGAAATAGCCAAGAGGATCAATGTTTTCAAAGCTTCCATGCAAACCAAAACTTGTCTAAATCTTGAGTTTAAAATTCTATTGGCCGATATTTCAATAAGTTGGTTGTGAATCTCAATAGGTAATTCAGCAGTTGCAACAACATTTTTATCAAAAGGATTTAGATCCTATTTTTTCGATAAATCATCATTCCTATCTGGAAAACTTTCCATTATATCCAGTTCATATAAATATGTTTTCATGCTTTCCAACGTGCGGCCTATAACAGATTTTCCTGTCCATATTTTTAATAATAAAAGGTGTTTTTTATAGAGGTATAGAACTTTATGTTGGCAACACCTTTTTAAGTGGCGGCCATTTTGTCAGCTGTCAAGTGATTTATGTTTAGTTTGGTTTGGCATTTCAACATGAATAGACTGACGCCTGAACAACGCATCCAAATTGTGCAAATTTATTTTAAAAATCATGGTTCTGTTCGAAATACGTATCGCGCACTACGTCCATTTTACGGTCAAAATAATCGTCCATCAGAGCAATTAATTCGATTAACTATGGAACGTTTTCGCATCACGTTTACTCTAAATGATAATACGCATCCCCAGAGATGTCGTACAGTGCGTACAGAAGAAGTCATTGCTGCTGTAGAGCGTAGCGTAGAGGAAGACCCGAATCAGTCTATCCGCCATCGTGCACAGGAATTGAATATGTGTCCATTCACTTTATGGAAGATTTTGTGGAAAGATCTTGGTTTGCGTGCTTACAAAATCCAACTCGTGCAATAATTGAAGCCACACGATCACCTAGCAAGGCGTAGATTCGGTGAATGGTCCCAAAACAAGATTGCCGTTGTTCCCGATTTTCATAAGCGAATTTTGTTTAGCGATGAAGCTCACTTTTGTTTGAATGGATACGTCAATAAACAAAACTGCCATATTTGGAGTGATGATAATCCTCAAGTATATGTTGAGACACCGTTACATCCAGAAAAACTGACTGTTAGGTGTGCTTTATGGGCTGATGGAATCATTGGTCCATACTTCTTTAAAAACGATTCTGGTCAGAACGTTACAGTCAATGGTGATCGCTATAGAGCCATGATTACTGACTTTTTCGTTCATCAATTGAACAACCATGATGTGCAGGAGCTGTGGTTTCAACAAGACGGCGCAACATGTCACACAGCTCGTGCCACAATTGATTTATTGACGGAAACGTTTGGTAACCGCATAGTTTCACGTTTCGGATCCGTGAATTGGCCTCCAAGATCGTGCGACTTAACGCCGCTAGACTATCTTCTGTGGGGATATGTGAAGTCGCTAGTCTACGCCGATGAGCCCGAAACGATTGATCACTTGGAGGACAACATTCGTCGCGTTATTGCCGATATACGGCCACAAATGTTGGAAAAAGTCATCGAAAATGACCTCCAGAATAGACTACGTCCGAGCCAGCCGTGGCGGTCATATGCCAGAAGTCATATTTGAATTATAATGCCAGAAGGTTATCTTTCGAATAAAGTAAATTTCATGTCAATTTAAAAAATTCATCTTTGTTTTATTCCATTTAAAAGTTCTATACCTCTATAAAAAACACCCTTTATTATCCGAAGTTAAAGTGAATATAACAAAAGACGTACAATCTAAGTACCAAGTTTCTTGTTGAATTCATTGATTTTGTCCATAATTGGTAAAATATTTTGTTACATCCTTATAAACTCGTATTAAAATTATTCAAATGTGAAAATATATTACTCAAGTAAGCTAACAGTAATAAAGTTTTTCAATCTAGTAAAAACTCTGAAAATGAGCTATTCTTAACTGTAAGAAAGATATTCAATTCATTTTGCAATTCAAAAAGCCCTGATAGAACGTTTCCTCGCGATAACCACCTGACTTCAGTAAGTAAAAGCCGTATTTGGCACCCATTTCTTGACGCAATATGGACAGCAATCTAGTCTTCAATGGTCGGCTTGAATTAAAATTAACAAATTTTACGGCTTCTGCTAGATATTTTGTAAATTATCGGACATCTGTATTTATAGCAAGCGCATTTCTGTGGAGACAGCAGTGCGTCCATTCTATATGTGGCTTAATATCTTTTAATTTTACTATCGTTTTCGTGCTATTAGTACATAATACAACGCATTTACTAATGTCCAACTTTTCGTTTTGTGTTTCATCTTTAAAAACTTTAAAGAGACCTTCGCCGGTTGCACGACTAGGGATTGATTTGCAAAATAGCATATTTTCTTTAATTGACCCCTCACATTCTTCTTCTTCTTCTTCCTCTTTTATTTAAGACGACGTATTGTTTTTCTGCTATATTAAGCCTCCTGTGATGTTGATGTCCAACATTCGTGCCATCGTTTTGGAGGTCGACCAGTGGGTCTTCTAGTGTTTGGTATCTCGTTCTTAGCCCATTTTGCCGATCGATCATCTCCCATTCTGTCCACATGGTCCCTCCAATATCTGCGCCTTGACCTTATGAACCGAACCACATCAGGCACCTTGAGCTCTTCCCTTATTTCGGAACTTCTTATTTGATCTCTTAGGGTTACTCCTTTGATTGTTCTTAACGTTTTCATTTCAGCCGTTCGTAGCATACTTTTTGTTTTAGATGTTTCGGCTCGAGTTTCCGATGCATAAGTTATTACTGGTCTTATCACAGTTCTGTAGATGCGTACTTTGCTCTCTGTGGACATATACTTATTTTTCCAGATGATGTCCCTCAGGCATCCTGATATCCTTGAGGCCTTGTTAGCCTGTGCTCTGACTTCCTGGTATAGATTTTTATCGCTTGATACATCAACTCCCAAGTATCTGCAAGACATGCTTTGTCTGATAGGATGGTTCTTCACCACCAATTTGCATTTGACAGGATCTTTTGAAATTACCATGGTTTCGGTCTTTTCTGTAGATATTTCCATATTTAAATTTTTTGATGTGGTCTGGAATCGGTATAGTAGTCGTTGCAGATCGTCTTCATTTTCTACTAACAGTAAGGCGTCGTCGGCAAAACATAAGATTTTCGTCCCATTTTGTATCCTCCATTGACTTCTTTTACATTTTGAGTTATCTTGTCCATAATTAAATTAAAGAGAAATGGACTTATACTGCCGCCTTGTCGTATTTCCGTCATAATAGGTATTTCCTCTGTTACTCCTTGTTGTGTCTTTATGCATGTCTTATTGCTTTTATTTAGCTCTTCAATTAACGTAATATAGTTGTGGTTAACGCCATTTTTCTGATGTATTTGCAAGACGTCTTTAAGTCGAACTCTATCAAACGTTTTTTTAAGATCCACTAGGCAGATGAAAAGAGGTTTATTGTATTCTATCGATTTTTCAATAGTCTGTCGGATAATGAAAATCGCATCGATCTGTTCTGTCTAAATCCGTGTTGTTCTTCACTTATTGCAATTTTACTCGTTAGTTTTGAAGACATGATTTTTGTTAATAATTTGCTTGCATTCGTATTGGCAAAACACAAAAACTGTGCCAAATTCGATACATATGTTGACTCACAGAACTGAATATCAAAAAGAATCACTTAATATAACCTTTTTATTGACCATTTCATGAACATGCCTTGATATTGTGTCGTTTGAAAGTGGTATAGTTTCCAAATTTTTTGCTTCTTCTGGCGGGTAAAATGAACTTTTTCGCAATCGTGTGGGATTTAAACCCTTGATCATTCCTAATGTTATTATATAGGATACTTGCAGTGCTACAGACTCATTACGACTTGATTTTTTGATAGCAATTTACTGATTTATCAAGTCGAGTGATGTACCTTGGAAAAATTCTAATGGCTTTTTTTTTTGTAAGGACGGATGTTTTGTTTCCAGATGCCGGACTAATTTTGAAGTGTTCGCGCTTTCCGCGGACATAACTTAATAACACACATTACGGTTTGTCATTCAAGGCAATAAATCCATATTTTAAATATGTTTTATTGTATAACCTGGGCTTTTTCTTTACTGTTTTAAAAGATGTAGACGGTGCATTTTGTTTTGTCACAAATTTGTCCATTTTATTTAATATTGTTAATTTAATTTTTTATCATACTGATATTAATTTATTTAACACTGAGTGAGAAAGGAAATCTTAGTTCTTGTTGTCGTGCAAAGCTTATACGAGCCTACGTAGTGCACTGGGAACGAATGATTTGGCTCATATTATCGTAGAAACTGGCCACTCAAGGATATGTCACCTATAGATTTTGACGCAAAATAGGTTCAAATCCCGATATGTAAATATAGAAAACATGTTACAAGATGTCTGGGGAAGGCACCGGCAGACCCTCTGATGTATATATGTATGTATGTGCGTAGAGTTGGGGTCTGTACACTGCGATCTGGTAGATGTGTTGTGCCCCCCTACTGCTGCCCAGTCGTAAGAGTTACCTTATCGGCTAGAGCAGGTCCTCCAGCTCCCCTTCTTCGATTCTTCGCTCCCAAGAACCGCGTCTTAGGATTTTCGAGGGCGCTGCATTATATAAGGATATGAATAGAGGTTTCGTTCTCCTCCTCACAGAATCTGCACTGTTAGAACTCTGAGTTGGTTCTTACTCAAGCTTATTCGTTCTTTAAATCTTTTCTGGTCTTAGTTCCTTAAAACTATCTTCACTTGTCTCAATTCTTGCAGCTCTTTCCAATAATTGGATCTCCAACTTTCTTCTTCTAAATTTAGTTCTTCCAGTATTACGCTGCTACTGATTCCACAGAAAGGCTCTGGCCCCAGAAATGGTATCTCAACCTTTTTCTTCGTGAGCCTGTCTACTATTTCATTCCCCCCTATCCCGGTATGTCCCGGTACCTACATGAGGGTGATTTTATTATTATGATACTTACTCAAATCATTCAGTTCCTCTAGGTATTCCCAGACCATACTAGAACTGATAATTGGAGAGCTCATCACACTGATGGCTGCTTAACTGTCCGTCATCATGATAATCTCTTGCCCGTGATAGTTTTTCTCCTTGTTAAATTTAATACATGGCTTTCTTAGTGTCGAGTGCCGGGTCCATACAATCCTACTCCAGTTCTCTCCATTGTTTTGGAGCCATCTGTATACCATATAGTAGATTTCTTGCTGAGTTTTTAATGGCTCTTCTGACTCAACTTTATGCTGAAGTTTATCACAAAGTTCAATTTCTTTTTCATTTCATCTTGGGACATGTCCCAGATTTGCTGATTTCTGGATTAGAGATTTGGCCTTCGTTTTATGACCTCATCTCTCATCATCCTATAAATCGTCCTCTTCGCTATGTTCTCTAGAAATATATGTGAGGGTAGGATTACTTCCATGGCGGCCGTTGGGCAGGTTTTCATTGCCCCGATCCACTGATGAATCCACCATTGGTTGCCAAGACGAAACACCTAACTTTTAGTGGTCTAATAAAGAATGTAAAGAATCGATCTTTATATGGGACTGTCTCAATTATATTATGGCATCCCTATTAGTTAGTCATCCAAATTACCTTTAAAAATTACCACAGAAATAGCAACCCAACAAGCAACAGCTTAAAAGAATACGCATTGCCTAAACATCATCTACCAAGTGACAACTAACCGAACTAAAAGAAAAATAAATAAACCTATAAAATTACTTCAAATAAAAATCAGGAAAACTGTTATTAAAGTGGATAAACATAATAATTTAATTTGAATAACCGGCACGAAAATGATATGTAATAAAAAATAAGGCAAGTACCAATTCCTTATTTAAATATAAACAATCCAAAGCAGTGACGTAGAGTCACCGACCTATAAATCAAGTTAGGAATAATTAAATAACGGATGTATTTCTTATAAGCAAATTACTGAATGATAAAGAAAATAATAGACTTGGGAAGAAAATTTGCAAGGAAGTGAAATTTGAAATGGCTCTAGATGCAGTAAGACCCAAAAATTCAACGAATATTATGCTGTTATACGAAGGATTACGAATTTAAAGAAAATGGATATTTCTCTACAGCATTCGGCGGCGCACTAGGCAACCGAATTTAATAAATGTGCAAACCAGAGAATGTATTCCGCGTATTCATTTATCTTCTTAATTCGTGCTTGTAAACCTCTGAATTTTCCGCTCATATTTTTGGCATAGCCGTAACTTTGTCCTCAAGAATTAATATCATTTTCATCTAAAAAATCTAGTAAAGTTTGAGCGTGTTGTTCAGCAGTATGGTCTTCCATATCCAAAAATCTCCTAAATCTTTCCATTGGTCAAGATGGCAGGACATAGCGCACTATCACGAAAGAAAATGTAAAAAAAATAGTTCGTAAACAAAAAAATAAATTTTAGTCTAAATGGCTAGAAAAGTAAAATTAAATTAAGTAGAAGGAATGATCGAATGTATTAGTAGACTTATAAATTAGTAATCAACAGCTCGGAGACAATATTAGGGTATTTCTCTGTAATTATTGTGGTCTTACTAACGTACAATATAATATATAATGGATATCACGTGGCCACCGCTCACTACTACGTCTTTTCATTGCACCATACTTATCTTACTTGAAAGATTTCATGCGCACAGGTGCGTGGCCTCTTCAAGGCGCGGGGCCCGTAGCATGTCATAACTCTTGCTACGTGGTACTGGTAGCGGAGGGGGGGGGGGCGAAACGTTTTTTACTTAACTTTTGGCTACTTACTGAGGCGCCACACTAAAATGGTTGAGAAACGATGCAGTATGATAATCATCTGAGTAAGCAATAACCATTATTTGCCCGTAATTGATGTAACTAAACTTTACACTTTTCTTTTCGTAGTCGACAATAGATACAATATTTATGTGCTTCTGTGAGGATTCCCAATTGAACGATGGTTTATCTAAACCATACTATATGTCAAAAGGCCTTATGGAGTATGTGGATAATTCCAAAAAAGTTTTGGAAACTTATGACAGGAAGAAACCTAATGCGCCTCAACAATATCGCATTACCCGAAAAGGTTTTGTAAAACAACCTAGCAATGAAGTTCCTTTAAAAACAATAAATGAATCTATATAACTCAATAAAAAGTAGTATTAAAGATTAGGAAAAATAATTAAAAATCGTTATATTAGGTGCTTATTTAAAAAAATAATATAAATGAAATCTTCTTATTTTAATACCTTAGTAATAAAAGCTATTTTATCTCCAAAATATAATTTATTTTTGTTCTGTTTCTTCTGGCTTATAGGAAAAAATAATAAAGCATTAAATGAAATAGCTGCATTTTTTCAAACTACTTTACCTTTTTCATCTTTTCCTTCTTCTTAAGTTCCGTTTCTTTTCGGCTGGATATCATTACCCACAAACGATGAAATATTTCTACAAAGATTTTACTGAAACATTTCTATGAAAATTTTCAAAAATATTTCCTAAACACTCCAATAACGTGGAAAAAATATTTTCATGAAAAGTTTCATTGAAATCTTTACCAAAAATTATAACATTTTACGAAATAAAACCAAAATGATCAAATATTACGGAAACAGTGAGACAATATTTCATCAAAAATTTCATGAAATTGCGCGAAAAGAAAACATGAAATGTGTAGAGAAACGTTTTTGAACTTTTGCGAAAGATTTACTGAAAACTTTAATAATGATTTTAAAAACTACTCATGATATATTTTGGAAATATATAAGAAACATTACATGAAACGCTATATAAACCATCTTCTAAAAGCTTTCAGAACACATTTCTGAAATATTTTCGTAGCATTTCTCGGCAGCCTTTATAAGTATAACAAATAGGCAGCGAAAAAGAATTCCAGATAGTTACGTTAAAGTTTCGAGAAAACTTTCATGAAACGTATTATAAACCTTTTCAAAAATATTTCGAGAAATGTCTTCGGAACTTTTGTCAAAGATTTACTGAAAGCTTTCATGATGAATGTAAAAACGAGTCAAGATATGTTTCAGAAATATTTAAGAAACATTTCATGAATCGTTTCCTGAAACGCTATATTAACCATCTTCAGAAAGTTTTCAAGAAACCATTTCGAAATGTTTTTGCAATGTTTCTCAGCAGCCTTTATGAGTTTGAAGGTTGTAGACAATGTTGAAGAATGACTAAAATGTGGTCGGACTTGCATTGTCTTTATTTTTATTTTTACGTCGTTTCAATTTGGTTGTATCTCTAATCGTTATCAAGTATAAACTGAATGTTTTGTCTTAAGACTTCGAGATTATATACTGTACACTTATATCACTGTACACACCTCAATGATTTGATGTTACAAAGTAGTGGTTGCCAAAGATTAGGTATCTCAACACTCGGTTTATTGAAGATTCCATTATTGTTTTTAATGTATGTTGCTTCTATAAATTTTCTTTTTTTTTCATATTGGGTTCTATATATATTGCCGCAGCCTCAGACCATTTTATATGGTGTTGTTTATCCCAGGAATGTTCTGCAATACCTGATCTCGACGTTTCCCCTTTTTGTATATGAGTTTTATGTTCCTTAATTCTAACTTCTAGCGGTCGTTTGGTTTTTCCAATATACATTTCACCACACACACATAGAACTTTGTAAACACATTCTTTCTTATCGGTAGTTTTAGGTTTTGTTTTTGTTAAATGAGCTCTAAGGGTATTTCCTGATTTAAGGGCTGTTTTTATATTATAACTACTGGCAATTCGTCTTATTTTCTCCGACGTTCCCTTAATGTACGGAATTGTGAAGAAGGAATGTGTTTCTTGCTGTCCAGTGTTCGTTGTTCTAAAATTATTTATAACATCGTCAATTAGTTTTAAAGATAACCATTCTGTTGTAAATCGGATTTAATATTTGCTACCTCTTTTTCCAATGATTCGGCATTATTGTATATAGATATAGCCCGATTATAGAGGTTAAGTATAATTCCTCGTTTTGTTACAACAGAATGATCAGAACTATGATTAAGATATTGTCCAGTATGTGTTGGCTTTCTGTATACTGACGTTTTAATAGTTTCGTTTGAACAGTTCATCATGACATCTAGGAAGGGCAATTGATCATTTACCTCTTTTTGCATGGTAAACTTAATTGTAGGTCGAATGGTATTCAGATGTTTCAGGAAATCATTAAGTTCTTGATCATTGCCCTTCCATACGATGAGAGTAGCATCGACATATCTCAACCAGACTTTCGGTTTTACTGTTGCCGTTTCTATGGTATGAGTTTCGAACCATTCCATATATATATATATATATATATATATATATATATATATATATATATATATATATATATATAAACCATCCAGCCAGCGAACTATCCCCACGTACACAGGAGACCGACAGCACCCGAATCGCAAGCGTCAGTTCGCCCACAGACGTCGTACAGTGAGCTTTTTTCACCGAAACTTTAGCTTCCTTACAGTCCTGAGAAGGACTCGGCACACACATGGGATACTCGAAAACCTTCGATTACACATCACAATCGTGAGAACATCCGACAAAACATATATATATATATATATATATATATATATATATATATATATATATATATATATATATATATATATATTGGCGACGACTGGAGAGAGTGAAGAACCCATCGGAAGCCCGTCGTCCCGAGCGTGGAACTTCTTTACTTGAAAGTAAGCACTACGCAGGCAACACTCCAAAAGGTCCATCACCCCGTCCAGTGGTAACGTAAGGTCCTGTTGCCAGATCGCAAATATGATTTCTATTAAATTTACATATAATTTTTCATTCTATTAAAACTGGAAGGAAAAGGACCCCAAAAACATTTTCCCTTCCATTTGATGTTCCGCCTCCACGTGGTCTCTGCTGGACAATAAAATTTTTAATTAATAATTCTGGGTCAGTTTTGGTTCAGGTTTCGAAAAAAGGTAGTCGATGCTGGTAGTATTTTTCTCAATGGCAAATGATTAGTTTACTGTTATGATATGTCGGGTTTAATCAACGTAGTTGGTATTTCCTATAAACCTATCGAGTTTACTGTTTACAGGGGCTGATCCAACCTCTCGCTTTGGGGGGGGGGGGCGGTGATATAACCAAAGTATAGTATGGCAAGCGAAAGCAAGTTGTCGACGGGGGGGGGACACAGGAAACATTCCCATTTCTAGTGTAAAAGGCAGGGTCGGGTCTATTTTTCTGAATTTAAACCTCTTGGAGAGGAAAGGGATGCCAATAGCATACCCATTCCTAGTATAAGAGGCAGAATCGAGTCTATTTCCCTGAACGCAAATCTTTTGGAGAGCAGCTATCGCAAGAAAAACAAGTTGTCAACGGGAGGGGGAGTGCCAACAGCATACACATAATAATATAAAAGGCAGAATTGGTTCTATTTCCTGAATTCAAAGCTCTTGGGAGGAGGGGGCGATCGCAAGCATACACATTCCTATATTCTACTCAAGAACTAGAGAGAATAGTAAAACTGTTACCGAAACCTCCAGTGTACCTGCTCCAGTGCCGCAGGTAACTGAGGACTGCCGTAAATCTCATAATATTTAAATATTATAAGATTTTATAAATTTACTGCAACAATAAAATCTCTGATAGTTCAAATTAATTTCTGTCAGTGAGCAAAGTGCACCTTACAGTGTGTTCTTAGTTATTTATCTTGTTTGCGCTTGTTTTTATATATTATTTGAGATTAGTGAGACACCTAAAAATTTATCCTTCCACCTCTATATTTATTCCAAAATCGTTAAACCAAGGCATTTTTTTCCTCAACGAAAAACTTATTACGATGAATGTTTAAGATGCCTTAAGATAACAATATCTAGATAATAATGTTAAAAGCTCTGTTGAGATGTGTTCCAACATGACAGGAGTTGGAAAATCTACTATGTCCCGAATACTGAAGGAGAAAAAAACAACTGGAATTGTTAGTACTCCCAAGCTACATTCGATCACAGGCAGACGAAAAACCTCGTTGGAAGAAGAGATGGAAACTGCAATAAAAAAGTTCTACATACATTTTATTATGAGAATCAGATCCCAACCGTCGACAACATTCTAACTAAAATCAATGAAGATCGGGATTTACCTGAAATTAAAAGAACTGAGCTCTGGAAATTACTCAGGGAACTTAATTTTTGCTGGGAAAAACCAGATAGGAAATATATTCTTATAATCCTCCGGAAACTGTCCGTTGACGAAGGAAATATCTCTTTCAAGTAAAAGTTAGAGTTGCTAGATATAACACACCTTACAAAACTAGTAATTTAACTAAATTTTTGAAAGATTTTTTTGAATAAAGTTACTGCGGACAATTGGGAAAAATCCATATAATAAAAGAATAAAGCAAAATGTGCATTGGTCATTCTCTATTGAGGGATCTTTAATGATGAAAGTAGTGAACATAACCCGATCCTCTCTATTCCCCCACTCCTCAACCTTGACCTTGACCTTGCCCCACCCCTCTTCGGCCCGCCCACATGTCCTTGCCATTGACCTTGAAAGTGCACGTGTGCTTTGGCCTTGACCTTGTGTTCAAGGTTGTGTGTGTGTGTGACCTTGACCTTGACCTTGGTCGGGACGACCTTGACTTCGTTGAAGGTCATCTTGGGTGTGTGACCTTGAAGATATGTTACGTGGTTTGGGGTGACCTTGAATGGTTTTATATAAGGTATGGGGCAGTTTCATTCATCAGTTGGCTCTGACTTGTATAGGTAGTACATGTGTTAATATTTGACAAATCATGGCATATGTTTGTGAAAATTGCGGTTCTAAGTTTACTAATAGTTATAATATGAGACGTCATAAAAGAGAATCGTGTGCGGCGAGATTTAATGAAGTGCCTGGAGGAAAACGGCTCCGAATTGAAGAGTATACATCGACGATTCCGGTAATTAATTGCGCTACATTTAATGTAGATGTTCCAATAAATCATATGTCGGCGCATAAACGAACACAACAACATAAAAATAATTCATGTTTGCCGGTATGTCATGGTGTGCAACTCGTTGAATGTGCCTTTAAAAGGAGAATTGCAACCTATCGGGTTAGCAGTAATATGGAGCATTCCGATTACGTAATGTTCTTTGCAGACATTAAATCCAAGGTGGTGGAACTTGTTAATAATTTATTGCGTGTGCATCAGGCTTTAAAAGTTAACATGACAGCTGTTGGCGAGTACATGCTTCCATCACAAGAAATATTCAGTGAAAAATCCTTCAACACTGCTAATCAAATAATTAGTGTAGAAAGTGATTTGGATGCCGTTTACCATTCTTTCACCGAATTAATAAAAACGCAGGCGACAGAGTTCCAGGAGAAAGATTCAGGTATGGAAAAATCAAAACCCGATATATTAAACTGATTTTTATATATTATTTTTCTTGTTATAGGATGGGCTCTTGTGCGAATTTTATACTTGGAAGTTGGTATCAACAAGTATATGCCTATGGGTGGCTCATCATAAATCAAGTTGCCGTGTTCTATTGAAAAGAAAGGAGCTGTCGTCAATGTGATTAACCAGGACGAATTTTGCTTTGCGTGGGCTGTAACATCAGCATTGTTTCCTCCAACAGCAGAGCCTTCACAGAAGACATCCTACCCCCATTTTTCTAGAGTGCTAAATGTAACAGGTATGGATTTTCCAGTAAAATTACGTGACATTAAAAAATTTGAGGAAATGAACAACATATCAATTAACGTATACGGTCTGGAATCTAAATATGAAAATAATGAAGTAATACATGAAGTTATTGGTCTACTGAGGTATGCGTCAAAAAAGTTGGATAGGCATGTAAATTTATTGTTAATTACAAAAGACTGTAGTAGTAAAGATGGCGGTGAACATTTTTGTGATACGACTTGTTCAAAGAGTCATTATTGTTGGATTCGGAATTTATCACGTTTAGTTTCAAGTCAAATTAGTTGTCAACAACATAAAAAATATTTCTGTGATGGTTGCCTCATTTATTTTAGTACACCGTCAGCTTTAACTTTACATCAAAGCTACGATTGTAACCACATTTTCACGCAAACACCCTCAGTGGATTTAAAAATCGACAAATTTGGAAAGAGTGTGCCGGAAAATATTTTAAAATTCGAGGGTATAGAAAAGCAAATGCGCGTTCCATTCGTGGTTTATGCAGATTTCGAATCTGTTTTAAAACCCGTTGAAACGGTACAACCAAACCCACAAAATTCTTACACTGTAAAAAGTTTTAAACATGAACCATATTCTTTTGCTTATTTAATTAAATGCTCTTTTGACGACTCACTTTCGAAATTTGAGCTATTTCGGGGGAATAATGCAGCTCAAGTCTTTGTGGATCGTATCGAGTGTGATTTAAGGGCTCTATACAACACATATTTAAAAGACATTAAGCCTATGAAACCGTTAACGCCTGAAGAAAAAAGGGAGTTTAATGATGCTAAAATATGTGGTATATGTGAAGGCCCTTTTGAAGAGGGTGAGATTAAAGTACGAGACCACTGTCACATAACTGGTGCAAAAAGATTTGGTGCTGCACATTCCGTTTGTAATTTAAATTATAAATTACCCTCTTTTATCCCTATCATATTTCATAACTTAAGCGGCTACGACAGCCATTTATTTATAAAAGAGTTATGTAAATATGGGGATAAAATTGGTGTTTTGGCTCAAAGTAAGGAAAAGTACATATCATTTACCAAAAGCATTTTTGTGCACGATTATTTTGATAGTAAATGCGGAAAAGTCAAGAGGAAATATTTAAAGTTGCGATTTATTGATAGTTTTAAATTTCTGTCAACGTCTTTGGAAAATTTAGGCAGCGGTTTAAACGACGACGATTTTATTGAAACGCGGAAACATTTTTCAAATATCAACCAATTTAATTTGATGCGTCAAAAGGGTGTTTTTCCCTATAGCTTTATTGACTCTATAGAAAAAATGGAAAATACATGTCTTCCAAGTAAAGATGAATTTTATGATAATTTACGGGAAGAACATATTAGCGATGAAAGCTATAGAAGAGCAAAAGAATTATGGCGCTTGTTTGGGTGTAAAATTTTGGGGGACTATTCGGACGTGTATTTAAAATCAGATGTGTTGCTATTGTGTGATGTTTTTGAGCAATTTCGGAATAATTGTTTAAAATTCGATAAACTTGATCCAGCACATTACTATACCCTTCCAAGTTTATCATTTGATTGTATGCTACGTATGACTAAGGTAGAGTTAGAGCTTTTAACTGATATAGACATGATACATTTTTTTAAGAAAGGTATACGCGGCGGCATAAGCCAGTGTACAGAAAGGAAGCACATCGCTAATAATATTTTTTTACCAGACTATGACTCTTGGAGTTGTAGAAAGATGGGTAAGGCAGGAGGGACTCAATATAAGTCCCCAAAAGACTGTCCTAATCCCCTTTACAAAACGGAGAAGGATGGAGGATCTCGGTCCCATCATCCTCCAAGGAGGCACAATGCCACTTGCCAGAGAAGTGGAGTATCTGGGGGTGATTTTAGACTCCAGGCTGACCTGGAACGGACAAGTGGAAAACATAACCAGAAAATCGGAAACATCTCTTATGACTGTAAGAAGATTATGTGGGGGAACATGGGGTCTCTCACTGAAAATGGTACATTGGTTATACACCAGTGTTGGGAGACCAGCCATCACTTACGCAGCCTTGGTCTGGTGGCCCAAGGTAATGCAGAGAGCAACTATGACAAAGTTGAGTGGAATACAAAGGGTCGCCTGTTTATGTATTACTGGGGCCATGAAATCAACGCCCACTTCGGCAATGGAGTGTATTCTGGATCTGCCTCCGCTACACATAGTGATTCGGGCAGAGGCAAGAATGGGACTCCACCGACTAAATCACTCAACAGAAAAATCACAAATGACGATGTCAGGACATAAAAACATATGTAAAAAAATCAGGAGCCCTGAGTTGGAAATGGACACGGACCATATGAACTCCAGCTACCGTTATAATATACCGTTTGAAGTCACAATAGAGGATCGAATGGCAAGTAAAAGAGAAAGACCGGAAACATTCTCGGGTGCAAGTATCTGGTACACTGACGGTTCAAAAACTAGTGAGGGTACTGGAGCTGGGATATACGGGTTACAACCGAGGAAGGAACTAACCCTTCCCCTTGGGAAATACCCAACAGTGTTCCAGGCAGAAATATACGCAATCTTACGGTGCGCAGATGAGATAAATAGGAGAGCTTACAAAGGGAAGCAAATCCTCATTTACTCTGACAGCCAGGCAGCCCTAAGGGCCCTCGAGGGCCAAAAGGTATCATCGAGGCTGGTTTGGGAATGTCAGAGCGAGCTGGAAACTCTGCCAAAGACAACAGAGTTATGGTAAAGTGGGTACCAGGACACGAAGGCATACATGGAAATGAAAAAGCTGACGAACTAGCTAGAGCAGGGTCAGCATCTCAATACATTGGTCCAGAACCGGCCTTTGGGGTGCCGCGGTGTGCGGCACGAGAAGCAGTCAAAGAATGGATCAAAAGAGAACATAAAAACCACTGGATGACCAGACAGGGTTTAAACCACAGCAAGCTATTTATTGGGAATCCGGACCCGAAACTGGCAAAGAAACTTCTACAAATGAGTAGAAACCAATTAAGGACTATTACAGGTATAATGACGGGACACATGGCCGTCAAAGTACATCTGAATAGAATGAATCTATATAACGGAAACCTTGGCTGCAGACTGTGTGGACAAGCCGAGGAAACGGTGAAGCATATCATATGTGACTGTGAGTCACTGGTGAGATTTAGACAACAAACTTTCGGGTCAGTAAAATTGGAACCGGGAGAAATACTCACTCACTCCTTAGCAGGACTGTACAGATTGAGCCAGGGGGCTAGGTTGACAGAGTGGCTGTAATGTCTAGGGTGAGCACAATAGGCCTACTCTGGTCGCAGTGCATCCGGCTTTAGGATGGACCCGGGAATATAATAAAAAAAAATGACCCAACAAAACCTTCTTCATTTATAACATACCTTGATGCTACAAATCTATATGGTCATAGTATGTCACAAGCATTACCATATGGTGGTTTTCGATGGTTAAGCGAGCGCGAAATTCTGGATTTAAATATTATGGCTGTTGGTGATGATAGTTTACATGGCTACGTTTTGGAAGTGGATGTGCATTATCCGACTGAGTTGCATGATGCACATTCTGATCTTCCATTTCTAGTAGAAAATATCATACCGCCAACAGAAAACGCTAAATTACCGAAATTAATTCCTAATTTACGAGATAAAAAAATACATTGTACACTATAGAACTTTAAAACAAGCCATCGCCAAAGGCTTAGTGGTAATGCAAACCCATCGAGTATTACAGTTTAAGCAATCAAAATGGCTAAAATCGTATATTGATTTTAATACCAATTTACGTAACAAGGCCACCACAAAATTTGCGAAGGACACTTTTAAATTAAAAAATAACGTGATATTTGGTAAAACTATGGAAAATGTGGAAAATCGAAAGGATATAAAATTAGTAACACATTGGGATAACAGTGTAGGCAGAAATGGAGCTAGAGCACTAATATCCCGCCCCAATTTCAATAGTAGCTCGATATTTACCGAGAACTTTGTTGCTATACATATGAATAAAGTTAAAATATTGTACAATAAACCAATTTATATCGGTTTTTCCATATTAGATATATCAAAGACTGTAATATACGATTTTTATTATAATTTTATTAAATCCAAGTTTGGCGATGATGCTTCGTTACTTTACACCGATACTGACTCGCTTATATTAAAAGTGTATACGGAAAACTTTTATCAAACTATATCAGAAAACCCCGAAAAATTTGATACATCAAATTACCCCGAAATTAATAATTTTAACATAATTAAAAGTAATTCTGTAGTTGGTAGAATGAAAGATGAGTTTCCTGGTGATCCGATAATAAGTTTTTATGGTACCGGCGCGAAGGCTTATTATGTAAAGTCCATTAATAATGAATTAAAAAAAGCCAAAGGTATCAAAAAATGTGTTATCGAGAAAGACCTTCATCAGGAAGACTACCAAAGAATTGTTGAACGGGGTGGTTTGATATTAAGAAAGATGAAGACATTTAGAAGTGAATTACATAACATTTATACCAACATAATAAATAAAGTAGCATTGTCACATAGCGATGATAAACGTTATGTAATTCCCAGTTCAACCAAAACTCTACCTTGGGGGCATGCAGACACAGATTTTTACAAAACAGACCCGGAAGAAAACTTAGCAAATTTAGTCACCGTGTTGGAATCATTTCTAAGTCAGGACAGCACGTAATCTGGAAAATCCATATTTCATTATTTGTATTGTTTTTATTATTTCTATTAAACATACAACATTAATATGTAACGATAATATTGTAATTTTTTTTTTTTTAATAAAAAACATGTATTCATTACTTGATTGCTTTTTTATTGAACCTTTATTTTAAAATTATAAATATAATGAAGTGTCGACAAATAACAAACTGTAAAAGTTATTGTTGAAAAATTTGTCTAATAGTAAATTAAACGCACAGGTCTACGAGTAAATGTTTAATGTGAAACAGGTTTGCTGACAAGATCCTCCATAGTCTTTTCAATTTTCAACTTTCTAGAGTTAAGTTCATCACGCAGTTCGTCTTGCCTAAGTTCATATATTGCAATAACAGTATCATCAATGCATCCTCTAAGTTCTTGACCGGTTTCAATTAATTTCTTGCGTACGTAACCTTCAAGTTGGTTTCTGAATATATCTTTAATAACAATTGTTGAGTCATATAAAGCTTTCTGCGTATCTTGCACACACTGAGCAAGGTTATTATCAACATAATTTCGTGTGGTCGCATCGTCTCCTTCAAGAGGTTCTGCTAAATAGCACAATCTTTTGCTTCCCATGTCGTAATCTCCATTAGGTGTAAGTTTAAAACCTATTCCTGAAGGACCTCGCATAAAGTTAAAATCCTTAAATTTTCTTTTGCGACCGAACTTATCAATAGTGTTTACTTCTGACATTGTTATCTGAGACTGATTTGAAACCATTAGATTTCACCCTAATATATGGTTCTATTTCATTAATAAACGGACTCTGCAGAAAAATAAGGATTGCAAAAGTATTTTAGGTGATGTTTAATAAATACACGTACAGATTCATTTTACTATTATTTTATTGAAAAAAAATTAAAATATAACAAAAGATTGAGTTTACTTTTTATTATTAAAAAATAAAAAATATAACAAACAAAAAAATTAAAAATTAAGAAATAAAATACATGTTAATTTCTTCTGTACAGGTAAGCTTCTTCTATGACCCAATTTCTTCTCTGGATGGCACGTTCATTAATGTCCTTGAACTGGTAGTAAACTAGTCCACAAAAGCCGCATTGTACAAATTTAACCCTGAAGAGGTCAATGTAGTTGAAGTCGTACGTAAGATCATTTCGCCAGCAGATACCTAGTCTTTTACAATGATGACAAGTTAAATAAAAAGCTTTTGGTATATGACTGTATGTTTTGGCTGCTTCACTAGGTTGTTCATCAGTTGGCAACATGATGTTTGAGTATGTTGTACTTTTCAATCGCGGTACTCTAATTATGTATTACTTTTTAAAAACCCCTTGACAGGACCAAAAAAAAAATCCTTGAAAATTACAACCTCGAAAACGACCCTGACATTGACGGGTACTTTGACCTTGGCCTTGGCCTCGCATCTGACAAGTTTAGTACTATATTTATATGCTTCTTTAAAATAACCTTGACAGGGACAAAAAAAAATCCATGAAAATTACAACCTTGAAAACGACCCTGGTATTGCCGGTTACGTCGGCCTTGGCCTTTCATCTGACAAGTTTAAATATTATACTTAATGCATCGAACAAAAGGAATAAAGGTGGTGTAGTGGGGGAAATGGACATAAAAGCAGACTTGCTGGCTCGAGCTCTTCACAGTTCGTCAGAACAGCAAACAGTACAGTGCTAAGATAAAGTTAATAGTGTGAGTTTTAATATCGAAGATGTCGAGTGTACGGTCTCTTTTAGATGCTCTTGACGTGAGCTACGGTTCGCAACAAGGCATGCTGGATAACATTAGTGGTTTGGAAGTGTTAAGTCCGGGGGTATCCGAGAATTGGAATGGTATGGAGCATGAAGATGCCGAAGACAGAGCCCTCAATGATGGTCGCGACGAAGAGATAGTTCAGTCGGTAGCGCAATTCCTCGAATGCTGAACGGAGGAGAAGGAGCCAAAGATCAATGTGATAAGTGATGTGGTTGTGCGAAAAGCATCGCGGCCTAGGGAATCTTCTCCGAAAGCTTCTAAATTGAAAAAGCTCTTGACTATGCGGAAGTCGGAAATCGCCGATAAAAAAACATTTTATTCGGCGATTAAAGGTGTGGGACAAGGGAAGAAGAAAAAGTTTAACTTTAAGCGTCCCTCCACCCCTGTTCCATTACGCGACTTCCTGAAAACAGCACCACAAGAGCCATTGTCGGTAGAAGTGCAAGTGATAGAAGGCCCCGATGGACCAACACCACCAACGCCACCAACACCGACCAGCGTAGAGAAGGAAATAGTGTCGGAGGTGAAGTCTTCCCCAGCGCCACTGTCGCCGATATTGGGGTGTCGGAAACCTATGAAGAAGCGGTTTAAGCGGTGTTTTGAAGGCGATGAAGTTTCCGCTGCTTCGTCGTCGTCGTCGTCGTCATCGTCGTCTTCACCAAACGAAACCGCTTCTTCTTCGTTAGTATATTCCGAGCCATCGCAACCGGAGTGGGTTGAAGACTTCACCAACTCTCAGAAGAGCAAATTAACAGACATTTATCAAATGAAAAAACGCTTAGTGAAAGAAGTGAACGCGTGTGACAGTGACATTTTAGAACTTGAAAGACAATTAGAATTAAAAAAGGTGGAATCTGTGCGGTTAAAAAGACAATTAGAGGACTTTAATAAATTATGTAGTAGGTGTTAGGTAGTTGTAGATATTAGCTTTTAATTTATAGTATTAAGTTTGTAAATATATATATTGTAGTTAATAAAAAAAAGTGTTTGATCAAATTTTTATATTTTATAATGAGAATAAAAATGACTTGAAAATTTATTTTTGTGTGTTATTTCATATAGGCCCTGTCCCACATAATATTAGGTAATAAAAAAAAGAGTGAATAATCCACTAAAACTACGCAATAGCAATAGTTGTAAATATTTTCTGATAATATTTACAAGTATGCTAAAACATGGTTCGGTTTAAGAAGTTAAGGTTCTGTCGCCAGAACTTCTAATACTTTGTATCTCAATATTGTATGTTTTTATGAAAAAAACATAAAATATTGGTTACAAAGTATTTTAACCAACTAAAACTACGATCAAACTATTTTTTGGTCCTAAAAAGGACCGTTTGGTTGTAAAACATGCGACTCTTTTATTGTGTTGTGGAGTCGCACGGCCCGTCATCATCAACGGGGGTGGTGGTGGTGCTGTCCTCTGTATATTCGATAATGAACCGCCAAAGTTCATCCCATCTGGGATCGTCCGACTCCCACTCGAGGCAATTCTCTGTGGTAGAATCTACCACAGGACATTGGATGGGTTGTTGTTGTTGTTGTTGTTGTTCAGTCGCAGACATGTTGAACTAAAATGATTGTAATAAGTATTGGTGGTCGTATATATAGAGACAAATTAATGGTGGGAGGTGAAAACAAATGTCGTATTACGTATTGAGACCAAAAGTTGTTTGTGGTCTCAAATACGAACGAACGATTTAGCTGGGTTCCACCAGCACTTAAAGTTTTAATACTTTGTATCTAATATTGTATATTCTATACATACAATATTAGTAACAAAGTACTAATATGTACTAAAACTACGATCAAAGTATTTTGTGGTCCTGAAAAGGACCGTTGTTGTGTGCCCTTAAAAAGGGCCAGGGAGAGTGTGGGGCTTATGGTGCCCCATCCTCGCTGGTCGACCACCAGCTTGACGAATCGCAGGGGCCTTGCGGGTCGTCGGGTGTTGGTGATGCTGGAATTTCCAGCACCGCATCTTCCGTCGAGTCCGGCTCTGGCTGCGGCGACGGAATTTCGAGTCTTTGTAAGACCCAATCGCCCGCATCATCTAATTCCACCAGACCCGGATCATGGTCATACACTAGCGGAATCGGCTCATCCAAGTCGTCCCAACGTAGGACGTCAATTTCAAAATCCACCTCTTCGTCGTCGTCGAAGACTTGCAGGTCTCCAACGTTGTCGGCTACGGTGTCATCACTAAAGATGGATGAGCCTCGGCTGGCGGGTCTTTCTTCCTCCATGTTCATCGTATGAGAGTTGATGAATATATGCACTGTGTAACTGGCCCAGTCTCATATATATAGAACTACCCCCACCCCACCAACGGATTCTAAATGTTGTGTATTGGTGAGAGCTTATAGAATTATTGATTTTTTCAAAAACTTTAAATAAGGAATTAGATTTGTTTAGACAATAAGACTTATTCTTAATATTTTGTGAAGAATACATTACAAAAAAAAAATAATAGAAACCTTGTTTGGACTGTTAACATTTTCATAGGTTCTCAAGCATATAACTTGGCACTTAAGCTACGAGACAAATCGTCGTTAAACGAATATCTCGCCCCATAAGTGACGATTACTAAACTACGATCAAAATATAATGTGGTCCTGAAAAGGACCGTTTTTGTGGCCCTAAAAGGGCCTGGGGGGAGGGTGGGGTGCCTACCGTGGAGTAATACCCAACGATATTAACACCGACCTAGGTGCAGCCCTTGGTCTTCTCATTGGCGGCACCGTCGCCGTCGCTGGTGGTGTCGGCGTTGCAGGCGGTGCCGAAGGTGCTGCTCCTGGTGCGGTACCCCCGCACTCCTCACACTTGCATATTTTGCCGGGCACGAATGGCCTGACAATGCCAATGATCCTTTTTGGTGTATCTTCCATCTTGCCGATCGAATGTGTAATGATGAAATAATTCTAATACCGGCCTCTATATACATTCAAAAAGTTGGAGGGGGTAAGGTGGAGTGCATATATGCATTATATAAGTTTGAGAATAATATGATTTTATAACTCACCGTATCTCTGTTATGGACACAAACTACCCCCCTCCACTTTTCTAGCATATAGTACTAGACTTTCTCCATTGTATTCTACTCAAAATTCTAGGTAATTAAAGTGCTTTTATTTTTTCTCTATCTTGAACGGTTTCCGAGCTACAGCGCTTTAAAAAATTCAAATTACTAACTTTCTATAACCCTTTTTTTCAAATTTCATTTTTTCGAATTTTCAAAAATACTACAATATGTAGAAAAAAATTCTCTCTTTAATTTCCTAATACCGTTTTTCTCTAAATCTTCAACTTTAGCGCGTATTCAGCATTTTCAAAAAAAAAAAAAATATAATTTTTTTTACACCATCGCATTCTCCTCAAAATTTTGGGCTATCGAAGTGCTTTTATTTTTTTTCTATCTTGAACGGTTCCCGAGCTACAGCGCTTTAAAAAATCCAAATTACTAACTTACTATAACCCTTTTCTTAAAATTTCATCTTTCCGAATTTTGAAAAGTACTACCATATGTAGAAAAAAATTCTCTTTCTAATTTCCTAATATCATTTTGCTCCAAAACTTCAACTTTGGCGCGCATTCACCATTTTTCAATTTTTTTTTGAAAATTTTTTTTTTTACGTTTTTACTATCGAGAAAAATGCTTGCTTATAGTACTCGATTTCCTCTATAATTTTTTCTTATAACTTTTTCCCGATTCCTAACCGTTACTTTCCTACAAATTTTCTAAATCGTTGTTTTCATATTTTGCCTTAAAAATTTTTTCTTGTGTTATTTAAGCTCTTTTTTCCACTTAATAAACCACCATTTTCTAAACTCCCGTACTCTTTTCTTAAAGAGCGGGCTTTTCCGCCAGCTTTTTTTTGGTTGGGTTTCAAATAAATATAAAACTACTACTTCACTCATTACAAATTTATTGATTCAAGAACATTATTTTGTGTTACATATAATAGATACATTAAAATATAGATTTATTGGTCACCGAACCGTTTAATACATTATAACTAAAAATGAGACGTGAATAACTAATGCCTACACTTTAGTGTCTTTGGGGAATTTATTCTTTCTCGTTTGGAACTCCAATTTTACATCCACTGTCGATGAGTTAATCGCCTCTGGTTGATGACTGCAATTGATAATAAAAACGGGGTTTTTCATATATTCCGCGAACGTTATCATCGGATCGTTTATCTCGCGCCCGTAGTAGCTGCTTTGGAAGTTTTCGTAATTGTAATAGGCTGCTGCGTACAGTTTCTTGGCGAAATCTAAAGTCCATCTTTCGTATGGATAAACGGTTGAATTCAGATACAGTCTAATGTCGCATACGTCGGCGTGGGTAAACTGGGTTGCGTTTTTTTCTTTCTTGTCACAATTATTGTTGTCTTGAAACCCGACGATTATATAGCTCGGTCTTTCCAGACTTGTACTCGTTCTCAAGGCCCACACGTCGGAAGATGTTTGCCTTAAAGCTGGTAATTCGTACAGATCCCATTTACGATATGCCATTTGAATACTGGCATTGTTTCCTCCTTTATTAATGCGAGACAGTATTTTCAATTTTTGCTTGTCGTCTGGAATGATGTGACGAATTTTCCATTCGATTTTGTCGATACTAATTTCTGCCTCTACTTCGTCGACGTAACAATTGGTAAAAGTGCGAGCTATAATCATAATAAGCTCTTGTTTTACGTTGAAAACACCTTTTGCGTAATCTTCGGCGAATCCCATAAGATATTTTAAGGGTAATTTCCCGGAGAATACGTTACTTGCCGTGTCTACGATATCTTGGTTTGCTTCGTCGAGACCCCATCCGCACGTCATGAGAGATCTTTGTTGCAAACTTCCGAATGAAACCATGGTTTTTAATGTCGTCGTAACTCCAGGTTTACGAACCACGGCGACCTGCTCACCTCCCATCTCGTAGCGAATTTCATCGAACAAAAATGCAAGGGCATTATTTGATAAAAAACATCTTTTCGTTGCGTCTATGGGTTTAAATTTTCCTTCGATATATATGTAACTTTCGGCGATATCCAGTATAATATCTTGAAAATTAATGGGGATACGGACTTCATCCGAATTGTTGAATGATGGAGATCCGTATGGTTTATACGTATGCTCTTCTAGACTAATAATGGAATTGTCCAAGATGGGCTCGGAGAAAACCTCTATTTTATCGCTGGTGGTGGAAATCATTTTCGCACTTTAAGGCCGATTGATTTTAAAAATTTATAGTCTTCGGCAGATAACTGTTGAGATGTTTGTGATCTAACGTCTGGGCGACGACTAACCTTGACGTTAACTCTTCTTTTACTTTTATTATGTTTCGACGGTTCCCCCATCTTAGTCGACAGCACACACAATTGACGATTGAAGCAAAAACCCATTTCTATGAAAGTTTCTTCAGTTCCAATTTCACGATTATTTTCTCGCCTTGAAAATTGATTAGATCACCGCTATCGTCCAAGATGCGAAGAATAATGTTGTCGATAAACTGACGTCCTGCCGGCATTAACGGCATATAAATATTATTTTGTGGTTCTTTACTGATTTTGTAACCGGGCTCCACGTCGATATCGAATTCGAACAAGGTATGACCTTCCACCGAATTCATATATGCTCCGGAAATTATATTACAATCTACGCGTATGATGCGTACTTTCATTATTTCCACCATCTCGGTTGATTCGTGCTTTTTGTCTCTTTTTAACACTGTATGATTAAATCCTAACATTTTACCGATACTCGCCTCTCCCCGGAAATCTATAGTATATTGGGATTTCAGTTCACATTTCAGCGTATTATTATTAGCGACCAAGTAAAAGATTCCATCGTTCTTTTCTTCAGTTGAAATCCTTAAAGCCTCCAACATAGCTTTACCTATCTCATCTATTTCATAGGCCCCAGGTGGAATCTGCAATTGTATCGACTCGGTGGTGTAACCCTCCTTCATGTAGGCAAACTTATTGTTGCTTTCGTCCACATTAAAATTGTATGTGTAAAATCCCAGCAGTGCCAGACCATATTTGTTTTCTCTATTTAATTCGACTGGTGGATAAAAATCGGCGCTTAAGACGCTCGAGTGTCCTGTTAGTGTGAACATATAAGACATGACTAACCATTAAAACATCACACATCTCGGTTTTATTCTTAGCGGCAACATTTAAAAAGATTCATAAATACAGGCCGGCACCTGTTTTATCTTCGCTGCTTTTTTTTACTGCTTTTATGACGCGCACAATTCCCGCTGCCCCACCGGCTAATGAACCCAAAGCTGATAACCCGGCAAAAATTGGTATTAATGGTAATATTCCACCAGTTTTAGGAATCGGTATTATTCTCGGTGTACGAACCTTCCTTTTGCCACCTGCCGCTTTTACCGATCTACGTGCTGCCGACAGAGCTATTTTAAATGCATTCATGACATTTTTTCCAACACATTTTTACTTCCGGCTTTTAATAATTCCCTTCGAACTGCTTGTCGAATAGCTGTTCCGAAACTGGCTTTCCGAACATGTCGATTTTTATTAACACCTTTCCTTTTTGTATGACGCGTGCCTTTACTAGATGTTTTTTTTGTTGATAATGATGATGGTACACCCATACCAAAACGTTGTTTTCCTTTCATAATGTTTGTAACTAACCAAGCTGCTGTTTTTTCACCTAAACTGGAATCTTTCGATTTTACTCTATTCCAAGCACTTTGTTCGAGCTCGTAATCCGCTCGATGTCTCGCACTTATGTTGTCTTTATTATGTAAATAGGCTAAATCGTGTTTTTTGCATGCGGCATCCAAAGGATTAATGCCTGGATCACCTCTTGTTACACGTTTTATTACTTTTGTTCCGGGTCCGCAATATTGATAACCAGGAATGTGTACCTCGAATGGTAATTTATTTATTAACGAATTCACAATACCGTATCCAGTTTTGTTGGAAACGTGAGACCGTCCACTTCGTTTGACGCTCGGCATCTGAATGACAGTTTTTGTGAAAAATTGCCTATAAAATATCAAATTTTCCTAAGATGCGCGTTATCGATCTTAAACAAAAACTTCCTATTGACAATCTCGATGAAAAAGTCGGACTTGGATTTGAAAAGAAGATAATGAAGAGACACAGTCCTCTACTTCCTTCCTCTATTCGCGGCCTGTTAATTGGTCCATCCAATTGTGGAAAAACTAATGTCATGATTTCGCTGCTTACACACCCCCTTGGGCTACGTTTCGAAAATGTCTATATTTACTCGAAATCTCTGTATCAACCGAAATATGAGTATTTAAGGAAAATTTTAGCGCCCATCAAAGGTTTAGGCTACTATGCCTTTAGTGATTCCAGTAATATTGTGGAACCGTCCGATGCAAAACCAAACTCTATATTTATCTTTGATGATGTTATATGTGAAAAACAAGATGTTATAAGATCGTACTTTAGCATGGGACGTCATAAAAATATCGACTCCTTTTACCTAGCGCAAACATATTCGCGAGTGCCTAAACAGCTTGTGCGAGACAACGCCAATTTTATTATTATGTTTAAACAAGATGAGTTGAATATGAAACACATATTTTCCGACCACGTTTCACCGGATCTAACTTTTACTCAATTTCAAGAAATGTGCTCAAAATGTTGGGATAATAAGTATGGATTTTTAGTAATTGATAAAGACAGTGATGTGAAATCGGGAAGATACCGTAAAGGATTTGATAGCTATATATTACTGTAATAATAAGAGAAAACGCTCATTTGATTGTTGAAACGTCCTTTGTTAACATCATGAATAACGCGATCGACTTAAAACGTAAACTAGTGGAAGCTACCAATGCCGTCAGAAAAAAATTTAAACAAATTAAAGCGGCTAAAGAATTTAATGTTGTGGAATTGAAAAAGTTTTACGAACCCATTTCTAAGCCGTTGACAACTATATCTGATGTGGTTAAGCAACGTCAGCAGCAGCAGCAGCAACAACAACAACAACAACAACAGCAACAGCGACAACATTATCCAGCTACAAAGTCACATAGTCTCAGTACATCAGTGCAGTCGACTCAAATATCAGGTTTTCCCCAACCTACACATTTCTTTCAAACCTCCACACCTATTCAGCAGCAGCAGCAGCAGCATCGCATTTCAAAAGAAGATATTAGCCAATCGGTGTTTGATACACCCTCGGCATCAACTAATACATCTCTCGCATCCGCTGACACCACAACTTCCGATACTTTAAACGCACACCTGAAAGGATTACGTTCGAAACCATCTCTATACGATACTGTATATGGTGTACGTTTTGGTTCAAAAACAGATTATAATAAAAATTTTATTGGTAATTTAGAGGTGCGTTTTCGAAATGGAAATATTGTCTTATACAGAAAAGGAAAAAATATTGCAGAATATGGTGGATCACCGGCACTTTATGATTTGTTATTTCTTAAAACACCCCCAAGTGTAGGCAAGGAACAACAACAATTAAGTGATAATGTACTTTCAACGTACAAGGAAATTTTGGAATCAACGAGTGCTGTCTACAACAATTTTAAAAAAAGTGATGGTTTACGGGAGACCAGATGGAACAAATATTTACGAATTATTAAACCTCTGATAATGGGCACAAAATTAGGTGGTACTATTACAAGAAAAAATCTCTCGGAAAAACTACAGTTACCCACAAAAAAGAAATTATCTTCGAAAAAATTTCAATATGTCTACTGGAACAAAGCTAAAGAGTTGGTGGATCGTTTACGTTTGTTGTGGAGTTCCAAAATGGCCGGTCACACTTGACACGAAAATGAAATTATGTCAATCATAGAGGAATTACGAGAAGAAGATATAATATATTAAGCTCAATATTTAATGATATTATTCAGTTCTTCCTTCGATCTGAAACCTTTAATATTACTAATAATATGGAGCCCAGTCTAGAAAAAATCAAGATTGTTAATGAACGGCTAGAAAAAATTTTGTAAGACGGCGCACGATAATAAAAGGATACAGAGATTTGTGGCAAATTGATTTGGCTGAAATGCAAGAGTATGCTGATGAAAACGATGGTTATCGTTATATTTTGGTCTGTATAAATTGTTACTCGAAATTTGTCTATACCAAAGCCATAAAAAACAAGACTGGTATAGAAGTTACTAATGCGATGAAAAGCATCATTGAAGAGGCATCATATACACCAACAAATCTGCAAAGTGATAAAGGAAAGGAGTTCTACAATACAAACTTTCAAGCCCTGATGAAAAAATATAATATAAATCATTATTCCACTTACAGCACAAAGAAAGCTGCAATTGTTGAGCGAGTCATAAGGACTTTAAAAAATAATTTATATAAACAATTCTCGACAAGAGGATCTTACAAATGGATACATATATTATCGGCAGTAACAAAAACCTATAACCATTCGAAACATCGCACCATTGGAATGAAGCCTGCAGACGTGCAAGAAAAAACACATATTAAAGCATATGATTATTTAAAAATTGTACCTAAAAAATTTAAGTTTTCCATGGGTGACATTGTGCGTATTAGCAAGTACAAAAGCTTATTCGAGAAAAGATATACGCCCTCTTGGTCAACCGAATTGTTTAAAGTTGTAAAAGTTAACGTTACAAATCCACCTACTTACTTGTTGGAATCGTTAGAAGGTCAGCCTATAAGAGGGTGTTTTTACGAATCAGAACTACAAAAAACAAGCAGTCCTGACGTTTATCTAGTAGAAAAGGTCCTTAGACAACGCAAGAAAAATCATATCGATCAATTGTTTGTCAAATGGCTAGGATTTCCCAACCACTTCAACTCTTGGATAGATAAAGCTAATATTGTTTAAATAACATATTGTATGACTATATTTTTAATTTAAAATGTAAAATAAATAAACAATATATTGTAAAATAAAGTTTTTTATTTCAATCTTCATCATTAAAAACAGTGACAATAAAACATCATACACATAAATAACATTTCAATATTCTTGGAGGGAAGGTCCAATTCACCGACGACTACGACGTTATCTTCAAGGCTATGCCACTCGGAGTGCGTTCTCCTATTCTTTAACCTGCTTTCCCTTTTTTTAGATTTTTTTTGGAGTCGAGCCGTACGACAGTGCGCTTAATGAGTCATTTAAAGGCTGATGATAGAGTATTTTCTGCATAACTTCAATTTTTGTTTTAAGCTCACTATTATTTTTGTATATCATGGGGAGGACATCCTTGTTAAATATGTCACATATTACAACTGCAAAATTGTAAAACTTTCTATTAACAAAGTGTTTTGTCACAGCATCGTCATTATCTTTAGGTTCGCCTAAGTTGGTTATGATTTTTCCACCCATATCATACTGCCCATCCGCTGTAAGTTTAAAACCTATCCCTTGTGGTCCAGATAATATATGATATTTTTCATTATATTTCTGACGACCAAATTTATCAATTGTGTTGTTTCCTCGACTCATTTTCAATCTTTACTAAACTATTTTATTTTTATTTGCCCTACTTATATTAAATATTTCAGCTGAGAAAAAGAAACACTGACTATGATCTACTGGGTTGGTATGTTTATAAAAGAAATAAAATAAAACTGTGATTGTAACAGATATTTATTTACAGTTATTTAATTGCACAAATACAAAAATTATAAAAAATTAATTTTCCATGTCTTCGTTTTCGTTGCTCAAAATTCTATCCCATCCGACACTATTTCGATCGTCAACGTCTTGGGCTGTTGCTGTTGCAGAAATCAATTCATATTTTGCAGCAAGCTCACCTGGTAAATGTGGAATATTGACGAGGTATTCTTTTAATTCTTCTTCAACCATTTCAGCACAAAATGTATCCATGTCTATGGAACCATATAAAAATTTGTCGCACAAGTGTGCCCCAGCCATAAAATTGATTGTATCCCTGATCTCGTTTTTATATTGATCTTTGGTTACATCAATATGCGACCAATCATTTACGCTATCTAACATATCGTGAGCCCTATTTCTTAATTCTCACACCAACCAAAATATGTATCTATCTACACATTCGTTGGCGGTCGTCGTCGTCGTCGTCGCATCAGCAGACATCTTTAACAGAAATAATAAACACGCGTAAGTATTCTGACATGTGCAACTATATTTTAAATTTAATTACATCCTTTTTTTTCAAACAATTTACATACAATTTACTCCAATGAGCCAAAACGTAATAATGTTCGAGTATTGTTTCCAAAAACTCTAGTGCCCTGCCCCAAATAAGTTAAAGTGTATTTATCTTTAGTTTTACTCATAATATCTACAATATCGTCAGATAGTGTTTCGGCCACACGTTTTGGCAAAAAAGTATCAAATGTGCTATTATCACCGTCATCGTGTAAAGCCACTAAAAGAGTTTTACCAAATCGTGTAGTCATTGAAACCATCTTTACAATTTTATACACTTTGCCTACAATCATTTCGGTAACCTTTTTTCTCTCTAAAACCTCGAAATCTTTGCTAAACATTTCATTAATTTCATCTAGAGTTTCTTTTGCAATACTCATTATTGAAAAAATGGTATATAAATCCAAAAATTACCGTGAATATAAAAGCACTTTCAGAGCACTACACGAACACAATATTTGATGTTTATGCCACTGATATCTGCGACTGTTTGAAGTCACTTTTTTTCCCACGAACCTTTATAGCGAGGTTTCAAGGTCGAATTGTAACAATGGTGGGGGTAGCTTAACAATAGAAATAGTGGGAGGAGTATTCAAGGTTAAATGACGTCACACATTTAAATTGGTATAAGGATAACTTCAAGGACAAAATATAATGAACAAATAACTACATTTTATGTACTTTATTGATTGATTTTTTTCTGCCATTCTTCTATACGTGTAACATTATCACCTAAACCTAATTTCCTTAATTTGTTCAATAATAATTGTTTGTTTTTATTTCTTAGAAAATTCTTACAAACTATACTAGCTAAAAGACACACTTCGGCATGGTCCATATACTTAAAAAATACACTAAAGTCCTGAGCCTCCGAATCTTGCATTTCATATGCGTAAAATTCCGAACAGGCTGCAGAAATTAGAAATTCTTCGTACATTTCTCGCACTAAACTTTCCATATTAACTACTACTACGTTAAACTTAAGTCCTACACTCTAATTTCATCTAACACAACCGGATCTGCAATGAACCTAATCAGTTTTTCCAAACGGTCACTAAACCCCAACTTTTTTATCTCACGAACAAAGTCTTGTAAATTTATTGTTTTGCTGCAATATTTACGACATGCATTCGCAGCCTTTTCATATTCATAAGCCAAATCACAATAGCGCGACGCCCATTTTTTTTACTGTCTCTTGCAAAGCACTATTCATATTATTCACTCATTTTTTACATTCACGACACTTTTTTATTGCTGGTGGTGGCCTATCTATATAATGACGATATATTTGTTCATAGTGAATGTAACAGGGTAAGCTTAACTGTAGTTCCTTGTCACACCGATATGGCGCTGGCAGCTTATCCCAAATTTGCCGTAAACTCAGCGTATCAACGCAAGTTTTTAAATATTCGAGAGGAAAAAATGCTAGATCCTTCTCTTCAAAATCACACAAACTTTTTAAATTACTCTGATATAAACAAATTACTCTGCCGACTTGCTCTATAATTTTTTCTTTAGATAGTTCCGTATCTGACATTTCACACTGAATGAATGCAAATAGACTCACACAATTTATGGAACAATTTGCAAGGTCAAAATCATTTCAGGATCATCCCACACTATTACAATGCACAAATAACTACTTCAAGGTCACACACCCAAGATGACCTCCAACAAAGTCAAGGTCGTCTCGACCAAGGTCAAGGTCACACACACACAACATTGAACACAAGGTCAAGGCCAAAGCACACGTGTACTTTCAAGGTCAATGACAAGGACATGTGGGCGGGCCAAAGAGGGGTGGGGCAAGGTCAAGGTCAAGGTCGAGGAGTGGGGGATAGAGAGGATCGGGTTATGTTCACTACTGATGAACTTCCGATAGTTCGTCGTCAGAATAACCTGGTGTAGCTAACAAGAAGCTCTCCGTTTTCGGAAACATCTGTCTTGAAATCAACCAGTGGTTCGACGCTGAGTTGTCGACATTATCCTGAATGACCTCTTTTGAATGTAGTCCATGAACTGGCTTCTGTAGCCAAGCTTGTAACTTCTCTTGGTCTGTTCGATGGTGAGAAGCAATATCTCGTTCCCTCAGCTATAGCTTTTGAGTCGTCTGTCTCGCATATTGCTCGATGTAGTGTGGAAGAGTTCGCAAACCTGTGGAAATAAGAACGTAAGTTTATTATTTATTGATCGAGCTGCTCACCAATATCGACCAATCTTCTTCTCCTCCTTGGTGTCTTCAAAGCATTGTATGTTCAATAGCACTCCGAGGACGGTGTTTGTGTGCTTTTGTTAAGAGTGTTCTTATTTTTCTTTGCAGAGTTGCTAAGCGCAGAGCATGCGCGTGTTGAGCACCTTAAACAAATTTCTACTATTTAGACTAGTTCGTAACACTCGCCTTACCCTCCTGACAAATTCGGTTGTCAGTTCGGCCTTCATAGTGCGATGGTCAATTCGTGTAGCCTGTTTCGTACCTAGGTATTTGTATGTTTGTTCTGCTTCCATTGCAGCTATAGTTTCACCGTTCTGCATTTCAAATGCTCCCGGTTGTATCTTTTCTTTAACGATGTTCAAAATACGGCACTTATCCAGTCCAAACTACATTCCGATATCCCCGGAGAACTCCACAATTTCGAGCATTTGCTCCAGCTGATTTTCGGTAGCCATCAGTTTAAGATGATCCATGTATAGAAGATGATTCAATCTTACCTCAACGTTGTTATTTCTAATACTAAAGCCGTATCTAGTGGAATTCAAACGGCGTGACAGTGGGTTCACCTTCAAATATTCCCCTTCGTATTGTGATTGTATTAGTTTCGATGGATCGCTGGATGGCACGTGTAATTGGATCCTAGTTCTCCAGGTTGACATGATGCTTTCTAAAAAGGAAACAAAATGATTATCCACCCTATATATATATATATATATATATATATATATATATATATATATATATATATATATATATATATATATATATATAGGTCATTACTAGAAGCTTCAACGAAAGCTTTCAAAAATATTACTTGAAAGATTCCAGAATGCTTTCGTATAAGGTAATAAATACCAAGTAAAAACTTTCCGAACTTTACATAAGTCTTGTTTTACGCTTACAAAGAGTCTTACGTTAAGCTTTCCTGAAAGGTTATCGTAAGTTTAGACGTAATATTTCAGTTAGTTTTTGTCACACAGATTAGATAATAACTGGAAAATTCCACGCAAGCTTTCAGAATATTGGTTGAAAGATTATAGGAAGATTTCGTATAAAGTTATATATGAGTATACCAAGTAAAAACTTTCATAAACTGACATGGATCTTGAAGTAAGCTTACAAAATATCTTACTTTATGTTTTTCTGAAAGGTTATAGTAAGCTTAGACGTAATCTTTCTGTAAAGTTTCAAAACTTTTTTGAAAACTTGCTGATAGTTTATTGCAATCTTTCATGCTGTGCGGATATTTTATCAGTTCAGTCATAGGGAGATGAAGTGGAAGCATTTGAATTTGAACAAGGGCGCGTCGTTCGCGCTGCCATGCAACGAGCAGCACGCCGTTACTTTAATTGGTTACAATGATTTTAATTGGAACAACTCAAAAAAACAAATGTCTCCGAATAACTTTTGTGGGAGATATCGTGTCATAATTTTCTTATAAATAATAGGTTTGGAGAAAAATGATAAAACATTTCGACTTTATGCTATTACACTATTGTCAAAATTAATCTATGGCTATTTCTGACGATAAATCATCAAAGTGTAGACTCTTACCTTTAAAACGAGTCATTATATGTTCAAAAATATTCATTAGAGCCCGAGTAACACCCGACTTTGTCGGATTCTTTGGCTATTTTGCACTAACGTTGCAATAATTTTTGTTCTAATAATTTTATCAAAACGAACTCTAATAAGAATTTGTTCATCTTTTTATAAGGAACAAAAACTTTGTATCTAGCTTATATAAAAAGTTATATGGATTTAAACAATTACAAAACAATAAAATTGTTAATAACAAATTATTTATAAATTTTTTTAGGAAGCACCCTCGTGATTCGTGTTCAGCGCTCAAAAAACATGAAAAAACTTGGGTGAACCCTAGGATCTCCGTCAGTCACGAAAACCCTGGTGGCTCCTAGCCTAATTACTTTGATTTTATTACACTATTGATAAGTTGCTTGAGGTAATTAACTATATCATATCTATTTACCTTGAGGCTATTAAAGTAAGGGTATTTCACTGGAACGTATGCACGAGAAGGCATGAGTTCAATAAAATATGATTGGCCTTCTTTCTTCAAATCCCCAGGGGTCTAGAGTGCAGGCGAAGCCGCGATGGGTAGTATCATTTTATAAGGTATAATAATGATAACATATTCAGCCTCAATAAATGTGAATCGTCTAGGGGAGCATTAAGTCCGTCATTTTTGCCCATTTATCTGTTATTCACAACTAATTACGATGTTTTATACTAGATGTCACTCCTACGCAGAATAGAAGAAATACATTTCTTAGCGTAAAGTAAATCCTAAATTTAAGAAATCTCCATTGATACAGACGGTGTTGTCTCAAACATTACATCTTACATTACATTACCTAAATTTAATGACTTTTTGGTCACTTTCTAGCACTAAATCTAAAATATTGCAGAATAAAAAATAAGGAAATATTTAGTACATAATGTTTAGAATTTTAGAGTTTTTATTGGATTTCGAATTCGACAGATATTATTATTATCAGCAATACATGAGTCTCTTTTTTTTGAAACATATGGCATCCTGCATTTTATTTAGCAAAAACGGGAATAAAATTATGTTCTGGCCCTGACTAACTACTTGACCTTGACAGCTTATTTAATTTCAACCTAAATAATGTTGTAAATTTTGTACTGGTAAAACCTAAAAGTTAGGTTAAAGATTGACATGCAAAAAAAACATTGTTTCTAGGAATAAAGAATAAATTTTGCGTGATGTGTTCAAGATCGGATATAGAAACACAAAGCCAGAAAATCATAAATATTTTTAAAATTGTAAAAAGGGCTTTAAATAAAATGACGTAAGCATTTCATCGCAGGTGGGGACTCGAGTGTTTTTTCAAAAATAATAGGTAGGTAAATATGGTACATTTGTACAAAAAATGGCATTCAAAAATCAATGTTTGTTTCAATTTAATTACTATATTTTTAGCTTTATAAATTCACCAAAATGGTTTTGTACCTGGGTGTAAGCTTTACAGTGACCAAAAGATATAAAACTTTTTGCGGTTGTTGCAGATCCAACAAAAACAAAAAAAAAAAAAGGATTTATTTAATAAGGTATCTACTTATAATAGCATTTATGTGAGAAAATATGTTAAAGAAGTCTGTCAATATAGTTTATTACAATTTTATTTATAAATTCAAATTTGTAGTACAGAAGACAGAGAACCCTCAAAACATTAACTACACTGCAACTGCCATTATGTAAATACAGATCAAAAAAGTGGTTCAATCATATTTAAATTTAACATTCAAAGGAAATTTAAATTTCCTTCTCCAGAGAAACAGTATGTATCTATATCAAAATATAATTTTTTTTAAGAGGTTCGTTATATTTTTTTTTTGGCTAAAATCTGCAAATATTATAACAGAAAATATTTAGAAATGAGATTTTAAAAATATTATTACTTTTTTATGAGAATTCCATATTTATATAAACTTTTTTTTTTCAGCAAAATAGCTTTGAAAGAAACAGCTGGCAAGTCTTCGCACAATGGAAAAAATTAATAACAATGGGGCCTTGTACAGTAATTGATTTTGAAACTTTAGGCACTTCAAGATGTAGAAGAGCAAGTTCCAATGTAGAAGATATGCGATCAACAGCCAGAAGTGCAAAAAGTTCAGGGGCATCTTTAAAAACTGTAAATTACTTTTTAAAGCAGGAACTAGAAGAAACCATCTCTCCATGTGATTCAGTTATGAGCACATAAAAAATATTGTACCTATGCTTATATACACCGGAATACCAAGTGCCATGTTTTTAACAGTGTACAAAATTATGGAAACTTTTAATATAAAGTATTTATACTTATACAATGGTATTATGTAGCATAACAAGTTAAACTGCTATCAAATAATAATCAGATTTTGATAACAAATAAAATTAAATTTACCTCATGAGGATTTGGGTCATCTGCTTTAGTTGTCAAAATACTATAGTAACAATATAGCACTTGATTAACTTCTTTTCAATTAATTAATGAAGACAAAAATACCTTGTTTTCAAACAGCATTTTATACAATCAGAAATAGTAGAATATTACATTGCATAAAAATTTACTCATTGATTCCAACAAACCTAGAAAGTCCAAGGAAGACATGCAGTTTCTATAAATGCAGAAATATTTCGAATGAGAATTCCATATTTATATAAACTTTTTTTTTCAGCAAAATAGCTTTGAAAGAAACAGCTGGCAAGTCTTCGCACAATGGAAAAAATTAATAACAATGGGGCCTTGTACAGTAATTGATTTTGAAACTTTAGGCACTTCAAGATGTAGAAGAGCAAGTTCCAATGTAGAAGATATGCGATCAACAGCCAGAAGTGCAAAAAGTTCAGGGGCATCTTTAAAAACTGTAAATTAATTTTTAAAGCAGGAACTAGAAGAAACCATCTCTCCATATGATTCAGTTATGAGCACATAAAAAATATTGTACCTATGCTTATATACACCGGAATACCAAGTGCCATGTTTTTAACAGTGTACAAAATTATGGAAACTTTTAATATATATATATATATATATATATATATATATATATATATATATATATATATACTATAGTAACAATATAGCATTTGATTAACTTCTTTTCAATTAATTAATGAAGACAAAAATACCAAGCTTGTTTTCAAACAGCATTTTATAAAATCAGAAATAGTAGAATATTACATTGCATAAAAATTTACTCATTGATTCCAACAAACCTAGAAAGTCCAAGGAAGACATGCAGTTTCTATAAATGCAGAAGTATTTCGAAGGTGTAGCTCCAAATGATGCTATTAGTTTTGTGAGCAAGGCATATCCTGAATCAACGTCAGATAAAAAAGTAATAGAACATTCTGAAATTTTGAAACAAATAGTTTTTTAGTGAGGAATATTATTATTGAATAGAGAAATGTTTCCAAATTATATATATTTTTTTGCTGTTTCTTATATTTAGTAAATCATATATTTTTATTTAATTATTAATAAAATGAAAATATATTCATATCTTTTGTTTTATTTATTAAAATTAAGACTTTTTGTTTAATTTTTGCAGGTAAAAGCTAATTTATTTTTACAACAAAAAAAAAACAAGAAATTTTGATACATCCAAAATAAAAACGTTTCAATGGCATATTCATAAAACTGAAATGTTAACAATAATATATTTTTTAAAAACAATATGTATTTATTACTTAAATCTAGCAAATTACAGATCAATATTAATAACTGCATACTAAAGTGACTATATTAAATTATAATAAATAAAATATTAGTAAATATGTATAAACCATTGATAAAATATTATATTTACAATTAAATAGTAACTTAAATTTACATAAATATATGCGTTTGTTTAAAAGTTTTTTGGTAAATTACTTAATTTCCTAAAAGTTTTGGTAAATATTGATGAATATAAAAATTCTCTATTACTAAACTTTCTTTCTATGAAGGATCATATTCTTATCTGTACCGTTACTTCTCTTAATGTTCAGATACAAAAAAAACACTTCCATTTTTTTAAAATATGAAGGTTTTCCTGTATCTGCTGATATTAATTATGATTTATATTTGCAACTATTTCCCATTATTATTGTTCAAGATATTTCTCATCGTTTTTCAAGTTTTCTGGGATGAAGTTTATTTAAATGAATATGAACTTTTCACCTTGACAATTTCATCATCTTTAACTAATCCATCTGGATTAACTCTCAAAATTCATGACTTGGAGAACCAAATATCAATTTGCCCGACATCCAAATTTAATTGTTTTTTACGAAAGTCTATGGCATTTTTATTATAGGTTCTTCCCCACTGAATGGATTTCATACCACAAAGATTCTAAAGACCTAAAATATAATTAAACTGAATTAATAAAAAGTATTAAATGTCAATAGTATAGAAAACAGCAAAAAGACTTTATGTTTCATAATTTCAAAATAAATACTTACTTATATACCAATAAGATTTTTAAACAGGTCATCAGGATATCGATTCCCTATATAACCTGATAAAATGGTCACTAAATTGCTCACAGTAAACTGAAACTTTTTCCTTAGGTACCAATTTTCATTACAGATTTGTGTAGTGGTAACTTTTGTAATTTTATTAATGATATCATAATCAATCAAAGCAAATATTTAATTTTGTCACATGAGTTGACAAAACCATCAAAGATTGTCTTCAATAATGGGTAAATTTAAATCTAACCCCTGCTATAGTATGTGTTTGACACAACCAAATAAATCTTACAGTATTAAACTTAATTTCATTTTTATTTTATTTAGTTCTTCCTGGGTCATTTTCACCTCAATACATTTTTTCAGTCATTTTTACTGTTTTTTGTAACAGATCTGTTGTAATGTCCAAATAGTGCCAAAGTACCAATATGGTGATATTTTATCCCTCTTAGACAAGCATAAGTTACAATTTTAAGATTGTCAGATTTGTTTAATGAAATCTGAAATGAAACATTTCTTTTTCTTCAAGCGTCATATCAGATCCCCCTGACATTGGCAATTACATTGGCAAGTCTTTCACGGTCCTGAACTAGCTGGAACAGTTCCCTCGCGCTACGTATACCAGTCCATTCACGAATATTCCTCAACCAGGAAGCCTGTCTTCTTCCCACCCCTCTACGTCCCTCTACTTTACCCATCATGATTAACTGAAGAATTCTATATCGCTCTCCTCTGAATATATGTCCAAGATATGAGATTTTTCTACATTTCACAGTGTTTAATAGTAGACGAGTTGTGTCGGCCCTATTGAGTACCATTTCGTTGGTCTGCCTAGCTGTCCAAGGTATTCTCAGCATTCGCCGGTGTAACCACATTTCGAGAGCCTCCAACCGATTAATCGTGGCAGCCTTAATTGTCCAGATCTCTGCCTCATATCGTAACACTGGCCAGACGTATGATCTTATCATTCTCTGTTGTAGTTTTAGGTTGAGGTTATCATTGCAGAAAAGTGGTTTCATTTTTGAAAAGTTGCTCTAGCAGTCTCTATTCTACACCTTATCTCTTTATCTGGGTTTAGATTTTCGGTGATATAACATCCAAGATATTTAAAATGAGTCTATACTTTTTCTTTCTATTTGTATTGAAGCGTTAAGATGAGGTTGTCTACTAAAGACAATAAATTTTTTCTTTTTGATATTTATGTTGAGCCCCATTTCTTGACCCTCAGTGTTAACATAGTTTAATAGATGTTGCAGGTCTTGTAGTTTGTCGCTTAGGATAACAGTGTCGTCAGCATATCGTATTGTATTTATATATTCTCCATTGATTTGTACTCCCATTCGTTGTCCTTGAGTAGCCAGTTTAAAGATTTTGTCTGAATATATATTAAAAAGCAGTGGAGATAGTATGCAGCCCTGTCTGACGCCTCGCAGAATTTTACTTTCTTCTGTGAGTTTTCCATTTAGCCTTACTGTTGCTTTCTGCCGCCAATATAGATTTTTAATAATTCTTACGTCTTTGCTGTCTACCCCTACGTTACTTAAAATGTCTATGAGTTTTCTGTGTCGTACTCTGTCGAAGGCCTTCTCGTAATCGACTAAACATACGAATACATCCTTGTGTTGATCCTGGCATTTTTGCAGAAGTATATTTAAAGCGAATAAAGCCTCTCTAGTACCTAGGGCGTTTCTAAATCCGAATTGGGTTTCATCTAAATCTGCTTCGCATTTAGATCTGCTGTGGATGATTCTGAGAAAGACCTTCAAAGTGTGGCTCATTAGACTTATTAGTCTGTACTCACTGCATCGCTTTGCTCGCTGTTTTTTTGGGATTGGGACGAATATAGACCTCAGCCAATCTTCTGGTATATCTCCAGTCGCGTAAACGGTATTAAACAGTTTGACCAAGATTCCTATATTTTCCTCATGGATCATTTGTAACAGCTCGGTTGGGACATTATCAGACCCGGTGGCCTTCCTGGTTTTTGCAGATCTTATGGCAGATAGAACTTCACTGTTTAGAATTTCCGGTCCCATGTCTATATTAGCGTCTATATTAGCGAGATCATCGGAGTTGTGTTCATTCGGTCTGTCATCATCAAATAGTTCTTTCACATATTTAACCCATGTTTCAAAAATTTCTTTTTCGTCCAAGATAATTTTACCATCAGGGTCCACAAGGGTATTAGTGGTATTCTTATTATATAGACCTGCTATTTCTTTGAGCTTTTTGTACATGTTGAATGTGTCATGTTTCCTTTCTAGATCTTCCATTTCGATACACTTGTCTCTCATCCAGTTCTCTTTGGCTATCCGAATCTTTTGTTTTATTTCTCTTTGTCTTCTTTTATATTCCACTCGATTTGTTTTCGACTGTCTCCTTTGTTCCATGAGGTCCAATATTTCTGCTGTAATCCATTTCTGTTTTTTCGGTTTGTTCTTCCGTACAGTATTTTCAGTTATTGGTTTGTTGGTTAGTTCCTTAAACGATTTCCAAATTTCTTCTACGTTGTCGTCAGTTCTTGTGTTCTTTATGTAGTTGTTCAGATCCTTTGTAAGCAGTTCTTTATCGGTTTCCGCTATCTCAAACTTACTGTATTGACTATTACTTTTTATTATTTTAGGTTTGATTTTAACATCAGCAATCACGGGATTATGGTCAGATCCAATGTCTGCTCCAGGATAGGTTGTGATTCTGTTCATACAGTTCCTAAATCTTTTGGTTGTTAATATATAATCAATTTGGTTCCTTACAATGTGTGCGGGATTATCTCCTGGCCCTCTCCACGTATATAGTCTTCGTTAGTATAATTTGAACCAGGCGTTTGTTATTACCATGTTGTGTTCTTGGCAAAATTCGAAGAGTCTGTCACCCCGCTCGTTACTTTCACCTAAACTATATTCTCCTATCAGGTCCGCTCTGCTACCCTTACCTATCTTTGCATTAAAATCGCCCATGATGTAAGTGATTTCATTGTTTTTAAAAGTTTTCAATATTTATATTGAAACATTTATAATTCAAAATTAATAACGCTGAACAATAATTTATAACTGACCTAATTTTTCCTTCATACTAGCAAGGGATTTCTTTTCCAAGACAATTAAACTGCATTTTCTTATGCGATGAATTTTCGTCTCTTTTTAATGACCTTATTATTGTTTTCAAATAACTCGTTGATGTTAGAAAGTTTTAACACACAAATAATATAAAAACAATATCAAATACACAATATGTTCAAACTTACGGCTACACGATTACAAGCAAAAAAACCTTTTGACAGTATTTTATGAATAAATCTCCTGAACTGGAAGATTTCTACACATTTTTTAAACTTCAAATAAGGGTTGATTTGTAATGAAATTAACAATAAATAAGAAATTAAAAACTTCTTATGGCTGTTCATATATTTATAGATTGGTTTACAAAGGCCCTGTGGCATATTTTTTTAAATTTATTTCTTTTCCTTATCTATTCAAGATAGTGACGTTCTTATGAATTAGCGCAAAGGCAACGAAGATGCAAGATCGTTTTTATGACATTTTGTTTTAATTTATTTTTGTAGAATCCTAATCTAGAGAAATCATTCCCATTTAAAATATTTCCATTCATAATTCTGCCGTGACTACTGTGCCAACAAGGCCGAACTAAATCAACTACCGGTATCCTAACAGTATCGTTCTACGCAGAATATCAGTTGATAGTCGAGTATCTTGTTCTGTTGAGTGCAATTAGAAAGAGAACATCATTATCACCTGCTTCAGATCACAATAATTACAGTTTTTGATTAGACCATTGGCCGACCCGGGAATAATGATTTCTTACATTTTACTCGTTTTTTTTTTTATAAACGCCAATACTTTAAAAATAAATGTTTGTTGGTTGTAATTTTTTGCATGAAAGAGTGTTAGCAAAAATGAAAGATACCTTTTCAATAAAATTTGTGAGATGTTTTATGGTTTTTAAATGATTTTAAAAATCATTGCATTTTTTGATGGATAGAAACTTGTGTGCATTAAAGAAAAAAAAATCCTATTTTTTAGTTTTTTTTTGTGGATATTATGTAAGACTACCCTTCGTTATGTCTCTCGTAAGCATTTTCTGAAAGTTTTAGGTCAGAATCGTTTTTCCTTTTTGAGTTTAAGCGGCTCAAAAATGTCGAATTTTTGGTCTAAATCGTAGGAAAATACGCGAAAAATGCTCCCTTAACTGTTCTCGTCTAGATCAAAAACTATATACAGGAAATTGTTAATTTTACAGAAATATGAGTATATACGATATGATTTAATCTGCTGAATATGTTAAACCTACGTGCGATAAAAAACGGATAAAATTTTGCTGTTTAACATTAGTAGACTTTAATACTTTCAGCTGTTATAATTTTATTACCCCTCTTTTTTTTTTTTAACTGAGTGTGGTTTTCTTTGTTACAACGAAATTAAAAACCTTTGTTGGTGAATGTCTTACAAAGTTGAATTCATTTTTTTAATTTAAAAAGTATTACTGGCGTTCTCTCCAGTAAAATGGATTATCATCTTATGCAGGTAAGCAAATTATATTTTACTCTTAAAGAACAACGTTATACATAAAAATTACTTAATTAAAATTGCAAAACTTGAATTGAAAGATAACATTAACGTTAATGTGCGAAAATTATTTTTATGTAAAAAGAAATACTCGTGTTAGAAAGCCAATGAAGAGTTGAAAAAAATTTTAAAATGTATAAGATCATTAAACATATTTGCTTCCCTTTTTTGGAGTGGTAACTAATCAAGAGCAAAATTCACAAAAAACAATTGTGTATATAAAATTCCCAACTGGACGCAACAATCAAATAACCATGGATTATTAATCTTGCTCCAGAATATAGTCTAGTTCACAAGTGCCATTTTACCGAAAACCTGTCCTTCAAGTTCGAAAAGTAGTGTTGAGGTGTCATTCGATTCGTAATGGCATCTAGAAAGTTTATGAAAACTTTGGGGAGGAGCCGGAGAAAATTGTAAAAGCGCTTTGTTTTTTTTTGCAAATATCTCAAAAACTATTTGAGATATTTGAAGTGTGAAAAAAAATCCTTAAAGAGCAGGAAATTTCCTAAAAATGTCTTACCTCCCGGAATTGGACCGACAATAATAATAACTTTAATTTTGGGGGGGAAATTAGGCTTAAAACGGGTAGTGACGCTTCCGCGTGCGTTGACTAAATCAGTCACTTTAACAATAAAAATTATTTTAATCGATTTAAAATGAATATTAAGGAAAAAAACATTGGGTATTGTCTAGACGCCTGAGTAAACAATAATCGGTTAGAAAAAAAATTTTACCCCTATTTTTCAATTAAATATTCTTTTGTGAACTAGTTACTTTTTGCTTATTGAAAGTTAACATAAAAACCCAGATAATTTGTAAACTAAAAACCTGAAATTTTTTTCACTTCTTGGAGCTATTCTTTGAACGCTTTAGAAAAGATCCTCGTTGGAAAAATTTTGAAAAATTTGATTTTTTACTTTTTTATTAACAACTGAAGGCATCAAAAAATTACAAATATAAATAAAACAATCTAAATTTTTTTTTAGTTATTTCTTTTTTTTTTATGGTTAAAAGCTATATAATATTTTTTTTTAATATTTAACTGCTATTGTTTACAAATTTGTTAAAAACAAATACATTGTATAAAGATTTTTAATTTTTTTTTGGAAATCTGATCCTTGATAAAAATCATGATTTAAAAAAATAATAATTTCTTAAAAGAAATTTTTTATTACTAAAAAATTCATTAATATTAAGAAACCGTTTTTTTTAAATCATTATTTGCAGTGTTCTTTCATATTAGTAAAAAAAAATTTTTATTAATTTTTTATTTGTTTATTGAATTATCAATATGTTGTAAAAAAATAAATTTTTGCGCTATATTTTTTTCTAATACAAAAAAAAATATTAAAACAACAACGTATCATCTTTTATGGAAAAAAAAGTTTTTCAATTTTTTAGATAATTTTAAATAATTTCGTGTACTTCACTTACCGTTTCCTTTTTGTTTTCCTTCATTGTTATTAAAATAACTTATAAACTATTGGAGATACGACTAGAATACCTCAAACCTTTTTTATTCTCTGTTAATCAATGAACAAATTGAACATTTATTCGAATGTTTAATTTAATTGTTTATTAACTTTTCTACTATTATTTATAAAAAAAAAAAATTCTGACTTTTAAACTTAAACATCTTATAAACTATTCAAAATATGACAATGACACACTTCATTAACGAATTATTTAATGAATTAGAAATGAAAATATTTGAAAAATAAATAATCTTTAATGTTCTTTTACCAAAGCTTCTTATTAACTAAAAGTAATTTATACAAAATGTATAATTTTTAAGAACTTTATTAATTTTTTACATTTTACAATTTCTTTTCTATTTTTTAGTTGCTTTTGATAACGTTTTTGTACGTTTTGGTGGTGGTGACTCATAATCTTTAATTTCTTTGTTAACTTCATCTATGTTTTCTTTGACTTCTTCATCCCCTTCTAATGTTTCGGCATACAATGTTTCTTTATAATGTGTGAAATTTTCTTGATTTGGATCAATTGAACCGATGGGAACTTCAACATTATCTGTGTCGTCAGTGTCATTGTCAACCATTTCCCGATCACTGTTGTAACAACTGTTACCTTTGCAATGCTTACAAAGAGACGATGTGGTGGAATAGGATAAATTGCGTTTTATAACAATTTATTCTAACTGTGCACCCTCTAACACAGAAAGGATATGATGGAGAGAAGTTTGCATTTACTGTTCGCATTTTACTTCATTTCATACGCGGAGCTGCATATAGTTGTACGTTTGCTGAATGTGATTTCAGCACTACAACGGCATAATGTGGATATATCCACTGCTATTGCATCTCACACGGAGGAATCCGTGAAAGCCGCATAAACATATATACGCCATCCGGCGGGAGGTCGGCGAAGCCGCGTTCAGTATTTGCATGCTTCCTTCCGATCTGTCCTCTGCACAGCCAGGTGCATGTCGGTACCCTGATGAGTCTAGTAGAGACGAAACATGTACCTCTGCCGTATCACTATGGCGGGGAGGGTAAGTTTTAACTTTCTTCTCGGTATGGTGGTACAGGTAGGCCATCATCTCGATGGTGGTGGAATAGGATAAATTGCGTTTTATAACAATTTATTCTAACTGTGCAACCTCTAACACAGAAAGGATATGATGGAGAGAAGTTTGCATTTACTGTTCGCATTTTACTTCATTTCATACGCGAAGCTGCATATAGTTGTACGTTTGCTGAATGTGATTTCAGCACTACAACGGCATAATGTGGATATATCCACTGCTACTGCATCTCACACGGAGGAATCCGTGAAAGCCGCATAAACATATATATATATATATATATATATATATATATATATATATATATATATATATATATATATACACTGCCCGTTAATTACTTTTGCCATATCTACGCGAAAACAAATAGAACTTCAAAGTTCTGTATTTCAGTAAGGCATCATCGCATGACTGTAAAAAGCATTTGAAAGCTCTTTACAAGTACTTGCAGATGACATAAAGTGTAAGTCGATTTTTTTAAATTATTTAAAGGTTTTAATCGAGAATAAAAAATTTTTTAAATGTTTTTACATGAAAAAATATTCAATTTATTCCTTTTTTACGTGTAATTTAGTTGTAAACAGTTAATTCTATGATAAATAATTAAAAATTGAAAATCACGTAAAAAAACCAATTTATTGAGAACTACGTTACAAATTAGATAGAAATATAAATATCATGAAAATATATTATGAAATTTCTAAATATTATAAGGTAGACAGTAATATCAAAAATTTTTGTAAAAAAACAATAATATATATTTATACAATTTTTACACTTTTTTTCATCGAAATATATACCTTTATTGTTCATCACAGCTTGACATAATCGTGGCATTCTATGTATAAGCAAATCTAAAGTTGTAGCTTTCATATTTTTCCATTCCTGTTACAAAATACGCCAGAGTTGAATTTTCGATTTAGGACGAAATTTTCTCACTGCTCTATCAATTTCTTCCCACAGCAACTCAATAGGATTAAAGTCAGGTGATTGCGATGGCCATTCCGTTACTTTTAATTGTATTCGTTTTTCTAACTATTTTAAATAATCTCTGTATCTACAGTTTTGGCGAGTATTTCAAATCATTGTCGTGTTAAAATATAAATTTAGACTAGAGCAAACGTCTGCCAGATGCAACTATATTTTCTTTTAAATTTTTTTTATAATCTTCTATCTTCACAGTACCTTCAGTTTTTATGAGATCGCCAACCTTTGAACCTCCAAAGTATCCCCACACCATTACCGAACCTCCACCGTGTTCAACAGTAGGTACAATAATACAGTCACTTATAAAATTTTCACCTGTTCTTCTTCTCATAAAAATTTTTCTTTTAGACCCAAAAAGTTCAAATTTAAATTCATCAGACCAGAGCACTTTCTTTCAATCTTCTATGGTCCAATATTTATGACTTTTAGGCCATTTCAGCTTATTATCGTTTTTATTTTCAAAAAAATTAAAAAACTAAAAAAAAATCAAATTCGCATGTAAAAACAAGCATTTTTCAGTTAAGAATATACAAAATATGGAAAAAAGTTATTTTCTTTTCGTAAGGGCCGTATTTTGGTCAAAAATGCACTTAGATCAAACTTTAAAAAAGTAATTTAAACCTCTTGGAAAACTCTAAAAACTCTCTGATCAGAATTTTCTCACAAACTTTTCTACCAAAATGGTGCTGAATTTAATAAAGTCGAAATTTTTTTTATTTTTTTATTCTCGATTAAAACCTTTAAAAAATTAAAAATTGATTTAAACTTTATGTCGTCTGCAAAGAGCTTTTAAATGATTTTTTCAAAATTGTTATGCGATGATTCCTTACTGAAATACAGAACTTTGAAGTTCTACTTGTTTTCGCGTAGACATGGCAAAAGGGTATATATATATATATATATATATATATATATATATATATATATATATATAAGGAGAATGGTATTCTTGATCGAGTAGTTAAACAACAAAAGCTAGGATATATCTTGGGGTATCGGTTCTAGTGAGGGCTATCAAAAGTAAAACATTTTTTTAGCTACTCTAAGCTTTCGAACGTATTTATTTCCTTCGTTAGGGCTACAATATAAAAAAATATCCAAGTAAATAAGAGTACTATTTTTTTATATTGTAGCCCTGACAAAGAAAATAAATATTTCAATCAATAAATCAACGTTTCATATGTCACTTTTGGCCATTATTGTAAAATTTATTAACATTTATAAAATAGTTCAAAAAAGGGAATTTTTCGCGCTTATTTCGATAAACTGTTTATCGACTCTGACGTATAAAACAAGAGCTCAAAGGTCTTTTCAATATCTACAACTGTCATCGGAGAATCGTATTTTCGGATTTTGTTTTATAAAAAAAACAGAGCCTCTTTATTTATTTATTATTGATTAGCTTCCCGCCACCTTATTATTTAAAACCACCAGGTATATGTAATAAAATTTTCGGTAAAATCGACCTTTTTTTTATTACAAAGAATGAATTAAAATTTAAAAAAATATTTTATTCTTCACTTATTCATAGCAATTTTTGTTGTAAAGAATTATGAGATTTGCAATAGGCTTGACGTAGGTACTCCATTTTAATCTTGTGACGTATGATAAATATAATATATTCAACCACAAAAAATTTTAATATTTCATTATTCTGTTTTATATCAAAAAATAGTCCAACGTTTTTGCGCGAAAACGATAAAAAAGAGGAAATGATTTGATTTGCTGAATATAATACCTTACCCAAGAATAATATAAAAACTTATACGATTTTGATGTTTAACAAAATACTCTGGGAGCTAGGGCGGATACTGCGGCCGATGGATGTCCAATGGATCATTAAAATGTTTAGCCGAAAAATTGTTAAAAACAATTTAATTGTTTAAATCGTTTCAAATAGAAACCTGTTCAAAATTGCATTTTAACTAGACAAATGCTTCACTATTTTAATTACAAATAAAACTGTTTTAAATTCATAAAGAAATATTAATTAGAACCGAAGATATTGCTATATTAATACAAAAAAAAATGTAAATTCGTCAGCGCGTACATTTTGGAGCCTAAACTTGTGTCCTAGATGAGCGATCGAATGCGGTGGAGTCGGCAACTGCATTTTTCGCATTTTGGGTCAAGAGTGTTTTATGTGAGCGGCAACTGCAACGAGATTCACGCTGAACGATCTAACTCGTCGGTTTAAGGACAGCCTTCGTCGGTCCTGCTGCACAGTTTCGTCAGTAAATATTTTATTTACAGGATTGCCATGTAGGTTCAGGTACCGCTCTTTATCGATGAATCTAGATATGTCGCGGACGTGCTTTCAAAGCGTATTTTCTGTCCCGGAAATGTTAACGAGTGGCACATTATCCAAAGGTCGTAACCCAGGGATAGAAGGGCGCAAGAAGCTATGGAGATGGGTTGGCGCCATCGTCGAACGAAGGTCTTGTCGCAACACGGGTTCGAAATCTTCGTTAGCGGTGTCGGCGTGTCTGCTGAGCATCATGTATATCAGGGTTGTTACATTGGCGAAGATTTGATTGCATGGTGTCGAACAAAAAGTTGTTCTGATTGTCGTTGTTGAAAGGAAGGGCACCCCGCAGGGGGTGCCGAAGAGGATCCACCGTAACCGCCCGCTCCAGAGAGTGTCCAGGCCGCCTCATCTTTCTTGCTGTTAAAATTGGACACTTTATGTTTGAGACTTTGCTTTTAAATTTTGAAAAATAGAAAGTTTTTTGTTTTGCCAAAAATCAAAATGGGGATTTTCTACTCGCGAATGGAAGGTGAGCTGAAGTGCTCTACGTATCTTTGAAAAAAGTTGAAATATGGAGAACTAATTTCACAGGAAAGAAATTAGATTTTTGCGTTGCAACTAGAAATCGTCTGAGCGTGGCTCATTTGTTGCTTTGTTTTCGCGAAAGTCAAGCCAAAAAATTGTATGTTTGTCAGCTATTTCTTTCTGGAAAAGAATACGCAAATTTAACTAGTTTTACAATTGATTTCTCCGAAATTTTTTGTCTTTTCCAACTTCGCGGTATTTTTTGTTGAATAGCGGGAATTTGAGGGGATGTTTTGTTGTTTATTTCGTGCTTTGAAAAAGCCAAAATTGGTGCTAAATTCTTAATTTTGAAAACAAATCGGGCGTGATCCATCCTAAGAAAAGGATAATTTCAAAGGAATTAGGTCGGTTTGTGTTTTATCAGGGCTTTGAAAAGTCCTTAGTTTTGCCGAGTATGGGAAACTTTGTTATTTCGAATGAATATGCGATTTTTATGTCAGTGATTCGGTATCGCAACCTCAGTTCAGATATTCGATTTCGAATATCGCTCGACTTTCGAACAGTAGTGTCTGAGGGCCTGGTAGTTCTGAAACTCACCCCAAGGGATCGTAAATAGATACTTCTGGTTCAAAACACTCCAGTTTATACGCAGAGAGACTTTAGACACCATATTTAAACTGGAAATTTGCCTTCGTTTCATGGCTTCTTGGATCACTGATTTTTCACTATCTTTGTTCAAGGGATAGCTACTAAATGCCTAGTGACCCCGCAAAAATTGTTTTAAAATATTTTATCGGCTCTTCTAGAAGTTTTCTATGATGCTTTTGATAAGATCGACATTGTTAAGGGAAGGGTCTGGGCTTGAACCCGAAAAAGAATACGTGAACGTCTCTTGTTTTTTCCGGTTCTTCCAAGACTTCTTTGATTTCCTGCCAAAAAATGAAAATACTATGAAAATAGCAGCCTCTTGATAGTAAAATGGGGAATCCTCTTATTTCTTCACAACTGCTGGCTTTCGTTCTTCAAAACTGATGATCTTGATCTTCTAAATTTTCCTTGTTTCCCAGTATTCTTCATAATAGACCAAGGCATACTACTTTGGTCTTTAAAATGATCTCCTTTTACAGTCTTAGCCTACTTTCCTGTTCAAAGCTAAACTTCGTTAAATGTAACCAATCAGATTACTCCATTCTGATTCACGTGTTTCCAATGCTACGGTATAACTTAATTACACACACACTTTTCTACTTGTTCGATCGTCAAGATTTTTGCTGTAATCTGTAGATCTTGTGTCTTTAATCGGTTTTATACATGCTTGCTCTGAATGCGATATGACGTTGGCCTTTCTTAATCAAGAGAAAAAAGTATTTAAAGCTTTCAAAAAAGACCAAACACAATCTGCAGCATCTGGCTTTTAACAGGGCTGATGCAAATAGAAGTGAAATAGCAGAAGTAGGTCAAAATATAGTCATCACTCTTTATGCAGGAATAGCGGCAGACAAGAAGTTGAACGATTATAGATATTGATGTTTTAAAGGATCGTTCAAAAAAACATGTAACTTACCTTCGCTGCCAGTAAAGTCGCCGCAAATAAACATTCCTATCATGTATATTATCAGGTTCAGACTTAGTTCAGCCAGGGGCGGATCCAGCCTCTCTCTTTGGGGGGGGGGGGCGGTGATATCACAAAAGTACAGTATAGCAAGTAAAAGCAAGTTGTCGACGGGGGGGGGGGGGTAAAAGCAAAGTCGGGTCTATTTTTCTGAATTTGAAGCTCTTGGAGAGGGGGCGATCAAAAGAAAAAACAAGTTGCCAACAGGGGGGGATTCCAGCAACATACACATTCCTAGTATAAGAAGCAGAATCGGGTTTATATTCACAAACTCGAAGCTCTTGGCGAGAGGGCTATCGCAAGAAAAACAAGTTGTCAACGGGGGTGGGGGAGTGCCAGCAGCATACACATTCCTAATATAAAAGGCAGAATCGGTTCTATGTTCCTGAACTCAAAGTTTTGGGAGGGGAGGGGGCGATCGCAATTATACATGTTCCTATACTCTATTCAAGAACTAGAGAGAGTAATAAAACTATTATCGAAACCTTCAACGTACCTGTTCCAGTGCCGCAGGTAACTGAAGACTGCCTTAAAATTAATTATATTTAATTATATTTAAATATTACTGCAACAATAAAATTTCTGATAGTTCAATTTAATTTCCATCAGTGAGCAAAGTACACCTTACAGTGTGTCCTTAGTGATTTATCTTGTTTGCGCTTGTTTTTATATATTATTTGAGATACTCAAAAGACATGGCTTCCACCTCTATATTTATTCCAAAATAGGTAAACCAGGGCATTTTTTCTCAACGAAAAACTTACGATGAATGTTTATGATACCTTAAGATATCAATATCTAGATAATAAAGTTAAAAACTCTGTTGAGACGTATTCTCACATGACAGGAGTTGGAAAATCTACTATGTACCGAATACTGAAGGAGAAAAAAACGACTGGAATTGTTAGAACTCCCAAGCCATAATCGATCACAGGCAGACGAAAAACCTCGTTGGAAGAAGAGATGAAAAGGATTTGTACATACATTTTATAATGAAAAACAGATCAAAACCGTCGACAAAATTCTAACTAAAATCAATGAAGATCACGATTTACCTGAAATTACAAGAATTGAACTCTGGAAATTGCTCAGAGAACTTAATTTTTGCTGGGAAAATCCAGATAGAAAATCGGCTCTTATAGATCGTCCGGAAACTGTCCGTTGGAAAAGGACACATCTTTTTCAAGTAAAAGGTAGAGTTTCTAGAAATAACACGACTTACAAAATTAGTAATTTAACTGAACTTTTAAAAGATTTTTTTGAATAAAATTACTGAGGAAAATTGGTAAAAATTCATATAATAAAAGAATAAAACAAAATGTGGAAACTCTCCTGATCGATGAGATAGAGGAAGCAATTATAATTAATTTGAGCGAAGGTAGCTTCACTGACTTTGATTAGGAATTAGATACGTAATATTTACCAGTATAAACACAATTTATTATTTAAATTTTTGTTTTTGTTGTATTTTATTGTTTATGTTGTTTATATATTTTTTTGTATTTTTTTATATATTTTTATTTTAGTGTGTCTCACTCTTTAATTTTATAGGTATTTAATTCCAATTAGCCGTAAGTTTTTTATTGTTTTATTATTGTATTGGTGTCATGTTCTTAAAAGTGTAGAATTAACATGTTTATTTTATTTTTTTAGAGCTATCGGATTTCCATGTAATAAAGCAAATTAAATTAAGATATCAGTACAATAGAAATAAAAATAAGTAGGTCCATTTTTAACTGTAATATACACAAACTAATTACATTTGAATCCCTTTTTAGTGTTTAATTGTAATTCTGCAGATGGTTTAAGAAATAAATAAACTGAAACGTCAAATGTCCTAAAAATGTTTTTTATTAATGATAAAATGACCGATAACCCCAAAAATATTTTAATATTATATCGACGAATTACTTTTTTTATATATGTTTAACTTTTTGTATTTTTGACAACGGGTATTTTGTAAAAATTTAAATTTTAATTAAAAATTTTTAGATAGAATAAGACGTTTTAGTCTGAATGTGCCTAAAACGGTTTCTATGACAAAATTAAAAATAATAAAAATACAATACAGTTGTGATTTGTGTTAAATATGTCAAAATTATCTATATTTTATAATGTATGTGAATTATTAAGAAATCATAAGAAATAAAATAATATTATAAAAACTTTTTATTTTAAGTTTATTACCGAAATAATATTCTATGCCATAAATACTTAAAAAATAACCTCCTTCTGATGCCTATGACAGGGATCCTTTTTAACACTTTACACTTCCAAATATCTATTGTTATCCAACTCAAATAGTTCACTATTATCGACCGGTATTTTTGATAATAAAATTTCTAACCCATTCCTATGAAAAATATATTTGTCCAACAGATTTTGTCAAAGACATCGGACTAAGAAACACAAGAAGAAAAAAGGATAAAAAATGATTTATTAATCTCTCTAGTTCTTGAATAAACTTAGTATAAGAGGCAAAATCGGGTCTATTTTCCTGAACTCAAAGCACTTGGGGGGGGGGGGCGATCGCCCTCCCCCCCTTGGATCCGCGCCTGGGTTCAGCAATGATAAGTTTAAAGTTACTGATTGGGGCTGGAAGATTTGAGATAGTGTTCTATTACCTACTTCGTGGAGCTTTTATTCCCGATGATCTTTTGCAACTTATAGGATGTAAATGTGTGAAAGGATGTCAAAAAAGTTGTACAGATTATTGTGTGTCGTGTCATCAACAAGACTGCCTAAATGCAGCTATCATCGACACCAATTCAGCTTATTGAAATGAAAACGATAGCAATAATGAATATAACACTGATATGTTTGAAATAACTTCAGATTCATCAAAATGGTCAAGCGATGATAGCTCTTTAGAATATAATTATCTTTTGAAGCACAAAGAAACTTTTGCAAATTAATGTAATGCTTTATTTTATTGTGGTTCTCTATCTGCTCTTTGTTAATTTAATAAAACAAAATATATGTTTAATACTAAATTTTTTAAATGTAGAAGTAATTGTGTTATAGTGGTAATAATTTTATACAACTTTGCAAAATTTTAATGGATTTTATACATTTTCACCCTGGACGCAGTGGACGCGCCAAATGCATCACTCCGCTCACTTACGTTACGACCCACAACGGCGCAAGCAACCGGCTCTGTGCTCTCTATAATAGCTATTTCTTAGCAACTAATCAACTCAGACAAACACATACATCTCAAAAGATTCATCTTTAGTCAAATAATGAAGTAACATAACTAAATTTGTGATAATTTCACCAGATCCAAGCGGAAAATTCATTTTAGAGTAGTGTAGCTTTATTAAAATTTAATTTAAATTCTTTAACTAAAGTTCTTTCAAAAATAAGCAATCTGACATCGTAACTAGACATAGACATGAAAGGGTAGGCATTTATTTTTCAAATGAGAGCGTTATATCTTCATTAAGTGCCGAGATATGGTAAATAAATCTAGGACGCCTCATGTATTTCCAACTTTTTGGTAGTCAGTAATTTTGCAGTCGTTTCGGTCCTAATTAATATTTTTTAATGAATGAATAGATATTTTATTTTAGTTTAAATATTAATAATTATCTCACGTTATTATTTACAGTGATATCAATAATTAAATTGTTTATAAAAAATCCCTGACCATTTTTCAGCAAAACATACTAGCTAGCGGTAAAAACTAAGTTGGTAATCTAATGTGCACCTATTTTCTCCAGGATCGGCAACAGCACCCGGACTATATTCTTCAGTGCTTTTGTCCTTCTCTCGTTTCTTAATTGATTGTGGTTTTCTTCTTTAAAACGAAATTAAAAAATATATTTTCTGGATAGACACCATCTAACGTTGAATTCGTTTTTTGTTAAGACCTAAACAAGTCTCTCAAATTAAATATATAAAATGTATTCTCGTTTCATACAGGTAAGCCAGTTTAATTTCATTTTTAAGATTAGTTGAAGCAATGCGGTGTACGAAGATTTAATTCCGAATCTACTACGATTTATTGGGCTTCACGTACAAATATATTTTACTAGCAATTAATCATCTCAGCTTCGCCCGTACTCAAGAACTCCGAAGATTTTAAGAAGGAAGGCCAATAAAAGTTTCTTCTTAGCCGTTTTCTAATCATTGATTGCAAGCCTCTCTCGGCATCTCATATTTCCTTGTTTTGTGCTGTTAATACCATTTCTGTCCCGCTGTTTTTTTCAAATCATCGCACTAGCGTTATATAGGTCTTCTTACATTGCTTTTCACTCCTCACGGTCTCCATCGTGTTACCTTATTGCTCCAGTGCTCGTGTGTCGTGCTTATTTAAAACCCAAATTTCAGCGCTGTAGTCATATTGAGTTTAATGTACCTCCTCTGCTTGGATTTTTAAGTGTTTCAGCATATTAGTCAATGTTTTTTCGTTTTCTGCGAATATAACTATTCCGTCCACATATTTCAAGTTTTTAGACTCTCACCTTTGACGCTTATTCCTTTTTTGTTCCAGTTCAATTCTGTGGACGCCTCTTCCAAGACTAATGTGAAAAGTTTGCGTGAGATAATATCTTGCTGTCTAACGCCTCCATGTATTTTCAATTTGTCGTTTGTGGAGTTTTACCTGAAGCGTTGCTCTCGTAGTGTTGTATGATGTTTATATACCTTTGATCAATTCTGGCATTTCTAAGTGATTTAATTACGCTCCAATAATTCACTGTATCAAAGGTTTTCCTGAAGTCTACGAACGTCATTTATAGAACTAAGTTGTACAATTAGCAGTTTTTCCTAAATTTGCCTTGTTCTTTGCTCAAATATAACTCAAATATCTGTTCTAATCATTTGTGAAAATTCTCATGAATATATCTAGAATAACAGTACTACGGGTCGAAACTTTTCCAGGTTTGTTGGGACTCCCTTTTTGTAAATCAGGTCTGTGACTGCGTTTTTTAGTTTTTCGAATCTTTTCCTCATTTAGATATCTGGTAAAAAGTTTTCCAAGTTCCTCTTTCATTGTTCCTTTTCAGATCATTTGAGTATTTTTGGAATTATTTTGTTATCTTCAGGGATTTTGTTGTTTTCTTTTGTTGAGTGTTTTTCTACCTCTTTCAGGTCGATGTCAGATAATTCTTCTGAGTTGACATTTTGAATTCCTTTCTTGATGACATTGTTGATAGCAACAATCCGGGAATGTGTAATATTACTTTCGTATAAGCACTAGTAATTCCATTCAGTTGTCTCTAAATTTTTCTTCGATATAATTGATGTTAGTGTCTTCTGTATTTAATTTAGTTATTTCTTTTTTGGGTTTGCTACTTCATCTAAACATTTTCATTCCCTTGTTTATTTTGTTAATAATGTTCTATTTTTGATATTTTGTTAATGTCTTGTTTTGCTATTTTGATCACAGTCCTATTAATCTCTGCGTATTCCATGGTAGTTTTTCCACCCGTTCTTATCAGTTCTCTTCTTTTTTTCTGGGTACCAAGTCATACTGGAATCCCAGGAAATACTAAAGCCGACTCCCTCGCTTCCAACCACCAAAACTCTCCTAATAAAGTAAACAAAATATTCCACCCTCAAGACCTTAAAAACTCTTTACATGTTATGTCTCGAAACCTCATTCAACTAGAGTGGGACCTTCAAGACTCAATCAACAAGCTCCAATTAGTTAAAAGGAATTTCTTTAGTGGCATCCCTCTCCCTAATCTACCAAGACAAGAGTTACCCATAATGACTAGGCTCCGAATTGGCCACACAAAACTTACTCATGAATATCTCCTAAACAAATCCCCTGCTCCTTATTGCGAAACTTGTCATACCTCCTTATCAATCAAACATATCATCACTGAATGCAAAAAATATGAACACCACCCATTCCGCCAATTACATGAAAATAAGATTGATATTCTCCTCTCCTATCAAAATTCTAAGAATGTTATCAAATATATCAAAGACATTGGATTATACAACCTAATGTAGAATAAGCAATATAGATATCAAGAAAATCAAAAATGGACGCTAAAAGACCTAGTAGTCGATGCGTCCCTAATCCATATCTCTCTCTCTCTCTCTTCTTTTTTTCACTAATTGTTTTGTCGCCGTGGATAGTTCTTTTTTTTTATTAATTTCCTCATACTATTCTTGCTGTTTCCAAAATTTCCTGTGCGATTTTGTTTTTTGCGCCATTAATCGACTGTTCGCCCTGGTTAAGATTTTGTAATTTTTCCTTCAGTTGTTCTTTATATTCTTTATATTGTCACGATTTTTATTTTATCTATGTTTTATGGCCCTTTTAATTTAACATTAAGTATTTTGGCTCTAAGTATTCTTTTTTTACAACGTCAACGTCTTGTACGATATTTGTGTTGTGTGGATATATAGTCAATTACGTTTTTTTTTGGCCGTTAAGGTTGATCCAAGTTCATTTTCAGTTTTTTCTCTAGTTAAAGAAGGTATTTGCAACATATATTTTTTCTTGTTCTTCGTGGTGTCCGATAAATATTTCTGAATCTTGTTTTTGTCTCATTCGGACGTTGAAGTCTCGTTCGATGATAATGTAAGTAGTTATGCTTTCGTGTAGATATTCAGATATTTGTTCACATTTCAATCTCTTCATCATCCTATCAGCAGTTGGAGTGTACGCTTGTATAGACTTTAGGCTTGTGCTTTTATGAATTTACAAGGTTATATACATTAGCCTTCCTGAGACCGCTTCCATTAGTTTTAGATTAGGTGTTATTTGTTTATGGATCAGTATTCCAATGCTCTTAAGTCTGTTATCATCCTTTTCTCACTCTCATGCATTCTTCTCCTTAGCGTTTCGTCTCAGAAATTCTTGCAATGCTTCACTTAATTTTTTTAGCTCATATAGAAATTTTGTTAGCCTTTCCTTGTTTCCTAACAATTTTCCATTGTAAGTTGCTATTAATAGTTGTTGGTTTCCTGACTTAACCCAGTGATTCTTAGCACCCTTTGCCTGAGATCTAGTCCTATTGCTATCTTGGTTGGGGACACTCATGCTATTGGGGACTTGTGATAAATTAATTCGTTACGATGATACGTATTTAGCTATAAAATACCACGTTGACCAGACGTCTTGGTGAGTGTTAGAATTTAGCCGTCCATTGTGAGTGCAGTCGCTGTTGGCAGCCGCTCAGTCTAAGTCAGATGCTGCCTTGATACCTGTTAGTCCGTAAAAGGTTTTTCATTTCCATTTTTCTACCCATATCTGATAGGTATTCTCACCCCCTGAGAATGCGTTCTCTAGGAGTTTCAGGGTCTCCCGTGGGTCAAATTTTATTGAACTCCATTTCGACGTTGCTTTTCATGCCTCATTTCAACGAAATACCTCTACTTTAATAGAAAGTTTAAAAAAATCATGTTTTCACATTGCAGAAATCGTAATGGTTTTGTTTTTTGAAACTAAACAGCGGTGGAATGAAGTTGGCATATACAGAGAGTTTCAGAACTTTATGCTGCTTGATGTTTATCGAACAGCTCTATAAATATTTTTGTTTGCTACGTATTTATTTGTTTATCTCTAATTAATTTTTTGTTTATTTGTAGTCAGAAGCATCTGAGGGGGAGCCATATAGATCTTGTTCAGACCTTTATACGAGAAATCGCAGGCCAACCGATGCACGATTTTTAGGAGTCTTTGCAGCGTTTTTTATAGTGTTGGTAAGTTTTGATATTAAGAAAACTGGATCAGTCTAACCTTACTCTTTCATAAAAATAAAACAAATAAACTGAGCTGCCCAGAACTAGTGTCAATATTAATATTGGGCCTTATAAAATGTTCGTATTTCAAAACTCTATCAAAAGCCATCTGGTGACTCCAAAAAAACCATTTTCGGTTAATGAATATTATACCAGATAAAAAAAACATAAAATCGGTATATTATGAACTAAATCATCGCATCTGTATGTTTTCAAGGTCGCTGAATTCGAATCCAATGTTTATTAAACTCCATCTGGTTAGTACTTGTCCCTAACCTAAAAAAAATACTTCAAATCGTTAAATTAACACTATTCACACACTTATGTTTTCGGGGTTTCTGGAACCAATTCTGATATCCATATAATTTCGGTCATTGAAAATTCGTTTTTAACCTCAAAAATGCCACTGAATTGCGAAGACTCTACGTTCAGAAATGAAGATAACCAGTTAACAACGATCCCGTAGACCCTGCGGTGCGGAGGGGGGGGGCGCAGTCAATCCAAGGACGCACTCAAGTTCCTTGATGAAAATGAATAAATACGAAGGGTCAAGATGGGTGCAAAATAGTAGGGCGCATTCAAGGATCTGCGGGGGTCATAAATACTCTTAGTTACGCCACTGAAGATAACCATTTATTCTTATGTTTGAAAACCGAGCACAGATATTTATAGTTATATTTTTAAGGTTTGATACATATCATTTTGTTTTAATTTTCCAATAGAAACACTAAGATACACATGTGATAAATTAATTCTGCAGCTGGATTTGCATTAATTGTAAGAAATTATTTAAAAAACTATTCTAGTTATTGAGTCTGAATAGTATTTTAATGGTATACCACTGTACTAGAGACATTTGAAAGATAAGTAGCGCATAAGCGATGATATTATTCAATACATGCAATATATGAAAATATTCAATATATGCACTCCAAGCACCATATTGTAACTATCATGAAAGGGTTAGAAAAGTGGTAATCGGATATAATAATCAATTTTAATTTTTATCTATAATTGATTTTGGTAATATGGTGGTCAAACTCAAGAAAGTTGGAAGGGGTAAAAGGAAGGAGAATACCCTAAACTAAATTTGGTTCCGCATGTAACTCTGTACTCCCCTTAATGTGGCTATGCTGCACTTGCGCAATAGGTCAAGGGACAGGACTAGACTTGAGAGACCTCTTATTATGTTATTATATTGAAAAATTACAATTTAAAGTTCAGGTTATAAAACGACTAATGAAATAAACTCTGCCTTAAAAGAGATTTAAACATAATTCGAAATATAATCTTATCTTACCTACAATGTTAAAAAGGATCTGGCCATAGGAATATGTTACTCTTCCTTTATGCTATTATTAAGTAAAGTGTATTCCATGTACCTTCTAAACTTTAAAATAATTAATTTCTGATTAAAAAAATGAAATGAAAAAAAATGATGTAAACTACACACTAGCGCAAACAAAACTTTAAAATCGGCGATCTATTAAAAGATCTTCAGAATAATCTTACATATTGATGTAATCCAAAAAAAAAACGGAGGTACTTACCGAAAATAATGAATTTCCGGAATCGAATCGCGCGATTTACGGGAATAATTCGGATTAGAGTAAATTTAGAGGTGGGTGCCATTTTGGTTTTGTTTGTTTTTATTTGTTTTTGATAATTTTTTTGATTTTTCCGATAAAAATTTATGAGATTTTATATAATACAGATGCTTCTATTAGTGTGCACTTTTTTATCAGAAAAATCAAGAAAAAAATATAAATAAAGTCAATACAAATATCTTGACAACATACACAAATATAAATTCCGAAATTTAACTAATGACACTGCACCGCACAACAAAGAAAATAAGCGTCGAGGACGATGACAAACAACCCCATTATACACAAAGAATACGTCGGGACGCCGATCCTGCCGCAAACTCTGCTCTGGTTTTCGAGTCTCACATTGCCAACTTCATGCAACAAATTTACTATGAAATTTCTTTTTGCGCTTGCTCCACATAGCCAGTCAATGTCAATTTATGATATTTATTTTCTTCATGGTGGAACACTTTTTTAGGCATTTAGCCTATTTTTGTAGTTTTCCATACCCCTTCCATCTTCCTTGGTCAAACTTCATAACTTAAACAGAAAGAGTGTCATTTTAGTAAATGAGAAAGATTTTAGAGGTTAAGGAGGACTAATGTTTAGTAAGATTCAAAAAGACGTCGGAATTTAAATTAAGAACCTCGAAAAAAATTTTATTGCTGGTTGTTTTTAAATTTTATATAATTTATATCTCAGTAAACCTCAGGCTAAGCTAAATATTTTATTGCAAAAAATCTGTGTATTTCAAGGTCATTTTCATCCAATCGATAAATAGACTATGATTCAAGGAAAGTTCTAAGATCTTGATTTGCCATAAGACTCTGTACAAATTTTTACATTTTCACAAATAGAATTTTCAAAAATATACACGGTAAAGTTAATCGAAGTTCCGCGATAGTGTAAATTGCGACTTAAACTATTAAAAAATAATTAATTTTTATAAGTTACAAGCAGTGTAACCAAAGGGGAATAGTTATTTACTTACTCAATAATATAATTACTATATAAATAGGTAATTTCTTTGTCTATTCTAAGTATTAATCTACAATCTATGTTAAATACATTATGACATTTACGGAAAGCCTAAATTTTATTGATGAAATAAAATGACAAGAAATAATTTAGCCATAAAACTCATGGTTCAGCAATGGTGTCGTCAATAATGTAAATTTAAAAAATAGATATAAGCAATATACCTTATACAGTGTGTTCCACGACGAAGTGTCGCGATCGATTTCTCGAAAAATGGACTGTGGAAAATTTTTCAAAATATTTTCAAGATGGTGCCACTTCTGGTTATACCGGAAGTTGATGCCTTCTTGCGAATTTTCCGAATTTATATATAACGATGATACAAGGTGACCTTCGATTTTTGGAAAACATAATTTGGATTGATGAAACCAAATTTACGAAAAATGGCCTTTTAACAGACACAATTGGATGTTGACTATATTCAAATAAAAGTATAATTTTTCCGCGAAACGGTGGTTTCCACAATAGAAATCCTAAAAAACATAACATTTTTCTTTATTTTTAAGGAGTTTTATTTTATTTAATAATAAAAATGTAATTAAATCTCTTTCGAGTCACGTGACAACGAATACCAATCAAAGTCCTGATATGGTTATTCTTTTGAGTCATTACTACTTTCAGTTCTATCACTTGAAGTAATCATAATCACTTCGACCTAATGACAAGTAAATGCATATTCAAAAGAACATGCTTATCAGTTTCACTTTTTAACTTTGATCACTTGATAATTACTCTAGAGAATATAGCCAGCGTCATCGCTATCATCAACTTGACATATACATTTTTGGTTTTATGTCACATTCATGATCGCTGTCAAGGGCTACGTTGCCTAATTCATATTTTAGAGTTATTTTCATGTAATTTCTTAGAAATTTGTTTACTTTTCCCTTGGGCAGAACACAGGCAAATTTTTTACTAACAGGATGAGGCCTGACCACATAGAACCGTTCCACAAGCACCAATTTTTAACAAGTAGTTTACCAATAATGAACTTTGTCTGTGGTCTCCTTGTTCTCCTGATTTGATTTTTTAGATTATTTTATATGAGGAACGATAAAAAACATCGTTAAGCCCGTGAAAACAATGTAGGAGGTAAGGATAAGGGACGCGTTTAAAGTTTACCTTATTTTGAATATTTATTAAAATAAGTTGTTTTCCTGTGTAGGTATGTATTTGAGCGGAATTGGGCATTTGTGCACTGTGATCTAAAATGTATAACGTTATTTTTACAATAACTTTTGCATAAAAAATGCAAATTTTTAAGGTTTTCGTATATTTGCAGTAATTAATTTGCACAATGAATCGCGATGTAGCTCAAATTGTAGATTACTATTTAAACTTTTTTGTTTATAATCAATACCACATCTCAAATAGAAAAGAAAAGTGTTTTCACGTTTTCAAGCGTTCTTTACTATCGCCAACTATCGTGGTTAGTCGAAATATCTGAAAACTTTTTATTGTCTGGTATATTCCCCTATTTTCTGGATAAATAAAGTAACATTCATTGCTTTTTAAATAACTAAATTATTGCACGTGCATTTTTTAGTTCTGTTTTACTGGGTATTGTATACATTTTGGAGATATCAACCGAATAGTTTACGGACATGACGTATGCGGAACTCCATGTGGACAAGACCGCGAGTTTAATTCAGATTTGCAAATAATGGAATGTTATGGAAATTTTTCGAAAAATTTGGAGTAAGTATTATGTTATTAAAAATTAAAGCCTTTTTCTAAACAACCTTGGTTTTCAAAAGTTATCGGTTCAAAATGAAGTGGTGAAGTTGGATTGCTAAGGATTCGTTCCCACTTCCTTCTCCTGATCTAGGAAAAATTATGAACTTTTAATATTGATTACGACTGTTATAAAAACCTTCTCCTACAACCAGTCTAGTACTCACAGCATAACTGCACAGTTTTATTCGAAATTTCACTTTGGCGACAATTTCTGCTTCGATCGAGATGAAAATTAAGCAAAGAAGTAATAGTCACGTGATTAGTATTATCTGTAAAATTTTAATTTTTTTCCAAAAAAAAATTCAAAAGTGGGATTATATCTCAAAATACCGAAAAAAGTTTTTTCTGAATGCAAAATTTTAGCTGTATAAGATAATTTAGATTTTTTGCCCATTTTTTTGTTAATTCCATCACTGTTGCAAAGTAAGATTCACGCAAACTACATAAAACTTCTTAGTTTTTGACAATGCTTCGTACCAGACAAATTTTGTTTAAAGTGGCGCCATATTAAATGTGTGTTTTTCTACAAAATCCAAATAGAGCTATTAAAATTTGGACACATGTAATGCAAAGCTCATTAGTTTTTAACCCTGTTATAAGGTAACTTCATAAAATAACTATTTTTGAAAACGTAGTTTGTATCTAAAAGTAATACACATTAATATTATGAAAATAGTTTTAAATTAAATCGTCGAAACTAGGTAAACTTTAGGTGGAGTTCAAAAAAATTTATTTTCCACCTAATGCAGATTTTACTGATGACACTGTGTACTCGTTTATCTTAATTATAATATGTATTACTTTTAGACATAAACTATGTTTTCAAAAATAGTTATTTTATGAAGTTACCTTATAAAGTGTCAAAAACAAATAGACTTTGCATTACATGTCACCAAATTTTAATAGCCCTCTTTGGATTTTGTAGAAAAACACATATTTAATATGGCACTATTTTAAAAAAAAATGTCTGGGATGAAGCATTGTCAAAACCAGGAAGTTTTATATAAGTTGCATTGAGTCTTATTTTGCAATAGTGGTGCAATTTACAAAAAAAAAGGGCAAAAAATCTAATTCATCTTATACAGCTGAAATTTTGCATATGGGCTAAAAATTGCATATTTTGAGATATAACCCCACTTTTGAATTTTTTTTGGAAATGAAATAAAATTTGACAGATAATGCTAATCACGTGACCACTATACTTTTGGTTAATTTTCATCTCGATCGAAGCAGAAATTGATGCCAAAAAGCCAAATTTCGAATAAAGCTATTAATAAAAAATCCCATATGATGCGGACTTTACTGGTCAAACTGTATATATATATATATATATATATATATATATATATATATATATATATATATATATATATATATATATATATATATATATATATATATATATACAGCTACCACAACCACTACTACAACCAGCAAGCACAGAAGATACAAAATGAGATTTTGGCGAAACGTCTGCAAACTTCTACAAGAAACCAAACGAAAGATTGTATTCCCGGATTAATACTAAATCGTAAGTTCCCATCCGTGAAACACTACGCAATAACATACGTATGTATTGTTGTAAATACACGCTTATTTTACAACAAAAAATTAAATTTCAGATTTAATATTGTCCCAAAACTCCCTAAACAAAATAATCTTAATAATACGGCATACAGTGCTAAAATTACAATTCTTCGATTTCGGGGAAACCCAGAGAATAAACGGCACGATGACGGTTTGATTTGGTGCTTCCCCGAATTCAGAATGCGAAGTCACCACTGCTATAAAAGCGGAAAGGCAGGGGCGTAATTAAGGTTGCTCTTTTAGAGTAAACTTGTCCTTTTTCCAATCGAGCTTAGCTCTCGGGGGCCACGTTGACTGTTCTATTTTTTAGGCAGCTTGTGGTTCTTAAAGTAGGTTGTCTGGGACAACATATCATACTACAGAAAATACAGATCGTGCACGTATCTTAATTCCTGATATTTACACCGTCGATAAAAAGACGAGGTCAGTGGCGCGTACGAGTTACTGAACCGACGCGTCCTGACTTTTAAACATTATTACCAGAACGTGACAAAGTGGAGAAAACCTGAAATTGACACTGCGACTTATAGTCAACTTCGTGTTGGCTATAAAGTTATGAATACCGATCTTGACAAATCCCGAACGTGACAGTGGAGAGAAAATAATCCCGAACTTGACTTGCGGAAAACAGTACTGAATTAAAAAAAAAAGTTAATAAAGAATTAACTAAAAGTCAAGGAGAAAGTGTTACTTGATAACCTCTTCCTAATTGGCTCATTCCTTAGAAGTGTTCCCTTGATAAAAAATAAAATTTAATTAATTTTCGTTAATTCTTGAGCTTCACTCATTTCCCTTCTATCCGGTGAGCGAGAAGAAAGGTGAAGCGGCTAGAGTTTTCATTCTAGTCGGAAGGTTTGGCGGGACTTCACGAACAACCCCTGATTTGTGTTAAAACTTCGGTTTTACACAAATAATGGATAATGCGAAAATTCTTAAAATAAATTAGTCCTGACGGAAACGAACTTTCACGTTTCCTGAAGGATAAAAATTAATCCAATAAACCCGGTAAATAGGTCCATATTCTCGGATATGGGTACAAAAATACCGAAAAATAGCGAGATGCAGTGACGTCTCGTTAGAATCGAAAAATAATTTAAAAAATGCGAAAAATAGTTGAAAGAGGTCCTTGGAAAAAATTAACAAAAATTCGGTAAATTTAAGAATAAATTAAAAAAAACTCATCATCCGTTAGTACGACAGTATGTATATATATATATATATATATATATATATATATATATATATATATATATATATATATATATATATATATATATATATATATATATGACTGACTGACTCCGTAGCACTACAACCCAGGATAGGTCTTGGCTGCCTCGACTATCTGCCTCCACCTAGAACGGTCTTGTACCAGCTCCCTCCATTCTCGCTGGTCAACTTCAAGGATAGCTAGATCCTTGTGGATGTTATCTCTCCATCTAAGCCTAGGTATTTCCAATGGTCTTTTTTTTTGTGGTGCTTCCTCCCATAACCGTTTTATTAGTCGATCGTTTTGACTCCTTTGTATATGACCTGCCCATCGTAGTATTCTGGACTTTATTTCTTGAATGATGTCAGGGCTTTGATATATTTGCGCAAGCTCTATGTTGCTTCTCATTCTGTGACGGCCTGTTTCAAGGTCTCGGTATGGACCATATATTATGCGCAGGATTTTTCTCTCAAACCTTCTTAGCAGCTCCGTATCGTGGACTGTCAGGGTCCATGTTTCACTGGCGTAGATTGCTACTGGTCGTATTATTGTTCGATAAATTTCGGTTTTTGCCTTTCTAGTGATAAATTTTGACTTAAGCAAGGTTTGTATCGCAAATGTACATTTATTTGCTTGTGTGATGCGCTGTTTAACCTCTTCCTGCATATTATTGTTTACCATTATCACTGCGCCCAGATACTTGAAAACTCGCACATGCTCAAAATTATAGTCATCCATGGTGACGTTCTGCCTGATTCTGTCTCGGGCGGGGTTGCGGGAGACGTGCATGTATTTGGTCTTTCCTTCATTTATTCGGAGCCCTATTCTCTGAGCGTCTTTTTCTATCTTTATGAAGTTTTCCTTCACACTGACTGTGCTTTCTCCTATCGCGCCCATATTATCCGCGTAGGCTAAAATAAGTTGAGGGTCACTTGGCTCAAAAACCTCCGCGTCAACTGATACTGTTCTTACGGCTTTCTCCAGTGCAAGGTTAAACGGTACTGGCGACAAAGCATCTCCCTGTTTTAATCCTCTGTTGATAGAAAATGTTTGGCTACATTCTCCTTCAATTTTGACACAGCTTTTTGCCCCCTCCAGGCATGCTCTACACAGTCTAATCAGCTTGTGCGGGATTCCAAATTCTTCCATAGCTTCCCACAACCTTATCCTAATAACACTGTCATATGCTTGCTCGAAATCTATGAACAAGGTATGTAAGTTTTAGTTAAATTCCCAACATTTCTCTAGCATCTTTCGGATAGTGAACAGGTGGTCAACTGTTGATCTTCCGCTTCGAAAGCCACATTGGTAGTCTCCGATAATCTCCTCGGTATACGGAGAGAGACGTTGAAGGAGAATGCTGGAGAATAATTTATAGGCGTGGCTTAGTAAAGCAATACCTCGGTAATTTTTACATTGCATTTGGTCCCCTTTTTTGTGGAGTGGAATTATTACCCCTTCTTTCCATTCATCAGGAATGATTTCTTGATTCTAAATTTGTTTCACGAGGTAATGTATTTGTGTGACTAGATCGTTCCCTCCATGTTTCAGACTTTCTGACAAGATATTATCTCGACCTGCCGTTCTGTTATTTTTGAGCTTCTTAATGGTTCTAATGGTCTCTTCCATGGATGGAGGTGGGATATTAACCTCTGCCGTAGCCAATACTGTAGCTTCAGGTTCTTCCTGCGTTGGCACGTTTAGTAGTTCATCAAAATAGCACTTCCACCTGTCCAGTACCTCCACTTTTGAGGCGGTGATTGTGCCATCGTTAAGCTTTAACATTGTGGCACTTCTTGGGCGGAATCCCTTTTTATGCCTCCCTACTTCCTTGTAGAACCTCCTAGTATTGTCATATATATATATATATATATATATATATATATATATATATATATATATATATATATATAATAAAATAGAATAAAATATTGGCGAAGCGGACGTGAAAATTTGTCAATCTACATTATTCTCGTATTAAAAAGTGCGGAGCACTCCAAAATATGGAAAAACTCCGGGTCCGACAGATGGCGACAGCGCTGTTTCGTCCTAATATGGGACTCGTCAGGCCACCGCAGTCGGTACAAACCATCATCTCGCCTTTGCATCGTATAAGCCACATTTATAATCAAAATACGGTAAATAAGACGACAAAGACGACATCTCGATGGTCCACTTGATAATACAAGAACCATACAGATTAACCAAGTTTGTAAGGGAACCGTCATATGGTGGCGCGACGGTGAATTAAAACAGAAATATGTAAAATCGAGTACACGAAACGCGCTGCCCAAAAGATAGGGGTCACATGTTTCGGTACTGGCAAGCAAGCATACCGCTATTTAAGCAGCCAAAGCCACGTGCCGCACCAAACGATCCCACCATGAAAGCATCGTTTAGCGCGTTTCAAAGCCAAACAAGTAAATAAATATGTAGATAAGTTTTTGTCCGTGTAATTTAAAATAAAATAGAATAAAATATTGGCGAAGCGGATGTGAAAATTTGTCAATCTACATGATTCTCGTATTAAAAAGTGCGGAGCGTGTACTCGATTTTACATATTTCTGTTTTAATTCACCGTCGCGCCACCATATGACGGTTCTCTTACAAACTTTGTTAATCTGTATGGTTCTTGTATTATCAAGTGGACCATCGAGATGTCGCCTTTGTCGTCTTATTTGCCGTATTTTGATTATAAATGTGGCTTATACGATGCAAAGGCGAGATGATGGTTTGTACCGACTGCGGTGGCCTGACGAGTCCCATATTAGGACGAAACAGCGCTGTAGCCATCTGTCGAACCCGGAGTTTTTCCATATTTTGGAGTGCTCCGCACTTTTTAATACGAGAATCATGTAGATTGACAAATTTTCACGTCCGCTTCGTCAATATTTTATTCTATTTTATTTTAAATTACACGGACAAAAACTTATCTACATATTTATATATATATATATATATATATATATATATATATATATATATATATATATATATATATTTATATATTATATAGGAATTAATTTTTTTTGAACCTTTAAATATATTTTTAGTTCATTATATTCTTGGATATATGGTTCATTTTTATATTAAAACTACATGATTTTTCTGAAAAAAATTCTCGTGATCCAATTTAAAAGAATTGATAAAGGAGAATTATTCTTGTTTATTATTTTATAAATTTTAAAATTTCAATTATATCGATTTATTTTAATATGTTGGAGTAAATTTTATTTGAATTATTAATGTCTGTTTTATTATTTACGGCATTTGGATTTTTTTTTATTGCAATCATTTCGTAAAATTCTCGTTTTCCTTTGTGGATATCAGTTAAAACTGACTTTTTTGTATAACTATGGTGGGATCTTTGGGCATTTGCACACAGGTGGTTTGATCTTAGAGTAAATTTTCAGTTATTTTAATATACTTGTTCCTGTCCGTAGCAGCTGTGCACCCTCCTTTATGCGACTGTATATGTTTGTACACGAATATTTTTTGCTGGAATCAAATATTCTAAATAAAACTTTCAAGATATTTTTATAGATTTTCTTTAAAAAAATTGCTCTAGATAATACAATATAATATAAAAATGAAATTGGTTAAAAATTTCCAATTCACCTAAAATTAATTTAAACAAATTTTTTTCGATTACTAAAGCGCCGACTTCAAAAAAGTGCTAAATAAATCTATAATTATTAAATAGATAGCAATTTAGAACAGTATATAATTTATTGAATATAGTTAGACGTGACTTCTTGTAATATTTAAGAAGTAAAAGAATATATATGCTTTAGAGTTCTATCTGAAATATTTATGGATAATATAGAAAATTTAATTCAAATATTGTCTTTATTGGTACAGGTATGTTGATGATATATTAGTTTGTTTCACTGATACAGACAGCTAAAAATATTTTTAAACTTTATAAGTAATGTATATAATAATTTAAAATTTACTCTTGAAATAGAAGACAACAATTCAATCAAATTTTTAGACCTTAAAATTATCAATAAAAACAATCAACAATAGAAAATTTCAACAAAAAACTTCTTCTTCTTCTTCCTTCTTTAATATAGGTGAACGGCCTGTTTCCCTTCGTCGACTCTCTGTCTATTGCAATGCTAAATTATCACTCCATTGTTTTCGGGGGCGTCCTAAACTCTTGCGACCTAACCGTGATTTGTCGCGTGCAATTCTGACTATTCTTCTGTCGTCCATTCTGATGTGCTCGTTCTATTCCCTTTTTCTATCCAGTTCTTCTTCTTCTGTTGATGCCTATCTTCTGTGGATGTTGGCAACCACATTGGCCCATATGACCTTATTGACAGCTGTTCTAAATAAATGTACCGTCGTCATTCCTGTCCATTGTCTGATATTCCTCAGCCATGATGTTCGTCGGCGACCCTGAGTTCTTTTACCCTCTATCTTACCTTGCAAAATTAACTGAATTAGTTGGTATTTCTCATTGCGCATTACATGCCCTAAGTATGATATCTTTCTGATTTTCACATTGCGCATAATTTCTGGGTCTTTTTTCATACGTTGCATCACGGTGTTATTTGTGACATGATGGATGTATGAAATTCTGAGCATGCGGCGGTAACACCACATTTCGAAGGCTTCCAGTCGTTTAGATGTTGTTTCTGTCAAAGTCCAGGCTTCCACTCCATATAGAAGAGTTGAAAATACATAACATCTCAAGACTCGTGTTCTTATATCAATGTTCAGGTGCATATTGCACAAGATCTTTCTGAGGCGATTGAAGACAGCTCTCGCCTTCTCTATGCGGCATCTAATCTCCTGTGATTGGTCCCATTTTCTGTTCAGACTGCATCCTAGATACGTAACTTTGTCAACATTTTCCAAAGTTTCATTATTTGCTCTAAATTGGTGGTGTATTTCGTCATTTTTGCTTACTATAAGGATTTTTGTCTTTTTACAGTTTAATTTCATGCCGTATCTTTCACAGGCTTCCACTACGCGGTCTATTAGTGTTTGCAGATCGTCTGCATATCTTAAGTTGTTAATGCTTTCACCATTAATTCTTATGCCCTCTCTCATTCCACTGATAGCTTCCCTGAACAGCATTTCCGAGTACGTATTGAATAACGTCGGCGATAAAATACAGCCCTGACGAACTCCCCGTTTTATTGTAAATTCTTGTGATGTTTCGTTGCCTACACGTACAGTCGCCCTTTGCTGTGAGTAAAGGTTTCTAATAAGGCGTTGTCATCGATACCAGATTCATTTAATATTTGAAGCAGTTTGTGATGTTGCACTTTGTCGAATGCTTTCTCGAAATCGATAAAACATGCATAGACATTGCAGTTTACGTCCCGAGCTCTTTGTATCAAAATTTGAATAGAAAATAGAGCTTCTCGTGTTCCAAGTCCATTTCTAAAGCCAAACTGAACATTGCTAACGTTTTCTTCAAGTTTTCTATATATTCGAGAGTGAATGATACTGAGAAGGATTTTCAGTGCATGGCTCATTAAGCTTATAATTCTGTAATCAGAGCATCTGGTAGCATTTGTTTTCTTAGGAAGAGGAATGAAGGTGGAAACTAGCCAATCTCCAGGCAATTCGCCAGTTTCGTAAATTTTATTAAGTAGACTTGTTAGGAGTTTAAGTTGGTCATCTTCAAATAGTTTTAGTATTTCTGATTGTATATTATCCGGCCCAGGTGACTTATTGTTTTTTAGTCGTTTTATTGCATATGTTACTTCGCTGAGTGTTATTTCTGGTCCGGAAAATCCAAGGACATCTGTTTCTGTCTGCTGTTCTTCATCGAATAATTCTCCCATATATTCCTCCCATCTTTCAAGTATTTTTTCACTCTCGTACAGCAGATTGTTGTGTTTGTCCAGTACTGAATTATTGCTGCGTGAGTTGTTTCCTCTGGTTAGGGCCTTGATTTTCTTATGCAAGTTAAAAATGTCATGTTTTTGTTCTAAGGATTCGATTTCTTTACATTCGTTTTGTAGCCACAACTCTTTTGCTTCCTTGATCCTATTGTTAATAACTTTGTTTATGTCTTTGTACCTTCTTTCATTTTTATGTCTGTATTTTCTTCGCCCTTCCATGAGTTCTAATATTTCTTCTGTCATTCACGGATGTTTCTTTATATTTTTTCCTGCTTTTAGTTTATTATCCACTATTGAAGTACAAACATTTTTTATCTTCTTCCACATATCATCCACATTTATGTTCTCCTTGTTAATATCCGTGGCTATGCTCGTTATTTTGTTGTTTAATTCCTCTTTGACTTCGTCTGTTGTGGTGTTATCTTTCAACCTCTGAATGTCCGGTCGTTTTTGGAATTTTCCTTTCCAGATCTTTTTCATGTGTAGCTTAATCCGGCTCAGCAAAAGATTATGGTCTGAAGGGACATCCGCTCCCGGATATGCTTTTGCGGATTTTACGGAATTCTGAAATATTTTGTTTATGATGATATAGTCTATCTGGTTTCTTATCACTTTTTGGGGACAATCAGCTGGAGACTTCCATGTGTAGAGTCTTCGAGGCGGTAACTGAAAAAAGGTGTTCATTATCGCACTGTCAATTTCTTGGCAGAACTGAATAAGACGATCCCCTCTATCATTTCTTTTGCCCACTCCAAATTGGCCTACAGTATTATCTACTACTCCCTTGCCTACTTTAGCATTAAAGTCTCCCAGCAGGACATTGATTTCTTGTTTTTTGGTGTGTTTAAGGGCTTCTTTTAGCTGTTCATAGAAAATTTCTATTTCCTGCTCTCAACTTTCCGAGGTTGGAGCATATGCTTGTACAATATCCATATTAAATGGTTTGGCATCAATTTTAAGTAGTGCAACTCTATCCGATATGCCTATAAAACTGAGTACACAACTGTTAACCTCTTTGTTGACTATAACTGCTACTCCGTTTTTGTTTCTTGTTGTTGTATCTCCGCAGTAGTATACCGTGTGATTGTCTATTTCATAGTGGCCTGAGTTGGGCCATCTAACTTCGCTGCATCCAAGAATATCTATGTTGAGTCGTCGCATCTCCTTAATTACATTATTTACCTTGCCGGCTTGGAATAGACTTCGTACATTCCATGTACCAATCTTTTTGTCGCGTTTTAGTGTAAATTTATCGGGTAACCGGGGGATTCTTAGCACCCTCTCCTCACTTAAGAGGTGCCCGGGACTGAGGGCCGTTCCTAAGTAGATTTGATCCATTGTGATTATCCTGGGGATGTAATTAGCTAGGTAGTTTCCCCTTGCTTTCCTAGCTTTTATGTCAGCCGACTCTAACATGAGTACCGACGCTGTTCGCAGCCGCCCACTCTAGGTCAGACGCTGCTGTGTTAGTTAGTTTTGGTCCGCCCCGAGTATTTGATTTCCTCGGTACCACTCATATCTGAGAGGCGTTCCCCTATCCGCCACCTGGGGAGGCGCCCGATGGAGGACTAACAACCCCACACGGGTTCTATCCAGTACCCACTCATTAACGGTTTCTACCTTTCATGTTCTTCTTATATTTTCACTTCTTTCTCTGTCCGAGATCGTTTTTCTAGTTATTCTACGAAGAACTCTCATTTCGGTTGTCTCTAGTAGTTGTTTAGTTTTCGCTGTGTCAGGTCCAGTTTCTGTGGTATATGTCATAGTTAGTCTCACCATTGCCTTGTAAATTCTTGATTTGGTTTCTATTTTAATATTTTTATTCCTCCATATTGTGTCATTTAAACATCCTGCTATTCTTTTTGCCCTAGTTCTCTGTTCTCTTACCTCTGCCTCAACATCTCCATAACCTAAGATTTCTATGCCTAAATTCTTAAATTTTAAAGAACTTAACAATATTAAACAAATGGCAATTATAATGAAACGATAATGAAGATATGATTAATAAAAAAAACAGTTTACGAAAGCAATTCAGATAATATATGCTTCAAATAATAACTTAGATAAATCAAATTTTAAAACTTAAACATTTGCAGAAACTCTTACAACTAAAGTACCAAAACATTTTAACAAACAAGGATTTAAAATTGCTTTCCGCACCAATCATAAATTAGGTAAATTTTTAAAAAATAATAAGAGTAAAACTAAAAAGAATACAATTCAGGTCTTTATCAATGAAGTTGTGGTTCTTGCAGAAAAAACATGTATTGGCCAGACAGGCAGATCATTCAGCAAAAGAATACTTGAACATAAAAAAGTTTCTTAAATAATAAAAATAATACTAATTATGCAAAACACTTACTTGAGAATGCCGTTTACAGCCCAGAAGACGGAAAACCAAAACACAAGGTAGAAGCATTCTACGAGAACTTGCAAACCACCTTAGACTCATTACCTGGTGAGGAAGCTATTATTTTATTGAGAGACTTTAATGCCCGTATAGGAAACCAAATAATCCCCGGAATTAAACAACGCGTCAATGAACAGTATCACAACACCAACGGAGAACTAATGGTAAATTTCTGTGCCTACAACGAATTAAGAATAAACAATACTTTCTTTCAACACAAAGATAAATATAAATACACTTTTGAAAATACAAGAGGACACAAATCTATGATTGACTTTATAGTTAGTAACCGAGTTATACATCCCACCCAGATATTGGATATTAGAACATTGAACTCTGTTAATGCAGGAAACGATCATAAATTAGTTCTATCAAAAATTCGAATAAAGATTACACAAAAGAAAAAGCAGCTGGAAAAGGTTAGGATACAAAAAAAAGAACGTAGACTTTCTGTGATATACGTCAACGAAAGAATTATATCAAAAAAGATTGATGGAAAAAATTGAAAGAAAACCAATAAATGAAGAGGAAGATATAAATCATAGCTGGGAAAAAAATAAGGGAAACATAGAAGATGCTTCAAATGAGTCATTGGGCACACATACAATCACAATCAACAACAAAAATCCTAATAAAACTCCATGGTTAAGTTAAAGATAAGTGTAACGAAAAAAGAAAAGCATATTTAGCATATAGAAAGTCAAAAACGCCGGAAGCATACAATAGGTACAAACTAATTCATAACGAAACTAATCTACTAGTCAGGCAACTAAAAAGTGAACATTGGGAGCAGTTCTCTAAAATAATGGAAGGATACTTCTAGAGTGTACAAAAACAAATGTGGCGACTGATAAAACAACAGCGCAAAGAAATATCTGAACTCTCAGAAACAAACAAAATTATTTGAGGGAGATGCTAACATTGGAAAAAACAACATACCAGCAATAAGGAATAATGTGGAAGTTACCATTCAAGAAGTAGAGAAAGCTATAAAAGCAACTAACACAGGAACTCACAAGCTTCATTCGAAAAATCCTGACTCAATGCAAAGTACCAGATAGGTGGAGAACCAGCACAATAATGCTTATGTTTAAGAAAGGTGACAAACAAGAACCAGGAAACTACAGGGGTATTAATCTACTGGACACAACTCTGAAACTCGTTACGAAAGTAATCAAAAATGAAATTAATTCGGTTACAACACTGGAAGACGAACAGCAGGGATTTAGATCAGGAAGGTCTTGCGTGGATGCAGTATTTATTCTAGAATACAATAAACCAACATTTTTATGCTTTATAGATCTAACAAAAGCATTGGATCGCATAAAGCTAGATGACGTAATCCACCTGTTATATAAGAGAAATATTCCTATCAATATAATTCAGACCATCGAAAACATATACGCAAACAATAAAGTTCAGATTCGCACTAACGGTAAATTATCAACACCCATATCAGTCAACAGCGGTATTAGACAGAGAGACTCGCTTAGTCCTTTGTTGTTTAACATGATAATGGACGAAATAATAAAGGAGGTGCGACTTGGTCGAGGATATAAAATGGGTGATACAGAAATAAAAATTCTCTGTTACGCTGATGACGCTGTGATATGTGCCGAAAATGAAGACGACCTTCAGAGATTGTTAAATACCTTTAATCTTACGGGAAGAAAATATAATATCATTATCTCAGCCGAAAAAACTAAATGTATGACAACCTCAAAAGAACCCCTCCGATGCAAACTAGAACTAGACGGTCGAATAATGCAACAAGAAATGAGTTTGAAATATCTAGGAATCGACATAACTAGTTATGGCAACATCGAAGATGAAGTAAACCACAATTGACCTATTATGACATAGACCTCAGAAACACGGCCAGAGACGACAAAAACGAAACAACTATTGGAGACTACAGAAATGAGAATACTTCGACGAATAATAGGAAAAACGCTACTAGACAGAGAAAGAAGCGATAACATCAGGCAATCATGCAACACAGACTGCATTAATGAGTGGGTCCTACAACGTAAGACACAATGGAACAAACACATAAGCCGAATGACAGAGGATAGACTGGTAAGGGTCGCACGAGATAAATTGCCTAGTGGTACACGCAGTAGAGGTCGACCACGGAAAAGGTGAAGCGATAATTTAAGTCCAGAATGAGGAAAATCGAAGAAGGAACAGGTCAGGGACCTATTATAGAAGGTAGGAGAAGAAGACTTACTTGAGAATAATCATATTTTCAATGACAATTTTAGAATCTTCCATGTTGAAAGGAAAGACCATAAACTAAATTATCTAGAATCTTTAGAAATAAATAAATTGAAATTATCTGACTTATTACTCAATGACCAACTGGATCTAAATAATTTACCCTTATTAAACTTATTTTAATGTTAAGAAAATTCCATTAATATAAAATGTAAATATCGCAACCCTTTTTACCTGTAATTTTACCTGAATATAAGAACGATATGTTCAACCATATTTGTTTTTCACATCTAGTATTTATATTCTGACGAAGACGCAATGATGTCGAAACAATTGTTACAGTTTTTAAAATTGATTAAATATAAGTGAAAATCATATATATTGTTTTACTTCTTACATAGTATATAATCTATTTTTTACTTTTTAGTGCAATATTTTAAAGTTGGTTTAGTTTTTTTATAAATATAAATTATTCAATTGAAATTTTTTCACAGGTGTCCCAATAGTGCGGAAGCAACTATGGTCTTTGTTACAGTAAGTATGCACTAATATTCTTCCTAGTGTTTGAATTAGTCTTAAAAATGTTAGCGTTCAAATATGTTAAAAATGAACTTTTAAAACTGAATGGTGAACCATTAACCATAATTTTTTTATTAATCACTGCCATATTTTATTTTTAAAAATACTAAAAACCATTTATGGTCCATTCGTTTGTCCGCCACATATAGAAAGGCTGCCGCTTCAAAACTATCACAAACATCGAACACTTAGTGAAATGGCATGCGGATCATCTTTTCTCTTTCTTAATCTGAGGTTCTAGTGAACTAAGACTGCAATGAAATAAGCACCTATACCGCCACGTCTAGTTATTGGAATTTTTAAATTACTTGAGGAACTTATTATGCGATGGCATATTTTTTAGATTTTAGTTATTTCTAATTTTGGGGAACTTTTCTAAACTTTTAGAAACTTCTTTAATGAACAATTTATTCAAACATATTTTCTGAGAAATATTTTATTATATGTGTTATTTTATTTTTAGGCATTTTTTAAAGATATTGGATTATACTATCCAGATTTAATGTTCGTATGTATTCTATCTTTAGGTAAGTTATCCTAAATATTTTTTTAAATCCATTTATTTGTGATGGAACAAAGAGTAATTATTTTATGCAGATTAACGTGAAGTATATTCCACTAAAAGGTGGAATTAAATAATCGCTCTGTAGATGGATTTTAACCATGAGAATTGGGACAGTATATATATTATATAACCACTCCAGAAAATCTAATGGAAAAGTAAATTTTATAACTTCTGGGCCTTTCATATGTTTTCTCAAAAATACTCGTATATAAACCCAGACAATTTATGACGACATAGACGAAATAGATCGTACCCTCTTTTAATATTTATTACTAAATCTGTAGCAGAAATTCCACCCTGGTTTGTAGTTAAAACCGAAGGGATAAAGACAAAGGGTTACATGGTTAACGTGTGATATTCGCAAATGCCGATAAAATATATTAAAATATTGAACGATTTTCCCATTATTAAAAAGCAAAAGAATAATCAAATAAAATCATATATAATGTAATATATTCGTTTGATTATACGTACAAAGAATTCGTATAATGACTGTTTTTTCTATTCACAAGAAAGTATGAATAAATAATACTACCAAAACCACTAAAAATAGTGAAGAGTTTTTTAATAGCTGTTATAGTTTCTTTTAAAATAAATACCTAAAATAATTTTATTAACTTTTTGTATAAAAAAAATAAGATTAAGATAATCAGAGGCCAATTCGGGAATAATGTATAGAATGGCTGACGCCCTCTACGAACGAGAAGATCTAGACTTTCGAGAATGAAATTCACCCCTACAGGGTTTACCACTGAAATACGAGAATAGCCGAGGGTGCTCTTGTAGAAATAAAAAGCTCCAGTCACAATTCGTTATAGGCGATACGGTTTTGGGAACATTTTAGATAATTAGGTGACGCGTTTAACCTGTGTTAAGAAGGTTCTTATTTTTGACATTTCTTTTATTTTGGGGAAAGATAGGGGAAATCCTGTTTTACTTCACTTCGAAAAAGTATTGTTTGATTAAGCAATTTAAATAGCTGTTTTTCGTGTTTTACTCTTTTATTGATTAATATTTTAGAAAGCTTTTTAAAAGTATTGCCATCAAAATTGGATTTGCTACATTTTTATTACAAGAACGGCCAACTGAAGCAATTATTTAGTTATTCTGGAATTCGTAACCAATATTAATTATAAGCTTCTCATTGTATATAATTTCGTTTTTTACTTATTCTTGTTAATATATTTAAGTAGTTTGAGAAACTTGTTTTTTTAATAAAAACGTTCATGGGGTTATACAAGCGGGCGCCCTGATGTGGGAGCTTTAAAGCGTGGCGTGATCTGATCGGCTAGATAGCAGTTTCGTGAAATCCTGAATTTTGGTAGTGGCCCTTAAATAACCTGTAGCTCTTTAGTACTAAAGCTGCAAGAGCCGAGAGGAACGACCAGAATGCCTTTGTCACTGACATTTATTTATAGGTTTTTAAAATAGCTACTAACTAATATGGAACAACAGTAAACAGTGGGCGAAAGAGCTTTACGCTACTAAAACATATCGTTTGCAGGAGTCTACGATCAAATGCTGTCGTATATTGAAAAACTTCAAATGTGTACCATTTAGTAAAAAATGTTTAATCAACCATTGTAAAGGGGGTAAATACAAGATAAACAATGATAGTTGACGACAGTTCTTACTGTTCAGTAATTAACTAGCAGTGCTTGAAAATGTACAAAGAAGATCTTCTAATTTTAGAGACTCAAACAAAAAGATTTAAATAGAAAGTTGTATGTAGTTAGAAAACCTACAGTTATAAATGGTTAAAATTATTTTTTTTTTGTTTCTGCAATAGCTTTTACATAAATAACTTCTTTGAAGGTTTTTGTTTTAAAGAAAGCTCCGATAACAAAAATTGAGTATTTATGTAATGAAAAAGATTGTATTGTTGACGAGATACGTTAATGTATTTATGCAGATATTTTTTATTACCTTATTTTGGAAAAATGACGCCTTTTTTAACCTAAACCAGCGGTTCCCAACCTTCTTTTTCTTACGAAATCCTTCTGAAAACAGGAATATATTGACAAACTCCCTGTGTAGTCAATAAGAACGGTAAAATTGGGTTACTAAAATTTATTTTCCATATTGATCAACAGTTCATAACGAAAAACTAAAATGTAATCGTAAAATATTTACAGAGAAACATTATTAAAAATAAAGTGATAACTTGACCTACAAAAAAGAATTAATACAAAATGAATACAAAATACAAAAATAATTCAAAATTTGGTTCTTAGTCAGTCTTAGATCAAGTTCTGCAGTTAACCTTTTTCTGTATTTATGTTTCAGGTAAGTGTACATTGAAAATCCTTTGGTGGTTTTTTCCGCCATAACAGGATATGCATTTCTTACATGTGCCAAAAATCTTTTATACAGTGATATTTAAAACCAGTTTTTAGCGAATTGTCAGAGGATAAGTCGATGAGCTTTTCTTTCACCAGTAAACTTAGAGAATTATCCGAAGTTATACCTCCCTGAAAAGGATTACATATAGAAGGTGTTTGAGATGTTTAGTAATATTCCATTTAATATTTTCTTTAACTTGAATTTAACTTTCTAATAAAATGGTGTTAGGAGAACCAAAACATTCGTACTCATTCACCTGCAGATATTGAATCCAAAAGTTGAACCTCTTTAGAATGGCCGCTCTTTTATCATACGTATTGAAAATGTGACACCTGGCCTTTGCAAAGACAGATTTAAATCATTCAAAAAATATCGACTAAGCACGCAAATTTTCGTAGCCAAAGAATATCAGATACAAAAGAGGACAAATGAAATGGATGGTAAAGAAAAAGTGCTTGAACTTCAGACTTCAATTTAAACCAGCGGGTCAAAACCCTGCCAGGAGACCACTAACTTCTGTATGAGACAGTAAAGAAATGTGGAAGCTTTCCTGACAGAACGCACGGAATAGGCCAGAGTTTGTAGCATGCGATTTTATAAACTTTACCATTTTTACAGCATCGCTTACAGTACTGCAGGAATGCGATTACGTGTCAGTGCCTATCAATGAGTCCATTGAATATTCTCGTTGATCTTCTTTGCCCGTACCATAAGACCAAAAAAGGTTTCGGTTATTGATTTTGCACCATTAGTGCTCACAGTCAAACAAAAAACCAAATTATTTCATATCGAAAATTGCTGCATCTATCTTATAGGCTTTCAGTGGTAAATAATATATCTTTTTGTAATGCTACAAGCTGAATAGCGAAATAATTCCATTTTATATATATTTTTTAAAGTTCCGTCTCAACATCATTTGCTAAATAAATCATTAATTCTCCGCGACGACACTGCCTTGTTTGATAAGGGAAGAAGGTCAATATTCTTTGCCGCTTTTTCTCCAAGCATACACTTCGTGATGTCTTTAGCACACGGTCCATTCAAATGTTCTGCCACTGTATGTGCTTGTCCAGATCTTGCAACTCTGTAACTAACTCGAAAAGATGCCTCGAGAGCTTTTTTACGATCTTTGTTTAGATCTGTTAGAAAAGAAGAAAAACTCGTCTTTTTTTTACTTGCTAATTTTCTTTTAAAATACTCAACAGGTTTATCTTTGTGATCCAGATATCTTGTGTCAAGGTGACTATGCAGAAGAAAACGGTTATAAACTGCTGTTGACCAGGATTTCATTACAGATTACACAAAGTGGTTTTGGTTCTGACTCCTCCTTTGTAAAATAAAAACCCATTGGTAAATAGTCGCTGTTATGTATTCATTTCTTTCCCTTTTTCTCACTCTGTTCGCCTATTTTTTTAATGCTTTCAGTCTGGCAAAACGGTAACTGCCACCTGTTCAGGAATCTATGTTACTTTATTTTTTGGGCAATAAATTATTTAATTATTCCAATTAGGGACCATGTGACATAATAATGTACTCTAAAATTACACTTCAATTTATGTCGCCTTTATCATAAACCCTCTTATTTTCAATATATTTTCTTATTATATTTTTTTCTTAACTTTTTTGCTGCGCACAAGTCGCATAGCCAATCCAAGCGAATTGGTCATATATACAATCAACTCACGCTCTAAGTAGGGTCGAGTACGGTATCGTTCTTCCGGTCGGCATCGTGGCAAAATAAGCAATTAATTTAGAGACAATTTCTGCGAACCTTAAAGTGCGGGAAGAAACTAGGTGAATTGAGTAGCCTTGCGAACACCAGCAAGAGGGTACCCTCAGGATCAAGATTGTGCCCTATAGACCGTACGGAAAGGTAAGCGATTTGTGCAAGTTTTTCATTTTCTTTTTTTTTACCAATTCAAAATACAGTCCACTACTTTTTCATATTTTCCGCGTCATTTATGTTCCTTCTACTGCCGGATGAAAAACCGTTTTTTAGTTTTTTCTAAAAGTTTTCAAAATTTTAATATCTATAAATTAAATTGCATTATTTTGTCACAAACCACCATTTTCCTTTTCATATACTTAAGGTCACTTGCATATAATAGGTATAAACCCCAGAGTAACTTAACTTTGAGTCTTATTATTAGGCATCCAGGTTTGGCTGCAAAACTGGAACCTTCAGTACCTATAAATCTGTACCTTAAAAATAATATTCTCGCGCACAAGATTTCAGCGAGCATTTAAACCGCTGTGCGCAATTTAACACGGGGATCGTACTACCGTACCACACTATCTTTCTCTCTTTTTCATATTAAATAAAATTTCAGCTTTATTGAAATATTTATCTGCTCCATTTTGTGATATTTACGGTATAAAAAACGTTTGTACCTTTTTATCACATTACTTTCATTTATTAGCATTGGATGGTGCATATTTTGCGAAATTTTATAAACATTTTTTACTTAACCAGTTCGTTTAACATTGTATCATTCAGTCTGTTATTTTTTTTCGCTCTGCTTTCCATAAGCGTGCAAACAACATTTATTTACATTAATTTTCTTCATATTTTTCTGATTTTTTATAATGGCGGATAAATTAACTAAAGCTAATTTAAAACGTACTACGGCTTTTAAACGCCTACAAGAGACTCACGAAGCCGGAATCAAAGCTTCTAATGACGACTCTTTAAAATCTACCTTTTTAGCTCGAGCGGATGCTATTGACAACATATATAATGAATTTCAATCGGCTCATAATACTATAATTTCTTTAATCGACGATAGAGATTTTGCAAATTATGATGGGATGCGTATTGCTGCAGATGAGGCCTACTATGGTATTAAATCTTTTAAACATGATTTCTTATTAAGCGATTCCGCTTCTCAAATAGCTAATATTTCAATTAGTCCTAATTTAAATGTGCCTACAGTTTCCAAAATTGTAGCTAATCTTCCAAAACTTAATTTACCAACTTTCAATGGTAATTACAAAGATTGGCCAAGTTTTTTTGATTTATTTAAAAGCCTCATCCACAATAACGCAGACTTATCTAATGTTGAGAAATTTCAATACTTATTCACTTCTTTAGATAAAGAGCCTTTAGCTTTAGTTAAGGGTATCCCTCTTACAGAAGCAAATTATATTATTGCCTTTGAAACGCTTGAAAAACGGTACCAAAATAAGCGCATTTTGGCTACACAATATTATAATGAAATATTTTATGCAGCATCTATTCAAAAGGCTACTTCTAAGGATCTTAGACATCTTTTAAATGTTTTTTCTGAAAACGTAGCAGCCTTAAGAGCTTTAAAACTTCCTGTAGATCAATGGGATTTTTTGTTGTTTAATATGTTACTAAATAAACTTGATTCTAAAACCAGAACCAGTTTTGAGCTTGAAAATAGTCTAAATCAAGAATTACCTACCTACAGACAATTAATTACTTTCTTAGAAAGACAATGTATAGCATTAGAGTCTGTTCAATATACTTCTTCAGTGAGTTCTGATAAGTCAAATTTTAAATCTTCTAATTATCATGCATTAAACAACAAGAGATCTACATCCAATTTTGTTACGAATCCGCTTTCACAAAAAAGCGAACCTACTATGTTGGTTCTAAATCCGGGATTGAAGTAGAAGAAGCATTTGATTGCAGGTCCAGTTGTTCATCAAACTTGATAAAACTACCCGTTTTTAAACAACATTTGATCATATATTTATGGAGTAATAATTTACTTTAATGTTGTACGTGTGGACGTGAGATTTGTAAAACTTGGGTATTTGTTGTAATTTATTTACACAAGAATCACTACACTACTAATATTTATGTTCATCCTATGCATTAAATATTAACTCATTTATCTTTTTGAAATTACTCGAAGTTCTTAAGCTCATCGTATAATTCAGTTCGACAGAGCTCTTCCTTATATGTGACTGTCGTGTTTTTATATCGGCAGATGTTATTCTCGTTCTTTCGTGCGCATTCGGGAAATATCTCGGTCCGCCGAAGTAGAAGTTGCCGACTCATTCGAGAATGCACTCGCATCGCTAGCGGCGGAGCGACTCGTCGCGTTACAGGTTACTGTCTGTTGCGATGTTTAATTTAAAATTCGGTTCGCGAACCCTCACTTGGGAAACGCTGCTCTAAACAAAACTGCGACCTTATATTTTCATAAAATCTGGCTTATCTATTTTTTTTTATAAAAATATATGGTTTTTAAATGTATTTTTTGTTCGTTGATATTAAAATATTTGAGTCTTAACGGGATTAAGTGTGTAGATATGACAGCTCCTATCAGAACATATCTGAAAAAAACAGGAGAGTCAATAATATCCTCACATTTATTAAAAAATTTATGTCTTAAGTTAAGTATTTAGACAGTTACGCAAAATAAGAATGTGATAGCTACTAAATATTTTGAAAAATATATTTCAACGAATGCTATATACAAAAATCCATTTAGAAAGGAATTTCTGAAGGCTTTAGAACCAGCCAACAAGTAAAGACATTGGAAAACTGACTTTAAGTTGACTCAAAAATGTCCTGTTGATAGAAATGCATGTAAAATGAGAGTGCAGATCTTAAAATTCAGCTTACATTACTAAAGTAAGTATTAGAGAACACTAGTCTAAGTAGTGTATATAGGTGGCTACTACATCACCCCTACCACCCACCAAAAATGATCTGTTTTTTTAATCGGCTATCTAAATTCGGCCCCCTATATTCACTGGTTATGTAAACTCTCCTTCTCTCAGAATGGACACAAAAGTTCCAACATATCATTGTTTCGTCATATTCTTGTCCTGCGTAACCGCCAAATTACTTAATGATATTTAACTTTATGTAGAGATTGTAATTATAAATATCAGATTTAATAACGCGGATGCACTTGGCAAAAATGTGGTCTCTAATTTTTAGTCACAAGATTTGGCTCCGTCTTTTCCAGATATGTTTTCGATGAAATTATGATTTTTCTGTTTGAAACAAGATATATTTTCAGAACTTCCTTTTTAGTACTGTCCTTGGTTCTTCTCATGCTTTTTCGATTTTGCATTAGAGTCATCGTATGGATAATATTAGTTGTTGTTCAAGTTTTGGCAATATTGGCATCGTATGGGATATGGTAATGTAAATTTATTTTTAGGTTTTTTTTTTGATATTTTTATGTACACATATAATTTTTAACAACAAATTTTTAGGGTTTCGCCTCCACTTGCCGATAGATACTACAATCAGGGCTTTGCTATAGGTGTTACCATATTTTCGGTAACACTAGTAGTTGTAATTATATCATTAAGGAAAAAAATCGACTTAGTAATACAACTTTTTCAAGAAGCTGGAAAAGCCCTTGTATCTATGCCTGGGTTATTGTTAATACCTCTTTTGGTGAGTATATTTTATCTTAAAGCCTAGTTTACATTACTAGAGTAAGTAAGAGCACAGTTTTCTTCTAAAGCCCTATGATTCATTATTTTGGCTCTACACTACCAGTAAATATGGTAGCCGAGAGTTCAGATTAAAATTTGTACCCATGGTCTCACTACTTCGTAAAAGTAGGTTTGAAAATAGTTGGAAATTAAATTTCAGAAGATTTATAGGAAGGGCACTTGCCCAGGGCCTCAATGTTTTGAGAGCCTCTGAAGGTTAAGTTTATTCATTCATTTATTTTTATTTTCTGAATAATGCTAATTTGTACTCATGGCCGTGAGGTAAATTTTCTCTGTATGATACAAGTTTTCGAGATGCCACCTCTCAAATGTTTTTTCTTTAAGACAACTTTCCATTATGATTTTAAAAAACTGCACAAAGGGGACGAATACTATTTTTAATTTGAAAATATAAACTACTTTAAAACAATGATATTGACTATTAACCACAACAATCTACTGCAGTTTTGCCTTTCTAAATTTAATTTTAGCAAATTTGTTAATTAGGGATGTGTAGGCCACAGTGGCAGCCAATATAGATTCATTCAAAATGAATGATATATTTTTAAATTTTGTGGGGCCTACTGATATTTTTTAAGTAGTGTTTTATTATTTTTAATTTAGAAAAACTTCTTCACCTACTAGCTATAGAAATCAAAAGCATAGACCAATATATAAAAGCGTTTATAAAGATTTTTAATCATTGATAGGTTTAAATTATAAATATCGGTGTTTATTTCGCCCCTTGGTGTGCCCGTCTCTCTATATTATAGTACGGACCGGTCCTGTTTGTACTGGAATAACATATTTATTGTTAAAATTGATTTTTTTTATTCTGACTTTTTAAAACTTTATTTGGAGAATTTTGACTTCCTTAAGAGAGTCCTCATATAAATTGTGTCCAGAGCACCATAATTTTAAAATCTGGCCCTTATCATTTCTTTTAACCAAAGACTTAGAAATAAACAAACTTCTCAAAAAAATCTAATATAACACAGTGAGTCTGAACCTAATTTGAATACAAGTATCGCACCACACACAAAATTCTGATTGGATATGAATATTCACTACTTAAAAGTAAATTTTTACCAAAAATGAAATCGCAGATTGGTAAGTTTTTTCAAAGAGTCAATTTGAAATATTTTATATTTATTTTCATTTTTTGCTCTTTGTGAAATTGGAGAAGAAGAATGATTATAATAAAAATTCAATCAGACAATGAGTTATAATAATAAATTAAATTTATTTCATGTTATTAACACAATTTTTACATGAGCTGAAAAAATAGGTTAAGCTAAAAATGAAACCTATTTTCATACATTACATTTGTGTAAAAGTGTGAGCATATGTGTGTGTTTACTTGTCGAACGCGAGTCTAGTATTACCTATTGCTTCGATTCCAATTCTACAGTAAAGTAAATATTTCTTTTGTTTTCTTTATACTATTTCGAATTCGTATCGGGTAGGTATTAGAATACATCATTTTGCAACAAGCTGTTTAGACAGTTACATCAGTTTCGTACACAGTGAGTTAGTTTGACGTACCAAAAATTGGTTATTATTTACTTTTTAGTGTTGTTCTTTATATTTCTAAAATTAATGATTAGCTGTAGTGGCGCACACAGTATTAGATCAAGCATGCACCCATATAGAAAATCAAAAGAAATCGTGTTCAGTGTGTTTAAAAAGAAAGAACAATATGAAACCAGCCGAAGATTCGATAAAAAATGTGATTAAGAAATTTACAAATCATGTTTTGAACGATGATTTATTACCATGCAGTACATCTAGAATCAAATTATACAAAGCTTCGAAAAATAGGGTTTAATTAATGAAAACTTGTTCTGTGTGCCTATCAGAAATCGGCGAAGGAAAAACTTGTTTGTACCCTTGGGACAATATTAAATCAGATAAATATAATAACAAATTCATTACTACCTAAACAATCTATAGAACATTTATTGAGCAAGTTATTAAAAGACGCAAAAAACATTGCTATCTTAGCCTGTCAACTATCAATTTCGCAAAAACATGGTCCACATTTAAATGTCAGTAGATGAAAGTAAAAATGATTGAATGTTAAGACGTAAATACATATATGCTAAAAAAATGTCTCGAATTCAAACAGGTTATAGTTTAAGCTCAAATACTATGTTAGAAGTTACGGAATACTCTAAGGTATTTTAGCCCGGCTTAAAACAACAACATGAAAAGTCATTTGCTTGATTCTTTTTTTGAAATAAAGAAAGATTTGTTCGTTTATCATAATAATAGTGGAAAACAAAGTTCAGATATTAAAGAGTTTATTTTGTGGAAAGACGTGTTGAAATTATGTGAGAATGTGAGTATCTTTACAAGGTAACGAAGAAAGAGAAAATGAAATAAACAATACAAACATACGTGAGTCACGAACAAAATATAACGATGGACTTGCTGCTAAAAAATTTAAATATTCTGCAGTAAAAAACTCTTTATTCCTGCATTGGAGGAGGATATTGAATAAAATTTTGAAAATGTTTCTAAACTGTGGTTGTTGTTAAAATTAAATGAAATCCTAAGTTTCAGCAACCTATTTGAAATTGTGAAAGTGTTGTTAATATTATCAATGGACTTTATTTGAACAGCTGATTGATTAAATTTTTATTATAAAGATTCTTTTCCTTCCATATATATATATATATATATATATATATATATATATATATATATATATATATATATATATATATATATAAATTATTTCGGATTGACTTTTTGAAAAAACTTATTATCTAGGCAGAATTTCGTGGTAGGTGTGGCAATTGTACTCAAATTCGGTTCAGATCCACTTTGTATCTTCATTGGTTGAGTAAACAAACATACATTATAAAAAAGTATAAATATAAGAAGTCCTTGTCAAATTAAAATATGAAATTAAGATATGAGTACGGCTGATTCACATCGCCTTTACAGTTATTCATATTTTAAACACACATAAATCTGAAAATTAAATTAAACTATAATATTAGCTTCGTTCGCAGAATAATCGGAAACCAATCAGCGTCGATCAGATGATCGAAAAACAATTTACTGTCTTTTGACTGTTTCTGCAAATTCTGGTTGGCGGTGATTGATTTATGATTTCTCTACGAACAACTTAATAAAATATATGAGAAAATTAAGTGTGCTGTTGCGAAAATGAAACCTGGCATCTCTGTATCTTATTCAAGAGCTTGCTCAACGATTGTATATGTTTATTAAACTTTTTTATAATTTGTTATTTTTCTCTCACAGACATTTTTGGCTCTTGTTGTTACGATAATTTTTGGAGTTTACTTCTCTCTCTGGATTGATAGTGCTGGAGAGTTAGTGTTTCCGTCGGAATTTCATCGTCCCCCTTATTATCGTAAAAATATCTGGATGAAAACAGCTGCAGTTTTAAATATCATAGGAGTAACATGGATGTACCAATTTATAATTGGGTGTCAGCATGTGATAGTAGCTGGTGCTGTGTCCAACTGGTATTTTACCAGGTAAAATAAATAAATAAATAAATATATATATATATATATATATATATATATATAGCAGGGATAATCTGATCGTAATGAGTTGAAATAATGAATTAACCAATTCTTCTGTGGAATTAGCATGTCGTCAGCACTAGTATTTGTAACACATAAAAACATTAAAAAGAGTCACGACAAGAAAAAAAAATGATAGCAAAATAAAATAGAAATGTGGTATTTAGGTCTACCGAACATCAAATAAACCCCTCCTCCACCGACTAAAAAGAGTGTTCAAACAAATTTATTGTTATTTAAATAGATCGGTATGATGGAAGTAATGCATTATAAATTTCACAAAAGATGACTTTACATCGATAATCATGGTTGATATATTCGAAAGAATATTCATTATAATTAAAAAATCGTATGGAAAACTTACTAAAGATTTTTTGCCTTCTTTCAATCAGAATGAAATTCGTACATTTCTCATTATTTCATTATCCTTTTAAAAATAGCATAAGTTGACTTTTAGGGGGAAAATAGTGTTGCCTTATAGTCCCTTTTAATTGAAGCCCTTTGTTTCTATTACATTAAGCTCAGGACTCTAAATTTTTTCTCAACAATAAATTTTTAAACGCTTTGTTTCAGATTTGGTTTAAAAATATCCAAATACACATCCTGCCGTTTATAAAATGTAAAATTTTTGATCTTTTCGCCGACATACATGTACACCAGGTAAGACCATTCAAATTACTATCCAAGAAAGTGTTGTGAATTACTCACAGCTACAGGGACGGACTAGCTGTGACACTCATTACCCCATTTTTTAGGCCATGTATGATAAGAACTTTGGATAATGTTTTAACATACCTTTAACTATTGACTAAAAATTAGGATCTCTTCATTCATGTCGATAATCCTAATCGTTTTTGAAAAAAACGTCATTTTATTTACATCATGTATTTGGCGTATTTCGTTAAAAGATACATCTTTGTTCCTATCAAATGTTCAACCTTCAACTTTATGAAAAAAAAATTCGATGCAAAATTAGAGTTTACCTCTTTAGTTAAAAACCTCTAATTATGTGAACTGGAGTTCGACCTAGATTCGCAAAAAATGTGCCTTTTATGTTATCGGCACCAAAAACAAAGTATTGTTGTTTTTGCTAGGTCCGAAAGAAATTTGCATTTTAGAACTTGTCAACTTTCACATCGCTGACACATTGCTTCTTTACTTGGATATTAATTTACTAATTTTTGGATTTCGTGGTAAAATTAATTGCGAAATAATTCAAAATATGGAATACACGTATATTGGGTATGCAGGCACGCATCTGATGTATGGTCTTGTATCTTGCAATGCTTTGGAAGCTAGAAGATTATATCACGACAGATATCCTAATCGTACTCTTCCAGACCAGAAAACATTTCAACGAGTTGACCAACATCTAAGGGAAAATGGTAGGCGATTCCATTTAATAAGGTAAAAGTATTAAATTTCTTCTTCAACGAACACTCCAAAATCATCAACGTAGTTTAATATGTCGAAAAAAATAGTATATGAATTTCTTCAAGAACAGCTGTTATATTCATATCATTTGAAAAAAGTGCATGAACTGATTCCTGAAGATTTTCCCCGAAAAATGCAGTTTGCAAATTGGCTATTGAATCAACAACGAAGTAATGTAAACTTCATTAGCTCTATTCTCTTCACGGATGAAACAGGGTTTATCAAAAACGGTATTATAAATTTACACAACTCATATGTATGGGCCGATGAGAATTATCATGCAATTATTGTTTCGCTTTGTCAATATGAGTTTCAATAAATTATTGTCTGGGCAGGAATCATTGAAAATTTTTTGATTGGGCCATTCGTAATGCCGGCACGACTGAATGGAGAACTTTATTTGGAGTTCCTCCAGAATGCTTTTCACGATTTAGTAGAGCACTTACCACTTGAAACCTGCTGAAATATGTACTACATATACGATGGGATAACACCTCATTTCTGCGTTGCTGTGTGGGAGCACCTGAATAACGTCTATCCAAACCGTTGGATAGGTAGAGGTAAACTTATTGTCTGGCCTCCTCGATCTCCCGATCTAATGTCGTTGAATTTTTACCTGTGGGGACACCTCAAAACCTTGGTGTATTCCACTTCTGTCGATGATAGAGAGGAACTTCTACGAAGAATCAGGTTTCATTGTGATAAAAAAGGAAAAATTCTGAGTTAATGTGGCGGGTATAGCAGTCGCCAATTCGTCTTGTCCGGGAGTGTATCAGACTTCAATGAGCCCATGTTGAACCCCCTTACGAAGTATTTAACTACGCAGTTAGTTTAACTCCTTATTGAAACTATGATGACAGGGGAAAATTCCTCTTTTTCATATTCAACCCGACAGAAGTTAGGGGAGTAACAGTGTAAATAAAATTACATTTTTTCGAAAACGGTTAGGATTAGAGACATGAATGAAGAGTACTTAATTTTTAGTTAATAGTTAAAGGAACGTAAAAAATGTTGTCCAAACTTCTTATCATACAGGGCGTAAAAAAATGAAGTCATGAGTGTAACAGCTAGTCTGTCCCTGCAGCTGTGAGCAATAGCAACAAATTCTTGGATAGTAATTTGAAGGATCTTATCTGGTATACATCATATTAAAAAAAATTGAAATATATTTGGTGGTTCAATAATTATACGTAAAAAAACTTAATTCCATTGCAGCTCTTTGGAAGCCCATGTCTCCGAAGAGGAGGCCTATACGAAAAAATTTTAAATGAACTACTGGTAATCCCCCTACGTGTTTTTTTCGTATCCGGGAGATTTCCCACATTTTCCTGAACACCCTGTATATTATTATTTTTTGATCAGATTTAGAACTGATTAAGAGTTTACTATATGGGCCTATTGCTTGGAAGTAATCATATTTAACTTGATTAATATCTGTATACATATACTATTCCCGGGGTTAAATACATATTTCATATTTTGAATGTCAAAACAAATATCGGATCGGATAGTTTGGATTTTACCCATAAATGAGAATACAAGAAAAATGAATTAACAATAATTATATATGTTATTTAGATAATCGCATCTGCGATGCTGTGATTAAATCGGTGATTGCGTATATGAAAATCCAAACTAGGCTTTAGTCTAATTTTTCACAGTTTCACACCAACATAGTAAGTAAAGGGTTGTTTATTTTCAGAGATAAAGAACAGCTGTCATCTCCGATCGCCCAAAGCGCATACAATCTGACTAAGTATCACTTAGGATCCGTGGCAGAGGGATCCTTTCTTTTAAGTATTATTCAAACTCTAAGAACTTGGATATCATCTTTCAGGAAAATAATCAACGATGGAAAACGTTTCTGTTGTTTTACATGTTTAACAGGGACATGGTCGTGTCCTTGTTTTTACTCGCTGAGTTCTATAGAGACAAATTCTTATGTTATAGTGGGTAGGTAAATGTTTGCTAAAAAGTTCTATTTTATGTGTAGGTCGAATACAAATGGAAAACACAATTGTTTCATATCAAATAAATTATTTTGTTTAAAAACCTAAACTGGCTTTCAAAAATTGCACTAAAATCTAAAAAATAAATTAGAAACTTTTTTATATTGCACTTAATTTAATAATTATTGATTAATTGGTTTAATAGCATGATAAAGACACATTAAACAATAAATTTTTAATAGATATTCTTACATAAAACTATAATTTGTATTTCTCCAAATAAATATCAGTGCTGAAAATAGTCATTTTGTGTAAAAACTTTATTAAAACATAAAAATTATTAAAAAGATGAATTTATTTTTCTAGGCATGTTAAAACTTTTAAAGTTAAATGTGATATGTACAGGGTGTTCAATTTTCGATGGTTATATCGGTTATTTCCGTTATTAGTAAAAATAGAAGTATAAGATTTTCGTGGCACTGTGCTACTTTTTTAAGAAACGAATGACGCCACTAACAGAATGTTCATAAATCTCTTCGTTTTGAAGATACATAACGATTTTGAAAATTGTGCATTTTGGGGCATCCCTCTTATCTCGGTTATCTTGTAATTTATCACAAAGCTAAGAAAGAGAACTATTGGGGTTTTTAATGAAGGGCTCAATGATGAAGTCAGTTTTTTTTTATAGAAATAAATCAAACTTGCTTTTTTTTAAACTAAGACATCCTATATATTTAGAATAATATGATTAGTTAGTTTTCAAAAGTATATAATACCCTTTATTTATTATTAGCATTCAGTTTTAAATTTAAGTTTGTTAAAAGATAATCAGATCCTGTTCGTAGACCATGACTGCTATTTAAAGAAACAAAACATCAAAATCGTGTTCTGGGTTTCTGTCAGAATATTTATTAGATCAGGGCATAACTGTTTTTAGGTGGATGAGAAATGGAACATGGAGATTTTTGCATAACAGCCTTCAGAATAACCTGAGTAAAGATAAATTTGATATGCGTCAATTCAAAAAGTTGGGCAACATTGTTTTTATTAATAAAAATATAAAATTAACGAAAAAAGGTAAAAAAAAACAGTTTTTTAATCAATTTTTTTCGACCATTTAAATTTCTCTGAGAACCTTCATATTAGAGCAAAGAAAACCTTATGCCATGATAAAATCACACGCAAAATTCGTTAGGATCGAATAGATAGTTTTTGCACAATAATTTTGCAATCCGATTTCGTTTACAAAAATTTAACATTTTTCAAGTTTGTCAGAGTCCAAAATATCACGTTAACGTATTTAAATTTATTTTCAACATATAGTAGAGAACTCAAGTTTCGGCGGATCTTTATTGGATTTTTTTTTCAATACATAATTTGAAAGTACTTGGAAAGACGCTCCTTTTCATGAAAAAAAATTTCAAATCCGTCAATTGGTTTCTGCCATTGCCCATTCCCAGGACTACTCTCACTAAACAGTCTCTTATTTTTGAGGGAATTAAAATATATAACAAAATCCCTCTAAAGTATAGAAATATTATGGACGATAAATTGCTTAGGAAAAACTTAAGGGCTTTCTTGTGACACGACCGTATTATTGACTGGAAGAATATTTTGCTGATCATTTTTAACAAGATGTGTTTGTACTTTTAAAATGGGTGTAATTGTGTAATTTTATGGCTATTTTTGTCTTTTTTTACTTTATTTTATTTGACTGTAAAGTTTTAAATTAATTTAGTAGACATTTATTTTATTTTATTTTAGGTACCTGTTTTGTTAATTATAGACTTTTGTTTATTTACACTGTTTATTTTGATTACTGACTTTAATCACGTGTTTATTGTTATCATTGATCTGAGTTTTTTTTTAGTTTTTTGTTGCCACAATTTCTTGTGTTGTATATGTTTTTGTTTATATTTATTTTTAAGTTTTTGTTCTGCATAGTGCTTTGTTAACAAGATTGATTTCTTTACAACAATAAAGCTTATTATATATATATATATATATATATATATATATATATATATATATATATATATATATATATATATATATATATATTACACAGTAGCGTCGAAAAGTATTTTGACAAACATGATTTTGAAATTAACTACAACAAAATGAATGCATGATGGGTACATGGCATTATGATATTTGCGCTTCATTATTCGCGGTTCATTGGTTTAAAAAATGATCAAAATCGCTCCATTAGAAGCCGAGAAAATGAAAATTTTTTTCAGATGTGTATTTTGAATCTTCGAATTCAATTTTAAAATGAGAGCTCTCCACCCCTCTTTTTTTCATTTTCCACGCGCGTGGGCGATATTCTTTTAATTTTTTATTAAAGTTTCCGATAACATAAACATTTAAATATTTGTATCAAAAAAGAACTCGGCAAGACAAAGCTTTTGGTTCAAGAATCAAGTATGTATTGTTTATAGATTCACCGTAACAGACTGTCAATTTTGACAGTTTGTATCTCGGAAACTAATTGACGGATTTGAAATTTTTTTTGGCGTAAAGAAGCGTCTTTCCAAGTACTTTTAAACCATGTATTCCAAAAAAAAATCCAATGGAAATCCGCCGAGATAATCTATTTGTTTATAAGCAAAAATATCAATAATGTCTTTAAACAATTCCTGAGGGCGTCCAAATCATTCGATTTTGATTCTGAAAGAAGCATTGGAAAACTGGAGTTCCCTACTATAAGTTGAAAATAAATTTAAATATGTTAACGTGATATTTTGGATGCAGACAAACTTGAAAAATGGTCCCTTTTTGTAAACGAAATCGAATTGCAAAATTATTGTGCAAAAACTATCTATTCAATCCTAACGAATTTTAGCGTGTTATTTTATCATGACATAAGGTTTTCTTTGCTCTAATATGAAGGTCCTCAGAGAAATTTAAATGGTCGAAAAAAATTGATTAAAAAACTGTTTTTTTTTTACCTTTTTTTTAGTTATTGCTATTTTGCAATAAGGGAAATATATTTTGAGATTTCCGACTAACTCTATCTTATGGAAAATTTAATTACGAAACTTTTTTCCTTTTCAACTTTCCTCTAAAATTAATACCTTCAAAGTTACACGACAGAAAATTTGAAAAAAGACGGTCTTTTTTCGTTAATTTTATATTTTTATTAATAAAAACAATGTTGTCCAACTTCTTGAAAGTACGCATATCAAATTTATCGTTATTCAGGTTCTTCTGAAGGGTCTCATGCAAAAATCTCCATGTTCCATTTCTCATCCACTAAACCCCGATATTTTACAGATAAACCCTGGTCTATATATATTTGTCATATTTTTATACTGATATTTTCGATTCTTAATAATGCAAACTTTGAGAACAACGAGAAATTCGACATGATGATTTGTTCTATTCAGTGTAACAAAAATACAGATGAAGCGCTGAAATTGTATTTCAACAGGTGTGAGAATTTTTCTATTCTTTTCAATTTAAAGTTAATAAATGCCTGTAATTCGTAAATATTTAGAAAGAAAGCAGTCAGACAGAAGAATTTTTTGAGGATAAAAACAAATCTAATTCAACACGATTCATTTTCTAAACCACGGTCTAAAATTTATAACAAGGAAAACCGTGGGAGTGATGAAATCAATGTATTAGCTTCTATTGAAGCAAATCTAAGTAGTTCTTGCAGAATAGTAGAAGGTTATGTAGAAGTTAAGAAGTCAGGGGTTCAAAGCATCTTAAAAAAACACAAATATAAACCATATAAATATGACCCGGTGCAAAATTTACATCCTGATGACGCACAGCGCCGAATAGAGTTTTGTAATTGGTATTTAAAAAATATAATCACAAAAAATAATTTAAACAGCCGTTAAATGGTCTGATATGGCTTATTTTACCAGCGCAAATAGATTAAATCGACAGAATATTCAGTTTTAGTTTCAGGAAAATCAGCATGTAATATTTCCACGGGAATGGCAAGGCAGGTTTGGCTAATAATAAGTAATAAAGTCATTCTTAAGCTAATTGTAAACATAAAAGTTCATATAAACATATGTCTGATAATGCATAGCTTTTAAGATACAGGGTGTTAAAATTTATTGTTATTCTTATGCCAGTTTCTAACTACAGGGCCGCTCTCGATACAATCTTGATGCGTTGTCACTCCGGTAAAATATTCTTACAAGAGAAACAATGAACCTATTCCGACTATCGGTTTCGTGGAGATTTCGATATCGTAAACTCTTTTTCATTTAAAAAAATGTATCGAACAAAGAGCGAATCGAAATCGTATCGCTATAGTGAGATTCAAGCCTTAGTTTTTCAAATTTATATCATTCGTTTTTAAAGAAAATTAAGTCAAACTTCGAACACATAACACTTTTTAGAGTTTTCATAAAAAAATTATTATTGCTTGAAATAATATATAGAATTGTAATTTTTCCGAGCCGCACCTTCTCGTACTTTTTTTTCGGGCGCCACTGATTCAATCTGATTACTCATTTAGCTTTTCTATCTTATTGTGAAACTTTTTGGCCTCTTAAATTTTCCTCTAAAAGTCAATAGTTTTTTCACAAAAAAAATACATAACTAAAAAATCATAATGTATTTTTTTTAATCATCATATTTGTTTTAATCAACAGAAACTAAGAAAAAAAACAATTAATAATAACAGAATTTAAATAAAAGTAATAATATATTAATAACAGAAATTACAACAAATGTTGAAAATGACCAATCTTCGTCTCATTGAAGAACAAATTCGTTAAAATAATTTTGGAATATTTCATATTCTTTAGCAAGAAGTAATAATACGATTTCTCATAAACCAAAGATTTAAGGAAACCCAAATGCAAAAATCCAAAGGATTTAGATCTGGAGATCGGGTAGACCAGTATTGAGTGCCTCCTTGACTTATCCAACTATTTGAATATACTGCCTCTAAGTGACGGGGTACATACATACTGAAATATACTGGAGCGTCATCCTGCATAAACCGTAATTCTTGTCTAACTTGAAGAGGAACCTCTTCAAGAAGAGCAGGTAAATCTTCCTCGAGAAAGTGACAGTATTGGTCGCCATTTAATCTTAGTGGAAGGAAACATGGGCCAACTAGATAATCACCTGTGACACTAATCCATACATTTAATGAAAACTGATGTTGATAATTGACTTCAAGAAATACATGGGGATTTTCTTCAGCACAACTGAATGTGAAAATTTCTTCTGGATTCAATTGAAAAGTTTGCCTCATCAGTAAATACGAGATGAAAAAGGGGAGATTGGGCGCTCATTTGAAGTATCCACTGGTGAAAAACTATACGCGGCAAAAAGTCTTGAGGTAAAAGTAACTGGATATGGTAAGGGTACAAGTGGTGTTCTTTTAAAATTCGGAATACTGTGGTATTTCTTATAATTAATATATTGGCAATTTTTCTTGTACTTTTTTAGGAGATTCTTCTATTAAATTAAGAACAGCTTCCTTTAGCGCTACGGTTCTTATCTCCCGAGGACATCCACCATGAGAAGTTTGTTTTAGAAATGTACCATGTATTTTGATGAGATAACCTTCGTTGTGGAAATAATTTAGCAGACCATAAACAAAATGCATATCTGACATTTCAACATTTGTAAATTCTGCCATTTTTACTAATTTTTCTACTTACTTTACATTAAGAATACATATAATTAATCACACTTATTCACAGAAATTATAACACACCACAACAAAAAAATAATATGACAAATTAGCTGTGCACTTATTTGACAACAGCCTACTATATCTTTTCGTCCCTTAATAAACCGCCTCTACAGAACTTAATTGGAGATGCATCTGAACATACTTTTTTTTTGTGGAAAAACTATTGACTTTTAGAGAAAAACTTGAGAGGCAAAAAAGTTGTACAATAAGATGAGAAAGCTAACTGACTAATAAAATTGAGTCAGGCGTGTTCGAAAAAAATGTTTGAAAGGGTAAAATTTTACAAACCCGGAAAAAAATACCACTTTGTATATTATTTCACATAATAATAATTTTTCATGAGAACTGTAAAAAGTGTTATGTGTTCCAGATTTGACTTAATTATCTTTAGAAAGATATGATATACATTTAAAAAACTAAAAATAATAATAAAATTTAACACCCTGTATCTTAAAAACTAAGCATTATCAGATATATGTTAATACTAACTTTTATGCATAAAATTAGCACTTATCTGGAAACACTCTCTATATAAAGACAGCCTTATCACAAATAAATATTGAAAAGTGTACCGTCCAGTACCAAATCATGAAGAATTTAAGAAATGCGACTCAAAAGGTCTTTAGAGAGTTAAAGACGCGGCCTTTAATTATTTCAAATGCATTGACGAAAATAAAAATTATGTGTGAAACATGTTTAAGGCACAGCACAGAAAAATTTGAACAATATTTTTGAACAATTTTTTTAGTTTAACGAAATACACAACTATTTGATGTTTTAATGAAAATTATATTAAAAATCTGAAAATATGCTTAGCTCCTTTGTATTCATCAACATACCAGAAATAGATTTTCTGAAAAACGTAAATTTAGGACTCAATACTAATAATAAATGTAGAGTGCTACATATTTTTGAAAATCTGGTAACAAAGTAAATCACATTATTCACACAAATACAGGGTGAGTCAACGATTGGATGAAGTAGGTTTGTGCCTTTTCGGTGAAATTAACAAAGAAACTATATTTATTGTTTGATACAGTTTATTTTTACGCAGATTTTAAAAATATTTAGGACTACAGGGTTTGCCAAAAAATTAGGACAGCATAAAGTTGTATTTTTTTAAATAGAACACCCTATATACGAATCGTATTTTCGATTTAGCTTATAATTTTAAATCTTTTTTTTGGAATTTAGCAAGGTCAAGGACAAGTTAACATAATTTTTACCTAATATTTGCAATAAAAGCTACAGGGTGTTGAACACATCGGCTCAAATTTGAACAAGTTTAAATGAATAAATATCTTTTTTTTTTTAAATGGTACACCCTGTATATTTTCATGTTATTTAATAGAGTAATAAAAACCCTAAAAGTTTTGTTCAATATATCCTATACCTATTTATAATAGTTTTTGAGATATTTCAGTTTTTCTTATTTTCCATACTTTTTTACAGAAATAGTCTTCATTATCATAGTAGCCATGGCAAAAACAATGTAAAGGAACATTTTTCTGTATGTCAAATTTATAACCGCAATCGCTTCTTTTGGTTTTTATGTAGTGTAGTTTGTTTTTTTTGCATTCATCTTATATTGTAAAATGAATTTTCCAAAGAATGAGTTAATAGATATGATTTATACAATAGGAGAGGCTCAAAAAAATTGCCTTCTTGCTCAAAGAATTTACAAAATGAAGTATCCTGATCAACGCTAGCCTAATACCCATACTTTTCAAAACTTAATGCAAAGATTTGATTCTTCTGGTACTGTTGATTATCCAAAACGTAAAGTGGTCAACAAACCAGTAACTAATGAAGAAAAAGAACTACAAGTATTGTTAAATGTTCAGGAAAATCCTTATATTGGTAGCCGTCAGTTAGCAGCATTATGTGAAACATCACAATCCACCACTAATCGTACTACCAAGAAATATAGGTATCATCCATATCACATGGAATTACACCAAGAATTGCATGGACAGGATTTTGAAAGTCGTGTAAACTTTTGTCGTACAATAAATGCAGAGATTCAATTAGATCCAAATTTATTATGCAAGGTAATGTTTAGTGATGAAGCTACTTTTAGAAGTAACGGTGCCGTAAATAGACGCAACATGCATTATTATGCCACAGAAAACCCATTTTGGATTAGAGAGGTGCAACATCAAAATCACTGGTCATTAAATGTTTGGTGTGATATTCATCATAATCGAATTATTGGACCCTACTTTTTTAATGAACCACTAAATGGCCATAGTTACCTGAACTTTCTACAAGAAGAACTACCCCAACTGCTTCAAGGTCTTGATAGGGATGAGCTCGACAGTATGTGGTTCCAGCACGATGGTGCGCCTCTGCATTACCATCGTGAAGTTCGTGCGTTTTTGGACCAACGATATCCGCAAACATGGATTGGACGTGGGGGTTTCATTGAGTGGCCACCAAGGTTTTGCGACATCACCCCATTAGTTTTCTTTCTATGGGGTTATATTAAAAATAAGGTGTATGTTAATCCACCAACAACAGTGGAAGATATGCGAAACAGGATTAGGGATACCTGTAGAACAATAACGCCACTAATTTTGTCCAGGGTCCGAGAAAATCTGCAAAAAAGACTAAATTTGTGCATTGCACAAGAGGGTCGTTTATTCGAACACTTATTAAAAAGAAATAATTATCTCAGTATTTAATACGTAATTTTTTTGTTTCAATTTAGTATAAAAGTAAATATGTATTTGCCTTGTCATTATTGTTGTGTTAATTTTTTCACATTATGTTTAATTAAACTATTGCCGTTGTAATATAACGAATAATGTATTTCATCATATTTAACCACATTCTGTTTGTTTCTGTAGTTTCTTTTTATTATTTTACATGGCTACTATGATAATGAAGACTATTTCTGTAAAAAAGTATGGAAAATAAGAAAAACTGAAATATCTCAAAAACTATTATAAATAGGTATAGGATATATTGAACAAAACTTTTAGGGTTTTTATTACTCTATTAAATAACATGAAAATGTACAGGGTGTACCATTTAAAAAAAAGATATTTATTCATTTAAACTTGTTCAAATTTGAGCCGATGTGTTCAACACCCTGTAGCTTTTATTGCAAATATTAGGTAAAAATTATGTTAACTTGTCCTTGGCCTTGCTAAATTCCAAATTTGAATATATTTGTCACAAAATTGAAAACGTTATTTAGGATTGAATTGATACTTGAAAATGTGACTTTTTTTCTTTAAACTTAATTATCTCAGAAACTATAAAGTTTTGTTTTAGTAAACCCTTAATAAAAAAGATTTAAAATTATAAGCTAAATCGAAAATATGATTCGTATATACGGTGTTCTATTTAAAAAAATACAACTTTATGCTGTCCTAGTTTTTTGGCTCACCCTGTAGAGTCCTAAATATTTTTAAAATCTGCGTAAAAATAAACTATATCAAACAATAAATATAGTTTCTTTGTAAATTTCACTGAAAAGGCACAAACTTACTTCATCCAATCGTTGACTCACCCTGTACAATTAAAAACTTTTAGAAACTTTTAAGATTAAAATTAAAACTAGAACATTCAACACACTACGCACATTGACATTATTAAAATAATTTTGTTCTGTGTGGAGGCTATGTTCGCGACTGGAGATTGTTCTCAAACTGACAGGGTTAAGGTGTGCCCTTTCACAAGGTCTGAGCCCTGAGGATGGTCCAAGTTAGACCGAAAGCGCTTGGCCGATTGTAATAGTTTGAGAATATACATTGAAATACAAAATCCGTCTATTTCTTGATATATTACTGAATGCCACGTCCAGCAGTATATTCCCGAAGGGATATTTCAGGTCAGGCTTATTCTAATTTATTCTGGTTAGTTCTTCAGACATATAGTACTGAATGCTGCTTCCAACAGTATTTCCTTAAAATGTTTGTTCAGGTTAGTTCCGTTTTTTTTGTGCTTTTTAGTTCGGATTTCTGCTAATTACTTCAAATCTACTCTTGTTAGTTCAGGTTTGCTCTTATATCTATCTCAAAAATGCGGATAAGGTAATCTTTGTTACGACAGCAGTATTGTATTGTTTACATAGATTTTGATCGTAGTTCTATTCCTTGTTGTTTTAGTTAAGAGTGTTTTTGGTTGTATAAAAAGTTCGGTGCCCAACAAATTTGAGAAATTTTAATCTTTATAATTACGCTTGATGCAATATTTAAAGAAAAATTAAACTGCTCGATTCATTAACATGGTTTAAGACATAGACCCGATCTAGCTGCCATGGAAATAACATTTCCTAACTGAGCCGTTTTGTTGTGCTTATGATATTTTAATAATTTGTATTACATATATCAACAAATAAACGGCTATACAGAAATATAAGGCATAAAAACCTAATAAAGACTTTACATCCGTAAATGGATTCCGAAAACTAAATAATTGTATTTTTACTGTTCAAGGTATGCTCGACCTATTTTTACTCTTGTCAGTTTAAGCCTTCTACTGTCAACTTAGACCGGTTTTAAAATTGGACTATGTTAATGAATTAGAAGGTTTGTGTTTTGCATTTAATACGATTTTTTTAACCACTGGAGACATCGTTTTTACAACAGTGTACACCGTTTGTTTGAAGGTTCTAGACAATGTTGAAGATTGACTAAAATGTGGTCGGACTTGCATTGTCTTTATTTTTATTTATTTTTATTTTTACGACTTTTCGATTAGGTTGTATCTCTAATCGTTATCAAGTATAAACTGAATGGTTTGTCTTAAGACTACGAGCTTATATAGGGACTGTGTCCATTGAAGCGCAAAGTTTCGCTTCACTGTACACACCAGGCGCGGATCCAAGGGGGGGGGGCGATGGGGGCGATCGCCCCCCAAGAGCTTTGAGTTCAGGAAAATAGACCCGATTTTGCCTCTTATACTATAGTTTATCCAAGAACTAGAGAGTGTAATAAATCATTTTTACCCTTTTATTCTTCTCAAACTATCTGTGTTCTTTAGTCCGGTGTCTTTGGTAAAATCTGTTAGACACATATATTTTTCATCAGAATGGGCTAAAAATTCTATAATTAAAAATACCGGTCTATAATAATGGACTATTTGGGTTGGATAACAAGATATATTTGGAGGTGTGAAGTGTTAAAATGGATTTTAATTCTTGTCATAGGCGTCGGAAGGAGGTTTATTATCACAAATTTATTATGGCATAGAATATTATTTCGGTAATAAACTTAAAATAAAAAGTTTTTATAATATTATTTTATTTCTTATGATTTTTTATAATTCACATATATTAGAAAAAATAGATAATTTTGACATATTTAACACAAATTACAACAGTATTTTTATTATTTTTAATTTTGGCATAGGAACCGTTTTAGGCACATTCAGACTAAAACCTATTTCTCTCAAAAAATTCTAAGTTATAATTTAAATACTTACAAAATACCCGTTATCAAAAATACAAGAAGTTAAACATATGTAAAAAATAAATTCGTCCATATAATATTAAATTTTTTTGGGGGCTATCGGTCATTTTATTATTAATTAAAAACATTTTTAGGACATTTGACGTTTCAGTTTATTTATTTGTTAAACCATCTGCAGAATTACAATTAAAAACTAAAAAGGGCTTTAAATGTAATTAGTTTTTATGTTACAGAAAATTTAAATAATAAATTTTGTTTACGCTGGCAAACATTACGTATCTAATTCGTAATAAAAGTCAGCGAAGCTATCTTCGCTCAAATTAATTATAATGGGTTCCTCTATCTCACCGATCATGAAATCGAGTTTCCACATTTTCTTTTATTATATAGATTTTTCCCAATTTCCTGCCGTAACTCCATCCTAAAAAATCTTTCAAAAGTTCAGTTAAATTACTAATTTTGTAAGTTGTTATTTCTAGCAACTCTATTTTTTACTTGAGAGAGATATTTCCTTCTCCAACGGACATTTTCCGGACGATCTATAAGAACAGATTTCCTATCTGGTTTTCCCTAGCAAAAATTACGTTCTTTGAGCAATTTCCAGACCTCAGTTCTTTTAATTTTAGGTAAATCCCGATCTTCATTGATTTTAGTTAGAATCTCTTCTTCCAACGAGGTTTTTCCTCTGCCTGTGACTGAATGTGACTTGGGAGTATTAACAATTCAAGCCGTTTTCTTCTCCTTCAGTATTTGGTACATAGTAGATTTTCCAACTTCTGTCATGTTAGAATACATCTCAACAGAGCTTTTAACATTATTATCTAGATATTGATATATTAAGGCATCATAAACATTCATCGTAATAAGTTTTTCTTTGAGGAAAAAATGCCCTGGTTTAACGATTTTGGAATAAATATAGATGTGGAAGCCATATCTTTTGGGTATCTCACTAATCTTAAATAATATATAAAAACAAGCACAAACAATATAAATCACTAAGGATACACTGTAAGGTGTACTTTGCTCACTGACAGAAATCAAATTGAACTATCAGAAATATTATTGTTGCAGTAAATTTATAAAACCTTATAATATTTAAATATAATTAAATATAATTAGATTTACGACAGTCCTCAGTTACCTGCGGCACTGGAGCAGGTACCTTGGAGGTTTCGCTAACAGTTGTATTACTCTCTCTAGTTGTTGAATAGAATATATTAATGTGTATGCTTGCGATCGCCCCTCCCCTTCCCAAGAGCTTTGAGTACAGGAAAATAAAACCGATTCTGCCTTTTATATTAAGAATATGTATACTGCTGGTACTCCCCTTCGTTAACAATTTATTTTTCTTGCGATAGCCCCCCCCCTCCAAGAGCTCGAGTGCAGGAAAATAGACCCAATTCCGCCTCATACTAGGAATGTGTATGCTGCTCGCATCCCCCCCCCCTGTCAGCAAAAGCTTCAAATTCAGAAAAATATACCCGACTCTGCCTTTAACACTAGAAATGGGAATGTTGCTGGTGTCCCCCCCCGTGGACAACTTGCTTTTGCTTGCCATACTATACTTTTGTGATATCACCGCCCCCCCCCCCCCCCCCAAAGAGAGAGGCTGGATACGCCCCTGGTACACACCTCAAAGATTTGATGTTACAAAGTAACCACTATGTTGCCAAAGATTAGGTATCTCAACACTCGGTTTACTAAAGATTCCATTATTGTTTTTAATATATGCTGCTTCTATAAATTTTCTTTTTTTCATATTGGGTTCCATATATATTGCCGCAGCCTCAGACCACTTTATATGATGTTGTTTATCCCAAGCGTATTCTGCAATACCTGATCTCGTCGTTTCCCCTTTTTGTGTATGTTTTATGTTTCTTAATTATAACTTCTAGTGGTCGTTTGGTTTCTACAATATACATTTCACCACACTCACATGGAACTTTGTAAACACATTCTTTCTTATCGGTAGTTTTAGGTTTTGTTTTTGTTAAATGAGCTCTAAGTGTATTTCCTGATTTAAAGGCTGTTTTTATATTATAACTGCTGGCAATTTGTCTTATTTTCTCCGACATTCCCTTAATGTACGGAATTGTGAAGAAGGAATGTGTTTCTTGTTGTCCAGTGTTTGTTGTTCTAAAATTATTTATAACATCGTCAATTAGTTTTAATCTTTGGCAACCACTACTTTGTAACATCAAATCTTTGAGGTGTGTACAGTGAAGCGAAACTTTGCGCTTCGATGAACACAGTCCCTATATAAGTTCGTAGTCTTAAGACAAAACATTCAGTTTATACTTGATAACGATTAGAGATACAACCTAATCGAAACGTCGTAAAAATAAAAATAAATTAAAATAAAGACAATGCAAGTCCGACCACATTTTAGTCAACAGTGTACACATTTTAGATATTTATATTTTTAGCGATGTATGGTTATTCCATCCACCAAGCAGGCAAAAAAGTTTTCACTAATATAATTGACCACTCACTTAGTTTTGTTACCATCAATTCAGTTGGAGATTTTGTTCTCTTTTTTGGAAAATTGTTCGTTGTGTTAATTACAGGAGCGATTGCACTGTTGTCACTTCAGGTTAGTATTGTGTTTCAAACTTGCCTATAAGTTGATACAAAATAACCTTTTTTCATGTAATTTCTAATATGCAAGTGTTTTGTTCCAGAATAAACAACTAGAATACCCAGCAGTTGCTATCAGTGTTATTGGAATTCTAAGTTTTTTCATTGCACACTGTTTTATAACTGTTTACGAAGTAAGTAAAAATAAACAAAAACAATACATTATTTAACTCTCTGTCCTAGGTGAGCGACCTCTCGTGACTAAGTCGGCAAAAGCGTTCGTGAGGCTAATGCGTCTTTGGTGTTTTTGCAGCAAGAGTGTCTTATATGCGAGGTAATCGTGAAGATGTTCATGCTCTGTTCCAATGAGCGATCTAACGCCATTATAACCGCGTGCTCATGAAGCCAGTAGCTGAGTCAGGCCAATATTACTTCAGTGTGCACGGTAACATTAGGACAACGCAACTGTCTCAAATCAGCAGCGTTGCCAATATACCTCGTTAAACTTAAGAAAATCGATATGAATACAGATCGGTTTTATTAATTTTTTTTAATTACCATCACTACTCTCACTTTTTTTTTAAGCGAAAAAGGAGAATTGAAAATATTAATTGCGTAATTTCTACCAACCTCTCTGTATTCATAATATATTCTATATTTAAAAAGTCAGATTTGTATGGGTACTTTTTTATTGTGCATTAGTAAACAAAGATAGAAAAACAACGGACTGACATGTGCGGCCTAGTGATTTGAAGAAAAATTTTCAGCATTTAAGCATGAAATTGTTTAGATTTCTTAATGTACCTATTTTATAATTAGTATAATATTATTATTATGTAATAATACGTAAAAAATTAAAATCCAAACGGTTAGTGAAAAAAGGTAGTAGCTCTTATTGAAAAACGGTACATCTACTGTTAAAACGGCAGGATTAGCAACACTGCAAGCCAAAAATCGAGACAGTAAAATAGATAGAATGCCAGTCTAACTTTTCAAGACAGTAACGTTCTTTTTTATTGCACTGGTAAACAAGGATAGTGTGTGCAGCGTAGCGCTACCTAGTGAATTGAAGAAAATTCGTTAGCGTTTTAGCATGAAATCGTTTAGATTCAGTAACGTCCCTGTTTTATAATCTATATAAAGGTAATATAATAATAATAGTTTTTTGTAATTACTTTAAATAAATATGTAATAAATTATAATTCAAACGATGAGTAAAGAAATGGTAGATCGCTTTTGGAAACGGGTAGAACAGTAGCTCTCATTGAAAAGCGGAAAATCTACCTTTTAAAAAGGTAGGATTGGTAACACTGCTGGTCTGTCGTACTGGACTGACTTCCTGTAGTGGCTTCGTTTGCAACCGGCATAAGATGGCGAGGTAGTTTTACTCGGCATAATAAGACTTCATAGTGCAGTCAAATTAGGCGCACAAGTATTCAAAATGTGCAAATTTTGTAGTTTGTGTTTTCTGAAAAAATTACTCTGGTAAGATACCAGGAATGATAATTCATCATTGCGCCTGTCTGAAAAGGTGAGCTCAAAGCAGGAAAAATTATTTATTGCAAAAATTTTAAACGTAGATGTATTTTTCGTTTTTTTTTTTATTATATCTCCGTAAATGTCAAACCTAGAAAAAATTGTATATTTGCGTGCCGACCTAGATTAACAAATTATTGTGCAAAAACTACTTGATCGATCGGGACCGGACTTAAGGGGATTTATTTGTTAAAAAGTAAAATTTTACGTGTCCGAAAGCCAATAACATTGGCTGAGTTTAAAACATTTTATCGTTCAGTTGCAAAACGGTAATTTGCTTCAACTTTTTTTGCGCATTTCTCTGTTTTGTAGTGTAGTTTTAAACATTTTGAAAATCATAATAGTAAATTTCAAAAGGAAATGTTCTGATGAACAACTTGTGTTCCACAAATTTTTCTTTAGTTTTAATATTTACGGAAATATAATGGATAGAGGGCGAAAAATACTTATAAAATTTGAAAGTTTGCATAAATCATTTTTTCTGCTTCGAGCTCACCTTTTCAGACAGACGCAATGGTGAATTATCATTCTTGATATCTTTCCGGAGTGATTTATTTAGAAATTAATGTTATCTGCAAATTTTGCAACTCCAATCTTTAATTTTACCGGACTGGAACATGCCGCTCATGTAAGACACAGAACGCTTCATTCGCACAAAAAACGCATCGATGGCACCGACCAAGCGACACAGCTTATATTTTTAAAATATTTAACATTTCCGTGCTGGACGCACTCGACGCCCCCAATCTATCACACCACTCACCTATGATACAACGTAAAGGGTTTGTAATAATGGGTAATACCATCAAAAACGAATTTTATCTACCCTTATTTAATAAGACCTTTAAAACTTATTTCTTTTTTTTTTAATTTGGGAATAATATTTATTATCTACGGTCATGTGTATTATTTTATTATACACAACTAGAAGGAGGAAAACACTAACTTATTAAACTAATTCTAAATACTTCTTCATATCTTATTCAAATTTTCATTTTTGAAGCTTCTCATTACTTCGGTGTATATATAGATGTCATTCGACTGTTGATATTTTGCAGTCCGGCATCAAAAATGTCTATAATTTAACATTCTACTGATATGATTCGACATTTAGATTTTATATAGATAGTTGTTTTCTGTGAATTTCGCTCTTGGTTCGTTACAGCTCCATCGACTAGATCATTAGGTAGTCGAAACGCATATGAAAAGAGAACCAGAGTTAGTTTTGCAGAATATATATGGTTTATTTTATTCCTGTCCTTTTTTGTAGACGATAATCGATACAATATTCATGTGCTTCTGTGAGGATTCTCAATTGAATGATGGTATTTCTCAACCTTACTATATGTCAAAAGGCCTTATGGAATACGTGCATAATTCTCATAGACTGTTAAGAACTAATGAGCATCATATATCCCAGGAACAACTTTTGTAGAATTCCTATCAATTCGATTCCTTTTGAAACGCAAAGTGAACCTATGTAATTTTAAAAAATTGTAAACTAAACCTTAAGGTTAGATAAAAATTATTGTGTTAGTTATTTACTTCAAGAAATTAATATAAATCAAATAAATTTCGCAAAAAGAAATTATATATCAAGCTCTTTGTATTATGAAAATTTAGTATTGTATCTATCTAAAAAATAAACACTTTTTTTCATTTGAAGAAATAAAAAACTGTATTCTTTAAAAGGATTACCTTTCCCCATACTTTACTCTCAAAATTCACCAAAATTTACTTTCTAGTTCACAACATGATCTACTTTTATTTAAAAATACAAGAAATAAAAATCATCTTTTTTTATTACTTAACCCAGGGTTTACCGAACTTTTTCAGTTAGCGGTGCACTTACAGGTTTAGTATTTTGTCACGGCGCCCTAGTTGAAATTTGTATACAGTCGTGTTCAACAAAGTGTTGCACATGGTTTGTACTTTGCAACCTGCCAACCACATAATAGCAAACCACAACACTTCACTGAACATGACTGTACATTGACACTAATGACCAAGCACAGAAATGAAAACAACCACAATCTGAGGGTCATATATAGGTATATATTGAAAAGAGACACAAGAATATATTATTATTAAAGAAAAATAGGAAAAAAAAAGTCAATGAAACAGGCGAGCTTGGTGATCTAAACATTTTTTTCAATACGAGGGATAAGGCTCGACACTGCTACTCTCATTTCTCGCTTCACATTGATTTTTGAGCGATATTTGCTCTTTATTACAGCTACAGCTGAAAATCTGGTTTCGCATAAACAGGATGCTGCAAAGAGAATGAGAATCCTTATAGGTTTTAAATTTAGACTGTGATATTCATTTTTGATTGTTGTCCAAAACTCCACTGAATCGGAAGGCTGTTGTCACAAGAGAGTTCAATGAGACTCTCTACTTCTTGCGACATAAACTCTGGTGGAGCTTTAGCATGGAAAGAATCTTGGATGTACGAAAATTTTCAACATTTTCTTCCGCAAAGTTGTTTGCAAACCATTCAGATGCTTCGAGAGGTGTTCCGTGAAAAGGGAGAGCAAGCCTTGAGAGACAACGAGCTCATTAGAGGACGGGTATTTATGCAAATGTGGTAAACAATCTTGACCGCCATTCTTATTAATTTTTCTTATCTATAACTGCAGTTTTCTGCTAAAAACCGCAATGCTTTCCAATAGTCTCAAGATGTGCGTGTTATTGCCTTGCAGAGACAGATTCAAGGCATCCACTTTGTTAAATATATCGTGCAAATATGCTAGTTTTGGTAAAAAGTGTGGCTGGTTCGGCAAAGTATCTGGAATTTGCTTGACCTTCTTCTTCCAGAAAAATGTGAATTTCTTGTTGTAACTAGAATGCACGGGATAAGACATTTCTATGTGAAAGCCGTCGTGAATTGCAGTAATATAGCAGGGTTGTGTGTACAGCTCTCATGTCGATGAAAGTTTTTTGAATAGTCTGGCTTTCAACGGCCTAGTTTTTATGTTTACTACGTCTACGATATGTTCTAATACCAAATACATTCACAGCGCTTGCAATCCTCCATAGCAGCCAGACATTGATTCAACACATCAGTACATACACCGATACACTTTTCCCAATCTAAATTAATTTTTGTTATAAATCTGTCAAGAATTTCAAACAAGTCTTAAGCCTTTGCGCCTTCAGTGATACTTTTGCAGAAAAGAAGGCCTTCAACAATAATAATGTGATCCGGAAAGCATACGTAACAAATAACATGTGCTTCTTTATTATTGTCAGTACCCTCATCAAGATACAGACCAAATTCTTTACCTTTCATTTGATCTTTTAATTGGTCATCAAGATTCTCAGCTATATGTTGGATTTTTCAACTAATAGTGTTGTTAGATAAAGGTACCCTGTAATTACTTTTCCTCCCGATTCTCCTACCATAACCATGTCGAGAGCAGCAGGTAAAATAAGTTCTTCTGCAATGGTGTGAGGTTCTCTCTATTTCGCCACCCTGTACGGCACCTTGAAAGATGCTAGTAGTGCGTTGATAAGTAGCGAAGCTTGTTGAGTGAACACGTTTATTTATTTTTGTAAATTTTGCCACTGTCTATTATAAAATTCGCGCCATTTTTCAACCATGTTAGGGTGAATGGTGTCACTTTAGCTTACTTGGAAGCATACTCTCGGGCGCCAGAATTTGCACACACACAATATCAGAGCACATACTACGGCCTTTCTTCATTATTTACTTCTACTGAAGTAAACGAAAATAAAACTCGAGAAAATACTGTTGAAAACTGAATAAAGACACAAAACTGTAAATTGAATTTTCAAGACGCTGAGATAAACGCAAATAACCACGATATAGCTTAAAAGATTTTTATAAAGGCTTTAAATGTTGGGTTATAAAGACTTTAAATGCTTTAAATGCTGGTTTATAAAGGCTTTAAATTCTGGATTGCAAAGGCTTTAAATTATTTAATTGCTGGCTCCTGAAACAAAAAAAAAAACAATTTTGCGAGGTTATAGCGTGCATAAAACAGAAATAATTTACTTTATTGACCCCGACGATTATAACGAAAAATATAGAATATAGTTACCTAATTTTGGTGTAGATTAATGAAATTAATTAAAATAGATCCAGACAATTTGATAGAGAAAATCTGGATTCTCTTCTTCAAACAAGAGCCTGGAAGAGCAAGAGTAATATCTTCTTATAGAAACTGTAAGTATATTTCACCAGTAAAATTTTCATCAAAAAAGATCGGTCCTATAACGATATTAATTACACTTCCCAGTAATAAATTTACTTTTTGTCTATACTGAGTATGTCCCTTTCTCATCCTGTGTTTATCGAACAAAACATTAAACATTTAGAAACTGAAGTTTTAAATGGGGTATCATGGCTATTTTGAAAATTTTAATAATTATTAGGCTTTATCAATATTGACGTGTTAATGTGAAGAACAATTAAATTGATTTTTATATCATTTTTTTTTGGAAGTTATGTCTTAAAGAAAGGTTGGGTATATAAAAGTTTTGAACAATTAAAATAAATGAATACCTGATTTTTACAAAGAATGTTTATATTTATATTTGGATGAAAAATATTGCGACCGAAGAATATATTGCGACGTGTGATAAATATAATATAATCAACCATAAGGAATTTAAATAGACAAAACTTTTTAATGTACTAAATATAGTAAGTTAACCCATGTATAGGCAGCGGGCGGCTACAAGTGGGCGAACCGAGCTCAAAGCCGTAGAGAAGGCAATCAATCTAGGGAATGTCACCAGATATAACCACACCTTGAAATTTGCATAAGATGAAGGAACAAACAGATAGGAATTATATACCCTAAGTGGGTATCGGTGTCGCCGGAGAATCCCATCACCCTGCCGAGGGCTGTCTCACGGATTCTAGAGGAGACCATCTTCCATTTTTAAGAAGCAATAGGTTGAGAAGGCGAGCTCTTATCGCATAAAAAGCTGCAGCCCAAAACAACAGGAAGAACAACTACATCATCACGAGAGTCAAACAACACCAAGACCTCCACCCGTTGAAGGTGTTGCTCAGGACGGCCAAGACAGCGCATGAAAACATTAATAATAGTCTGGGAGCCACGGACGATAGATTTAATTGTTTTGTTTCAAATTAAAACATATAATAATAATCAATATTTCGTCTAGACAAATTCATTACTATTTCAATTATAATGAAAACCTTTTTGATTCATAAAGAAATTTTAATTATAACACGAGATATTGCTAAATTAGGTCAAAAAAGATGTAAATACGTACATTGTACAGCCTAAGCAGCAGATTCCTTGTGCGCGTTTCTGTGCGCGTCTATGTATGCGCTCTAACGTCGTTATTGCTCCGCAACTTGTCAACTTAACCAAACGGAAATTTTGTATTATTCTCACCGGATCCTCGTGGAAAATTCAACTTTAGGGTACTGTAACTTTACTAAAAAATAATGTAAAGCCTTAAAGTTTTTTTCAAAAGTAAGCATCTAACATCGTAGCTAGACATAGAAAAAGAGTAAGCATTTATCTTTCAAATGAGACTTTGCAAAGCCTTATGTTCTCATTAGATAATATTCTTAGGTCACCTCGTGTATTTGCCATTTTTTGCACTAATTCTGCAATCTTTTTAATCCCAATAAGTATATTGTAATTAACCAATAAAAATTTTATTTGTAATACAAATGGGGATCAATCTATGTAATTCCGTCACTCTATGTTTCTTAACAACCTCGTAAAGACGTAAAAATACTCTATTCTTTCTGTATTATCGATCACAAGTAAATACCGTTCATTTTTCGCATTTGTCGATGTTTGATTTTCAAAAGGGTGTTTTGGTGAAAGGAAAAAAAGGATAATAATTTTTTTTATAACTTGTTTAGTTTAAAAGAGTTTCGTATTATTTTTGTTAGTTTAGTTACCTTTTGATCCGGTTGGTTTATTTTGTCAAGTTAAAAAAAATCTGTCGAACGTTTTTGTTTGAGGACTTTTTTCATGTGGTGGGAAATCGGAATCATAAATTCTATGTCTTGATCTGCCAACTGTGAAAACCGAGCACTATCACCAGGGAAAATGTACCTAAAGAATATTTGACATTGTGCTGTTTAAAGCTCCTGAGCTGATTGATTGCTTATCTGAGAGAACTTGGTAAACAAATCATTCCACGAAGCACCTACCTACTTCGTCAGGAGGACTATAGGTGAGCATTAATTTCTAATGGCTGATTTGAATCTGTAAAACTTTTGATATCACTTACTAATGTGTTCCAAGTTCAAGGAGCTCAATTAAATTTTCTTCTACAGAAGACAAATTCTTTTCATATCTCATCGTGTTTTTAAAGAAGACATTCTCTTAAAATACCTTATCACAGAGTACCTTAAAACGGCAAGCTTTATCTTACTATATATTTTATTAACAGGCGTCTATTATAAACGTATTATTTGCTACTGTTTGACCAAATTTCCACATATTATCTTGTCAAACTTGTCAACGGTAATTTTTAAATATATTATTAATTTTGAGAAATTATAGAAGGTCAACTGATTTACCTTTTGACATACTACACGGTCGATACAAAAAGAATTTTTTGCTTTTTTTCCATTAAGAAATCTTAACTTTTAATTTTTGACGACACGTACAGTGTGTATAGTTTTAAGTAAGGTATTAATCTTAAGTATGTCATTTTAAATTTTTTTGGGTTATAATAATTTTTTTTGTGTATTATGATTTTTCACACATATTGTTAATAAATTGTTTATTGTTATTTCCGACTTTTATTTTGCACACACACACTGTTTCTTCTAACTCTACATTTTCTAAATTTAGATTGGACCCCCCCCCCTGACTAACTATCAATACTTTGTAGGGAACGCAAATTTAAAAATAATGTGCTTCACACGCCTCTAAATTTTCGTAAGAGTAAGTGAGTAGTATGATAACTATCATAGGTTATTATTTACAGTAATTTAAACAATTACATTGTTTATAACAAATTCTCAGACCATTTTTCAAAACACTAGCGATTTGCGTTCAGCAGCAGAAAATTACGTCGGAAACAGTTTCGTAATCCATAGGCCAAAGGATCGGCAACAGCTCTCGGACTATAATTTATATTGCTTTTATTCCTTATTTTCTTTAACTGAATGTGGTTTCCTTTTTATAAATAAAGTTTAGAAAACATATTTCTTGGTACGTTTTAACGTAAATTGTTAACACTTATGAAAAATTCTAGTGTTCTTTCCCATTAAATATATATAATGTATTCTGAGTTTGTAGTGGTAAGCCAGCTTTGTTTAATTTTTAAGATTTAGTTGAAGCAATGCCGAGGGAGAAGGTTTATTTTGAATAATGGTGGATTTAGAGGAGGCTAAATATATATATATATATATATATATATATATATATATATATATATATATATATATATATATATATATATATATATATATATATATATATGTTTATGCGGCTTTCACGGATTCTTCCGTGTGAGATGCAATACCAGTGGATATATCCACATTATGCCGTTGTAGTGCTGAAATCACATTCAGCAAACGTACAACTAATGCAGCTCCGTATATGAATGAAGTAAAATGCGAACAGTAAATGAAAACGTCTCTCCATCATATCCTTTCTATGTTAGAGGTTGCACAGTTAGAATAAATTATTAGAGAACGCAATTCATCCTATTCCACCACCATCGAGATGATGGCCTACCTGTACCACCATACCGAGAAAAAAGTCCAAATTTACCTAGACTCATCAGAGACGAAACATGTACCTCTGCCGTATTATTGTGGCGGGTAAGTTTTGACTTTTTTCTCAGTATGGTGGTACAGGTAGGCCATCATCTCGATGGTGGTGGAATAGGATAAATTGCGTTCTCTAACAATTTATTCTAACTGTGCAACCTCTAACACAGAAAGGATATGATGGAGAGAAGTTTGCATTTACTGTTCGCATTTTACTTCATTCATATATGGAGCTGCATATAGTTGTACGTTTGCTGAATGTGATTTCAGCACTACAACGGCATAATGTGGATATATCCACTGCTATTGCATCTCACACGGAGGAATCCTGAAAGCCGCATAAACATATATATGCCATCCGGCGGGAGGTCGGCAAAGCCGCGTTCAGTATTTGCATGCTTCCTTCCGATCTGTCCTTTGCACAGCCAGGTGCATGTCGGTACCCTGATGAGTCTAGTAGAGACGAAACATGTACCTCTGCCGTATCACTGTGGCGGGGAGGGTAAGTTTTGACTTTTTTCTCAGTATGGTGGTACAGGTAGGCCATCATCTCGATGGTGGTGGAATAGGATGAATTGCGTTCTCTAACAATTTATTCTAATTGTGCAACCTCTAACACAGAAAGGGTATGATGGAGAGAAGTTTGCATTTACTGTTCGCATTTTACTTCATATATAAATATATATATATATATATATATATATATATATATATATATATATATATATATATATATATATATATATATATATATATATATATTATTAAGCAACTGTCAAACAATTAGACTAATTTTATTGATATGTTCAAATTAAATATTTTATAAACTTTCACTTGATATTCATCCACTCAAACACAAAAAAAACTGTCACTTACTTATTTCACCACAAATAACTTTATTCATTTTAATTTTTAAATTATATTAGAAATTTATGACGATAAAATGAATGAGAGAACTCCATTAATATGATTAAAAGGTAACATTTTTAAAACAGCCTACTAGCTGAATAACATCGGCATATATGTAAGTTTATTGCCCTAATATAAAATAAGGATTACCACTGAAAAATTTGGGTTAACCTTTAAATTTACTACCCTTTACGAGATATTTGTGATTTTGAATCATTTGACTTCTAAATAACCCATAAGAACTACCCAGATCTCCAACATGATCATAGCGTAAAATTTTCAGATCTATCCAAATTTGAGGTAAAAAATAGAGGTTCTCATTTAAAATTTTCAAGTGGGCCTTGAAATAACCTCTGAGCCAAAATCAAGTTCACTACCAACGCTGTTTCGTTCTCATTGGGACTCATTAAGCCATCCCATCTAGTACAATCCATCATATCGCAGTCGTGTCCGATCTGCTATCTTTAAACCGAAATAGCGGATAAGGCACGAACAACAACATTTGTAGTAGCTGATGCACTATTGCGACATAATTGATAATCCCCAGTGCTGTGGCCATTTTCCGGGCCCGGAGCTTCTCCATTGTTTTGGGGCTCTCCGCAAGTAAATAATAGACACAAATAAAAACCGAAGCTACGTTGAAGCTCTGAAACCCAGACAGAATCCATGAAACACCAAGGCAACTGGTCCCAACCAACTGTAATCTCAATAGTACGAGGAAGAATATCCAGTACTCGGATGAAGAAATAATGAGCCTTAGTATGAAAATGCATTTATTACAAATAACTTAAATGATTATGATATCAAATTAAATAAAAATTTTTGAAACTAGCAATTCCAATAATATAAAAATAAGCAATCAATGTTTGAATATAAAACGATATGTAAATGAAATTAACTTATCCGAACTTTAAATTATCTTTTCAGAATAATCCAGACGTTGTTGATTAATGGTGTCTGAATTAAAAAAAAAACATAAAATTTTAGCATAACCTCAAATTGAAATAATATAAATATAAATATAGTTGTAGTTGAATATAACATTATATATAAATAAACCATGTTTTTCTCCAAATTTTAGTATTATGTTCTCCGCTTTTGAATTTGTTTTAAGCTCCTGGAAAACGGCTGAAAAGTTGGTAAAACACATCGCAAGTGCCAAATTAAAAATTATGAAAAAACAACAACGCTACATAGCACCTGTAAATTCGAGGAGGGCTTCTCTCGGAAAAACTAAATATAAAGAAATCAGCATTAGCAGTTTGAGGCTACGCCGAAAACTCACTTTCTAGATAGGAAACTTAGAGGGGATATCCTCGGACTCCCTTGGTTTTAAATAACAGAAATATGTAGTATGCTCTCGCAAAGCAAACACTAACTGGCTGTTCGCTGTTTTACTCTCATGCGAATTATCGCTGTTTAAATCAGCGACAGGATCACAGGATTTTATAAAACACTTTTTTCTATAAGGAGTCTTTGAAGAAATTTTGGGCCGTTCCGTTCTTTTGTCAATCCCTATATAAGCAAAAATATAAGGATAGTTTAAAATACATCTCTATGCTAGATTAATACAGGACACTATAGAGAACTTGATAATGATAAAACATCTAGAGTTACAGTTATATTAGAAGAAAACTTAGTTTCAAGTATAACATTTAAAAAAATTATTCCATTGTAGTGATATATTACACTTCATGTGATATAGAGCTACATTTAAAAAATAGCGTTTGGTAAGTTGAAAAAATAGAAATTAACAGATTTAAAAAATTGGGACCCGCTCAGAATGATGACAGACCCGGGACATTGAGTAACCATATTCTTGAATTCTCAATCGACTATAAAATATATAGAAAGATGTTTTGAATTCCTAATTTTGGCTCGGAGCTCACATAAAATTAGAAATTATGTTTTCACGTTGAAGGATTCGTTATGGTCCTGTTTTTTGAAACTGGGCAGCGATCAAATTGTAAGGGAACAAAAGTTCATTGTGATTTTTAATTATTTTAACATTTATTAACTCTAAATAAAATTCTACTAAATGGAAGAATTTACCGGAGTCCCTCTGTATAAGAATTTGGAGCGTTGAAATGTATATCTTATGTCTAGCCAAAAATAGTCCCATATCAGGAAAATATATATCCATTAACATACTTAAACGTAAGCTCAGTTTTATTACTTTTGGGGTAGTAAATTTTTCTGAAAAAACATTATAAACTTAATTACTTTATTTGACATAAAATCTAAACGGTTCTACCCTCTCGAAGTTTTTAATATAAATCTGTCAAAGTAACTTAATAGTTTTAAAAACCACAGCGTTAAAGGTCTAAGATTAAGTGCTAAAGTGATAACCACATGTAGCCGACCGTGAGAGAGCTTTCTTTTACTTAAACTGAGCAAATTTTCCCATCATAAGAAAACAAAAGAATATTTAAATAAAATCGCTAAAATTAGTATTTGTTATTATGTACAAAGTTCGCGTCTCTTACCCATTTTTACCCAATTGACAAAAATAAGAATAAGAAAATGTGAAAATGGTTAAAAACCTTGGGTTTTTTTTCTGTGTCTTACACGATTTTTTAAAATAAGTGTAGAATAGTTACCAATTACATATGTGTAAAATAATCATTAGTTTTGACCTCTGGTCAGTTATAATACTAAACTAAATTAAATTCGACGCATGGATGACTTATGCCATCTATGAATCAGGGGACCGAAAATTTGCAGAGGCTCCAAAACGAAAACTACCCTTCGCGATCGGGGATGCATCGCGAAAGTACGTCCTATTGGTGGAAAAGCACGCATGTCGGAACCAACGCGTCTAAAATAAGGGAGGTTAACGCTACCACAATATATCATTTGCAAGAGGCTATGATCAAATTCTATCACAAAATGAAGTTAGCGTATGTAGAGAGCATTAGCACTTTAAGCTGCTTGAGGTTTATCGAACTGGTCAATAAATATTCTTGCTTGTCTCTAACTATTTTTTTGTTTATTTGTAGTCAGAAACAATTGAGGAGGAGTCATATGCATCTTATTCAGATTTTTATACGAAAAAATGCAAGCCAAGCGATGGACGATTTTTAAAAGTCTTTGCAGCCTTTTTTATAGTTTCGGTAAGTTTTGATATGTATAAAACTGGATATTTCAATGACGTATTTGTGGATGAAGAAATAAAGAATTTATTTCAAAAAATAATAATTACCATGATTCTCGCGAGCTTGAGACTTGTTTTTTTTTATTTTAAAAATTATAGGCAAAGAAATGGAGATTTTGACGCCTCAAAAATGTTACCTAAAAACCAATTCTGCCATGATTTAAAAGAAGGTCTATAAGTTATAATGAATATGTTCCCGATTACCAATTTTATAATTTTTAAATAATATTTCAAAGTGGACAAAAACTAGATTTCTTTTTGGTTTGTTTCTAAAATGAATACTAATGACGCACTTATTGAATATCCAACAGAAAAACAGTTATAGAGAATCAAAAACCTTTAAAATGAGCTATTATATAAATAAATTTTTAACAGAAAAAAATCGAAAAATCGACCAAAATTCGAAACAAAATCTCAATTTCAACTTATAGCATAAGTCCTTTCTGAAATGATCGTTAATCTCAGGCCTGTATATAAGCAACATATTAATGGTTTGCCGGATTTATCCCAGCTAGATCATTTGAGTTTTTACAATTTTTTCGACTTAAATGTATCTTTGATATCTGAAGCCTTAGCATCGAACACACATTGCGATGATTAGGGAACGGTGTGAAAAATGTCAGCGTAGACACTGTTGCCGTTTTTCATAACATTTCCGACATGGTGCCGCGCAACGCGCACCTCTATATTTTGTGTTTTTTAACCAAATCAAGGCTTGTCCTAGAGCTACTCAGTTTGATAGGATTTATTGTCAAAATATCAAATAATCTTTACTTCACGTCAATATCGATAATCTGATTATCGGAGAAATTAAAAAAAAATAATGATGCATCTTAAAATATAAATATTACACTTTCAAATACAGTTGAGTTTGTATCAATGTTCTTTTTCTTCGAGATATTCAATTTTGAAAATTTTAAATTGCATGAATTTTTCAAGTTTTGGAAAATTTTATCTTTCGTGACCGATAAGCGTTTAAGTGACAGTTCTGATAAACCATAGATAGTATAAAATTTCAATTACTTTATCAGTTGATAATGTTAGGAATGAAATCTTGAATTGCTTAATTGATATTTGAAGATAAAATCTGCAATTTTAATTTCGAAATTATTACTTGATAGAGTAATTGATAATTTCGATTTTCTGACTAATAATTTTCCAGAATTTGACTAATAGTTAATTTTTTTTGCCGATAACTGTTATATAATTATTTGTGCGGCAGAAAGAGTTATTTCGTTCAGCAATTGGTACAAGATTATTTAGAAATATCCTCAATGCGAGTTTTAAATTAAAAATATTAGATACTTTTTACACATGAAATTTTCACTGATGGTCGAGAAAGAATCCACTGATGAATGAAACAATATTCAACACTTTTTTCATAAGGAAAGTAATCAACATGTACATTGCAGTTCTGTTTTACTGGGTATTGCATACATTTTGGAGATATTAATCGAGTAATTTACGGATATGACGAATGCGGAACTCCATGTGGAAAAGACCGCCAGGTTAATCCAGATTTGCAAATAAAGGAATGTTATGACAATTCTACTAAAAATTCGGGGTAAGTATTATTAAAGCGTCTTTGGTATTATGTAACTAAATTTTGGAGTTTTTTGAGAAAAAACATTGTTTTTCAAAAGTTATCAGTTCAAAATGATGTGGTGAAGTTGGATCGCTAAGTGTTCTTCCCCACTTCTTTCTCTTGATCTAGAAAGAATTATAATCTTATGGTCTTGACTACCTTTACCTCTAGCTAATTTAGTACATACAGCACAACTTCTGTTCGGCTTAGTACAAAGTAAGGTTATAAAATTTCCCAACTACAGAGTGTCTGGAGGCGGATTTATGTTTTCAAAATGATATAAAAAGTTAATTACTAAACACATATTTTTATTAAAAATTCTTTTTTAAAGATAATGTCGTCCAAATGTCTTCCGTCGAGTTGCACGCATTGTTCGAAACGGAACCTCGTATTGTGCGCCACACTCTGCAATAAGCTCGGTTGAATGGTATGAATTTCTTGGCGAGTGTTTTTTAAGGCCACAATAGTTAACGGATTGTTATAGTAAACTTTCCCTTTCAAGGAAGAAAGTCCATCGGAGTCAAATAGGACCTCGGTGGCCATGGCATTTCCCCAAATCGACTTATCAGCTCTTGAAGAAAGGCTTCCTGAAGCAAAGTCATTGAAGCTTTTGCCGTATGTATGGTGGCTCCATCCTGGGGTGTGATGAAACCGATGGATGAGTTCGCAAAAAAAATCCGTAATCATTCTCCCATAATTGTCACTATTCACATTCGTCGCTTCGCTCCGGACATTTTCAAAAAAAACGTTCAATAATTCTATTTGTGAACAAAGCGAACGAAACAGTTACCCTGGGGCAATGTAATGATTTTTGATGTTAGGGTCCTGGATTATTGGTTCTTAAAAACCAGTAATGGCAGTTTTCACATATCCATTTAAGTGAAAATACGCTTCGTTATTCCAAAAAATGGAATTAACTGTTTGGTACGGTTCTAACATCATTTCACAAAACTGTTTGCGTAAAATGAAGTCATTTTCTTTTAATTTTTCGAAAGTATGGAACTTTAAATCTTTTTTTAAAATTTCGTGAACGGTTGCTCCTAGAAGAATGAAGCTGTCCTGTCGGAATCAAAAGTCGTGGATTTTCTCGTAAACTCCTTTCAACGAGATCGATATTTGCGGGGATTCTTGAAGATAGACTAGGCCCTGGGTGTGGGCTGTTCATAGCCGAAGCTATGGTGCAAAATCTCTTCACTCAGGAATGAGCTAAATTCACACTGAGTACAACCCTCAATTGTCGAATATTGAACTGCAAACAAAATTGTCTACGACCGATAACGTAAGAATCTCCGTCTTTGAAAAATGGATTGTTTCAAAAATTATTAGTTCATTATTGAGATACGATGAAAAAGTATCTACCTAACTATGACAGAAATAACTAGTGACAATCGTTTTCTATTTGTGTATTAACTTTGATTTGGGTCGGTCATGATTTTATGTTTTATAAAGTGTTTTGCTCAATCAAGATGTGGAAAGATTTTAGACGCAACTAGTATTGATGTTGGAAAGAAAGTGGAATGGAGATGATCATTTGAGTGTTCTATCAACATTATCAATTCATCTTTATTTCCCCCACTGCAACATATAAATCTCCTCCAGGGCTCCTAAGATGGCGGGTAGTTCCATCTTGTCGAAGGATTTGTGAAAGTCCGTTATGGTTTTTTCGAGAAGGACTTTCAGGCACTGTCGGTGTTATTCCTCCCATTTCCAGAGCGAAACCCGAAACGTGTCACTCTAGAACTGAAAAAGTGGAAGGAAAACCAATAAAATATCGAATTGAGAGTAGTAGAATTTTATTATGTATAAGGCAAAATGTATTAAATTTTTTTTTGATTTCTTTTACACATCGCGACGATAGACACTGCCAGGCAGCAGGACTTTTTTTCTCATAAGGCTGTATTTTTGTCATGACGAACAAAAATTGCACGAGTAGTCCGAACTTTTACGTCATAGTTTGACAGTGAGGGCAGTAACGTTGCCAGATATTGAACGTGCCTATAACCATATTTTTATAGTTTTGTTTTAGGTAGGTCTGCATGAAGGAGCACTGTGGGAAATATTTCGAGTTCATTTGTTCTTTTAGTTTGAATTTTGCTAAAATGTTAATAGGATGACGAAGATTTGAAGTTTTTCCTTCAAGAAAGAATCATCGAAAAGTAAAATTTTAATTAGAGTGAAATATTTTTACAACATTTTCAGTATATTCTAATGAGTATTCCGAGATGATTCCACAAAATAGTTTCAAGATACATTTATTGCAAATGGGTTGAAAACTTAAACAACTTTAAAAAAAACTGTTGTTAATAATAAAATATGATATAAAAATGAAATCGGCTAAAAATATCAATTCGCTTAGAATTAATTTTAAAAAAACTTTTCTAGTACGACGCTGACTTCAAAAAAGTGCTATGTAAATCTATAATTATTAAATTGAAAGCAATTTGGAACAGTATATAATTTATTTTTTAATTTTTAATGTACTTTTTTGAAGTTGGTTTCGTTTTTTATAAAAATAAATAATTAACTCTAAATCTTTTCGTAGATGTCCCAATAGTCCGGAAACAATTGCATTAATTGTTATGGTGAGTATGCACTGATTTTCTTTACAGTGTTTTAATTACCTTTAAAAAGTTCTCGCGTTCAAGAATATTTAAAAAAAAATAAAAAAATGGTTAAATAACACAACCACAAAAATAAATTCTGGCCTGGGGTTCTGACTATGTTTTCGGGATCACTAAATCCGAATCCAGGATCCGTTAAACCCCATCATGTCAGGGTTTTGTCATAATCTCCAAAACACCTCAAAATTAAGACTATTAAGCATTATTGAGCGATTTTAACCTAAAACCAATATTGTTCAAACTCTAACAACTCCATGATCCAAAGAGCCCATAACAAAATAGCACCATAATCCCATGAGTCCATAACCCCATAACCCCATGACTCTATAACCCCATAACTGTGGTAATGAAATCACTTCACTCAATCTCGCATAGTAGAAGAACTTGCAATTGCCTCAATTTCTTTAAACTACAGCTGTGGAGCTCCATGACCTAATAACCCTATATCCCTATGACCTCATAAACCCATAACCATAGCAAAGGAATTTATCTTGACCTCAATTCCTTTAAACTATGGCTGTTGGATCCCATGACTCAATAACCCCATAACCCCATGACTCTATAACCCCAGAATAATGTTACTGAAATCATTACACGTAATCTTCCATAGCGAAAGAATTTGTCGTGGTCTTAATTTCTTGAAATCATGGCTGTTGAACCCAATGACGTCATAACCAGAATGATTTCAGTAACATGGTTATGAGGTTATAGAGTCATGGGGTTATCAGGTTATGAGATCTTTGGGTCATGGAGTTATTAGGGGTTTCACAGCATTGATTTTGAGTTAACAGTGTTCAATAATACTTAGTAGTCTGAGTTTTTTTTAAAAGTTATGGGAAAACTGTTGTGTTATACACACCTATACAAAAAAAACTGGCCTGTGGCTCTGACTATATGTTTTCAGAGTCACTAAATCCGAAATTGGGATCTATTAAACCCCATTATGTCAGGATTTTGCCATAACTTCAAAAAACCGAAAACTCAGACTATTAAGTATTATTGAACGCTACAAACCCAAAACCAATGCTGTTAAACTCTTAATAACCCATGACCCAAAGACCTCATAATCCGATAATATCATGACTCTATAGCGCTATGACTCTATAACCCCATAACTATGTTACAGAAATCACTGGAGTTATGAAGTCAAGGGGTTTAACAGCCATGGTTTGAAGAAATTATTGCCACCACAATTTATTCTCCTATGGGAGATTGAGTGTAATGACTTCAGTAACTTGGTTATGGGGTTATAGAGTCAGGTTTGTGGCTCATGGAGCTCAACAGCTGTAGTTTAAAAAAATTGAGTCAACTTCAGATTCTACCGCTATGAGAGATTGAGTGTAATAATCTCATTATCATGATTATGTTATAGTTATAGAGCCATGGGATTATGAGGTTATTGAGTTATGCGGTCCTTAAGTCATGGAGTTATTAGTTTTCGAAGTTGCACATACCGAATCTGAAATTATTTTAAAAAAATTCAATCTGGCAGATCCAATATGGCGAACAAAAAAAAAAAAAAAATTTTGTCCTATTTTCTCCAAAATTGGTTTGGGAAGTTTCCGGGGTTGCTCATAATAAATATGAAATTATTTTCAATACGGTGGATATGATATGGTGGACAAAAAAAGTTGATTTTTCCGATTTTCTCTAAAACTGATATGGGGAAGTTTTCGAGTTCGCACTTGTTTAGATTTTGTCCAAAATCGTTATTGGGTGATTTTTGGGAGTCTTAATTACGAATATCAAATTATTTTTGAAAAATTCAATATGGCGAATTTAATGTGGCGTCCTAAAATTTTCAATATTTCGATTTTTTTCAAAGTTTGTATACAGGTGTTCTTGAGGGTGTAAATTACGAATTTAAAATTATTAGGATTTAGTATGGTGGACTAAAATTTACCATCTCTCTTTTTTGTTGCTGGGGGGTTTCTGAGAGTATAAATAATGAGTTTAACATTTTTTCAAAATAATTTAATATGACAGATGTAATATAGCAGTCTAAAAATTTAATATTTTCAATTTTGTCCAAAATTGGTACAAGGGAGTTTTCGAGACATATATTCAGATGAGAGTAAGAGGATAAAAAATTTTTTTTTTGAAATTCCATATGGTAGATCCAATATGGTGGGTTGAAAATTTTACGTTATTCATTTTTTTTTTTAAATTTGGTATTAAGGGTTTTCGGGGTCGTAGTTAACGAAGCAGAAGTTATTTTTTTACAACTTAGTATGGCAGATATAATATGGAGGACTAAAAATTTTTCACTTTTCTGATTTTGTCCAAAATCGATATTTGGGGGTTTTTGGGACATATACAAACTCAATATGTAGAATAAAATATTCCGGACTTAAAAAATAATGTATCAGGTTCTTTAAATATCAGTATTAGGAGGTTTAGGGGCCTAATTACTAATCGAAAATTAATTTAAAATTTAAGAAGGTGGATTTATTATGGCAGACTGAATATTTGTTTGATACAATTTCATTCAAAACTGGGACTTGGAGAATTCTCAGAATCAAAAAACTTTTAGTTGTTCATTTCAGCGAGGTGTACAACTTTGGTAAAATGGTTACTTTTTTCCGACTTTGAAATCATTGCGAGGTACACTAATCTCGCTTAGTACTTAGTTCAAATAATTTATAAATATCATAATGAATTAAAAATTAAAAATCGAAAAATAAAATTTTTATAAAAAAATTAAAACGACTTCTAAAAAAGCGCTAAAAAGCAAAACAGAGTAATATAATTTGTATATGAAATTGAAATTTTGGAAGTGGGCTCCAAATTATTTCCAAATGAAACACATAACTACTAACACGATATATATATATATATATATATATATATATATATATATATATATTTATGTTAGAAACTATGGTAAGAAAGAAATTAGAAATAAAATATTTTTCAATCTTTTTATTAGAAGCACTTCAAAAATTTCAATTTCATATAAAAATTTATATTATTATTTTCAACATTTTTTTAGAAGTAGGTTCAATATTTTTATAAATATTTTATTTACATTTCAGTTATTTCTAATTTTGGGGAGCTTTTTCAAAAGTTTGGAAGCTTTTGTAATGAAAAATTTATTAAAGTAAATTTTATGACAAATTTAATCAATGGATTATTTTACGTTTTTAGGAACTTTCTAAAGATATTCGATTATTCTGGCCAGAGCTTATGTACTTATGTATGTTATCTTTAGGTAAGTTACTCTAAAAACAAGAGGAATAATAAGCTGTATGCTTGCAATTAATAATGAAAATAACAGGAAAAAGATCCCTCTCACATTTAAACTTGAATTGTAATAGATTTGCGATAAACTCATGGTAATAAAAATATAAATTTAGCGTATTTAAATTTATTTAATTTTAATATCTTAATATTACATAAATTAACTAAATATTATTAAGAGGATGTCGTATTTATCAATAATATCTGTAAATACCATTTATTAATTAGTAAATAACTAAGGTTTCTTCATGATTATAATATTGTTGGTAAATCATTAATTCTATAAACCGTACTATGTATTATAATTTACAGTTGACATAGCGTTATCATACATACGGCTAAGGTCATTCCACTCTTTGCGCTCTATCTCAAGAACGGTTAATAGTATAAAATATTTCTCAAAACCAAATTTGTAGACAATTTAACATTCTAAAACTTTTCTTATAAATAAAAATGTTATTTAGAGCAAAGGAAACAAAATATTTACAAAAAACCGGTTTTGCAATTTTTGACCATGAATATTTTGACTCGCGTACATGAGGTTCTACAAAATTTTTGTGCTAACATATGAAATGTCAAAATAAAGACTTATACAGTTTTATAGCTTATTATCTTTCACTTCAAGGTTTACCGCTTTTTTAACCTTATGTGAGTGTACTATTGCAGATCACTATATTCCTTTCATTGATATAGAACACCTGAATGATCAGCAAAATCTTGGTTAGTTATATCTGATTTTTGATTAATTTATTTCTTAAAAACTGTATGTTGCACAGATATAAAAATGTTTTCATAAATTTAGATCATTAGTTCGAGAAAGTATTCAGTACTCAAAGAAAGGAAAATTGAAACCGTGCTATTTATCTCCTTAACGCAGATGTGTGTAGATGCGCCTTTATTATTTATCATTATACTGTTAAAAAACTTTTAAAAACTCCCGTCAAAAATATATCTGAAAAAAAATGGGACAGTTAATACCATCCTTACTATAAGGTTTGAAACATTTATTAACAAATTTATGTCTTAAGTTAAAATAAGATTAAATATTTTGATAGTTACTCAACGAATGTGACAACGATAAATTTTGAACGAATGCTACATGTATAGATTCACTTCGAAAGGAATTTTTGAAAGCTCTAGGACTAGCCAATAAGTAAAGACATTGTAATACTAACTTTATATTTGTTAAAAAAATTTCTTGTTGGTAGAAATTCATATGAACTCTGCTTTCCGGGCTTACAATAAGGGGATTTTTAGTACATCACTTGTTGAACTTTTTTCCTAGCATCTTTAACCGATCTTGCAGCTTAGCACAGCTGTCAATATACGTCTTAAGTGAAATATCATCGGCCTGTGATCAGTAACATCATTTATAAAGTGAATGAAGATTAAGAGGGCCAAAACTGACCCTTAAGAAGCTCCAGCATCAGTTAACATTAGTTTATGAAAGATTAATAGTGTAAATCTTAAAGTCGAGTTTACATTATTAGAGTAATTAGTAGAGTACACTAGCATAAGTAGTGTATATAGGTGGCTACCACTTCATCTTCACCACTTCTTTGATTAATCAGCCAAAAATGATCTTCTTTCTGATTGGTTATCCAAGTTCGAGCCCCTATATTCACTAGTTACGCAAAGTCCGCCTTCTCTCAAATTGTTCATATAAGTTCCAAAATCCGGTTATATCCTCATATTATTGTACTGTGTAACGGCCAAGTCTCCTAATGTTATTTAATTTAATATAGAGATTTGCAATTAGAAATATCAAACTTAATAATAAGAATGACTATCTGATTAACCTGATATCTCAAACAATTTTTAGTCACAAGATTGGCTCCGTTTTTTATAGGTACGTTTTTGATGGAGTAATGATTTTTCTATTCGAAACAAAGTATATATCAAGAACTTCCTTTCTAGTACTGTCATGGCTTCTTCTACTTCTTCTCCTTCTTCTTTTTCGATTTTGCGTTAGAATCATCATATGGATAATATTAACAGGTGTTCAAGTCTCGGCAATATTGGCATCGTATAAGTTATGGTAAAGTAAATTTACTTTTAGTTTCTTTTAAGTATAAATTTATAATTTTTTCTTCGTACGATTTTCTTTTTTTAATATAAAAATTACAGGAACTCCCTTCCAATCGCCGACGAATTTGACAACGGGGGCTCAGGATTTACTATAAGTGTCACCATATTTTCGGTAATACTGATAGCTGTAATTATATACTTGAGGAAAAAAATCGACTTAGTAATACAACTTTTTCAAGAAGCCGGAAAAGCTATTAGATCTATGCCTGGGTTATTGGTAGTACCTATTTTGGTGAGTATAATGGCTTAAATCTTAGTTTACATTATTCGAATAAATAGTTGAGTATACAAGTATAATTTTTTGTCGCCCCTTGATGCGACCGCATCTCTGTATCAAAGCATGACACGTCCTTGTTTGTACGCAAATAACTTATTGTTCCGGACGGCCTGGCTCTATACACATGTTTGCTTTCTAATCTTTTATTTTTATAACTGTGACAACTTGTTAAACAATTCAACTTACATTAACATAAACTAAAAATAAACTATCCACGAAGCTAAACTGGATCCTGTATATAACCCTTTTCGCTGATACAAGAAGATTCCGAATCTTTTTGAAGAATTTTCATACTACATGATGTAATAAAAACAAGAAAGAGAAAATTCTGGCAATTTCTAGATCTTCTGTCATATTAGTACCAAATCGAAAATAAGGAAATAGAAGTTTCTAAGAAGTTCTAGACCTTCTTTCATAGACGTCTCGTGAGGAAAATAACAAAGGTAAAATTAATTAAATAAATTATAAACTTGTACAAAATAAACCTTAAACCTACAAACTACAAATACAAACTAATACTATGAAATGTATACTGCTATAAAGTCCATTACATTGTCCCTTTCCAAGTCTTGATCGTCCTGACCAAGCTTCGTGATCTTGATAATTGGCCAGTCTGTTAAAATACACAACTTTTATCTTCGTATGAGGACTTTTCTGAATTCGGTACACCAGATCGTTTAGTCGGGTCAGTACGTTATATGGACCTTCTCATGAATTCCGAAGCTTTGGTAAACGCTCTTTGGTTCTTCTCGGATTGTACAACCACATTTTTTATCAACCATTAATCCACCAGGTATTGGGTTTGGGGTCGTAGAGGGTCCTCATTTTGTCACTTTCTATTTGTAGTCGTCGCTGTACCTTCTCGAGGATGACATTTAAGACGTTCTTCTTACGTAGTCCCTTTCGCGGTCACGATCCCTCTCGACGTACCTTCTCGAGGATGACTTGTAGGACGTTCTTCTTCGTAGTCCGTTTTGCGGTTGTGGTCCTTCTCGACGTACTTTCTTCCGTAGCGGTCCTTTCTGCTTTCGCCTCTATCAGCAGTAATTTCCAGGCAATCTCGGTAAAAATGACCATTCTATCCGCACTGGCAACAACGCATGTTAGTTGTCTTTGGTCTGGCATAAGTCCCTCCAATGCAACAACCACATCCTTCAACTCCATTACAAGCTTTGACGGCAACTGCAGCATCTTTTTATCTTCGTAAACAGCAAATCGAAAACAGGGGATACTATTAGTTAACCAGACTTCTTTAAGTTCAACGTAAGAAGAAAATACTTTCTCTAAGTCTCTCCTTGAAACCTCATCACCTATATTAGCAAGCCAATAGCCATCAGGATCACTATCAGGAGCAGTACTGCTAGTACAGCGGCTTTCTACATGCCCCTCTTGGCCACACTTGGGAAATGTTGACTCTTCTTATGATTCTTTCTTGGTTCCCTAAGGTCTTTTTGGCTATTTCAAACTAAAGAACATAGGCAAAAACTTCGGAAATTTTCTTAAGTCATTCTTAGAATTCAACTTGTTTCTGGGACGAGTAAACCTTCGATAAAACAATTTACTGCTAACTCTTGCTTTATTTCTTTCAGATATGTTGGATAAGTCAAATTTATTAGTCTCATTTTATCCGTCTCATATTTTTGAAGACTTTCGTAGTATTTTTGATTTTTGCCTCCTTCCTTAGAGTAGGGTCTTATAAACCTCTTGGAGGTGGGCTTCCCCATAGCACATCCCCAGAAAAGTAATAATAAATAAACTCGTAATCGTTCTGTTTATCTTCGGGAATGTTACATAAAACCTCCATAGCTTTACCTCGTAGTACTAGAACAAAAGTACGTGACTTCTCCAGTGGGTTCCATTTATTACCGGCGGAGGAAGCTTCGAAATGACGGACATAGGTAGGTCAAGGTACCCTGCGGTCGAAGGTGAGTTTATCGCACTAGTTGCAGGAACAGCATCTACCTTTATTATACCTATACTGAATACCTTCTCTATTTGTAAAGGTAATTGTTGTATCTGTTTCAGTCACCTCATGATGTACTTCGTTACGTACGTCTTCTCTAGTTTTGCTAATCTTCTGTTGCATTTCTTGTTCTATGCGCTTAATATTTTTTGATTTTTTTATGTTCCTGTCTCATGACTTCCAGGCTTGTTTTTGGTTCTTGTTCTGTACTTTCTTGATTTTTCTTAATGTCTCCTTTCAATTCTTGGTTCATGTTTTCTTGGCCTGTTTTCAGTGTCATCAATTTTTGTTTCATATCATCTTGGCTTGTCTTTAATTATTGTTTCATATCGTCGTGATTTTTCATCATATCTTCTTTCAATTTTTGTGTTATCTCTTCTTGGTTTGTTTTTAATTCATTTCCCTATAAACAACCTCATGAAATTAGTAGGAAAATGAAGTGTATTGTTGCAGAATCAAAACCTGAAAACCCTATATCTCATTTAAAACTGACGAAGCTGGCGAACGATTTGTTTAGGTTTGTTATTTCGGTTCTGCACATTTGCCCAAAAGACTATTAAACTTTTTTTATACTTTTCCTTTCAAATATTAAATGTGGTTATTTTTCTCTTGCAGACATTTTTGGCTCTTGTTGTTACCATGTTTTTTGGAGTTTACTTCGCTCTCTGGATTGGTAGTGCTGGAGAGATTGTGTTTCAGTCGAAACGCCATTCTCTTCCTTATTATCGTAAAGATGTCTGGATGAAAACAGCTGCAGCTTTAAATATCATAGGGATGATGTGGATGTGCCAGTTTATAATTGGATGTCAGCATGTGATTGTAGCTGGTGCTGTGTCTAACTGGTATTTTACCAGGTAAAAAAATAAGTGTACATGGCATTGATAATCTGAACAAAAATCGATGAAATAATTAATCAACGAATTCCTCCGTTGCAGTAGCATATTGTTAGAACTAGGGCTCGTTGTATTAACGCTGAATAATGCAAAAATATTTTTATCTATATTTGAAAAATGGTGCAAATAAACAAAATAGATGGGCCCTTTAATCCACTGACGTTAAAACTAGTCATAAAGCAATGTGCAACGCCTTACAAAATAAAAAATAGTTTGAACTACTAAGTCAATAATACAACGAGAAAAAAAGGTAATCAGTAATGTTTGTATATCTAATGGTGTAGCTGCCATAAAAAAAAGGTTTTTCTTTTCAATGTTACAGGCACTAACGTAGCGTCAACGAGTACACGCAGATTAAAAATTAGTTATATTATAACCGGTAGGGAAGATCCCCTAAGTAGAATAACCAATAGGGATGATCCGAATGTAAAACCATACAAAAAAGAAATGTTTTAGACTACTATGAAAATTAAATTAAAATGTAACTGAGTTTAATATTAAATATATCTTACATTCACCAATGTGTCAACAATTTAGTTTAAAATTTCAAACTTTCCACATATTCAAAAAAAGACATTATCGAAGGTGATTTTTACGTTAAAGTAACAAGAGAAAATGAAATATTAATCAATTATTAATTAGAGATAATTAACAAAAAATATAATAATCAATTTAAAGTAATTAACTGTTTTAACTGAAAGCTCAAGACAGATAATAGCCAAGACATAAATCTATTAAAGTACAGTAAAAGACCAGCCTGACTCTAGGTGATTACTAATAATTAGATTAATATAAGATAAAAAAGATTCGCTATACAAAATAATTAATTAGTCAATTAAGTAGTATAGAAAATATTTTGGGATTTAAAACCATTGTATGCTGACGCCACATGTTTAGCCTATTTATATTAATTATTTTAAATAAATCGGTCTAATCAGGCAAAAATACACATCTCAATTCTGTGTTAAGAGCCAGGACACACAGTGTGACTTTAAATTTTCAATTAAATAAGCCTTAATGTTATAATCAAACACTCAAAAGAAAATAATTAAACTGAAGTCAGACTAAAAGTTAACGAAGCAATGAATATATCACGATGCTATGTAATTTTAATTTCACCAATTACACACCCAGAATGGGGCCCAGAAGTTGCATACAACACAAAAATACTTTAAAATTACAAATAATAAACTAATTTACCTAAAAATTGGGAACATCGTGATACATCCAGGAAGCAAATGCATAACAAAATATATTGAATTTTACAATATTTAGCAAAAGAACTCTCAAAGTTAACTCTCATTGATAAAAAAGGAATAATTAAACATTAAAAGATAACAGCTATCAAAACTAAGAAAATTTCGAGAGAAATTAATAATTATTCCTAAATAAATAGCAACAATTAGCTCTAAAACTCAATATACACTTTAATAATAATTTAATGAGGTCAATTTAGATCTTAATGAGATTTAAAACAGCAAACTATGGTCAGATTCAATTTAGATATTAATTTTATTCGGTGATAAGAATCAATTTTGAGCTTAAATCTTACTGAGTCACAAAAAAACTTATGGAAGATTGTCTTAATAAATTGTAATTAATTGATCTTACATAATGTTGGTGGGGTCTAACAAAATCCCTCTTGCCGAAACGTACAAAACCGTCAAAATCTCTGTTTTTAGGTTTATCCCGGTAAAAATGTTCCAAAAATACCAAACAGATAAAAAAAAGGGAAACTAATCCACAAAACTCAATTACCGGGATGATTTAAATGACTTTCCAACCACTAATTCCAAAAGATGGTTCCAATAAATGGAGATGGAAGTCTTCAGTTTCAGTAGCCGATTCGAACAAGAAAAGTGAAATGGCCTTCATTTATAAACAAGATCCTTGCTTACGCACAACACTATTTCATTTATGCGCATAAACTTGTTAAAGAGTCCAATTGATTAATCATGAGCGTTTTCCGCTCAAAAACCAAATAACTATTCCAGTAGTTATTTTTAAATTAAAGGAATACATTTCAAGTCACAGAAATTTAGGCAACCCAAAATATTCTACTCGAATATTAGCAGGAAAACCGAGATCTACCTGAATAAAGAAAAGGTTACAGTAAATTCAGCATCGATAAGAAAACAACTAAGCACAGTGTAGTGAAATATCAACTTGAAAATAAAATTAATTAAAATTCTACTTCCCCACCGATTATAAGTAGCGTTCCATCAAATTTATTGGTATCGAAATATTGAATCATAAATTTAACAAAAGAACTTTGTCTTGGTTGATCTTCTCGAAATAATTATCATGATAATTAATAAATCATCACTTGGATCAACAAATCATAGATCTGAAAGAAAACCTACTAAAGAATTCTTATATTATCTCACTCAGGATGAAATTAGTACACAGTGACAGTATTTATTTTGTTCATAAATTAAAAATACATTACTTACATTCTCCTTTTTAAAATATCGTAAGTTGCCTTTGAGTGGAAATATCGTGTTGCCTCACAACTCCCTTTAATCAATGTGCCTTTCTTTCCTCTTTCGTTTCTATTACATTAAGCTCAGGACTGTGAGATATTCTAAAGCATCCAGCATTTAATTTTCTTCGCCTTATGCTTAAAAAAATCTAAATGTTCTTCAACAACAAATTTTTCAACGTTTTCTTTTAGATTTTAAGATGTGCTAATATATATTCTGACCAGTGTGCCATTTATAAAATGTAAAATTGCTGGTCCCTTAAATCATCTCAAACCCTCTCAACACTCGAAGTTTTCCATTTGAATCTAAAATGTTAAATTTGCTATCCTCACTGAAAATTTTTTCTTGATAAAATGTAAAATCTTTCTCTAAATATTCTTGAAAAAACAGCAAATGTTTTAATTACACCGATCAACATATTTCAGAACCAGATATCAGACTATATTTTTCCGAAGGTTTTTCGATATAGTTTCCACCAAAACCATAAATGTAAAATACTGCAAACCACTAATAAATGGATTCCAACTTATACATAATATGGCGGGATTTTGTTTTGGTTCGACAACAGTTTTTGAAAAGCATTAGGAAATGTATAGAAATTAATGAAGGGAATTTTGAAAATATATTATATTTCTTTTTCTTTTTTAAAATATTAGTTTTTGTGTTATAATTATTTTTCTTTTTTAGAATATGTAATATTTCATATTATGAATGCCAAAATAAATACTTTAGTTCAGATTTTACACATAAATGACAACGTAGTAAAAAAGTTTTTTTTTTTATTTTTAGAGATAAAGCCGAGCTGTCATCTCCAATCACCCAAAGTGTACGTAATTTAACAAAGTACCATTTAGGATCCGTAGCAGTAGGATCCTTTCTTTTAAGTATTATTCAAACGTTAAGAACTTGGATATCATCTTTCATGAAAATAATCAAGAATGGAAAACGTTTCTGTTGTTTTACATGCTTAACAGGGGCATGTCTGTGTCCTTGCTTTTACTCCTTGAGTTCTATTGAAACAAATGCTTATATTATGGTGGGTAGGTAAATGTTTGAGAAGGAAAATCTATTGTGCGTGTAGTCTGAATGCAAAGAAGAACTTAATTATATTATTTTAATTAAATCATTTTCTGGAAAACTTAAAAGATAAATCAGAAACTATGTTATATTATTATTAAATTAAAAATTGCCGATTAACTGATTTCATATCACTATAAAGACACATTAGATAATAGATTTTTCACAGACTTGCTTGTATGAAACTATAATTTGCACTTCTCTAAAGAAATATTAGTGCGGAAGACAATTACTTTTGACCGACTTCTAAAAGAAGGTGGTCGGAGGGAGTTTTCAGAGCTGTACATAACGGATATAAAATTATTAAAAAAAATGTGTCCATATAGTGATATGGTGGCACTTTTTTGAAATCAGCCCCTGAGTGGTTGATGGGGTTATTTTTAAATTAATGCTAGATAGACTGCTATTTCTAACCGATTCTTTAAATATACAATTATACAGAGACACAAAAAAAATTCTGGTCTGAAGTTCTAACTATATATACCATATATTTTTTGGTCGCTAAATCAGAATCCGGGGTTTATTAAACCCCTTCACGTGAGGGTTTTGGCATTTCCTCAGAAAATCTTCAAATTAAGAATATTAATCATTTTTGAATGCTTTTACCCAAAACTAATACTATTAAACCCCTAACAACCCAAAGACTCATAACCCACTAACTCCATGACTCCATGACTCTATAACCCCATGATCATGACACTGAAATCATTAGACTCAATCTGTCATAGCGGAAGAACTTGTTGTCGCCTCAATTTCTTTAAACTACAGCTATTGAGCTCCATGACCCAATAACCCTATAACTCCACGACTTCATGAAACCATGACTCCATAATCCCATAATCATGTTATTGAAATCATTACACCCATTCTTCCATAGCGAAAGAGTTTGTCGTCGCCACAATTTTTTTAAACTATAACTGTTGAATCCCATAACCCTATAACCCCATAATCAGATGACTCTATAACCCCACAACCATGTTCTGAAGTCATTACACTCAATTTCCCATAGCGGACGAACTTGTTATGGCCTTAATTTCTTCAAACCATGACCTCATAACCCCAATGATTTCTTTAAAATGGAGTTATAGAGTCATGGAGTTAGTTAGTCCTAGGATTATCGGGTTTAGGTCTTCGCCTCATGAGATTATTAGGGGTTTCACAGCATTGGTTTTGGGTTAATAGCGTTCAATAATACTTAATAGTTTGAGTTTTGGGATTTTTTGGAGTTATGGCAAAACCTTGACATAATGGGGTTTAATGGACCGCAAATTCGGATTTAGAGACCCTGAAAATATATATTGTGCCAGTGGTGTATACAGGCATACAAAAAAAATTCTGGCCTGGGGTTATGACTCTATCTACGATATGTTTTCGGGGTCGCTGAATCCGAATTTGCGATTCATTAAACCCCATTAATTCAAAGTCTTGCCCTAACTTCAAAAAACCTCAAAACCCAGACTATTAAGTATTATTGAACGCTGTTGCCCCAAAAAACCAATGCCTTTAAACCCCTAATAACCCCATGACCAAAGACTTCATAATCTGATGACCTCATGACTCCAGAACTCCATGACTCTATAACCCCATAATCATATTATTGAAATTTTTGGGGTTATGAGGTAATGGGGTTCAACAGTCATGGTTTGAAGAAACTAAGGCTCCGGCAAGTTCCTCCCCTATGGGAGATTGAATGTAATGACTTCAATAACATGGTTATGGGATTGCAGAGTCATGGGGTTTTTGGATCATGGGGTTCAACAGCTATACTTTAAAGGAACTGAGGTCACGACAGACTCTTTCGCTATGGTAGAATGAGTGTAATGATTTTAGTAACATGGCTATGTGGTTATTGAGTCATGGGTTTACGGAGTCATGGGGTTATAGAGTTATTGGATCATGGAGCTTAACAGCTGTAGTTTAGAGAATTTGAAATAACTATAAGTTCTTCCGCTATGAGAGATTGAGTGTAGTTATCAGTATATCGATTATGGGGTCAGAGAGTAATGGGGTTATGAAGTCATGAGGTTATGGGGTTATTGCATTATGGGGTCTTTGGGTCGTGGGTCATGGGTTCTTTGAGCTATAGGGTATTTGGATTATGGCGTTATTAGCAGTTTAATATTATTGGTTTTGGGTTAAAGCGTTTAATAATGCTTAACAGGCTTATATTTGAGTTTTTTTAGGTTATAGCGAAACAATGACGCGATGGGGTTTAATGGATCCCGTGTAGGATTCGGCATCCCAAAAATATATAATAGACATAGTTGGAACCTCAGGCCAGAGAAAATTTTTTTATGTGGCTGTGTTATTGTATTGTTTACACACATTTTGACCACGATTCTATTTCTAGTTGCCTTAGTTAAGAGTGTCGCTATCTTTAATAATAATCGAGATACCCTGCAAAAGTACATCCCGTACACGTTTTAATTATTTATGATTTTAGCGATGTATGGTTATTCCTTCCACCAAGGATGCAAAAAAGCTTTCGCCAATGTAATTGACCACTCACTTAGTATTGTTACCATCAATTCAGTTGGAGATTTTATTCTGTTTCTCGGAAAATTGTTGGTCGTGTTAATTATAGGAGTGACTGCACTGATGCTACTTCAGGTTAATATTTTGTTTGCATTGTCTATAAGTTGATGAAAAAAACTTTCTTGTTATAGAATATCTAATGTGCATATGTTTTATTATAGAATGAACAACTGGAATACCCAGAAGTACCCATCGTTTTTATTGGATTTCTGAGTTTTTTCATTGCGCACTGTTTCGTAACTGTTTACGAAGTAAGTAAAAATAAACAAAATATGATACATTATTTACAACTGTGTCCTAGGTGAGCAACTTAACTCGGCGGAGTCGGCCAAGGGGTTTGTGCGGCGACTGTGTCTTTGGCGTTTTTGCGGCAATCGTGGAAAGGCCCCTTGCTCTATTGTAGTGAGCGATGCAATGCCACTAAGACGAAAAGGACATTTCATGCGGCATACCTTACGTAGGACATACCAATGCTTTTATAGTTCAGTCAAATTAGGTTCAAAATATTTAAGATTACACATCTTGTCCGTCACTTTAGTTTCTGGATAAATGACAAATACGAGCATAACCGTAACATAGTATCAAAACAGATTTTGAACAATGCAACGTAGCTAAATTAAATGCTATTATTTAGCAACAAAATAACAATAAGTTCTAAAAAAATTAACAGTCTTACTTAGATTATAATCGGTTTTATAGACTAAAGTTCTAAATTTGGTCAATCCATACATATTTAGTTACTTTTTAGAATGCCAGAGTAAATATATTGGACAGGGTAGAGACTTCAAGATCAGGATAGATACTTTTTTGACCAAAGGAGAGACTTTGACGAAATAAAACAAAGAATATCATCAACTTATATTAAACATTGTACTTAACATATAATCAGAGTATCATTTTTGTATTACAGATTTTCTTTAAATCTAAAACTAGAGCTTCTTTAGTGTCTGTGAAACAAAATATAAGTAAATTAACATGACATCGCAACTTCAACAAACAATAAAGTATTCTTTTATTAATACTACTTAAGTAGACTAGCGCTATTTAAATGATAATCAGCCTTGTGATAGTCAGACTTGTGATAATCAGAATAATTTTCGTATTAACTATACTTATAGTATACCTTTCATTAAATTAACAAGTATTATTCATGATATAAACTAAAAAAAAAATAGAATAACAAATTCAAAGGCACTCTCTTGCCTACATGAACAAAAAATAAAATAAAAAAATGCTTAACCTTTCTCAAACACATACACCGACTTTTTGAATGTGTAGAACATATGGATATCAAATTAAAAGGCACTCTTTTGTCTTCATTCAGCCCTTTGCGTCCACTGCTAGATATAGGCCTCCTCATTCTTCTAATTTGTTGCAATTCTATTGAGTTCGTAAGTCCAACGAGTAGGGGGTTTTCTTCTACTTCTTTTGTCTAGTCTTGGCCTCCACTCGAGTAATCTCTTTGTCCACCTTCCATCACTGATTCGGGCGACATGTCCGGCCCAGTTCCATCTGAGTGTGTCAATTCGGAAAATTACGTCGGTAACTCCTGTCTTTCGTCTCAGGTCTTCATTTCTAACTCGATCACGCAGCGATATACCCAGCATTGACCTCTTTCTCTGAGCTATTTGCAGCGTTTTAGAAGTTTCAGTTGTCAATGTCAAAGTTTCGGCACCGTAGATCATAACCGGTAACATACATTGGTCAAATGTTTTACGTTTTAAAGAAATTGGTACATCGCTATTAAAGATGTCTTTAAGATTTTCATAGGCTGCCCATATGAGATTTACTCTTCTCCGTAGCTCGCATGTTTGATTATCTTTTGTGATCTTTATTTCGTGTCCAAGGTATATGTATTTTTCCACAAGCTCCACTTCGTTGTCTCCAATATTGATATTTCCACTAGGTACCAGATTGGTCATAAATTTTGTTTTTGATATATTTATTTTAAGACCCACATTGCCACACACTAGCTGAAGTTCATGTAATATTGTACATATCTCCTTGAGATTATCGGAAAACAAAACTATGTCGTCCGCGAACCTCAAATTTGTTAATCTTTGTCCGTCTACATTCAGGCCTTTTTTTCCCAGTTAAATTTTTTACAGGCGTATTCTAATACTACAGTAAACAGTTTAGGCGATAAACTATCACGTTAAGGTGTCACTCCGTCGGACTCCTCTGCCAATTAGGATATGATCCGTGTTTATGTGTAGTTTCACCAACATAGTTGCATTCCTGTATATACTCGTATTGTAAATTAACTTTGTGTATCGATAGTCAATGCGGCATGCTTGCAATGCTTCCATAATTTTGTCAAGCTCTACCGTCTCAAAGGCCTTATGGAAATCCACAAAAGCCAGAACGAGTGGTCGATTGTATTCGATAGTTTTTTCTATTGCCGTTTTGATGCTCTGTATGTAATCGTTTGTTCCAAACCCAGTACGAAACCCCGCTTGCTCTATTGTTGGTAGAAATCAAGTCGATTCGTTACTATTCTTTTTAGGAGTTTATATAGGTGACCAAGAAGGCTTATTGGTCTGTAGTTTTCCAAATCATGGGGATCTCCTTTTTTGTAAATCAAAATTACCTCAGCATTGTGCCACTTGTCGGATATTGTACTGTCCAAAAGGCACATATTAAAAAGGTCTTTTATTTTCTTTAGTAGACAAACACCTGTGATTTTGATTGCATCAGTAACTACACCATCTTCGCCTGGAGATTTGTTATTCTTAGTTTTTCTTAGGGCAAGTTTTATGTCGTCTATTATGATTTCCGGCATTTGTTCTGATCCTTGGTTGACAATGCCCTTTTTCCTTGTCAATATTTCTGGTAGTTGATCTTTGCTATTCTCTTTGTTTTGGTTTCTGTATAGTAATTTGTAAAAATCTTCGACTACTTTAAGGATTTCCTCTCTGTTTGTTGAAACCTGACTATCCTTATCTTTCATCTTGATTATTTGTCTTGTTCCCGTTCTTAGTTTTCTTCTCAATACTTTCATACTTTTATTGTTCTCAATGGTATGTTCGATCTGTTCTTGATTGTATTTTCGAGTGTCATGTGTTTGAATATTCCTTTATTTATTCTTTGTAGTTCGTCAGCTTTAGTGTCCGTTTCGCTTCTCATTGCTCGTCTTTTCTGCATTAGTTGTCTGGTATTTTGACTGAGCTTCTCTTCTTTTAGGATTTTAGGACAAAATTTGTTCTGACTTTTTAGTAAGGCAGTTGTTAATTTATTATTATTTAGGTAGTTAGCGTCAGTGTCTGCTTCAGGGCTACTAATTAGGTCGACAATACACTGCTGAAAACCATCTACATCTGATGGTTTCATCCATGGTCTCCCTTTGTTCTTCTTCTTGATCATCTTACACCTCCCCTTGTTTAAACATATTTCTATTTTACCTCGTACCATTCTATGATCGCTATTGGTAGAAAACCTGTTTAATACCGTAATGTCTTTAACTATGTGGTTCTTATCGGTGATAATGAAATTTATTTCGTTCCTTGTTCTTCCATCGAGACTTTGCCATGTCCATCTTCTATGTGGTATCTTTAGGAAAAAACTGTTCATTTGGTATAGTTCATGTTGCAGCAGGAATCGTTCATTTCTGCCGTCCGAGCCAAAGTTTCCCAGTGGCGTTTCTGTAGGGTTAGATTTCATTCCTACTTTGGCGTTAAAATCACCACATATAAAAGTAAAATGTGCTTGTTGGTCTTTAAGAGCAGCTTCAATATCATCGTAGAATAGATCCACTTCTTCCTGATCATGGTCTGGTGTTGGTGTATAAACCTGTATTATTCCCAAGTTATACCTGTTTTTTAATTTGAGAGTAAGACCAATCACTCTTGTGGAGAATTTCTTTAGTAATGGTATATTTGTTTCGTGGCGCTTGTGTATCATGAAACCTATTCTTCCCACGGAATTATTGTCGTCTCTTACGTGGTAAAAACTATGTTCGGATTTTAGTTTTAAAATTTGTTCCCCACATTTCCTTACTTCGCTGAGACCGACTATGGCCCATTTAATGTTTCCTAGTTCGCACTCAAGTTTAGTAATTCTTTCATCTGATAATAGGGAACGTGCACTGTATGTTCCAATATAAACTGTCGTCTTATTCGGGTGGCATTTTACTGTCTTTGTCAATTTCTTGTCCCCCTCTCCCAGAATCCGTGGGACAGACTCATAGGTTATCAGTGCAAAATTCTATAGATGATCTCCTACTTGCCAGGGGTTTTGAACTAACATTTTCATAAGGGGTATTTAGACTTTATAACACCGCGCTGGCTAGACGTGTTGGTGACTGTTAGTTTCAGCCGCCCATTCTGGGTCCGACGCTGTTTGCAACCGCTCACTCTGGGTCAGACGTTGCTATGCTAGTTTTGGTTCGCACCAGGTATTTAATTTCCCTGGTACCACCTATATCTGGGAGGCATTCCCTTATCCGCCTCCCGGGGAGGCGCCCGATGGGGGACCAGCAACCCTTCACGGGACTCTTTCTTGCCTACATGAACAAAAGATAAAATGAAAAAAAATGCTTAACCTTTCTCAAATACATATATATTATAAGTTATTTAAAATCAACACCAGCTATAATAAAACAAATATGTTCATCGGAAAAATATGGAAATAATTAGGTTTTTCTACTTATTGATTGATATTTTCTATTATGTCCCTGTAATTATCCCCATAATTTTGACAATGTCCCATTTTGAGCAAAAATAAAAATGAAGACGTTACTTATATTAGATATCACTAGCTTTTAAACTTTTTTCTGATTTGTAATGAAAATTCGTAATAGCACAGTTCGAAAGGAAATGTTCTGACGAATGACCGATGCATTTTTTCTCTAGGGTTGATATTTTATGAAGATATAATGGAAGACATGAAGAAAAATATGTCAAAATTTGAAAATTTTGCATTAAATAATTTTTTACCTTTTAAAATTGACACAAAAGTGAATTATTATTCCTAGCATCATTCCGGAATGATTTATCCAGAGACTATTTACATGCAAATTTTGGAACCCCAACATCTAACTTGACCATACCAGAGTTGCCATACCTAGAAATAATTAAGAAACTTAAATCAGAAATTTTGTATCTAGAGAACGAAAATCCATCATAAATTTAAAGAAAGTGGTATGTTGGCGATTGTGTTTATTGAGTACGCAATTTTACATTTTTTAAAGTTTAATTTTTTTTTAAATAAATAGACTTATATAAAATAAACAATGGAACCTCCAATTTAGGATAATGTTGGGATCGAAATCTCTCTACTTGATGATAATCGGAGGGGTCCTCACCACGCAACTAAAATCGGGCAGTTGTTCCCTTAAGGCGGGTTTTCCTAGCAGCGCACATTTTACGCGGCGTAGAACTTAATACGGTCGGCGTAAAACGTCCAGAACTTCTCTAATGAAAATCAAATTCAGGCGTTTTCCTACACTGCGTAAAAACGACTTGCGCCATCTTAATACGGTCGACGCAACAGGACGACTGCTCCGAGAGCAGTCTATTCAGTTGTACGCTTCGTATAATGAGAGAAGTGCTCCGATATTTTGCTGAAAATGAGTTCACAAAAACAACAGATCCGTTTTAGTGCTACCGAGGATGAACAATTGGTAGAAATAGTGAGTGGTTATGGAACATGAAGCTTCAAGAGTTTAAAAATGTTGTCAAAAAGGACACAATTTGGAATGAAAAGAACAAAATGTAAAATACGCTTTAAATTTTACTTCGTCGTCAAGCAGATGTCTATGGATAAGTAATTTAAATGCTCCTTCGCTGCTTCTATTTTGTAATAATTGACTAGCAATTTCTTCTTCTTTCAAAATTTCGTCTTGTAATATTAATAAAGCCAAAGCTTTTCTTTCACTTTTGGATAAATTCATCGCGACGGTCGTCAAACAACTGACAATCCTAGGAAAACACTTTTAGGCAGCGCATTGGTTGTTGCGTTGCGTCGGTCGAATTACGTTCTATGCCACGCAAAATGTGGGTTGCTAGGCTACTGTGGATTAGACAACTAATACAATTCACATTTCCGTGTCGGTAGCATCGATCAGACCTGCTGCTACATGCCTGCTTAAGTAGGACACAAAAGTCCTCATCTGCGCAAAAACGTTTCGATATTGCCGATTAAGTAGCACAGCTTAACTTCGACAGACAAATATTTTTACCGAACTTAAATTTATGCTTTATTAAGTGCGTATAAATATGGTGAGTCGAGCGCATGACGAGCTTACAACGAACTGATCTTTGTCGGTTCGAACCCTTCTTCGACGCTCGGCGCCAAACGAGATTTCTAGAGTCTGGACGATGTAAACCAATAAAGGGTAAAAAAAAATATTTAAGTTTTGATTACATTCTTTATATTCCGAAATGAAATTTAGTTAATTTTTTCTTATTTTCGAAATATTTAATAATGAATCCCGAAATCAGCTTATATGGGGTTCAACATAATTGTGGTGCCGGGACATTAGAAATAAATCTAATTTTTTAAGTGATTTTATTTACATATTATCTCCTATATTTACAAATAAAAAAGATACCTTTTTATTCTACTTTTACAAGATCTATTGACAAATCTTAGAAATCAGCCTTTACACGAGTTTGTGTTTTCCCATTCATTGGGCAATATTACAATACCTCATGCTGTCCAATTGGCTGAAATTTTTTTTATCATCATATTTTCCTTATATTTTTATATTCCGATATAAATAAGAGGTAGTTTTTCTTATTTTCGAAATATTACTTAATTAATCTCGAAATTAGCTTATAGGTAGGTCGTCAGTAATCTGTTCAAGGTTCAATATGGCGGTTTTCAGATTGCTAAAAATGAACCTACTTTTTTCAGGAATGTTATTTTCTAATTATCTTTAATATTTCAAAGTAAAAAGCGAAATTTAACCAGTTTGTTTACTGGTTTGTTTGGCGATGATTGTCGCGGCGAGTGTGGCTGCAATGATGCGAACTTGAATTAAGTTTTTCTTTAATAACATAGTTAATACCGTTTCACTAATCCTCGCTGATAATTTTTTTTAATGTATTAAGAAATTAACGTATACTTTATAGTTTACATTTTAGGTTATCCCGAGTTACGAATTAGTTGTGCCCATATAAGTTTAATGGATTTTAATTAATGTGTTCGAAGCACAACATTGCCATGTTCTTCAGCCCATTCGTCTATCACATGTTTCTTAAATTCCTTCTTTAGTAAACCGTTCATAAAGGAAATAGTTTTTTTTTTGATAACCAATCTGTAATATCGCTTTTTCAACTATGTTATTGGCAACATTTCCACCAGTCTAGAATGATGACTGGCGTTGTCCAAATCTACAATCTGCCTTCCCTGTGGTATTTTTTAATTTCCCGCAAATATCGTTTTGTCTAAAATTATTTCCTCTGTATCGCCCCTGTTTTCACTTTCCCTACGAGAAATTCATTTTTGTCAGCACTTTCTACAGATTGGTTTTTCGCATGCCAGGAATATTTTAGTCTTGTTTCATAACTTTCAAAACTTGCTTTTTATTTTCTAACTAAAAACTTTCTAATTCATGAACGTTTTGAAGTAAAACTAGAAATTTTCAATAGCTATAACTGAAAGTTGTAAGACAATAACATAGCAAGGCCTTACATTTATACACATCTGAAGTATACTAAAAAATGTCATTACTGTTAATTGCCCAATTGAGATGTATAGTTCTAAATCTAATCTTTCAAGTATACAACTCGCTCCTCAAATACCTACTTAAGACACATATAATATCTACCCCTTGCGTTATCTGAATTCGGAAAGCCGAATTATTTATGAAATCTGTTCCGAGAATTTCTATGGCTTTGGTTTATGCCTCTTCATAGGTGTGCATACAATTATCATACTTTCTCTGATAATGAAGAACAAACGACAGCTTTGTTACTTTTATGCAGTGGGATTTTACTGTGAAAAGCATATTAAATAAAAAACGAAAACTTGGACTACAATAGCACACTACCTTCTATACAAAAATGGTTAGGATTCGAACTTCTAGAAAATTTATAGTTCCTACATATTAGTGGATAATACATAAATCCCTTCGCTACATTTTGAATATATGTTAAACTAAACAGAAGCAGTAATTTCCAAAAGAAAAATATTTTATCAGCAACCCATTTCCATATGGCAGGCGCACTCGAAATTTTCTTCTCGCTGGTCTCTGAAAATTTTCACACATTTACTTCTTTTCTTCTCTAAAATTTTTGTCCATAACTCACAAGTTTTGGAATTATTTTCAGGTTCCTCTATTTTCTTCCGATCACATATTCACTTATGAACAACTTTTAATCAATTAATGCCAAGTGCTAAATAAATTTCATTTTATTAACAAAAAAATAAGAAAATCTCGTCTTCAGACTCACTGTAAAGTAAATTTTTTCGAAAAAGCGTGTCATAAACTCGTCCCACTAGATAAAAAAAATCCTTTGAGTTCGCACCAAAAAACCGACAGAAAATGGATCGCTGCGAGTATCGGTCGAGCTACTCGAAAACAATAGAACTATAAAAAATTGACTTCTTGTGACCCAACTGCATTTATTACCTCTTTTCAAATTTGCCGACGATGGCCCTCGATACCAATAGAAATCGGCAAAATTTCAAAGGAGTCTCGTTGAAAGTTCGAGGCATACTCGACTCGCGCTCGGCTCGCCATATTTATACGCACCTTTAGATGCACTCGACATGCCAAACGCATCATGCCGCTTACCTAGGACACAACGTGAATGACTTATAATAATGGCTATTACAATAAAAAAAATTAATTTTATCTACGACTGTAAAATAACACATGTAAAACCTATTTGCTTTTAATTTGGCAACAACATTTATTACTTACGGTTATGTGTAATATTGAATTACAATTACAAAACGGTATCTTTAAATTAATTGTATGTTCATAAATATTTCTATATATATCTTACTTAAATTTTAATTTTTAAGCTTTTTACTACTCCGTTGAATGTATAGATATCGTTCGACTCTTCATATTCTACAATCTGGCATCGAAAAGGTCTGTAATTTAATATTCTACCTTCTTGTTTCGACCAGTTGTATTCTGTGAATTTTACTTCTGGTTCGTCAGAGCTCCATTGATGAGACCATTAGGTAGTTAAAAAGCATATGGAGAGAGAACCAGAGTTAGATTTGCACAAAATATAGGGTCTATTTTATTCCTGTTTTTTTTTGTAGACGATAATCGATACAATATTCATGTGCTTCTGTGAGGATTCTCAAATGAATGATGGTCTTTCTCAACCTTACTTTATGTCAAAAGGCCTTATGGAGTTCATGGATAATTCTAATAGAATGTTTAGAGCTTCTGAGCATCATGAATCCCAGGAATAACTTTTTTAAAATAACTTATCAATTCGATGCCTAAACCTAAACCTTAAAGTAGTATAAAACTTAGATAAAAATTATTGTGTAAATTGTTTAATATAATAATATAAATCTAATAACTTTTTCAAGAAGAAATTATATATCAAGCCATTTGTATTGTGAAAACTTAGTAATGTATATATCTAAAAAATTTGTATATTGTTCGTTTGAAGAAATAAAAAGCTGTATTATTTCAAGGGATTTACTTTTTACCTTGTAAACTATTTAACTTTACTAACCAGATTCAGTAATATTAACTTTGTAATTCATAATGCGATTTAATTTTAAAGGTTTAATTCAATAAATAAACCAAGCCTTAAACCTTAAAAATATAAGAAATAGAAAACCATCTTCTTCTATTACCCAAGCGGTAAAAATCGAAAATGGTGTTTATTTCTGTGGAACAATTATTCCTTTTATCGATTCCCATGCTTTATTTCTAGATTTGTCCTCTCTATCTTGCCATATAAAAGTTTGTCGAAATAAGTATGTTACAAATTATGCCGATCTCATAAGCAGGCGAAACTGACCAACTTATTTCCATGGAAACTAGCTCGGGTTTAAAAGTTGAATCTTTTTAATAAATCTGGCTATGCTGTAGCCGCAGGAAATAACAGATTTTATCAGAAAATATAGGAGACTTGAAAAATGAAATATTCGTTTATCGGTTTATAAGCAAAATTAGATGCTTAATAAGAACTGGCAGAATAATTTGTCAGAGAGAGTATTGATTGAGAAAAATATTAAAAACCTGTCAGGCACTTTACTCTGTGAACCTGAAAACCTAACCTAGGAGAAATCAGGGTTCACAGCAAGTAAAAAGAGAACAAGTGCGTGTTAGGCAAGCACATGATAGGGTTTCGTGACTGCTTTAGAATCTACATGATTATAATTTAAAATTTCTCAAAAACAGACAAATCTTTTAAATTAAATAAATTTTTTATTCGGCTATAACAAGAAAGCAATGCATTTAATTACCAATTTATACAATCTTTCAATGTCAATACATTAGTTGTATCTAAAGTAAAAATTACGAATATACAGTATTTTATCGATTAGCGGATTCTGGTAAAGAATTAAAAACGTAAAAATATTATAAACTTAAGAATAAAATTATTAAATTAATACCTATTTTAGAAAGGAATATATTTAGGCAAAAGTACACTTATAGTCCTGTTATTTTAGTCAAAAAAGGGGTCAACCTCGGAATCTAACGGAATAAGCTAAATTTTTGCAAAAATCTTTATTTTGGTATTATAAAAAATATTCCAAAAGTCACAATTGATCACGTGTAAGGGCGCTTAGATATTCAAGGTCAAAGGTCGCAAAAATCACTTTTTCGGGAATATCTCGTTTTTTCTGCCTCCAATCGTTTTTGTGTTTATCATAAAACTTGTAGAGGACTAAATTCTACAGAAATTTTGTTTCAGCCTTTTTTTCGTCCCATGAACCATTCTTGAGACAGAGGGCGCTGAAGATGGAGCGCTCAGTCACACGTACCTTAGTGCACGGTCAACCGTGAATCTCAATCGATTATGAGGTTCTTTTACTTAATTATTCATTAAATATTACTTAACTAACCATTTAGTATTTTATATTTATAAAAATTTCTTATAAATCAAGTTGCCATTTAATAATACTTACCTTTTGCATACAAATACGATAGAGGGCTCAGGAGATAAAAAATAATTTTTCATAGTCCAGGTTCTACTATTAAGATTACATACCTGTTAATACGCACTCCACTACTCGACCTTTTCTATTTTTAACAACTTGGGACAGATGTTTCTTTGTATAAAGAAGGCCTGTTTCATTCTCAACGAACTACTACCTGCTATCCACTACTACCTACTAACCAAGTTCATTTGTTAGTTTTAAAGTTTATCGTGACAACGACGGACGTATAACATTTAGAGTTACCATGGCTGCGTTTTATTTGTGATAATTTACTTTCTGAAGGTAATCCTGTGACTGTTGTGCACGGTATAAAGACTTTAAAAGAGGCAAGTATTGAGAGAAATGATGGGAAAATAAACTATTTGAATACTTTGACTTCTGTGACCGTTCATAGTGAGTGTCGAAAAACGTACGCTAGTAAAAATTCAATTGCAGCCGCGAAACGACGCCTTGAAGAGACTGAGCCTTCAACATCATCAAGTGTACCGCGGAAAAAAAGAAATGATGTATTTAATTTCAAAACACTGTGCTTATTTTGTTGCGAAGCAGCAGATGAAACAGCAGAGGCCAGAAAATCTGCGAAGTACAGGCGCATTATTAGTAAAGTAACTACTCTTGAGTTTAAAAACAAAATCATCAAAAAAGCTGAGGAACGAAGCGAAATTTTAGGACAATTAGTGAAAGATCGTGTTTCTTACGAGCATGACTTGATTGCTGCCGAAGCAAAATATCACAAGGTTTGCTACAGTAATTTTTTAAAGCCAGTACCATCTCTAATTAGAAAGACTTACCAAGCCGACAACGCTACTAAAGCTATGAAAGAAATTTTCAAGTATATAGAAGAACATGAAGATTCGCAATTTACGTTGACTGAACTTAAAAAAGTCCCTACAGAGTATGTACCCGATAATAAGACAATCATCACAAAGCTGCAACAAAAATATCTAACTGATATAATAATTACGACGAAGGTAGGATCGTTTACAATAATATCTTTTCGCGATGCACAGGCTAATTTATTATCCAAAGCTTGGTACGAGAATAAAAAAAGTACTCCACAAGAAGAACGGTTACGAGTAGTAGAAGCTACTGCGGTGATTATTAGAGAAGATCTTCGTTTATTGTAGTTGAAACAAAATATTATCCACCTCCGAGCAGAATGCTACATGATGTAAACGCTGAAATACCGGAAACATTATTACATTTCTTACAAGAAGTAATAATGAAAAACAGAAAAGGAAAAACTGATCATTTAAAAACGAAATGCACCTCTATAAGACACGTAATAATGGAGAACGATGAAAGTGAGAATGAGGATGAATCTGAAGTCGCTAGTCTATCGGAAGAAGAAAATGACGAAGAAGAAGATGAAGATTAATAATAATAAAATGTGTATAAATAAAAAAACATTAAAAGCAAATATACTTTTTTTCCTACTACAAATCCAATTATCTTTAATTAGAATAAGATTAAATTATACGATATATAAGATTGATAATAAGCTTTAAATATATTTATGATGATTTACTGTATTATGTCATTATATGTATGGAAAAGGTAAGTAATATTGAACGACAACTTGAGCTATAAGAAATGTTTATAAATATAAAATATTAAATAATTAGTTAAGTAATGTTTATTGAATAATCAAGTAAAAGAACCTCATAATCGATTGAGATTCACGGTTGATTGTGCACTAAGGTAAGTATGACTGAGCGCTCCATTTTCAGCACCCTCTATCTCAAGAATAGTTCATGGTACGAAAAAAGGTCTGGGACAAAATTTGTAGAAAATTTAGTCCTCTACAAGTTTTATAATGAACTGGAATACGATTGGAGGCAGAAAAAACGAGATATTCCCGAAAAACTGATTTTTACGACCTTTGACCTTGAATATCTAAGCGCCCTTACACGTGATCCATTGTGACTTTTGGGATATTATTTATAATACCAAATTAAAGGTTTGTGCAAAATTCAGCTTTTTCCGTTAGATTCCGAAATCCTAAGATGACTGGACTTAAACATGGAAGGATAATATTTCTTTATTTTTTACTGAACTTTTAATTTCTAAGTTTAGGATTTATAGATGTAGTTTGATTGGAGATATTTTTCAATCTGATATTAAAAAAATTTGCAGGTTTAATATTCTGCCGACATATCTCGAAATGTATATTTTATACAAAGGGTTATTTTCGGCGAATGTTGCTCTTGGTTCATTACAGCTCCACTGATGAGACCATTAGGTGGTCGAAACATTTATGGAGTGAAGACCTGGGTTGTACTTGAAGGAAATAAAGTGTCTATATTTTTTCTCTGACTGCCTAAAGAATATACATTTTACCGATGAACATTGAAATTTGAATAAATACAACTTAACAGTTTAGTTAGAACTATCTTTTAAGTTCTTAACGGTAAATGAAGTAAATATAAAATGGTACTTAAGAGAATCATAACTCTTTTCAGTAGGCAAAAATACTACCGTTGGCTAAAGTATAATTTTTACATTTTCGGTATTTGATATGAGATCTTGAAATCATAGACGTAACTCTTTGAAGAAGATAAGATTAAAGCGTAAATACAAGGGTTTTTTAAATACTTATTACCTTGTGACAGAATTTGATTATAGACTCCTGCTAATGACATATTGAGGTAGCGTTAATCATTTTATCTATAATCATTTTTTGCCCCATATTAATTAGTTTCTATTTTAATAACCTAAAATTAAACTTCACAGTAATAAAGACACTCTGGAAGTCTGGTCGTTCAACTTCTCTCTTGCAGCTTTAGTACCAAACACTACGGTTATTAAAGCTTACCACAACCATGACTCAGATCTTCAGGACTCAGGAAAGGCTGCTAATTAGTTGGTCAGTAGACATCTCTTGTTTTGTAGGTCTCGCAACAGCGCGCCCGTAAGTGAATTCGCGTGAAGGTTTTATTTAAATTGAATAAAACAAGTTTCTCAAAACACTTAAATCTATTTAACAAAAATAAATAGAAAAACGAACTATTTACAATGAGAAACTTAAAACTAATAACAATTACGAAAAACTAACATAGTTGCTCTTCTCGGCCGTTATTTTAACTAAAAACGTAAAACCTAATTTTGAAAAAAAAACACATATAAATAGCTTAATAAAATATTAAACAAAAAAAAAAAGAAATGAAACGCGAAAAAACAGCTATTTATAATACTTAATCGAACCGTATGAAAATCGCGAAATGCCCCACTAAAATAACACACGATAATCCCTTAATTTCAAAAAATTAAACAAAGATAACCTTCTTTCCCGACGATTACACCCGTGACGTAATTGTTCTACGGCACTGGTACTATCGGTACAGTTCTAACGACATTTAAACTGTGACTGCCATTTACTATTCCTTAAAACAGTGTCTTCGAATCTTACACCCCTCTGATTCCCGTTTGTACCCATATTATCCGATGGAACCCTGAAACGTCAATTTCTTTCCCTTAAAGTTCGAAGGTTTCGATCGTTACGTGCTGAGGGCGTTCGCTATTCTTTACCGGATGCTTGATTCCCGAATTTGCCTCTGAGCATCTTAATAATAATTTTTATATAAACGCAATTTATAAAACTATTCTATTTCTTTCTATAACTAAAAGAATATATGTTAAAGACTGTAAAAAAACTATTCACTTTTCTTGGCTGTTTTGGCAATAAACATCTTAACTCGTTATTTCTTGTGAATAGAAAAAACAGTGATTACTCAGTATTCTTTTTACAAATGGCCAAACGATATATTTCTATTATAGTGAGTTTATTTGATCATTCTTTTGTTTCATAATAATGGGAAAATCGTTCAATATTTTAATATATCTTAACGGTATTTCATATACCATATGTTAAAAACTACCCTTAACACGTCTGGTTTTATTTACATAATCAGAGTAGGATTATTTTGAAAGATTTATAGCCAAATCTTAGAAAGGGTCGTTTAGTTTATAAATTTAAAAAAAAACATTTAAATGACAAAGATAATAAAAGTTAAGTTCGATAACTGATTTATTTTTCCTTTAGACTTTCATGGATAGTGATAAAAAATATAACTACCCTATTCCCACGGGAAATCTATTCACAGAGTGATTATTTAATTATTCATTTTAACAGAATATAGTTGACATTGAACAATGAAAAATAATTAACATTTGTTCCATTACAACCTGATCCACAGCAAAAAATTTTTAGAAAATTATTACTGGTTCACTGCTGAGACCATTAAATGTTTGAAACTAGTAGAAAAACAAAACCCGAGTGGAATTCGCAGGAAAACTGTCTGTTTTTCTTTTGACTGTCTGATTTTGTTAAAATTCATTTAAACGAGTGTAAAATATCTTTTATTTTACAGAAGATAAAGCATAAAAATGCCCGAAAGTATTGTATCTTATTTCTCCATAATCAATTTAGTTGTTAACCTTAAAAATCCATTAAATATATTAGCTAATGGAAAACAATAAATTTATAGACCCACTGAACTTATTATAAGACCTCCCCTTTCTCCTTCTATGCAATAACCAGTGTTGCCCGTAGCAACCCTTATTTGTTTATGTTCATACATGTATTAATGGGGGTAGGTAATCGTAAATGGGGTGTTTCACCTGTTTTCGACACGTATGGAATAAAAGTAGATACAGCGACGAAAATGTAGTTCCTTGAACAATTTTAGAATTTAGAAAATGAAATTAACCAGCACAAAAATAGAACTATTTATTTAAAATTCATGAGACATGGTAAGAATTTTATCGTTATACAAACGTTTCCGTTTAAAATAATTTAATATAAATATTTGAATAATTAATTATTATAATATTTATAAAAAATTTATTTTTTATTGCTGAGGTTATGGGCATTTACATTTTTAAATAGTATAAAACGATTTATTAGTGGATATCTGAAAAACATGGGAATTTTAAATGCTTGCCAAATTGCGAGTTTTTGAGTCTAAAAAGAGTAGTGAACATAACCCGATTCTCTCAATCCCCCCACTCCTCGACCTTGACCTTGACCTTGCTTCACTCCTCTTTGGCCCCGCCCACATGTCCTTGTCATTGACCTTGAAAGTGCACGTGTGCTTTGGCCTTGGCCTTGTGTTCAAGGTTGTGTGTGTGACCTTGACCTTGACCTTGGTCGAGACGACCTTGACTTTGTTGAAGGTCATCTTGGGTGTGTGACCTTGAAGTAGTTATTTGTGCATTGTAATAGTGTGGGATGATCTTGAAATGATTTTGACCTTGCAAATTGTTCTATAAATTGTGTGAGTCTATTTGCATTCATTCAGTGTGAAATGTCAGATACGGAACTATCTAAAGAAAAAATTATAGAGCAAGTCGGCAGAGTAATTTGTTTATATCAGAGTAATTTAAAAAGTTTGTGTGATTTTGAAGAGAAGGATCTAGCATTTTTTCCTCTCGAATATTTAAAAACTTGCGTTGATACGCTGAGTTTACAGCAAATTTGGGATAAGCTGCCAGCGTCATATCGGTGTAACAAGGAACTACAGTTAAGCTTACCCTGTTACATTCACTATGAACAAATATATCGTCATTATATAGATGGGCCACCACCAGCAATAAAAAAGTGTCGTGAATGTAAAAATGAGTGAATAATATGAATAGTGCTTTGCAAGAGACAGTAAAAAAATTGGGCGATGAGTTCACTGAAACGGCTAATAATTATTTCAATGATGCAATGAAAAGTCGAGCAGAATGGGCGTCGCGCTATTGTGATTTGGCTTATGAATATGAAAAGGCTGCGAATGCATGTCGTAAATATTGCAGCAAAACAATAAATTTACAAGACTTTGTTCGTGAGATAAAAAAGTTGGGGTTTGGTGACTGTTTGGAAAAACTGATTAGGTTCATTGCAGATCCGGTTGTGTTAGATGAAATTAGAGTGTAGGACTTAAGTTTAACGTAGTAGTAGTTAATATGGAAAGTTTAGTGCGAGAAATGTACGAGGAATTTCTAATTTCTGCAGCCTGTTCGGAATTTTACGCATATGAAATGCAAGATTCGGAGGCTCAGGACTTTAGTGTATTTTTTAAGTATATGGACCATGCCGAAGTGTGTCTTTTAGCTAGTATAGTTTGTAAGAATTTTCTAAGAAATAAAAACAAACAATTATTATTGAACAAATTAAGGAAATTAGGTTTAGGTGATAATGTTACACGCATAGAAGAATGGCAGAAAAAAATCAATGAATAAAGTACATAAAATGTAGTTATTTGTTTCATTATATTTTGTCCTTGAAGTTATCCTTATACCAATTTAAATGTGTGACGTCATTTGACCTTGAATACTCCTCCCACTATTTCTATCGTTAAGCTACCCCCACCATTCTTACAATTCGACCTTGAAACCCCGCTATAAAGGTTCGTGGGAAAAGAAGTGACTTCAAACAGTCGCAGATATCAGTGGCATAAACATCAAATATTGTGTTCGTGTAGTGTTCTGAAAGTGCTTTTATATTCACGGTAATTTTTGGATTTATATACCACTTTTTCAATAATGAGTATTGCAAAAGAAACTCTAGATGAAATTAATGAAATGTTTAGCAAAGATTTCGAGGTTTTAGAGAGAAAAAAGGTTACCGAAATGATTGTAGGCAAAGTGTATAAAATTGTAAAGATGGTTTCAATGACTACACGATTTGGTAAAACTCTTTAAGTGGCTTTACACGATGACGGTGATAATAGCACATTTGAGACTTTTTTACCAAAACGTGTGGCCGAAACACTATCTGACGATATTGTAGATATTATGAGTAAAACTAAAGATAAATACACTCTAACTTATTTGGGGCAGGGCACTAGAGTTTTTGGAAACAATACTCGAACATTATTACGTTTTGGCTCATTGGAGTAAATTGTGTGTAAATTGTTTGAAAAAAAAGGATGTAATTAAATCTAAAATATAGTTGCACATATCAGAATACTTACGCGTGTTCATTATTTCTGTTAAAGATGTCTGCTGATGCGACGACGACGACGACCGCCAACGAATGTGTAGATAGATACATATTTTGGTTGGGGAGAGAATTAAGAAATAGGGCTCACGATATGTTAGATAGCGTAAATGATTGGTCGCATATTGATGTAACCAAAGATCAATATAAGAACGAGATCAGGGATACAATCAATTTTATGGCTGGGGCACACTTGTGCGACAAATTTTTATATGGTTCCATAGACATGGATACATTTTGTGCTGAAATGGTTGAAGAAGAATTAAAAGAATACCTCGTCAATATTCCACATTTACCAGGTGAGCTTGCTGCAAAATATGAATTGGTTTCTGCAACAGCAACAGCCCAAGACGTTGACGATCGAAATAGTGTCGGATGGGATAGAATTTTGAGCAACGAAAACGAAGACATGGAAAATTAATTTTTTATAATTTTTGTATTTGTGCAATTAAATAACTGTAAATAAATATCTGTTACAATCACAGTTTTATTTTATTTCTTTTATAAACATACCAATCCAGTAGATCATAGTCGGTGTTTCTTTTTCTCAGCTGAAATATTTAATATAAGTAGGGCAAATAAAAATAAAATAGTTTAGTAAAGATTGAAAATGAGTCGAGGAAACAACACAATTGATAAATTTGGTCGTCAGAAATATAATGAAAAATATCATATATTATCTGGGCCACAAGGGATTGGTTTTAAACTTACAGCGGATGGGCAGTATGATATGGGTGGAAAAATCATAACCAACTTAGGCGAACCTAAAGATGATGACGATGCTGTGACAAAACACTTTGTTAATAGAAAGTTTTACAATTTTGCAGTTGTAATATGTGACATATTTAACAAGGATGTCCTCCCCATGATATACAAAAATAATAGTGAGCTTAAAACAAAAATTGAAGTTATGCAGAAAATACTCTATCATCAGCCTTTAAATGACTCATTAAGCGCACTGTCGTACGACTCGACTTCAAAAAAAATCTAAAAAAAGCAGGTTAAAGAATAGGAGAACGCACTCCGAGTGGCATAGCCTTGAAGATAACGTCGTAGTCGTCGGTGAATTGGACCTTCCCTCCAAGAATATTGAAATGTTATTTATGTGTATGATGTTTTATTGTCATTGTTTTTAATAATGAAGATTGAAATAAAAAACTTTATTTTACAATATATTGTTTATTTATTTTACATTTTAAATAAAAAATATAGTCATACAATATGTTATTTAAACAATATTAGCTTTATCTATCCAAGAGTTGAAGTGGTTGGGAAATCCTAGCCATTTGACAAATAATTGTTCGATGTGATTTTTCTTGCGTTGTCTAAGGACCTTTTCTACTAGATAAACGTCAGGACTGCTTGTTTTTTGTAGTTCTGATTCGTAAAAACACCCTCTTATAGGCTGACCTTCTAACGATTCCAACAAGTAAGTAGGTGGATTTGTAACGTTAACTTTTACAACTTTAAACAATTCGGTTGACCAAGAGGGCGTATATCCTTTCTCGAATAAGCTTTTGTACTTGCTAATACGCACAATGTCACCCATGGAAAACTTAAATTTTTTAGATACAATTTTTAAATAATCATATGCTTTAATATGTGTTTTTTCTTGCACGTCTGCAGGCTTCATTCCAATGGTTTTGTTTTTTATGGCTTTGGTATAGACAAATTTCGAGTAACAATTTATACAGACCAAAATATAACGATAACCATCGTTTTCATCAGCATACTGTTGCATTTCAGCCAAATCAATTTGCCACAAATCTCTGTATCCTTTTATTATCGTGCGCCGTCTTACAAAATTTTTTCTAGCCGTTCTATGTAGTTCATTAACAATCTTGATTTTTTCTAGACTGGACTCCATATTATTGGTAATACTAAAGGTTTCAGATCGAAGGAAGAACTGAATAATATCATTAAATATTGAGCTTAATATATTATATCTTCTTCTCGTAATTCCTCTATGATTGACATAATTTCATTTTCGTGTCCAGTGTGACCGGCCATTTTGGAACTCCACAACAAACGTAAACGATCCACCAACTCTTTAGCTTTGTTCCAGTAGACATATTGAAATTTTTTCGAAGATAATTTCTTTTTTGTGGGTAACTGTAGTTTTTCCGAGAGATTTTTTCTTATAATAGTACCACCTAATTTTGTGCCCATTATCAGAGGTTTAATAATTCGTAAATATTTGTTCCATCTGGTCTCCCGTAAACCATCACTTTTTTTAAAATTGTTGTAGACAGCATTCGTTGATTCCAAAATTTCCTTGTACGTTGAAAGTACATTATCACTTAATTGTTGTTGTTCCTTGCCTACACTTGGGGGTGTTTTAAGAAATAACAAATCATAAAGTGCCGGTGATCCACCATATTCTGCAATATTTTTCCCTTTTTTGTATAAGACAATATTTCCATTTCGAAAACGCACCTCTAAATTACCAATAAAATTTTTGTTATAATCTGTTTTTGAACCAAAACGTACACCATATACAGTATCGTATAGAGATGGTTTCGAACGTAATCCTTTCAGGTGTGCGTTAAAGTATCGGAAGTTGTGGTGTCAGCGGGTGCGAGAGATGTATTAGTTGATGTCGAGGGTGTATCAAACACCGATTGGCTAATATCTTCTTTTGAAATGCGATGCTGCTGCTGCTGCTGAATAGGTGTGGAGGTTTGAAAGGAATGTGTAGGTTGGGGAAAACCTGATATTTGAGTCGACTGCACTGATGTACTGAGACTATGTGACTTTGTAGCTGGATAATGTTGTTGCTATTGTTGTTGCTGCTGCTGCTGCTGCTGACGTTGCTTAACCACATCAGATATAGTTGTCAATGGCTTAGAAATGGGTTCGTAAAACTTTTCCAATTCCACAACATTAAACTCTTTAGCCGCTTTAATTTGTTTAAATTTTTTTCTGACGGCATTGGTAGCTTCCACTAGTTTACGTTTTAAGTCGATCGCGTTATTCATGATGTTAACAAAGGACGTTTCAACAATCAAATGAGCGTTTTCTCTTATTATTACAGTAATATATAGCTATCAAATCCTTTGCGGTATCTTCCCGATTTCACATCGCTGTCTTTATCAATTACTAAAAATCCATACTTATTATTCCAACATTTTGAGCACATTTCTTGAAATTGAGTAAAAGTTAGATCCGGTGAAACGTGGTCGGAAAATATGTGTTTCATATTCAACTCATCTTGTTTAAACATAATAATAAAATTGGCGTTGTCTCGCACAAGCTGTTTAGGCACTCGCGAATATGTTTGCGCTAGGTAAAAGGAGTCGATATTTTTATGACGTCCCATGCTAAAGTACGATCTTATAACATCTTGTTTTTCACATATAACATCATCAAAGATAAATATAGAGTTTGGTTTTGCATCGGACGGTTCCACAATATTACTGGAATCACTGAAGGCATAGTAGCCTAAACCTTTGATGGGCGCTAAAATTTTCCTTAAATACTCATATTTCGGTTGATACAGAGATTTCGAGTAAATATAGACATTTTCGAAACGTAGCCCAAGGGGGTGTGTAAGCAGCGAAATCATGACATTAGTTTTTCCACAATTGGATGGACCAATTAACAGGCCGCGAATAGAGGAAGGAAGTAGAGGACCGTGTCTCTTCATTATCTTCTTTTCAAATCCAAGTCCGACTTTTTCATCGAGATTGTCAATAGGAAGTTTTTGTTTAAGATCGATAACGCGCATCTTAGGAAAATTTGATATTTTATAGGCAATTTTTCACAAAAACTGTCATTCAGATGCCGAGCGTCAAACGAAGTGGACGGTCTCACGTTTCCAACAAAACTGGATACGGTATTGTGAATTCGTTAATAAATAAATTACCATTCGAGGTACACATTCCTGGTTATCAATATTGCGGACCCGGAACAAAAGTAATAAAACGTGTAACAAGAGGTGATCCAGGCATTAATCCTTTGGATGCCGCATGCAAAAAACACGATTTAGCCTATTTACATAATAAAGACAACATAAGTGCGAGACATCGAGCGGATTACGAGCTCGAACAAAGTGCTTGGAATAGAGTAAAATCGAAAGATTCCAGTTTAGGTGAAAAAACAGCTGCTTGGTTAGTTACAAACATTATGAAAGGAAAACAACGTTTTGGTATGGGTGTACCATCATCATTATCAACAAAAAAAAACATCTAGTAAAGGCACGCGTCATACAAAAAGGAAAGGTGTTAATAAAAATCGACATGTTCGGAAAGCCAGTTTCGGAACAGCTATTCGACAAGCAGTTCGAAGGAAATTATTAAAAGCCGGAAGTAAAAATGTGTTGGAAAAAAATGTCATGAAGTCATCTAAAATAGCTCTGTCGGCAGCACGTAGATCGGTAAAAGCGGCAGGTGGCAAAAGGAAGGTTCGTACACCGAGAATAATACCGATTCCTAAAACTGGTGGAATATTACCATTAATACCAATTTTTGCCGGGTTATCAGCTTTGGGTTCATTAGCCGGTGGGGCAGCGGGAATTGTGCGCGCCATAAAAGCAGTAAAAAAAAGCAGCGAAGATAAAACCGGTGCCGGCCTGTATTTAAAATCGAAGGGAAATGGTTTGTTTCTAAAGCCATATCGTAAAGGTATGGGATTATTTTTAAATCGTAGATCAAAAAACTAATTGAATCCCTACCTCGAAGACCACTATCTAACATCGATATAGAAAAATATGCCAAAAAGAAAAGAATAGGACACTTTCCAGGCGTTTATATGAGGGATTTATTACCTAGACAAGGTCCTCGACGTTACAAAGCAGCAATAGTGAATTTGGATAGTACGCGTGGTGCAGGGACTCATGGGGTAGCTTATAGAAAAAATAATTCTAAAGTAACATATTATGACAGCTTCGGCGATTTACCCCACCGATCGAATTGGTACGATATCTACAAACGGGATCGGAACCATCAAAAATTATTTACTATACATACGATCGTCAGCAGGATTTTGGAACAGTCTGGTGTGGACATTTGTGCTTAAAGTTTCTTGTCGAATCATCAGCTTAAAAGATGTCATCATCATCATCGTCACCATTAACACCGCAAATGGATCGCAATAACTATACTAAAATGTTGCAATCACTGAAAGTATTTCATCTAGCCGGTGGATTAAGGAAAATGACCGTGAAACAGTTAGAAAACATGCCCAAGGAAGTAATGATTGCATTAGCCCCAAATGAAATTCCATTCGTTTGGGAAAAGTTGCCCGAGCACCTCAAAAGCGATATCGATATATTAAAATATCAGTGCGGTTGCAAACATTATTTCAGCAGCAGCAGCAATTTAAACGAGGTTACGGCTGATGAGGATCTTACGGCTAGAAAAATATTTTGTTGTTATTGCAAAATCAGCGATGTGCGCATAAAAGCAGAAAATAGCATAAAAACATCACTATCTAATGCAGTGAGAAAAGGTGTGAAGATGAATCTTTTTAAATGTTGCCGCTAAGAATAAAACCGAGATGTGTGATGTTTTAATGGTTAGTCATGTCTTATACGTTCACACTAACAGGACACTCGAGCGTCTTAAGCGCCGATTTTTATCCACCAGTCGAATTAAATAGAGAAAACAAATATGGTCTGAGGGTTACACCACCGAGTCGATACAATTGCTGATTCCACCTGGGGCCTATGAAATAGATGAGATAGGTAAAGCTATGTCGGAGGCTTTGAGGATTTCAACTGAAGAAAAGAACGATGGAATCTTTTACTTGGTCGCTAATAATAATACGCTGAAATGTGAACTGAAATCCCAATATACTATAGATTTCCGGGGAGAGGCGAGTATCGGTAAAATGTTAGGATTTAATCATACAGTGTTAAAAAGAGATAAAAAGCACGAATCAACCGAGATGGTGGAAATAATGAAAGTACGCATCATACGCGTAGATTGTAATATAATTTCCGGAGCATATATGAATTCGGTGGAAGGTCATACCTTGTTCGAATTCGATATCGACGTGGAGCCCGGTTACAAAATCAGTAAAGAACCACAAAATAATATTTATATGCCGTTAATGCCGGCAGGACGTCAGTTTATCGACAACATTACTCTTCGCATCTTGGACGATAGCGGTGATCTAATCAATTTTCAAGGCGAGAAAATAATCGTGAAATTGGAACTGAAGAAACTTTCATAGAAATGGGTTTTTGCTTCAATCGTCAATTGTGTGTGCTGTCGACTAAGATGGGGGAACCGCCGAAACATAATAAAAGTAAAAGAAGAGTTAACGTCAAGGTTAGTCGTCGTCCAGACGTTAGATCACAAACATCTCAACAGTTATCTGCCGAAGACTATAAATTTTTAAAATCAATCGGTCTTAAAGTGCGAAAATGATTTCCACCACCAGCGATAAAATAGAGGTTTTCTCCGAGCCCATCTTGGACAATTCCATTATTAGTCTAGAAGAGCATACGTATAAACCATACGGATCTCCATCATTCAACAATTCGGATGAAGTCCGTATCCCCATTAATTTTCAAGATATTATACTGGATATCGCCGAAAGTTACATATATATCGAAGGAAAATTTAAACCCATAGACGCAACGAAAAGATGTTTTTTATCAAATAATGCCCTCGCATTTTTGTTCGATGAAATTCGCTACGAGATGGGAGGTGAGCAGGTCGCCGTGGTTCGTAAACCTGGAGTTACGACGACATTAAAAACCATGGTTTCATTCGGAAGTTTGCAACAAAGATCTCTCATGACGTGCGGATGGGGTCTCGACGAAACAAACCAAGATATCGTAGACACGGCAAGTAACGTATTCTCCGGGAAATTACCCTTAAAATATCTTATGGGATTCGCCGAAGATTACGCAAAAGGTGTTTTCAACGTAAAACAAGAGCTTATTATGATTATAGCTCGCACTTTTACCAATTGTTACGTCGGCGAAGTAGAGGCAGAAATTAGTATCGACAAAATCGAATGGAAAATTCGTCACATCATTCCAGACGACAAGCAAAAATTGAAAATACTGTCTCGCATTAATAAAGGAGGAAACAATGCCAGTATTCAAATGGCATATCGTAAATGGGATCTGTACGAATTACCAGCTTTAAGGCAAACATCTTCCGACGTGTGGGCCTTGAGAACGAGTACAAGTCTGGAAAGACCGCGCTATATAATCGTCGGGTTTCAAGACAGCAATAATTGCGACAAGAAAGAAAAAAACGCAACCCAGTTTACCCACGCCGACGTATGCGACATTAGACTGTATCTGAATTCAACCGTTTATCCATACGAAAGATGGAATTTAGATTTCGCCAAGAAACTGTACGCAGCAGCCTATTACAATTACGAAAACTTCCAAAGCAGCTACTACGGGCGCGAAATAAACGATCCGATGATAACGTTCGCGGAATATATGAAAAACCCCGTTTTTATAATCAATTGCAGTCATCAACCAGAGGCGATTAACTCATCGACAGTGGATGTAAAATTGAAGTTCCAAACGAGAAAGAATAAATTCCCCAAAGACACTAAAGTGTACGCATTAGTTATTCACGACTCATTTTTTAGTTATAATGTATTAAACGGTTCGGTGACCAATAAATCTATATTTTAATGTATCTATTATATGTAACACAAAATAATGTTCTTGAATCAATAAATTTGTAATGAGTGAAGTAGTAGTTTTATATTTATTTGAAACCCAACCAAAAAAAAAGCTGGCGGAAAAGCCCGCTCTTTAAGAAAAGAGTACGGGAATTTAGAAAATGGTGGTTTATTAAGTGGAAAAAAGAGCTTAAATAACACAAGAAAAAATTTTTAAGGCAAAATATGAAAACAACGATTTAGAAAATTTGTAGGAAAGTAACGGTTAGGAATAGGGAAAAAAGTTATAAGAAAAAATTATAGAGGAAATCGAGTACTATAAGCAAGCATTTTTCTCGATAGTAAAAACGTAAAAAAAATTTTTTTCAAAAAAAATTGAAAAATGGTGAATGCGCGCCAAAGTTGAAGTTTTGGAGCAAAATGATATTAGGAAATTAGAAAGAGAATTTTTTTCTACATATGGTAGTGCTTTTCAAAATTCGGAAAGATGAAATTTTAAGAAAAGGGTTATAGTAAGTTAGTAATTTGGATTTTTTAAAGCGCTGTAGCTCGGGAACCGTTCAAGATAGAAAAAAAATGAAAGTACTTCGATAGCCCAAAATTTTGAGGAGAATGCGATGGTGTAAAAAAAATTATAATTTTTTTTTTTTTTGAAAATGCTGAATACGCGCTAAAGTTGAAGATTTAGAGTAAACGGTATTGGGAAATTAAAGAGAGAATTTTTTTCTACATATTGTAGTATTTTTGAAAATTCGAAAAAATGAAATTTGAAAAAAAAGGGTTATAGAAAGTTAGTAATTTGAATTCTTTAAAGCGCTGTAGCTCGGGAACCGTTCAAGATAGAGAAAAAATAAAAGCACTTTAATTACCTAGAATTTTGAGTAGAATACAATGGTGAAAAAAATTTGGAAAATCTAAAAATTACAAAAAATTTAGATGAAAAAATTGAAATTCTTGAGTTAGGAGGCTAGGGCCGCCGAACGGGAGTATGCGGAAGTTGTAGGGGAGTTTTTTTTTTTTTTTTTTTTCTAAGTCCACAAATCTAATTTCTTATTTAAAGTTTTTGAAAAAATCAATAATTCTATAAGCTCTCACCAATACATAACATTTAGAATCCGTTGGTGGGGTGGGGGTAGTTCTATATATATGAGACTGGGCCAGTTACACAGTCATATATTCATCAACCCTCATACGATGAACATGGAGGAAGAAAGACCCGCCAGCCGAGGCTCATCCATCTTTAGTGATGACACCGTAGCCGACAACGTTGGAGACCTGCAAGTCTTCGACGACGACGACGAGGTGGATTTTGAAATTGACGTCCTACGTTGGGACGACTTGGATGAGCCGATTCCGCTAGTATATGACCATGATCCGGGTCTAGTGGAATTAGACGATGCGGGCGATTGGGTCTTACAAAGACTCGAAACTCCATCGCCGCAGCCAGAGCCGGACTCGACGGAAGATGCGGTGCTGGAAATTCCAGCATCACCAACACCCGACGACCCACAAGGCCCCTGCGATTCGTCAAGCTGGTGGTCGACCAGCGAGGATGGGGCACCATAAGCCCCACACTCTCCCTGGCCCTTTTTAAGGGCACACAACAACGGTCCTTTTCAGGACCACAAAATACTTTGATCGTAGTTTTAGTACATATTAGTACTTTGTTACTAATATTGTATGTATAGAATATACAATATTAGATACAAAGTATTAAAACTTTAAGTGCTGGTGGAACCCAGCTAAATCGTTCGTTCGTATTTGAGACCACAAACAACTTTTGGTCTCAATACGTAAAACGACATTTGTTTTCACCCCCCACCATTAATTTGTCTCTATATATACGACCACCAATACTTATTACAATCATTTTAGTTCAACATGTCTGCGACTCAACAACAACAACAACAACCCATCCAATGCCCTGTGGTAGATTCTATATATATATATATATATATATATATATATATATATATATATATATATATATATATATATATATATATTTACAAACTTAATACTATAAATTAAAAGCTAATATCTACAACTACCTAACACCTACTACATAATTTATTAAAGTCCTCTAATTGTCTTTTTAACAGATTTTTTTGCAGATTTCACCTTTTTTATCTCTAATTGTCTTTCAAGTTCTAAAATGTCACTGTCACACTCGTTCACTTCTTTCACTAAGCGTTTTTTCCTTTCGTAAATGTCTGTCAATTTGGTCTTCTGAGAGTTGGTGAAGTCTTCGACCCACTCCGGTTGCGATGACTCCAAATATATTAACGAAGAAGAAGCGGTTTTATTTGGTGAAGACGATGACGATGACGACGACGACGACGACGAAGCAGCGGAAACTTCATCGCCTTCAAAACACCGCTTAAACCGCTTCTTCATGGGTTTCCGGCATCCCAATATCGGCGACAGTGGTGCTGGGGAAGACTTCACCTCCGACACTATTTCACTCTCTACGCTGGCCGGTGTTGGTGGCGTTGGTGGTGTTGGTCCATCGGGGCCTTCTATGACTTCCACTTCTACCGACAATGGCTCTTTTGGTGCTGTTTTTAGGAAGTCGGGTAATGGAACAGGGGTGGAGGGACGCTTAAAGTTAAACTTTTTCTTCTTCCCTTGTCCCACACCTTTAATCGCCGAATAAAATGTTTTTTTATCGGCGATTTCCGACTTCCGCATAGTCAAGAGCTTTTTCAATTTCGAAGCTTTCGGAGAAGATTCCCTAGGCCGCGATGCTTTTCGCACAACCACATCACTAATCACATTTATCTTTGGCTCCTTCTCCTCCGTCCAGCATTCGAGGAATTGCGCTGCCGACTGAACCAACTCTTCGTCGCGACCATCATTGAGGGCTCGGTCTTCGGCATCTTCATGCTCCACGCCATTCCAGTTCTCGAATACCCCCGGACTTAACACTTCCAAACCACTCATGTTATCCAGCATGCCTTGCTGCGAACCGCAGCTCACGTCAAGAGCATCTAAAAGAGACCGTACACTCGACATTTTCGATATTAAAACTCGCACTATTTACTTTTTCTTAGCACTGTACTGTTTGGTGTTCTGACGAACTGTGAAGAGCTCGAGCCAGCAAGTCTGCTTTTATGCTCATTTCCCCCACTACACCACCTTTATTCCTTTTGTTCGATGCATTAAGTATAATATTTAAACTTGTCAGATGCAAGGCCAAGGCCAAGGCCGACGTAACCGGCAATACCAGGGTCGTTTTCAGGGCTGTAATTTTCATGGATTTTTTTTTTGTCCCTGTCAAGGTTATTTTAAAGAAGCATATAAATATAGTACTAAACTTGTTAGATGCGAGGCCAAGGCCAAGGTCAAAGTACCCGTCAATGTCAGGGTCGTTTTCGAGGTTGTAATTTTCAAGGATTTTTTTTTTGGTCCTGTCAAGTTTATTTTAAAAAGTGATACATAATTAGAGTACCGCGATTGAAAAGTACAACATATTCAAACATCATGTTGCCAACTGATGAACAACCTAGTGAAGCAGCCAAAACATACAGTCATATACCAAAAGCTTTTTATTTAACTTGACATCATTGTAAAAGACTAGGTATCTGCTGGCGAAATGATCTTACGTACGACTTCAACTACATTGACCTTTTCAGGGTTAAATTTGTACAATGCGGCTTTTGTGGACTAGTTTACTACCAGTTCAAGGACATTAATGAACGTGCCATCCAGAGAAGAAATTGGGCCATAGAAGAAGCTTACCTGTACAGAAGAAATTAACATGTATTTTATTTCTTAATTTTTAATTTTTTTGTTTGTTATATTTTTTATTTTTTTTTAATAATAAAAAGTAAACTCAATCTTTTGTTATATTTTAATTTTTTTTTCAATAAAACAATAGTAAAATGAATCTGTACGTTTATTTATTAAACATCACCTAAAATACGTTTTGCAATCCATATTTTTCTGCAGAGTCCGTTTATTAATGAAATAGAACCATATATTAGGGTGAAATCTAATGGTTTCAAATCAGTCTCACATAACAATGTCAGAAGTAAACACTATTGATAAGTTCGGTCGCAAAAGAAAATTTAAGGATTTTAACTTTATGCGAGGTCCTTCAGGAATAGGTTTTAAACTTACACCTAATGGAGATTACGACATGGGAAGCAAAAGATTGTGCTATTTAGCAGAACCTCTTGAAGGAGACGATGCGACCACACGAAATTATGTTGATAATAACCTTGCTCAGTGTGTGCAAGATACGCAGAAAGCTTTACATGACTCAACAATTGTTATTAAAGATATATTCAAAAACCAACTTGAAGGTTACGTACGCAAGAAATTAATTGAAACCGGTCAAGAACTTAGAGGATACATTGATGATACTGTTATTGCAATATATGAACTTAGGCAAGACGAACTGCGTGATGAACTTAACTCTAGAATGTTGAAAATTGAAAAGACTATGGAGGATCTTGTCAGCAAACCTGTTTCACATTAAACACTTACTCGTAGACCTGTGCGTTTAATTTACTATTAGACAAATTTTTCAACAATAACTTTTACAGTTTGTTATTTGTCGACATTTCATTATATTTATAATTTTAAAATAAAGGTTCAATAAAAAAGCAATCAAGTAATGAATACATGTTTTTTATTTAAAAAAAAAAAAATTACAATACTATCGTTACATATTAATGTTGTATGTTTAATAGAAATAATAAAAACAATACAAATAATGAAATATGGATTTTCCAGATTACGTGCTGTCCTGACTTAGAAATGATTCCAACACGGTGACTAAATTTGCTAAGTTTTCTTCCGCGTCTGTTTTGTAAAAATCTATGTCTGCATGCCCCCAAGGTAGAGTTTTGGTTGAACTGGGAATTGCATAACGTTTATCATCGCTATGTGACAATGCTACTTTATTTATTATGTTGGTATAAATGTTATGTAATTCACTTCTAAATGTCTTCATCTTTCTTAATATCAAACCACCCCGTTCAACAATTCTTTGATAGTCTTCCTGATGAAGGTCTTTCTCGATAACACATTTTTTGATACCTTTGGCTTTTTTAAATTCATTATTAATGGACTTTACATAATAAGCCTTCGCGCCGGTACCATAAAAACTTATTATCGGATCACCAGGAAACTCATCTTTCATTCTACCAACTACAGAATTACTTTTAATTATGTTGAAATTATTAATTTCGGGGTAATTTGATGTATCAAATTTTTCGGGGTTTTCTGATAGTTTGATAAAAGTTTTCCGTATACACTTTTAATATAAGCGAGTCAGTATCGGTGTAAAGTAACGAAGCATCATCACCAAACTTGGATTTAATAAAATTATAATAAAAATCGTATATTACAGTCTTTGATATATCTAATATGGAAAAACCGATATAAATTGGTTTATTGTACAATATTTTAACTTTATTCATATGTATAGCAACAAAGTTCTCGGTAAATATCGAGCTACTATTGAAATTGGGGCGGGATATTAGTGCTCTAGCTCCATTTCTGCCTACACTGTTATCCCAATGTGTTACTAATTTTATATCCTTTCGATTTTCCACATTTTCCATAGTTTTACCAAATATCGCGTTATTTTTTAATTTAAAAGTGTCCTTCGCAAATTTTGTGGTGGCCTTGTTACGTAAATTGGTATTAAAATCAATATACGATTTCAACCATTTTGATTGCTTAAACTGTAATACTCGATGGGTTTGCATTACCACTAAGCCGTTGGCGATGGCTTGTTTTAAAGTTCTATAGTGTACAATGTATTTTTTTTATCTTGTAAATTAGGAATTAATTTCGGTAATTTAGCGTTTTCTGTTGGCGGTATGATATTTTCTACTAGAAATGGAAGATCAGAATGTGCATCATGCAACTCAGTCGGATAATGCACATCCACTTCCAAAACGTAGCCATGTAAACTATCATCACCAACAGCCATAATATTTAAATCCAGAATTTCGCGCTCGCTTAACCATCGAAAACCACCATATGGTAATGCTTGTGACATACTATGACCATATAGATTTGTAGCATCAAGGTATGTTATAAATGAAGAAGGTTTTGTTGGGTCATAGTCTGGTAAAAAAATATTATTAGCGATGTGCTTCCTTTCTGTACACTGGCTTATGCCGCCGCGTATACCTTTCTTAAAAAAATGTATCATGTCTATATCAGTTAAGAGCTCTAACTCTACCTTAGTCATACGTAGCATACAATCAAATGATAAACTTGGAAGGGTATAGTAATGTGCTGGATCAAGTTTATCGAATTTTAAACAATTATTCCGAAATTGCTCAAAAACATCACACAATAGCAACACATCTGATTTTAAATACACGTCCGAATAGTCCCCCAAAGTTTTACACCCAAACAAGCGCCATACTTCTTTTGCTCTTCTATAGCTTTCATCGCTAATATGTTCTTCCCGTAAATTATCATAAAATTCATCTTTACTTGGAAGACATGTATTTTCCATTTTTTCTATAGAGTCAATAAAGCTATAGGGAAAAACACCCTTTTGACGCATCAAATTAAATTGGTTGATATTTGAAAAATGTTTCCGCGTTTCAATAAAATCGTCGTCGTTTAAACCGCTGCCTAAATTTTCCAAAGACGTTGACAGAAATTTAAAACTATCAATAAATCGCAACTTTAAATATTTCCTCTTGACTTTTCCACATTTACTATCAAAATAATCGTGCACATAAATGCTTTTGGTAAATGATATGTACTTTTCCTTACTTTGAGCCAAAACACCAATTTTATCCCCATATTTACATAACTCTTTTATAAATAAATGTCTGTCGTAGCCGCTTAAGTTATGAAATATGATAGGGATAAAAGAGGGTAATTTATAATTTAAATTACAAACGGAATGTGCAGCACCAAATCTTTTTGCACCAGTTATGTGACAGTGGTCTCGTACTTTAATCTCACCCTCTTCAAAAGGGCCTTCACATATACCACATATTTTAGCATCATTAAACTCCCTTTTTTCTTCAGGCGTTAACGGTTTCATAGGCTTAATGTCTTTTAAATATGTGTTGTATAGAGCCCTTAAATCACACTCGATACGATCCACAAAGACTTGAGCTGCATTATTCCCCCGAAATAGCTCAAATTTCGAAAGTGAGTCGTCAAAAGAGCATTTAATTAAATAAGCAAAAGAATATGGTTCATGTTTAAAACTTTTTACAGTGTAAGAATTTTGTGGGTTTGGTTGTACCGTTTCAACGGGTTTTAAAACAGATTCGAAATCTGCATAAACCACGAATGGAACGCGCATTTGCTTTTCTATACCCTCGAATTTTAAAATATTTTCCGGCACACTCTTTCCAAATTTATCGATTTTTAAATCCACTGAGGGTGTTTGCGTGAAAATGTGGTTACAATCGTAGCTTTGATGTAAAGTTAAAGCTGACGGTGTACTAAAATAAATGAGGCAACCATCACAGAAATATATTTTATGTTGTTGACAACTAATTTGACTTGAAACTAAACGTGATAAATCCCGAATCCAACAATAATGACTCTTTGAACAAGTCGTATCGCAAAAATGTTCACCGCCATCTTTACTACTACAGTCTTTTGTAATTAACAATAAATTTACATGCCTATCCAACTTTTTTGACGCATACCTCAGTGGACCAATAACTTCATGTATTACTTCATTATTTTCATATTTAGATTCCAGACCGTATACGTTAATTGATATGTTGTTCATTTCCTCAAATTTTTTAATGTCACGTAATTTTACTGGAAAATCCATACCTGTTACATTTAGCACTCTAGAAAAATGGGGGTAGGATGTCTTCTGTGAAGGCTCTGCTGTTGGAGGAAACAATGCTGATGTTACAGCCCACGCAAAGCAAAATTCGTCCTGGTTAATCACATTGACGACAGCTCCTTTCTTTTCAATAGAACACGACAACTTGATGTATGATGAGCCACCCATAGGCATATACTTGTTGATACCAACTTCCAAGTATAAAATTCGCACAAGAGCCCATCCTATAACAAGAAAAATAATATATAAAAATCAGTTTAATATATCGGGTTTTGATTTTTCCATACCTGAATCTTTCTCCTGGAACTCTGTCGCCTGCGTTTTTATTAATTCGGTGAAAGAATGGTAAACGGCATCCAAATCACTTTCTACACTAATTATTTGATTAGCAGTGTTGAAGGATTTTTCACTGAATATTTCTTGTGATGGAAGCATGTACTCGCCAACAGCTGTCATGTTAACTTTTAAAGCATGATGCACACGCAATAAATTATTAACAAGTTCCACCACCTTGGATTTAATGTCTGCAAAGAACATTACGTAATCGGAATGCTCCATATCACTGCTAACCCGATAGGTTGCAATTCTCCTTTTGAAGGCACATTCAACGAGTTGCACACCATGACATACCGGCAAACATGAATTATTTTTATGTTGTTGTGTTCGTTTATGCGCTGACATATGATTTATTGGAACATCTACATTACATGTAGCGCAATTAATTACCGGAATCGTCGATGTATACTCTTCAATTCGGAGCCGTTTTCCTCCAGGCACTTCATTAAATCTCGCCGCACACGATTCTCTTTGATGACGTCTCATATTATAAATATTAGTAAACTTAGAACCGCAATTTTCACAAACATATGCCATGATTTGTCAAATATTAACACATGTACTACCTATACAAGTCAGAGCCAACTGATGAATGGAACTGCCCCATACCTTATATAAAATCATTCAAGGTCACCCCAAACCATGCAACATATCTTCAAGGTCACACACCCAAGATGACCTTCAACAAAGTCAAGGTCGCCTCGACCAAGGTCAAGGTCAAGGTCACACACACAACCTTGAACACAAGGTCAAGGCCAAAGCACACGTGCACTTTCAAGGTCAATGACAAGGACATGTGGGCGGGGCCAAAGAGGGGTGAAGCAAGGTCAAGGTCAAGGTCGAGGAGTGGGGGGATTGAGAGAATCGGGTTATGTTCACTACTAAAAAGATATGAAACTCGCGATTCTACAGGCATTTGAAGCTGAAAAATGCTCAGAGAAATTACATTTATTTCAACTTTAAATTCTTGCCAAATCGCGATTTTTCTAGTTTTTTAGACCTTTAAAAAGAAAACGAAGCATCTTTTGAAGACACAAACTCTTTGAGTCTAAAAAGCCTGAAAACTCGTGATTTCGGAAGTAAACGTAATTTTTCACAGCATTTTTCGCATTCAATTGCCTGTAGAATCGCCAGTTTTCATGCTTTTTAAACGCTTAGAAAGCGAAAATACACATCTTCAAAAGACACTTAATTTGGTTTTTTAAACGTATAAAAAACTCAAAAACTCTCGATTTGGCAAGCATTTAAAATTGAAATAATCGGAATCAGTATATCGATTTTTGACACTTCAATTGTTTGTAGATTCGCCTTTCAAACACACAAAATTCTTTTCTTTAAGCGTTCAAAAAGCTTGAAAACTCGTCATTCTAGGGCTAGTTGAAATTTGAATAACCGCCCACCCAGAATCCTTGATGTTTGAATGTTTATATAAGTGAATTGTCTTACATTTTATGGCCACGAATAATTAAGTTTTTGTCGTCATTTTCGGGACAACTTTTTCACCGTTGAGGACCCATTGTTACGTCTTTATTACGTTATGTTAATAAGCGGAAATTCTCGGAAAGAAACAAAATTCTCCTTTTTGCCGGTTTGGTTATAACAAAAAACTACTATTTTATTTTTGGGTGTTTAAGCTTTAAAACTTGATTTACGTATAGTTGCTCTTGTCTGATAAAAACCGATTACCGTCAACAATGACTAGTTTACAGATTCATTATTTATTGACGATATGGTGAAGGTAAAATTAATTTGAGTTAAAATAAATTGATCGTTTCCTTATAAACACAGTTTTCCCTTTTCTACTCCAAATTTAGTAGTTTTCTATTTTAGTGAGAATTATACTTGCGCAATTGGACAATAAAGTTTTTAAGTTATTTTTATCACCTTTTAAATGAGTTTACCTATTTAGGAAACTAAGCAGTCAATATAGACCAGCATTCGTTTCAAAAGTATAATATTTCAAAAAAAAAAATTTAAAAATATTCAAATCAGACTATATGTTAATTTAACCACTCTAATGAACATATTATTGCTATTTTCGACTAAACCATGAAACCACACAAAGAAAATTAATATATCTACTGGAAAATAATAAAACGGGGGAAATGACTTCAATTGCTGAATAATACAGTAGACCCTGCACGATATCAGATCAGAATATATTTTTGCATTGAATGTTAAAAACTAACACCAATAAGTCTTTGTAAGTTAATCTGTGATCATTTCTAATTATGAATTTAAATAAAGCTTCCTTAAGATTAAAAATATCAATATATGTCTAAATCTTTCGTTATTTTTTAATTGTTCCTTTATTTATATTTTTAGCAATTATATATCAATAAATAAAAAACTGTTGGTGGTATTTTCAATAAAATGGGCAAAGTTTATCCAGAATTAGAGGTAAGAATATTTTATTTCTAATTATTATTTGTATTTTTGAGGCTTGTATTTGCACAGGGATGTCTTCAAATAATCTACAAATGAATAAAAAAAAATGAAAACCGAGAAAGTGTAGTTATTTTAGTGTCTACTTTTCATTTCATGTATTTCCTTGCGAAATAGTAGATATTTGTTGGACTTCCATTGTCTTTATTTTTGTTGAATATCACGACGTTTTGGCTAGTAGTTATCTCTAGCCGTTTTCAAGTGAAACTAAATAAATCCCTTAGCTACATGACTATTTATACTAAAAGTAAATGCAGTAGAGTATAACTGAGATGGGTGCAGTCATGCCTGCTATGACAAAATCATATTTTTATGCTGCATTTAGTTTTAGTTTACAGTTACTAAGAAGTGGTTTCCACACTTCTCTTATATCTAAAGATGGTTTACTAAAACAACTCGGGTTCTGATGTATAACCGCGGCTTCTTTGAATTTATGTTTTCTCCAATGTTGTTCTCGGTGTAGTATTTTAGCTTCAGATCATTTTATGTGGTGTCCATGAGTCCAGGCATGGTTGGCGGCACCAGATTTTTCTGTTTCTCCTCGAGATGTACATTTTTGGTGTTCCTTGATCCTTACGTCAAGAGGTCTCTTTGTTTTGCCAATGTAGGAATTGCCACATTCACATGGTATCTGATATATACAGTTCTTCATGTCTCTTTGAGTTGTTGGTTTGACCCTAGTGAGCCGACTTCTCAGAGAGTTATTTAAATTGAAAACAACGTTGATTCTATATCTTTTTCCTATCCTTCTAACTTTTTCTGAAATGCCTTTAACATAGGGGATGTTCAATACTGGTTTTCGTTCTTCATTCGTTGTTGATATTGTCCTATTCTGCGTTGTTCAAGAAATTTATCCACTAGATATATTGGGTATCCGTTGGCTGTCAGATCATTTTTAATGTAATTAATCTCTTTCATCAAGTTCTCGTTGGAGTTGCAGATAGTTAAGGCTCTATTTACGAGATTTCTTATAATTCCTTGTTTGGTGTTGTTGGAGTGATTAGATGAATAATTAAGGTATTGTCCTGTGTGCGTGGATTTTCTGTAAATCGAAGTTCGAATTTGTCTACCATTTCTTTCAACCAAGACATCTAAGAATGGTAATTTATTTTTTACTTCCTTCTCCATGGGTTTAATAGTTGGACTGATATTGTTGATATGAAAAAAGAAGTTTCGAAGTTCTTCGTCGTTTCCACTCCAAATATTAAAAGTATCGTCTACGTATCTGAACTATAACTTTGGTTTCTTAGATGTGGATTCAATTGCAAACGTCTCGAACCATTCCATGAAAATATTTGCGACCACCGGTGAGAGTGAAGATCCTATCGGTAGTCCAGCATCCTGGATGTAGAATTTTTCCTTTTCTTGAAAATAGGAATTAGTCAAACAACTTTCCATCAAGTCCATAATGGCGTGCGGTGGTAAAGATGTTCTTTCTGCTAAGGTCTGGTCTTCTTCAAGTTTCTTTCTTACGATTTTTAGTGAACCCTTAACGGGAACGTTGGTGTATAGGCATTCCACGTCAAAGCTAATAAAATGGTCTTCTGGTTGTACTTCTATTTCACGTATAATTTCTACGAAATGTTGCGAGTTTTTAACCCAGGACGATGTATTTCCTTGTAATGGTCTCAGGATTGGAAGAAGAAATTTGGCAAGTTCAGAAGTCGGAGAGTTCCGGGAACTCGTGATAGGTCGTAAGGGCATGCCTTGCTTATGTATTTTCGGGAGTCCATAAAGGTGTGGAGTTTTGCTATGGTGTGGCGTCACCTGAGTCCGGATGCTCTCAGGAATATACCGTTCATGTTTCTTAAGAACGCGATAGATTCTTCCTTCAATTGCAGATGTGGGATCTTTAGAAAGAGATGTATAATTTCCTTTGCTTAAAACTTCGTCAATTTTTTGATTGTATGTTTCAGCATTCATTACGACTGTAGCATTTCCTTTATCCGCTGGTAGAATTTTAATACTGGTTCGGTTTTTCTAGATTTTTGTAGAGTTTCTCTTATTTTCCACCTGAACTCATCTGCAAAAGGGTCTTCGATATTCGCTGAGTCTGCGGCGCTAATTATATCGAGAATGGGAACCTCTTTTGGAGCAACCGTGAAGTTTAAACCTTTGGCAAGTAGTGAGTTTTCCGCTGAGGTTAATTCCTTGGCAGATATATTAACAATTGTCCTCTGGCTCTGAGAAGGCTATTGTCGTTTTTATCTGCTCTGATATTTGGAAAATTTCTTTTGGTGTATGATTCCTTGTTTTGTTCTCACTTTGTCACAAGTAGCGTCAATTTTTCTTAGGATGGGTCTTCTTCTAATGTATATTCTTTAATTTCCTCGAACCGTTGGCGTTGTCCTCTAGTAGTGTTGCTTTCTTGAAACGATGATAGTTTATCTGTGAACGTATGAATGCCTTACTAGCATTTTCCAATATCCTGTTTGCTCGTTGTCCTGGAACTGGATGTGCGTCTCCTCTTTTGTAAGTTTAATCTTGGATTTCTCGTAGCCTCGAAATTTGTCACTTATACCGGGTCCATATCGGGTTTCTAGTGTTTGTTTGAAGGCCATAGACAATGATGTTTCTTGCGAAATAGTAGATATCTGTTGGACTTCCATTGTCATTATTTTTGTTGAATATCACGAGGTTTCGGCTAGTAGTTATCTCTTGCCATTGTATTTCCTTATTTAAAGTATCATTTTCGCGAACGTCTAACCGAATCGCTCTACGAATATATTTTAATCATTAATAATTCTTTGGTAAGCGGGACACTCCCAAGGATGATCTTTTACATACAACGCATCGAGTTTTATTTAAGTTGTTAGAATAAACTTCACATCCTAATTTATCCATTGCTTAGATATAAGGATGGAACTCTGTGGGGGTCCTATTCATGTTATCGGGCCCTAGGTGATGATCTTCTGCATTTGTTATGTGCAACTGTATCTCCTTGTAATACGATGCGGCAAATGTTTGGCATCCTCCAATTATGTGTTGGTTTGCCTTTGCTGTTCGACATTCAGGTCTTAGGTGATGTTATGGTCTTCTGCATTTGTTATGTGCAACTGTATCTCCTTGTACTCCGATGAGGCAAATGTTTGGTATCCACCTATTATATGCTGGATTGCCCCTGCTGTTCGACATTCACATCGGCATTGGTCAGAGTGAGTCCACACGATAAGAAAAATCGGGGCGTAAGCGTAGCGTAATGACATGTGTCAAATTTCAAGCATTATGATTTGTTAGATTTAAAAAAAGACAAAGACCGAAGATTTCCCGCCTAAATCCGCCTTTTCCAAGGTCATTACGCCAAATGATGTTGAACTTTTCAGTGGACTGCTTTAAAAATGGTGGAAACTGTTTATTTTCAATATTTTGTATGAAAACATAACCTGTTTTTTTTTTTAAACTTTGTTGTTTTATTTATATATTTTATTTAGCGCGTTTTGAAATAATGGATATTTGTGAACTATTTTAAATTGTTTTAATTTATTAAAAATGCTTGTTACCGAAGATCATTACTGCTTGGTCCTCAAAAAAAAAAAGATTTTTGTTCATTTTTTTTATTAATTTTATAACAATTGCAATAATACAGGTGTTCGTTATATAAATTAAAGCTTATGAAATAAAGGCCATTATATAATACAATTTCTATTCAACGACAATCTCTGATATCGAGACGCTAATCCACAGACATGCCCTTAGCTATGGTTACCAGATCAAATATTGAGATTCCCTGACAATATCCCTAATGTTTCTGTAAATATCCGGACATTTTATCTGAATGTTGTATGTTAAGGCAGTGAGATTTTCAAAATTTTTTCAATCAAAGCATCAAATGCCAATATCGAGTGAGTCTTCTCATTAATGGGAGGGTAGTGGACTAAGGAGAGACATAGACTGTCTATATTGTTATAAGCTTTGCCTTTCGCTGCCACCAATGTTATAACTTTGCTAGTTCTGCTTTTAGTTTATCACTGGTTTCGATGAATTCAAATAAATCTTCTAATATTACTTTTTTTAATATTTTATTATAATGTTCACTAAATCATGAAGTAACAACAGTTTTTGTTCTTACTTACTAATTTAATGTTACTATTGTAGTTTTTTGATTTTAGTTCCTCTCGTCTCAATGTTCATGTCCTAGTTATATTCTATTCTGTATCTAAATTATATATTTTACAGTCATAGGCGTACTAACAAATATAACTTATAACTATTTATTTACATGATTACTGAAATGAAAAAGTGTGTATTTATTGGACGATGACAATATGAACAAAACTAATGGTCTCTGTAAAAAATAATGTTTTAGAGTTTCGGAGATTAAGGCATGCTTTTGTTTGAGCCTACTAGAACATAAATTTACTTAAGATATAACTGTTTCTTAAGGGAGTATTAAATATTAGACGATAATTATCAATTAATCCATAAGGATAACTTAAAAATATATATAGTAATTTAATAATTAATAATTTGTAGTAATAGTTGGTTTACAACAATGTCTTCTGTTAAGGTTCTACTAGACACAATTTAACTTAAAGAACATATCATGTGAAGAATGTCATGAAATGGTTATAAAAGTCCAGCAATTGCCAAAAAAAAACATCAAGCAATAAAAACTATGAAACTAAATTTATTAATATACTAAATTAACAATTCACTCATTTTGTTAACGTTTAATCAATTTATTTTTTCTCACTAGAATGATTAATAAATATATTTTCATTACTTATATTTTCCTCTTTTAATTTCAAAAAAATACTGACAATTGCAGTTTTTTCCTGTTTCTTCCTAACAAGGGGCTAAAATTTCAGACATGTCAGCAAAATTCCTGTCGTCTGGTAACCCTACCCTTAGCAAATTTTAAATAAACCTATTATAAACAATTAAAAAGTAAAAATTAACATTGATGGAAATTTAATAACAGAAATCCAGTTAGTGTCATACGTAATGTATTCTTCTAAAAACTACAAACAATTGTAATTATTAAAACGATTGTTAAAATGACACTTTATATTGAAACTCTCGTCTTTGAACTCCTTGGCAATTCTTTACTAGGTAGAAGTGGCAAACTTCGGAAATAAAACTTGTTTTAAAGAGTCTCATATTATCGCACAAGTAACATGACAAATTTCAAAAAACACTGTTTACCGACTCGGAATTCGCACTGTTGCTTTCACATGCTGATTTCATCAGCTAAATATCACAATGTTTTTTCAAACCTAGTAATAAGGGTATAGCTGTACACATTTCCATAGCGTATTGCCTAATTATTGGCCCAACAACAGCTTTTCAAACTCACCAAGAGTAACAGGAAAATATTTTTAAAAAATCAGAATCATTTTCTCGCATCTCTTGAATTAAATCATTAGTATGTCCAAGCCTTTCTCCAATGTTTTTCTCAAAAACAGACCGGACCTAGTAGCGACGACTTTTCCGTTTTTTTAATAAAGAATATATAAATAATGTCCTTATCTTTTGTAATTTTTTCTTTAGTTTTCTTTTTCTACATAACAACATTGCTGCAATTATTTATTTATTTTCTTTCATTTTAATTTATACATAAATAAATATTATTAAAAAATCAGAAAAAGGTTAGGTTACCACAAAAAAAAAACATACACAACACTTTACGACTGCACGATAAAAGTTGCCCGTGTAGACGAGATATTTTTAACATAAATGGGCGTAATACGCCTACGCCGAAATTTTTCTTATCGTGTGGACTCACTCTCATTCTGAATCGAGGGGTTTTTCAGATAGTTTCTCGTTAAGATGACCTAATTTTGGATATCTAGTAGGAAGACCTCGCTTTCAGGACACATTTGCCCTAATATCAACTAATAGTTCGATGCTAATTTGTCGACAGTTCATGGTCCTTCAACCGCAGTGGTGTTGAACCATCTGTCTCGCATATTGCCCGGTGTAGCACAGAAATAAAGTAAAATATCAACGTAAGTTCGTAAGTTGTCGATACAACTGCTTACCATTATCCACCTAGCTTCTTTCTTCGTGCTGTCTTCGTAGCATTGTTCGTCCAGGAGCCCTATGAGAATGATATTTGGGTGCCTTAGTTAGGAGTGTTCGGATTTTATTCTGCAGATTTTCTGTGCCCTTCTTGATCGATTCTAATAGAGTAACTGAGTGCAGAGCATGTATAGGTGTAGATTTCCTTAAACAGATTTTTACCGTTCACGATGGTTCACAGTACTTGACTCACCCATCTTATGATCTCGTTTAATTCGGTTCTCATAATTTGTTGATCAATTCTTTGTACCCGTGTCATTCCCTAATATCAATAGATCTATTTTTCTACCATTGTATAGTTTGGCCGTTCTGCATCTTGAATGCCCCTGGTTTTATCTTTCCTCTAATTGTGTTTAAAATGCGATATTTATCAAGACTGAACAACATTCCTAAATTCCCTGAGAACTGTTCCACAATTTTGACTGTTTGTTCTTGTGGCACCTATCAATTTAAATTCATCAATATACAAAAGGTGACTTAATCTTACTATCTCTTCATGATTGTTCTTAATATTGAAACCTCATCTGGTGCAATTTAAAAGACATGATAGTGGGTTCAAGGCAGGGCAGAATCATAATGGGCTCAATTAATCTCCTTGAAATATTCCTCTTCGTACTGGGATTGTGTCCGCCTCGATGTTGTTGCTGGAGTTACTTGCATTTGGATCCTAATCCTTCAAGTTGACATATGGTATTATCAAAATGATACAGTATGTACATCGACTCTATGTAATCTCAGTATAGCTGCGAGCCAGCCATGTGGTACTGAATCGAAGACTTTCTGGTAGTTCACGTAGACGGCAAAATGTTTCCTTTGTTTGTTATAGGTCTGATTGCAAATCGATAATTAGTTGATTGCAACCCATTGTGCCACTGGCACACACTCTTTGCTGATTTGTAATGATGTCTCGGTCGCAGTATGCATAGATACGTTGTTTCAAGCAGGATCTGATCGTCATGTACAGCGTGACTTTATATTGTGCTGAGTTTTGTATATCATGTTGACTTTTTGCTTCTTTCTGTAGGAAATAAAAGCATTTTCTGTCGATGAAGCAAAACAACATTGATCAGAACAGTCAGTCGTTGGTGCAAATTCTAAAACTTTTTCAGCCAGTAGTTTTTGACATGATCACGACCCTGGACCTTTTGGTTATGAATTCTCTTGCCGATGCTAGTGATTTCCTCGATCGGGAAGGGTTCGAATTGAGGTTCATTATTAATCCAGCTAGCGTTGACGTTCGAGTATCTATTATCTGTCATGTTTAACAAAGAGTTTAACTTCCGATAAAAGTCTTTTTTTGATCGCTCAAAAAGAACATGGTCTCGTTTTCGATTTTTACAGTCGAGAAAAGTTTCTGTTTTTTTGTGTCAAGGTATCGTTGGGCAGTGCGGTTTATTAGTTCATGTTGTGAGTGATATTGGACGCGATTCAGTACTTGTTTCTGTGATTTTCTTATTCTAGCACCTCTAATATACTCTGTCAGCTACCGTATGACGATTCTACTCTTAGCAGTGCTAGCCTACCTAATAGGTTGATTTCATAATACTTTAGCACTACCTTACTCATTTCAGTGGATTGTTTTTAGTAAAATTCAGTGATGTCCTCTTGAATGTCATTGTTTGGTCGTTCTTCGACCTCGAGTTTTTGCTATGGCTCCAATTCAGCGATTTGTTCATTGTTATCGTTAGTGCTTTTGATTTCTCACTCGATTTCAATTTGAAATGAAATGAAATTAAATCGCGTTTTTGGAGACTAACTCTATATTAGTCTGTAGCTCCGCGTTGTGACACTTGTATGTGTGAGTACTCCCTGCAGGATTTGGCATGTACATGTTGTCTGTAGCCGGTCATATCTCGTCCTAGATGCGTTAACTTGTGAAAAATGCGCATTATTGACTCATTCATAGGTACAGTCTATTTCATGCACTATCTTGATCGTCCCGCCTGGAACTGGTTGAGATTGCCGCGCAGCATCTTCGAAGGGTGGAACTCTTGGTATTGTTTGGTTCTTGTGGAGATGTTGTTGCTGTTGGACTTCGGCGATGTCCTCTCAAACGTAGCTTTTTTGGTTGTTCTTCGACCTCTTTTTCTAGATGTAGCTCAGGTTCAGCGACTTGTTCATTTTTATCGTCAGAGCCTCTGATTTCTTGTTCGATTTCCATTTCTATGATGTTAAGTCGTTTTTCAGGAATTAGTTCAGTTCGGAGAATAACTCTGTATTGGCTTGATATTTTCTGACTAAAATGTGGTCGGACTTGCATTGTCTTTATTTTTATTTTTACGACGTTTCGATTAGGTTGTATCTCTAATCGTTATCAAGTATAAACTGAATGTTTTGTCTTAAGACTACAAGCTTATATAGGGACTGTATCCATTGAAGCGCAACGTTTCGCTTCACTGTACACACCTCAATGATTTGATGTTACAAAGTAGTGGTTGCCAAAGATTAGGTATCTCAGCATTCGGTTTACTGAAGATTCCATTATTGTTTTTAATGTATGCTGCTTCTATAAATTTTCTTTTTTTCATATTGGGTTCCATATATATATTACCGCAGCTTCAGACCATTTTATATGGTGTTGTTTATCCCAAGAGTGTTCTGCAATACTTGATCTCGACGTTTCTCCTTTTCGTGTATGAGTTTTATGTTCCTTAAGTCTAACTTCTAGCGGTCGTTTCGTTTCTCCAATATACATTTCACCACACTCACATGGAATTTTGTAAACACATTCTTTCTTATCGGTAGTTTTAGGTTTTGTTTTTGTTAAATGAGCTCTAAGGGTATTTCCTGATTTAAAGGCTGTTTTTACATTATAACTACTGGAAATTCGTCTTATTTTCTCCAACATTCCCTTAATGTATGGAATTGTGAAGAAAGAATGTGTTTCCTGCTGTCCAGTGTTCGTTGTTCTAAAATTACTTATAAAATCGTCAATTAGTTTTAAAGGATAACCATTCTGTTTTTAATCGGATTTAATATTTGCTACCTCTTTTTCCAATGATTCGGCATTATTGCATAAAGATATAGCACGATTATAGAGGTTGCGTATAATTCCTCGTTTTGTTACAACAGAATGATTAGAACTATGATTAAGATATTGTCCAGTATGTGTTGGCTTTCTGTATACTGAAGTTTTAATAGTTCCATTTGAACGGTTTACCATGACATCTAGGAAGGGCAATTGATCATTTACTTCTTTTTCCATGGTAAACTTAATTGTAGTTCGAATGATATTCAGATGTTTCAGGAAATCATTAAGTTCTTGATCATTGCCCTTCCACACGATGAAAGTATCATCGACATATCTCAACCAGACTTTCGGTTTTACTGTTGCCGTTTCTATAGCATAAGTTTCGAACCATTCCATATATTGGCGACGACTGGAGAGAGTGAAGAACCCATCAGAAGCCCGTCGTCCAACTTGATAACGATTAGAGATACAACCTAATCGAAATGTCGTAAAAATAAAAATAGAGACAATACAAGTCCGACCACATTTTAGTCATTCTTCAACATTGTCTACAACCTTCAAACAAACGTTGATATTTTCTGTTGCGACACTTGTATGTGTGAGTATTCCCTGCAAGAGTTGGCATGTAGTTGTTCTCTGTAGTCGATCATCTCTCGTCCTAGATGCGTTACCTTGTGAAAAATGGGCATTATTGACTCATTAATAGGTACAGTCCATTGCATGCACTGTCTTGATCGTCTCGCCTGAGTGAGAACTGGTTTAGATTGCCGTACAGGATCTTCGGAGGGAGATCCTCTTGGTGTTGTTTGGTTCTCGTGGTGATATTTACGGTTGGACTTTGGTGATGTCTTCTTCAACGTATTTTTTTGGTTGTTCCTCGACCTCGAGTTCTAGCTGTGGCTCAGATTCAGCGATTTGTTCATTATTATCGTCAATAACTTTGAGTTCTTGTTCAATTTCCATTTCTATAATCTTAAGTCGTGTTTTTGGGATTAGTTATTTCGGAGAATAATTCTGTATTAGTTTGATATTTTCTGTTGCGACACTTGTGTGTGTTATTACTCCCTGCAGAATTTGGCGTGTAATTGTTGTCTCTCGAATATCTCTCGTCCTAAGAGTAACTCTATAAAAAGTGTGCATTACTGACTCATTCATGGACACAGTCCATCTCACGCGCTGCCTTGGTTGTTTGGCCCTAATGCTGATATAGTTGCTGTTATTCGGCTGTAGATTTTTATGCGCCTTCTCAACCTATTGCTTCTTAAAAATGGAAAATTGGCTCCCCCAGAACCCCTGGCAGAGGAGTGGAATTTTTCGGTGCCGCCGGTACCCACCAAGTGTAAATAATGACCATTACTGTTCTCATAGTTATTATTTTTTGTTGATTTTGGAAAATTAATTTCTTGATACTGATGCGAAATAGTTTTGCCAGATTTCATCATCAAGATCCATGATCTATTTTTTTATTGTATACTTTGAAAAAATAAATACATATTTATTTATTAAATTGCTTAATTTTGTAATCAAATATTTTAATTTAAAAAAGTTTCTATTGAACGAAATGGACTCATTAACAAAATAAGATTATCATCGATTAGTATTTTAACAACCTAAAAACGTACTAGGGTTTTTAAGGGTGCATATTGTGTGCCATGCATAATGTGTGTACACGCATATTTTATGTCACACCTTTTTATATTAATAAGATAAATGCTTTTTTATAGTATTGTCAGCAATGTCGTGTGAATCGGTATGTAAATAAATTTGTATTTTTGGTTGCCTTTTATCGTTGTAAGAATATTTTTCATATTATCAATTATTATAAGCACTGTTACCTGAGTAGAAGTTGGCGTCTATGAAAGATTTCAGAAAGTAACATTTTAGTAATATTTCTTACTATTCGTTTCATAACGATTCAAAAGATTATCATTTTTTGATTTCCCAAATTACATTTTTGTTGTTTGTAGCCAGAGAACTTTGACGAAAACCGATCTAGATCTTGCCCGGATCTTTACACAAAACATCGCAAGCCCACCGATGTATGTTTTTTTACAGTTTTCTCAACATTCTTTGTAGTTTTGGTAAGTTCTAATACTTATAAATCTTCATATTAAATATACTCGAAATTATTAAACAATTTTTAAATAATGTGTTTATTCAAACTGTATTTTTTAGTTTTGTTTCATTGGTTATTGCATATATTTTGGAGATATTAACCGAATAATTCATGGATATGACTCTTGCGGAACTGTATGCGGGAAAGAAGCTAAAATCAATCTTAATGATCCTCAATTAAAGAAATGCCATTCTTTTTATGATACCAAACCATTTGGACCGTAAGTGGTATCTTAGTAAAAAAAAAGTCAAGAGATTACTTAATACAAAGTAATGATTTAGAGCATTAATTGCGTTATTGTTAAGAAAGATAACGAAACTGCTTGAAATTTAAAAAATTTTATAAATAAATCATGTTCTTTATAGTAGTTATGTAATAATACCTATGGATTTATGTTTTAATGAAAAAAATTTGAAAATTGGATATTTTCCAAATAATTCTTTGCTTGTCAACTAAGATTTCCACTCGTGCCTTTATAGGCTATTGACTATCTATATGAGAAAGGCACTAAAACCTGAAAGTGTGTTTTGATTATTTCATACGTTCAACTAACCTCCAAATATGACGACATCTTAAAGTGCGTTTTTGAGATTAAGGTAGATTCATCCACTTCGTCCACACTAAATTTTTTGAGTGTTTCTAGAAAGTTATGCATTTGTCGTATGTAGATATTTACAGAAAAGTTGTAGGTAATGAAATTTTCTTAAGAATTCCAAAAGTAATTTCTCAAAAAATACACCCTAAAAACAAAATCAAAAAAAGCAAAAGAATGCAACTTCTCTTTTATCTTTTTTTCCAAGTGAACTTAGATTTAGGCATTGCTTCATGAAAAAAAGGCTGACGTTACTGTTCAAGTGAATTCTTGGAAAGGTCTCTACGATAAAAAGTAACTGAGATATGACGTCTCAAAGTTTGCTACTTTCTTGATATTAGCAAATTTTTTCTTTTTTTCGAAATTTCGTGCTAGTTGTAAGTGCATTTAGGTATAAGTATTGTCTCTTTAAAAGGAAAGCTGATATCACGCCCGTTAATATGACCTTTCGCCGAAGTCTGTACGATGAACAGTGGCCTAGGAATGGCTTGACAATGTTTTCAATTTTTTAGGATTTTTGTAAATTTCTACCAATATTTTACGTAATTTTGTATAGGCAATAAAGTAAATTTCGTATTTGTTGAATGCTTCTGAAATAGCTGATAGCGACAAGCGTTTCAGCTCTCAATTTTCAAGCCATATAATAAAGTTACGATGCACTCAGATACAGAACCGACGTTTTTCGGACTTGCATTTTTGCCAGAAAATACAACAAAATATAATTATTTTTATCAATAAACACCCTTGAATTGGAATAAAAAAAATTTTACGCAAAAATATAAAATGAGATAATGTGCAGGTAAAAAGTTATAGAAATCGTAAAAAGTTGAAAATTTTGAGAGGCCATTTCTCAGCTCCTACTAATGGTACAAACTTTGGCTAGGAATCATTTTAACGGGCGTCATATCAGCTTTTTTTTGAAGGGGTATTGCCTATACCTAAATTTACTTGAAAAAAAGTTGCGGGACAAAATTTGAAAAATTTGCTAATATCGAGAAAAATACCAAAATGTGAGACGCTATATATCGGTTAATTTTCATCAACAAACTTCTACTGAAGCTCATTTTAAAGGGCGTAGCATCAGCTTTCTTTTTTATGAAGCTTTTTTATGACTTACATCTAACTACACTTAGAAAAAGTCTTGAATAGAGTTCGACCGAAGATCAGTTTTTGGCTGAAGCCGAATCCGAAGCCGAAGGTTGAATCATACTTAAAAATTTTAGGACACTGACAAAAAAATAGGCATAACAATGAAAATTCTGTACTATTATTTTCTTTTATACGGACAAGACGGAATTCATAACGAATTGTTGAAATACGGAGGACAGCGACTAACACAGGAACTCACAAGCTTCATTCGAAAAATCCTGACACAATGCAAAGTATCAGATAGGTGGAGAATCAGCACAATAATGCTTATGTTTAAGGAAGGTGACAAACAAGAACCAAGGAACTACAGGGGCATTAATCTACCGGACACAACTCTGAAACTCGTTACGAAAGTAATCAAAAATAAAATTAATTTGGTTACAACACTGGAAGACGAACAGCAGGGATTTAGATCAGGAAGGTCTTGCGTGGATGCAGTATTTATTCTACGACAGATAGTCGAGAAATCTCTAGAATGCAATAAACCAACATTTTTATGCTTTATAGATCTAACAAAAGCATTCGATCGCATAAAGCTAAATGACGTAATCCACCTGTTATATAAGAGAAATATTCCTATCAATATAATTCAGACCAACGAAAACATATACGCAAACAATAAAGTTCAGATTCGCACTAACGGTAAATTATCAACACCCCTACCAGTCAACAGCGGTATTAGACAGGGAGACTCGCTTAGTCCTTTATTGTTTAACATGATAATGGACGAAATAATAAAGGAGGTGCGACTTGGTAGAGGATATAAAATGGGAGATACAGAAATAAAAATTCTCTGATACGCTGATGACGCTGTGATATGTGCCGAAAATGAAGACGACCTCCAGAGATTGTTAAATACCTTTAATCTAACGGGAAGAAAATATAATATGATTATCTCAGCCGAAAAAACTAAATGTATGACAACCTCAAAAGAACCCCTCCGATGCAAACTAGAACTAGACGGTCGAATAATGCAACAAGAAATGAGTTTCAAATATCTAGGAATCAACGTAACTAGTTATGGTAACATCGAAGATGAAGTAAGAGGGCAGGTGGCCAAAGCAAACAAAGTGGCGGGTTGCCGCAACGACGTGATCTGGCGAAACAAACACTTACAACAAGAAACAAAGGTTCGGATCTACAAAACCACAATTAGACCTATTATGACATACACCTCAGAAACACGGCCAGAGACGACAAAAACGAAACAACTATTGGAGACTACCGAAATGAGAATACTTCGACAAATAACAGGAAAAATGCTACTAGACAGAGAAAGAAGCAATAACATCAGGCAATCATGCAACACAGACTGCATTAATGAGTGGGTCCTACAACGTGAGACACAATGGAACAAACACGTAAGCCGAATGACAGAGGATAGACTAGTAAGGATCGCACGAGATAAATCGCCTAGTGATACACGCAGTAGAGGTCGACCAGGGAACAGGTGGAGCGATAATTTAAGTCCAGAATAAGGAAAATTGAAAAAAGAACAGGTCAGGGACCTATTATAGAAGGTAGAAGAAGAAGAAGAAGAAGAAGAAGAATACGTTAAAATATATACCTTAAATAAATTGCACCTTTCCAATAACGATAAATTCAGTTTTATTCAGTTTATTGAACTAAAATACGAGTATAACTATACTATGTTACAGATTTTAAATGCAATTATTTAGCAACAAAATAAAAATAAGTTATTAAAAATAATAATAACGGTAACAATCTTACTTAGATTATAATCGGTTTCATAGATTAAAGTTATGAATTTGATCAATCGAATACACATTATTTTTGTCTTACTTTAGCTTATATATAGTAATACTGCCTTCCAAATTAATCTCACATACGCGATTATTAATTGTTGAAAGCTTTAGTCAGTTAACAACACCTTATTTTTTATTTAGCTATGGTTTTTAAAGATGCTATCTTTAGTAGTTTTAGGTATACAGTTTTATACCTAGATAAATAAAAAATATACTAAATATACGAACACTATGTCTATCAAATTAATCATAAACAAACAATACACAGGTATTTAAACAAAATAAAACTTAATAATCATAGTTAAAGAGCCTAATGTAAAATGCTAACAATAAAAATTTATCGACTTTTTACCACGTAAATTAGCTTTTCTATCGTTACAGATTTAACCTGCAGCACTGAATAATTGTTCACTAGGAACACTAGTAGGAGGAGCTGATAAATATTTGGTAGCTATCGATCGTAAATAAATATAAGGACTGGAAGCCCAATATGGAAAAATGTCAGCGGTCCTTAACAGCAAAGGTTGTTTTAAATAACAAGTCAAATATTCTTTAAACCGCAGACAAACACTTTTTCACTATCGCCTTTATAGCAATATCTTTGAAAATTACGTCATGAATCACGAGGTGTAGAGTGTGAGCCATACAACCAATAGAAACGAAGTTCCCACAACGCATGCCCGCGTTCGTATTTAAAACATTATCACAAATACCCATGTGGATCTTTCCTTTTAATGTTGTAATCGGTAACAGTTTCATTTATTTTTTGTGCAATATATTGCCTTGTATGATCTTGTTCCTTGACATTAGCTGCCAGTATAACTATTTCCCTTTTGGAACCCACAATGAAATATGCTGTGAAACTCAAATGTGAACATGTTATTGTTGGATTACTCCATATGTCGGTGGTAAAACTGACCTTATTCAGCCCTTTCTAAAAGCAGTGTGAGTTTTTTCTTTACTTTTTCGTACGTAGCTGGCATTAAAGGGGTTCTAAAATATTTTTCTGACTTTTGTTTGTACCTTGGTGGAGCTTGAAGATCAATAAAATTAAGTCTGAGAAATGCTTCTCCTTGAACAAGGTTGCACAGAAGCATGTCTACGAGCTACTTCTTTTTCAATGATATCTTATAGAGTAGATTGTTTACTTTTCTTCTTAAGACCTTGAGATGCATGCACGATCTCTGATTTTTCAAATTTAACCAAACTTTGGTATTTAACACTGGCTTCATAATAGACTTTCCATTCATTATTATGAATTTTTGCCAAATGGTTCTTTATATTTGTTATCGTCTGCTTTTTGGCAGAGCACTGCCGAAGGACAACGATTTACTGCATATTTTGTAAGCTGCTTTGGCGTCATTCCTTTTAAAATATTCCCAAATGTGACTTGGTCCCACAGTTCACATTTTGTGATATTAAATACCTGGAACAAATGAAAAATATGTTTTTATGTTATATTATTTTAATCCACAAATGTCGGACCGACCAACATAGCTAATTATTATACATTTTTTTAATCGTTAGTAATCTAATGACCCTAATTTTGCAACTTTCTAACTTATCTTCATAGACAGAAAAAAGATAAAAGATAATAGAACTTTCCAAGCATCTTTTTTGTTTTGCTTAACCTATTTGAAAATCCTATTTTTATACAAATTGACATGTGTGCGCACGAAGTTGTTTTGTGTCGCTCGCGATTTGCTAGTGCGCTGCGCTGAATAAAAAACTTCGACGTTGGCCAATGTGACCGAAACCGAACGTACAACCGAAGGTGCTCTTTTGGTCGAACGTGGCCGAAGCCGAAGCTGAATAAAAAACTTCGACGTTGGCCAATGTGACCGAAACCGAACGTACAACCGAAGGTGTTTCTTTAGTCGAACGTGGCCGAAGCCGAAGCTTCGATCGAACTTTAGTTATGGGTAAAAAATAAAAAAAAACATTTTTGCAATTTTTTTGTTTTTTTTTTTTAATTTTGTTTTTCAGGTGTATTTGTTTGATCAATAACTTTTTTGGACTTCACTTTGATATAAAATTTTATTACCTATAGCTTTTCTGTAGACATATACTTACGAAAAATGTATAGTCCTTAGTTCAGTAGCACTTTATGATTTTGTTATATTTGGAGGTCATTTGAACATATGAAACAATGAAAACCCTTTTTAGTTCCTTTTACCCCCTTTTTCAACGTAGTTGATAGCCTATTGACTGACTGTCTTTGTTTTCCCTGACCAACTCCTTTAATCTTTTTAATTTCATTTTGTATATATGTTTCTTACTTTTTTTCCTTTAAAATTCCTCCTTAAATTTAATAATTTTTATTTAGTTATCGAATATATTTCTTTATCCTATTTTTCAATTTTCTTAGTCTTTCATCCTTTTCTAGACTGCCCTATTTTAAAATCTTGCCGTTTATTAAAATACATTCTTTCTGATACCGTGAGTAACCGACTTTACGGCGGTGAAGTTCACTAAAGTGATAAATTTAAGTATATTCGTTAATATTTTCCATTAAGAAATAATTATTTCTACAATCTAAGAAACAAAAAGTTGGATAGATACAATGGAAATTAAATATTTACATCTTCGATCATACCCTATAGATACAATACAACAATAAATTTGTTTGAAAGTTATTTATGGTCAGTTGTGGAGAGACTTTTTTGATGTTCAACAGACATAAACATGTTTACTTATCTTTTCTTTCAGTTTAATTGCTTGTTGTGACTCTATTCAGTGTTTTTAAGTGTTAGGAATTACTATAAATGCGAAGTTTACAATTAATATTAACAAAATGAGGATTTAAAAACTTATTTTTATTGGTAAATATTGTAAAATGTTGTTTAGATATTGAAAATAACAGTAATAATAATTGAGGCAACCAAATATTCATACTTTTATGTATTCAGAATTGACGTACCGATTATCATATGATACTCGTTTAAATAATGCAATTAGAAAAGAATAGCATAAAATCGGAATGTATGTACCAAGAAATTAAATATCTACTGTTTATCACTTCGAACATACTCCTGTAGAATTAGCATAACGTCAGAAAAAGTGGTGACAAGTAGTAGATATTTTCACATACCAATTGTATACTATCCTTTTCTAGTTGCGTTAATCAAACGAGCATCATATGATAATCGGTACGTTAATTTTGAATACATAAAAGTATGAATATATGGTTGCCTAAATTATTATTATTGTTATTTTCAATATATAATCCAACAATATTTACCAATAAAAATAAGTTTTTAAATCTTCTTTTTGTCAATACTAATTATAAACTTCGAATTTATAGTAATTTCTAATACTTTAATATACTGAAAAGAGTCACAACAAGTAATTAATCTCAAGAAAAGATAGGTAGACATGTTTATGTCCGTCAGACATCAGAAAAGCCTCTCCCATACCGACCATAAACAGCCTTTAAACAAATCTATTGTTGTTTAAATCGATAAGGTATGATCGACCAACACTTTTTCAAAAATAAGTAAAAATATTATTATGTTATTCAGCGTCCATACAACCGGGCCCTAGTTATGACGTTATGCTAATTCTACAAGGGTATGTTCGAAGATTTATATCATGATTTTTGGAAATGAGATATTTAACCATTTCACTTGCAAACCTACAACATTTCAAGTTTTTTAATAATGTCAACCGTTTTCGTAAAAAAACCTTCGTTACAAACATAACTAATTACTCAAGAACAATTAGTAATACTTGTTTCTTCTCTTTAGTGGTGTACTTAAATAAAAAACAGTTTTTAAACAGTTGCTAGAATGCAGAACTTTGTATTCTAGTCGTTTTTTTTTGCAAGAGAAAGCTTTTTTGATTATCTTTTTATCAGGAATTTTTCTGTTTCCAAGAAAATAATTATTTTTTAATTTTAATATTTATTTTTAATTTTTTAGGTATGGTTTGGTTATTAAAGATAAAAATACTGTTTACAGAAAGATATGTGCTAAAAGCTGTAGCGACTATCCAGATTAGTAAGTATGAAAAATAAGTCAAAATTGATCATACTAGTTAATCTTTTTTATACAGTTCATTCCACGTGACTTATTTTATATATGTTGATTTGTTAGAGTGACTCAATTTAATGAAGAATTGGAGGACTATATAAATGCATTTAGTTAGAATGTTAAATTGGATTTAAAAATTGTGTTTTCTCCCTAAGATCACTAAAAAAAAAGGATGAACAACCAGATTCTCACTATAGGGCCGCTCTCGATACAATCTCGATACGCTCTTGGTCCGGTAAAATATTTTTATAGGAGAAACAATGAACCTATTCACACTATCGGTTTCGCGGCGCTTTTGATATCCTAAATTCTATTTCATTTAAAAAAAAATATCGAACCGAGAGCGAACCGAGATCGTATCGAGAGTGGCACTATAGTGAGAATCAAGCCTTATTTTCCTAGACCAACAAGCGGTGCGGTTCGCAATCTTTGTAAAAACATATTGTAATGGCCAAATTTTAATTAAACATCGCGGTAAGCAACAATCTGTAACGCGACGAGTTGCTACGCCGCTGGCGTGTATTCATTTCATTTTGGTATTTTCTACACTGTAGAATTATATGATCCAGATCACATCTAATATGACAGACATCACAGTTTTCTGTCGGTAGGGTATTAATTTTATGTAAATGAGCAGGATAACAAGCATGGCCAAATTTCATGCGAATGATAGTTGTTAAGTAGCGTCTTGAGACTGTTATATCTTTATGCCAATATTTATTTGGTATATCATCACATATGAGTGAATAGCTTATCGATGTGTTTCTACAAAAATTAGATCATCTTTCTTTCCATTTATGCTTTATTTTATGACTTAAACTATTGTATGCATCAGAAAAAGTAAATTTATTTTTAAGGCGAATGCCATTCAACCGATGTAGCAAACGCTGCAGTATGGCTTGTCTATATTAGATACATCTTTAAGAATTCGATTCAATAGGGGATATTATTTGCAAATTCACTGCAAACCTATATGACAAATGCAACAATTTTCGATATGATCAAAAAATATTTTGAAAAAATTGCAAAGGATTCATTCGTATATTCATGCAGAAGCACTGGAATGTAAGCGCATTCCTGCAGAGTTATCCAGCACTTTAAGTGAAGCTAAAAAATTTTTAAATTTTATAAAATTTCGTGCTACAAACTCCCATTTATTCCGTGCGCTTTGTGAAGACTTTGGAAGCCTCCACGCTTCTTCACTACTTCATACAGAAGTTAGATGGGTTTATCGTGGCAAGGTCTTGACTCGCTTGTTTCAATTAAAGTATGAAGTTCAAACATTTTTTCTTGATCATCCATTTCATTTGTCCGCTTGTGTATCTGATATTCTTTGACTGAAAAAACTTGCATAGTTAGCCGACATTTTTTCTAAAGTAATTGATTTAAATCTGTCGTTGCAAAACCCAGGTATGACCATTTTCAATGAGCATGATAGAATAGCAAGCATGCTAAACAAGTTCAACTTTTGGATTCAATGTCTGCAGGTGAATCAGTAGGAAGCAGGCACGGATCCAAGGGGGGGGGGGGGCGGTGGGGGCGATCGCCCCCCCCCCCCCCCCAAGAGCTTTGAGTTTAGGAATATAGAGCCGATTTTGCCTCTTATACTATAGTTTATTCAAGAATTATATAGAGTGATAAAACATTTTTTACCTTTTTTATTCTTCGCAAAATGCCTGTGTTCTTTAGTCCGGTGTCTTTGGCAAAATTTGTTAGACACATATATTTCTCATAGGAATGGGTCAGAAATTTTATAATCAAAAATACCCGTCTATAATAATGAACTATTTAGGTTGGATAACAATATATATTTAGATGTGCGAAGTGTTCAAAAGTATTTTAATCCTTGTCATGGGCGTCGGAAGGAGGTTTATCTTATCACTAAATACTTATGACATCGAATATTATTTCGGTAATAAACTTAAAATAAAAAGTTTTTATACTATTTTATTTCTTATGATTTCTTAATAATTCACATACATTAGAAAATACAGATAATTTTGACATATTTAACACAAATCACAACTGTACTTTTATTATTGTTAATTTTGACAAAGAAACCGTTTTAGACACATTCACACTAAAACGTAGCCTTTTTCTCTCAAAAAATTCTAAGTTATAATTTAAATAATTACAAAATACCTATTGTGAAAAATACAAGAAGTTAAACATATATAAAAAAATAGATTCGTCCATATAATATTAAAATTTTTTTGGGGCTATCGGTCATTTTATTATTAATTAAAAACATTTTTAGGACATTTAATGTTCCAGTTCATTTATTTCTTAAATCATCTGCAAAATTACAATTAAACACTGAAAAGAGATTCAAATGTAATTAATTTTTATATGTTACTGAAAATTTAAATAATAAATTGTGTTTACGCTGGTAAACGTATCTACTTCATAATCAAAGTTAGTGAAGCTATCTTCGCTCAAATTAATTATAATTGGTTCCTCTATCTCACCGACCAAGAGATCGAATTTCCACATTTTCTTTTATTCTTTTATTATATGGATTTTTTAGAATTTCTTGCAGTAACTTTATTAAAAAACATCTTTCAAAAGTTCAGTTAAATTACTAATTTTGCAAGTTGCGTTATTTCTAGCAACTCTACCTTTTACTTGAGAGAGATATTTCCTTCTCCAACGGACATTTTCCGGACGATCTATCAGAACAGATTTCCTATTTGGTTTTTCTCAGCAAAAATTAAGTTCTCTGAACAATTTCCAGAGCTCAGTTCTTTTAATTTCAGGTAAATCCCGATCTTCACTGATTTTAGTTAGAATTTTGTCGACGGTTGGGATCTACTTCTCATATTAAAATGTATATACAACTCCTTTTATTGTAATTTACATCTCTTGCTCCAACGAGGTTTTTCGTCTGCTTGTGATCGAATGTGGCTTGGGAGTACTAATAATTCCAGCTTTTTTTCCTCCTGCAGTATTCGGTACATAGTAGATTTTCCAACCCCTGTCATGTTGGAACACATCTCAACAGAGCTTTTAACGTTACTATCTAGATACTGATATCTTAAGGCATCATAAACATTCATTGTAATAAGTTTTTCGTTGAGGAAAAAATGCCATATCTTTTGGGTATCTCACTAATCTCAAATAATATATAAAAACAAGCACAAACAAGATAATACACTGTAAGTTGAACTATTTGAAATTTTATTGTTGCAGTACATTTATAAGAGTTTGTAATATGTAAATATAACTAAATATAATTAGATTTACGGCAGTCCTCAGTTATCTGCGGCACTGGAGCAGGTACGTTGGAGGTTTCGGTAACCTTTGAAAAATGAAATTCAACTTAACGAAGATATTAAAAGGGATATTAGAACATCTCAAACAACTTCAATTAACTTTCAAATACTATTTTTCTAATAAACCTATTATATCTAGATCGAACTACTGGCTACGTAATCCTTTTCAAGGAGATATAACTTCTTTAACTTTACTGAAAAAAAAAGCTCATTAACTTATTCTCTGACACGTCCCGAAAACCTGTTTTTAAAGATCACTCTTTAATTGATTTTAGGTTCAGTTTAAGTAATAAGTGTCCTGTTTTGGCAGAAAAAGCCATTAAATTTTATTGCCCTTTTGTATAATATAGGAAGGATACAGTTACTTGAAAGATAAATACAGAAACAGGTTAAATGGAAAATCTGATCTAAGACTCAAATTTTCAGAAATTAAGGAAATTTTGAATTTCTTTGTTTCACCAAACGGACACAAATATCTGATTAAGGGTATTTTTTAGGTTCTGTATTATTTTATTCATTTTGTATAATTCTTTTTAGTTTTAATAATGTTTGTCTGTAAATGTTTTCCGATTATGTTTTAGTGTTTCGTTAAGAAATATTATGGAATATGGAAAATAAATTTCAATAACTCAATTTTATTATTCCTAATGACTTGTCAATTTATTTCGGTTTTAAGAAGGAATTTGCAAGAAGAATAAAATTTTTATAAAAAAAATTGAACCGACTTCTAAAAGTGCGCTAAAAAGTGAAAAATAACTATAAATTTTTATATGAAATTGAACTTTTTGAAGTCGGCGCCAAACTAATACCTGACAAAATGTGATTTCCATAAACAGATTAAAAATACTTTATTTGTAATTGCTTGCTTACCATAATTTGTATAAATTAGTAGTTATTTATTTCATTTACAAATAATTTGGCGCCGACTTCAAAAAGTTCAATTTTATATAAAAATTTATAGTTATTTTTCAATTTTTAGCGCACTTTTAGAAGTCGATTCAATTTTTTTATAAAAATTTTATTTTTCTATTTTTAGTTTTAGAATTTATTATGATATCCATAAATTATTTGAACTAATTACTAATCGAGATTAGTGTACCTTGCAATGACTCCAAGGTGGCAAAAAAGTACCTATTTTATCTAAAGTTGTAAATCACCCTAAAATGAACCACTATAAATTCTATGGTTCTTAGAGTTTTCCAAATACCAGTAAAATTGTGTCAAACAAATATTTAGTCTCTGATAATAAATCCACTATCCTAAATTTCAAATTAATTTTAGATTGGTAATATAGGCCCCAAAACCTTCCAATACCGATGTTTAACGAACATGAGATGTAAATTTCTTAGCTCGATATATTTTATACTGCAAATTGAGTTTGTATACGCCGCAAGAACCTCACAATATCATTTTTCAATATTTAAAGAACCTGAGATGTAAATTTCTTAGCTCGATATATTTTATACTGCATATTGAGTTTGTATACGCTTCAAGAATCCCACAACATCAATATTTTAGACAAAATCGGAATATGTAAAATTTTCTGTCCCTATTTACATCCTCAAAAACGATTCAGTCCCACTTTTGAACAAATTTGAAAAATGTAAAATTTTTGGTCCGCTATGGATTTGCTATATTGAATCCTGAAAAAATACTTTTAAATTCATAATTTACACCCTCTAGAACCCTTACATCAGTTTGGGAGAAAATCGAAAAATGTAAAATTTTCAGGACACCATATTGAATATGCCAGATTGACTTTTTCAAAAAATATTTTAAAGTCATAATTAACAATAGCAAAAATACCTCAATACTGATTTTAGGCAAAATCGGAATATTTAGAATCTTTAATCCGCCATCTAAGATCCGCCTTATTGAATTTTTTTAAACTAATTTCAAATTAGTTATGTACTACCCTGAAAACTCACTCGTACCAATTTTGGAGAAAATCGGACTAAATCGATTATTTTTTACGCCATATTGGATTCGCCGAATTGAATTTTTTAAAAATAATTTCAGATTTATTGTGTACGACCCCAAAAATTCTCCCATACCAATTTTGGAGAAAATCATAAAAAATTAATTTTTTTAGCCGCCATATTGACACCGCCATCTTGGATATTATTGCACCAATTTCGCCCAAAAAAATATGGGACAATCGCAGCAACTTTCTGAATATAGAGTAAAAAATTTCATTCAAATCGGTGCCGCCGTTCCAGAGTAATCGGTGTACATACATAAAAAAACATACTCGACGAATTGAGAACCTCCTTCTTTTAGAAGTCGGTTAAAAGGATTGGGAACCTGAATCCTAGACAAAATATTTATGATATCCGCAAAGTTAAATCTTAAAAATGGCAAATATACGTAACATAGTACATCAACTTTGGTTATGCGCATTATAAAATGTTCAGCTGATCACTGGCAGGATCGAACACACAAAACACAGATAAATCCTCATAATTCGCACACAATTTAAAAACCTCAAAACATAAAAATCGATTCGATACTGTACGTTTACAAGTAATACTAGAAAATCAACCCATCGATAACAGGATAATCGGTTATGCGCAAGTCAATAAGTGCTAATGTTCAAAAATATAACCGGAGCCCCATGTGCACAAACGCACTTTTTATTCGTGTTTACCGTTTTGGGCTTCAACAGTCTTTAAGTGTCGGGGTCTATCATGGGGGTCAGTAGAATTCTATCGAATCTCAAACGAGATTTACAAAAAACAACTGATTATTTAAAATAACCATTCTGTGATGTATCGGCAGGATACAAAATGGACCTGATTTGACAAGAACTCTATAACAATTTTTATCAAGCAAAGTAAAACATTTCTAGACAAAACTATAGATTCGGCTTTTACTTGGTGGAAATTCATTATAACTATAGGTTGTAATTACAGTAAAACAATTTTACACTTTCCACAAATTTTTAATTTTAATTTTAATCACTCGACATGTTTCGCAAACACTGTTGCTTCTTCAAAGGAGTATTACAAAATGAACATTAAAAGATAAAAACAAAGTGGTCTTGATACAGGTAAAATAAGGTTTACAATTCAGAATAAGAGGAAATTCCATAATTATATTTCCAAGAAAAGTTAAGGATAACTAAACAGGTTCAATAAGGGTGATGGGTCTAAATCTATTTGGTCATTAAGCAAATTATTGGAATTTTTGAGTTTATTTATTTCCAGGGATTCGAGCAAATTTAGTTTTAAACCTTTGTTTTCAATGTGTAATATGTCATAATTATTGTTGAAGGTATGGCTTTCTTCTATTAAATGATTGGAATAGTTAGAATCAGTTTTATTTTTTATATAACTAATGTGATGTTCATTAACACGTTTATTAAAGTTTCTACCAGTCTGGCCTATATAAACTTTAGGACAATCATTACATTTTAATTTGTAAACACCGCAATTGTTTCCTTTGTTTGATTTCGTTTTACTATTTTTGATATGTTTACCTAGAGTATTAGTGGTTTTGAAAGCTATATTAATATTCAAGTTTTTCAGAAATTTACTTATTCTATTGCTAATGTGGCCTAAGAAAGTAATTACTTTATATTTATTATTGTTTTCTTTTTTTGTAGGAAAAACTAAGTTTATGGCTTTATTATATAGTTTTTTATTTAGTATTTTGTCTATTATTTTTGGGGAGTAACCATTATTTATAGCAATTTGTTTAATGATGTTTAGTTCATTTTGAAAGTTGATTTTGTTAAGAGGTAAAGATATCAATCGATGTATCATACTGAAAAAAGATGCTAGTTTATGTTGTATTGGGTGTGAAGATGTATTGTGGATTGTAATGTCAGTATGGGTGGGTTTATGATAAATAGAAAAGTCATGCTTATTGTTTGTTCTTTTAATTGTTAAGTCTAAAAAGTTGATAGAGTTATTGAATTCTTTTTCTATTGTAAATTTTATGTTGTCGTGTATGTTGTTAATAAAATTTAAGAAATGGTCTAATTGTCTGTCTGTACCCGTAAAACAAGCTAAAACATCGTCTACGTATCTAAACCAATAGATAAATTTATTAAAAAGGGGGTTTTTTGAAATAATTGATTCAATATGGTCCATGAAAATTTCCGCTAGGAGAGGGCTTAGAGGGTTACCCATGATAAGTCCTTCCTTACTGGTGTAAAATTCATCGTTAAATTCAAAATAATTTTGATTCAAACAACTTTCTAAAGCATAAAGAATTTCTTGATTTTTAATCACATTGTCATTTTTCTTAATTAAAAGTTTTTTAACAAGTTCTATTGTATGTTCAATAGGTATACTAGGGAATAGATTGGTAACATCAAAGGAAACAAATTTGGCGTTATTTGGTAGATTTAAGTGTTTAATTTTTTCGACCAGATCGTAAGAATTTTTAATAGAATATTTAGCGGAGAAATTTGTGTTAATTTTTATAATATCAATTAAATATTTTGAGAGTTTATACGAAGGGGCAGTAAAGAAAGATACTACTGGTCTAATTGGGTTTCCAATTTTATGAATTTTTAAGAGAGAGTACAGTTTGGGAGGTTGTGGGTTCATTAGGGTAAATTTGCGTAAATCCCAGTCTGAAAACAAACTTTTACAGTTTTGTATAACTTGTTTTATAGTTTTTTGATATTTATTAGTGGGGTCTATTTTTAGTTTTATGTATTTAGTAGGGTCTAAAAATCCTAGAGTTTTACTAATGTAATCAATTTTATTAATAGCTATTACTGTATTACCTTTGTCGGCTTTAGTAAAAACTATATCTTTGCGTTTTTCTTTAATTTGCTTAATGACTTTTGTATCTTGTTTTGGAAGTGAATCTATTAAAAAATGTTTTTTAATCAAAGAAGAGGCTTCATATTTGTAAATAAGATTGATTACATTAGTAAAACTCTAGGATTTTTAGACCCTACTAAATACATAAAACTAAAAATAGACCCCACTAATAAATATCAAAAAATTATAAAACAAGTTATACAAAACTGTAAAAGTTTGTTTTCAGACTGGGATTTACGCAAATTTACCCTAATGAACCCACAACCTCCCAAACTGTACTCTCTCTTAAAAATTCATAAAATTGGAAACCCAATTAGACCAGTAGTATCTTTCTTTACTGCCCCTTCGTATAAACTCTCAAAATATTTAATTGATATTATAAAAATTAACACAAATTTCTCCGCTAAATATTCTATTAAAAATTCTTACGATCTGGTCGAAAAAATTAAACACTTAAATCTACCAAATAACGCCAAATTTGTTTCCTTTGATGTTACCAATCTATTCCCTAGTATTCCTATTGAACATACAATAGAACTTGTTAAAAAACTTTTAATTAAGAAAAATGACAATGTGATTAAAAATCAAGAAATTCTTTATGCTTTAGAAAGTTGTTTGAATCAAAATTATTTTGAATTTAACGATGAATTTTACACCAGTAAGGAAGGACTTATCAAGGGTAACCCTCTAAGCCCTCTCCTAGCGGAAATTTTCATGGACCATATTGAATCAATTATTTCAAAAAACCCCCTTTTTAATAAATTATTATTGGTTTAGATACGTAGACGATGTTTTAGCTTGTTTTACGGGTACAGACAGACAATTAGACCATTTCTTAAATTTTATTAACAACATACACGACAACATAAAATTTACAATAGAAAAAGAATTCAATAACTCTATCAACTTTTTAGACCTAACAATTAAAAGAACAAACAATAAGCATGACTTTTCTATTTATCATAAACCCACCCATACTGACATTACAATCCACAATACATCTTCACACCCAATACAACATAAACTAGCATCTTTTTTCAGTATGATACATCGATTGATATCTTTACCTCTTAACAAAATCAACTTTCAAAATGAACTAAACATCATTAAACAAATTGCTATAAATAATGGTTACTCCCCAAAAATAATAGACAAAATACTAAATAAAAAACTATATAATAAAGCCATACACTTAGTTTTTCCTACAAAAAAAGAAAACAATAATAAATATAAAGTAATTACTTTCTTAGGCCACATTAGCAATAGAATAAGTAAATTTCTGAAAAACTTGAATATTAATATAGCTTTCAAAACCACTAATACTCTAGGTAAACATATCAAAAATAGTAAAACGAAATCAAACAAAGGAAACAATTGCGGTGTTTACAAATTAAAATGTAATGATTGTCCTAAAGTTTATATAGGCCAGACTGGTAGAAACTTTAATAAACGTGTTAATGAACATCACATTAGTTATATAAAAAATAAAACTGATTCTAACTATTCCAATCATTTAATAGAAGAAAACCATACCTTCAACAATAATTATGACATATTACACATTGAAAACAAAGGTTTAAAACTAAATTTGCTCGAATACCTGGAAATAAATAAACTCAAAAATTCCAATAATTTGCTTAATGACCAAATAGATTTAGACCCATCACCCTTATTGAACCTGTTTAGTTATCCTTAACTTTTCTTGGAAATATAATTATGGAATTTCCTCTTATTCTGAATTATAAACCTTATTTTACTTGTATCAAGACCACTTTGTTTTTATCTTTTATTGTTAATTTTGTAATACTCCTTTGAAGAAGCAACAGTGTTTGCGAAACATGTCGAGTGATTAAAATTAAAATTAAAAATTTGTGGAAAGTGTAAAATTGTTTTACTGTAATTACAACCTATAGTTACATTTCTAGACTGTGCCATTACTGGTTCTGTGTGACTGCTTAATTACGAGCAGGTTTCTGGAGACAGAGGACCTAAAGTAGATTAAATTCACAAAATAAACTGCATTCACTGATAATAAATACATTTCCTTTTTTTAGCTTTAAATTTTTCCATAGATGTTTACCTAATAAGACAGATACAGCTTCATTAACCGATAGTGTTAAACATTTTTTTGTTGTAAGTATTAAAATAATAATCTTAGTGCCTGAATTATTTTATTTTATTATATTTTACTACAGTCTGACCAGCAATTGTGTTATTAAGTCGCTGGTCTGAGTAATATCCTACTGTTAAGTCTTGACTTTAAGAAGCCAAATAATTAGGTTTTGCATTTTTTGTTCGGTACTTCATACTGATGAAACTGTTAGGTGAATTAAATCTGAAGAACCTATCTAATCAATCTAAAGCTTAGTCACTATGGTCAGAGATCGTAAAGATTTCAATTATTTTAAATATCGATGAGAATAATAAATATTAAAATCTTATTTCCTGATACGCAGTTTACTCCATGGAAATTAGATCAAAAAAGAGCTGTTTTGTCAACAAAAATGTAACATTGCTTTTTTTGCTGGAATGTGTTTATTTCGGCATCCTATAAAACATATCTCGATGGTAACTCTGAGAGACCTGTGCAAAAAAAATGGCGGAGCAAAAATGTTCACGATTTTCGGTTTTTTGAGTTTACTACGAATAATAAAAGTTGTATCGAAAAATATTTATATATATATATATATATATATATATATATATATATATATATATATATATATATATATATATATAAGTTATAGGTGGCGCCACTAGTTATCGAGATATATTTTTTTTCGACAAAATTTACTGTTTCGGTTTTTTTTTAAAAAAAGACAATTATTAACAAATTACCGATTTGAAACTTAATATAAATATAGGTATTATCATTCTAAAAAAAATATGTCAAACCCGGGATTTGTGAATTTTTTATTTTCTGCTTTCCTTATTAAGATACAATGCTCAATTTTAATGGAAATTGTTTATATTGTTTTATAATTCTAAGATCTATTTAAAAATTTTTTTTTCAATCGTGGGCCGAGAAATTTTGCAAAAACCAATTTTTGCACCAAAAAAATTGCGATTACCTTTCACCGGAATTTTTTGGATCCAAAAAATACACTTCCATACGATCTGTGAACCTTCGAAAATTGGGCCGAATCTAATTGAAAATAGCTGCTGCAGGCCGCTTCGGCGGGTTGCCATAGTTCAGGCGCATTATTCATTGGCGCTTCAAGGAAACTTATGTATAACAAATAATATTTATAATATTGTTGTTGTTTTATTAATTTATATGATAGTAACAATTTATTTAGTCATATTAATTATTAGTTTGTTTGTTAACAAAATTTTTACAGAAAATTATAGAGAAAATCATATAAATATTCAATTATATATTACATATTCCACTGTTTTTTCCCTTTATATTATTATTATTATTATCTAACAGTTAATTAACAAAATTTTACAAAAGATTATAGAGAAAATCATACAAATATTCAAAATAGTTTATTAACAAAATTTTTACGAAAATTTTAGAAATTTCTGAAATGTACAGATTTGCGTGAGCATGGTGATGGACAGTGCGATAATTGCTCTGAAAATTTTATTTCCTGCGATTTAGAAAACGATGATAACAATTCAGAGGAAATTAAAAATATGTGTGAAAATGATTTTGACTATTGAGAATAATGATGAAAATGCTATGTGCGATGTAAGTGAGAGTAATAATTGCGATGATGAAATGGACGCCGATTGCATAGACGTAATGGAAAAAAAGAAAGATAAATGTATAATTGATATATTGTAAAGGGTGTTTTTTATAGAGGTATAGAACTTTAAGTTGGCAACACTTTTTTAACTGGCGGCCATTTTGTTAGCTGTCAAGTGATTTATGTTTACTTTGGTTTGGCATTTCAACATGAATATACTGATGCCTGAACAACGCTTCCAAATTGTGCAAATTTATTTTGAAAATCATGGTTCTGTTCGAAATACGTATCGCGCACTCCGTCCATTTTACGGTCAACATAATCGTCTATAAGAGCAATCAATTCGATTAACTATGGAACGTTTTCGCACCACGTTTACTCTAAATGATAATACGCATCTACAGAGACGTCGTACAGTGCGTACAGAAGAAGTCATTGCTGCTGTAGAGCGTAGCGTAGAGGAAGACCCGAATCAGTCCATCCGCCATCGTGCACAGGAATTGGATATGGGTCCATTCATTTTATGGAAGATTTTGCGGAAAATCCAACTCGTGCAAGAATTGAAGCCACACGATCACCTAGCAAGGCGTAGATTCGGTGAATGGGCCCAAAACAAGATTGCCGTTGATCCCAATTTTCATAAGCGAATTTTGTTTAGTGATGAAGCTCACTTTTGTTTGAATGGATACGTCAATAAACAAAACTGCCGTATTTGGAGTGATGATAATCCTCAAGTGTATGTTGAGACACCGTTACATCCAGAAAAACTGACTGTTTGGTGTGCTTTATGGGCTGGTGGAATCATTGGTCCGTACTTCTTTAAAAACGATGCTGGTCAGAACGTTACAGTCAATGATGACCGTTGTAGGGCCATGATTACTGACTTTTTCGTTCATCAATTGAACAACCATGATGTGCAGGAGCTGTGGTTTCAACAAGAAGGCGCAACATGTCACACAGCTCGTGCCACAATTGATTAATTGAAGGAAACGTTTGGTAACCGCATAGTTTCACGTTTCGGACCCGTGAATTGGCCTCCAAGATCGTGCGACATAACGCCGCTAGACTATTTTCTGTGGGGATATGTGAAGTCGCTAGTCTACGCCGATGAGCCCGAAACGATTGATCACATGGAGGACAACATTCGCCACGTTATTGCCGATATACGGCCACAAATGTTGGAAAAAGTCATGGAAATTGGACCTCCAGATTAGACTACGTCCGAGCCAGCTGTGGCAGTCATATGCCAAAAGTCATATTTAAATTATAATGCCAGAAGGTTATCTTTCGAATAAAGTAAATTTCATGTCAATTTAAAAAATTTATCTTAGTTTTATTTCATTTAAAAGTTCTATACCTCTATAAAAAACACCCTTTACTTCTCTAGAATTATTTGTATGATTTTCGCACGTAATTTTAATATATTATTAAATATTTATATGACGTATTATCTATTATTATTATTATTATATTTTTATATGATTTGCTTATAGGAATTTTCATAAAAATTTTGTTAATAAACTATTAGGTAATAATGCAAAGGAAGAAAACAATATAATATGTAACATATAATTGAATATTTATCATTTTCTCTATAATTTTTTGTAAAAATTTTGTTAATAAACAAATTAATAATTAATATGACATCAATATTCTAAATATTAATTGTGATGCATAAGTTTCCTTGAAGCGCCAATGAGTAATGCGCCTAAATTATGGCAACTCGCCGACAGCGGCCTGCAGCAGCTATTTTCCATTAGATTCGGCCCAATTTTCGAAGGTTCACAGATCGTATGGAAGTTCATTTCTTGGATCCAAAAAATTCACAGGTAAAGTACAAGTATTAAAAAGCATCTTCTGCAAATTTGAGCCCTTAATAATCATTTGCCAAGCCATTATAAATTTTTGAAAAAAAAAACGGTTTTTTCGATATCGGAAATGATACATCTAAATCCAATGCACGCATTAAAAAAAAATATTTCCATCCGGTGAAAAGTTATCGCAATTTTTTTGGAGCAAAAATTGGTTTTTGCAAAATTTCTTGGCATTTTTAATAGATCTTCAAAACATAAAACAATACAAACAACTTCCATTAAAATTGAGCAATGTATCTTAATGAGGAGAACGGAAAATTGAGGTTGAATTTTCAACAAATAAAAAACTTACAGATTCCGGGTTTGACATACTTTTTTAGAATGATAATACCTATATTTATGTTAAATTTCAAATCGGTAATTTGTTAATAAATGTCTTTTAAAAAAAAATGGAAACCGTAAATTTTGTCGAAAAAAAATATATCTCTATAACTAGTGGCGCCACTTATAACTTAAATTATACGAATCGATAGGTTTTTTAATTCTATACAACTTTTGTTTGAAACATTTTTCGAAATAACTGTTACTTTTCGAAATAAACTCAAAAAACCTAAAATCGTGACCATTTTTGGTCCAGCATTTTTTTTGCACAGGTCTTTCAGAGTTACCATCGAGATATGTTTTATACGATGCCTAAATAAATACAGTCCAGCAAAAAAATCAATGTTAACATGTTTGTTACTGACGAAAGTTTATTTTCCATGGAGTAGTTAGCTATTTTTCAAAATGTACTACCTCAAAATGTGATTGCTATTTTGCAGGTTAATTCTACACCTTACTGTAAACGTGGTCATAGGGAATTTACATCATTTTTTATTTTCTAGACTCTTGCTGAAGATTTCGAATTGTACTGGCAGGAGCTTATATACTTGTGCATATTGTCTTTAGGTGAGTTACTCTATTCTTAAAAACCTTTTAGTTTGAGCATGTTAATTAGTTTTAAGATATTTTTTTTACTTTTGATAACCTATTGCTTTTTATGATAATCAATTATGAAATACGATTGACATTCGAACGGAAAGATACAGGGTGTCCGGGAAAATGGAGAAAATCTCCCCGATATGAAAAAAATACGTGAAAGGAATAGTACAAGTTCATTTAACCTTTTTTCGTATAGGTCTCCTCTTCGGAGATATAGGAACTCAAAAAGCTGCAATGAAATCAAGTTTTTTACACATAATTATTGAATCACTAAGTATATTTCATTTTTTTTTTTAATATGATGTATACCCTTCAAATTACTATCCAAGAAAGAGTTGTGAATTACTCACAGCTACAGGGACGGACTAGCTGTGACATTCATGATCTCATTTTTTTTTAAGCCTTGTATGATAACAACTTTGGACAACGTTTTTTACATAACTTTAACTATTGACTAAAAATTAAGTACTTCATTCATGTCGCTAATCCTAACCGTTTTCGAAAAAACGTCATTTTATGTAGATCATGTATTTGGCGTATTTCGATAAAAGATACATCTTTATGCTTATCAAATTGTCAACCTTCAACCTTATGATAAAAATAATTCAATTTAAAATTAGAGTTTACCTCTTTAGTTTAAAACATCTACTTTTGTGAACTGCAAATTGCAAAATTGGTTCGCAAAAAATGTGCGTTTTATTTTATTGGCACCAAAAACAAAGTATCGTTGTTGCAAACGTGGAACAAAAGAAATAAATATCCTGCATTTTAGAACTTGTCAACTTTCACATCGCTATCACATTAATTCTTTACTTAGATAATAATTTACTTATTTTTGGATTTCGTGGTGAAATTAATTGTGAAATAATTCGAAATATAGAATACATGTTTAATGAGTATGCAGATGTGCATCTGATGTATATTCTTGCATCTTGTAAAGCTTTGGAAGTAGTCAGGTTATATCACGACAGATACCCTAATCGTACTCGTTCAGATCGGAAAACATTTCAAAAAGTTGACCAACGTCTAAGAGAGAACGGTAGGCGATTCCATTTAATAGGGTGATATTATTAAATTTCTTCACAGTTTTTAGAAATTTTGGGAAAGGAAGTACTGAAGCTGATCAGGGCAGAACAGTACGTTCGTCGCAATTAGAGGCAAATATTTTCAATGCTGTAGATGACACTCCTTCAACGAGCACTCGAAAATTATCAGCGCAGTTTAATATGTCGAAAACAATAGTACATAAAGTTCTTAAAGAACAGCTGTAATATCAATACCATTTGAAAAAAGTGCATGAACTGATTCCTGAAGATTTTCCCTCTAGAAGGCAATTTACAAACTGGCGATTGGATCAGCAACGAAATAATGTAAACTTCATTAGCACTATTCTTTTCACGGATGAAGCAGGGTTTACCAAAAATGATATCATTAATTTACACCACTCATATGAATGGATAATTTTATTTGAAGTTCCTCCAGAACGCTTTTCACGATTTAGTAAAGCACTTACCACTTGAAACCCGAGCATGTACTACATGCACGATGGGACACCACCTCATTTCAGTGTTGCTGTGCGGGAGCACCTGAATAACGTCTATCCAAATCGTTGGATAGGTAGAGGAGGACTTATTTTCTGGCCCCCTCAATTTCCCGACCTAACGCTGTTGGATTTTTACCTGTGGGGACACCTCAAAACCTTGGTGTATTCTACTTCGGTCGTTAGTAGCGAGAAATTTCTACTGAAAATCATATTTCATTGTCATTGAATAAGGAACAATGCTGAGTTAATCTGGTGGGTACAACAATCCTCCATTCATCATGCCCGCGAACGTGAAAGACTACCCCGAGCCCATGTTGAACCCTCTTACGAAGTTTTTAACTATGCAGTTAGTTTAACTTTTTATTGACAGGAAAAATTCCTATTTTTCATATTCAACCCAACAGAAGTTAAAGGAGTTTAAATAAAATGACGTTTTTCGAAAACGTTTAGGAATAGCGACATGAATGAAGAGTACTAAAAAACAATAGTTAAAGGTATGTAAAATCGTTGTCCAATATTCTTATCATACAGAGCGTAAAAAAATGGGGTCACGAGTATCACAGCTAGTCCATTCCTGCAGCTGTGAGTAGTTCACAACACTTTCTTGGATAGTAATTTGAAGGGTCTTATCTGGTATATATTTAAAAAAAAAATAAAATATACCTGGTGGTTCAATAATTATGTGTAAAAAACTTAATTCCATTGCAGCTCTTTGGGAGTCCACATTTCCGAAGAGGGGGCCTATACAAAAAAGTTATGAATTTGTAGTATTTTTTTCATGTGTCTTTTTCATATCTGGGAAATTTCCCACATTTTCCCGGACACCCTGTATATGAGACAGTACAATTGGTTAATTTTTTTTTCAGTGGTGTCTTTGGTTATTCTCCTGTTCTTTAGAATTTGTGTTGACTTCATTGTCTGGATAATATTAATAGGTGTTCAAGTTGCATCAATATTTGCAGCGTGTGCATTATGGTATAGTAAAAAATAATTGTGTTATATACTTTTAAAATTTACCTGAAATTTATTTAAATCAGACTAAGAAATTAAGTAATAATTCGGAAGAATAAATATACATTTATTGCAGGGTAATATGGGCAAATAAAGGCCACTTCCAGAACAAGTACACCACCAAAGAATCTATGTTTTATCTTGGGTACGCTATTGCGGCTACCATACTTTCCGTAGTTGTAGCACTTGTAATTTTCTTCATGAGAAAGAAGATTGAATTAGTAATACAACTTTTTAAGGAAGCGGGAAAAGCTATTGGATCTATGCCTGGATTACTTTTAGAACCTATTTTGGTGAGCATAAGATAATTTCTTAGTTTTAGAACATATTTTCTACAATCTCCATGGAGCCAAACTACGAAGTTGTTATTCTTGGGAATAAATGTTATCTCTACTCTTCCTCGTCGATTAAAAATTTACGAAAAAAATTTCTCATAAGATTGAATATGGAATGAAAACTTTACCAGATTGCCTTAAATTAATAGAAATTTTTCTTCAGTATTTTTACATAAACAGTATTATTTTCCAAAAATAACTGCCAAGATTATAAATACCCATTGAAACTTTTCAATGAGGCGACAGTGCATCCAGGAACAACTGGGATACTTTAAGGGAGTCAAGGTGGATGCTGGCATGTTTTTTAAATTTATAATAAACAATTTTCTATTATGCTTGATAGCGTCTAAATTTTTAATATGACGTTTTAATATTAAGCAATATGTTTTAACCGAAAACTTTTTTTTTCTGGATCCATCTTGAAACCGGATGAACTGAGGCCAGAGTAGACTTATTGTGCTCACCCTAGACTTCCAACCACTCTGTTAACCTAACCTCCTGAATTAATTTGTTTTGTGTGTGTACTACTCTCGGTTCCAGGTTGATTCACTCCAAAGTTTGTTGTCGCCTTCTCTCTAGTGACTCACAATTACATATGATATGCTTTACCGTTTCCTCGGCTTGACTACATAGTCTGCAGCCAAGGTCTCCGTTGTACAGGTTCATTTTATTCAGATATACTTTGACGACCATGTATCCCGTCATTATACCTGTAACAGCCCTTAGTTGATTCTTGCTCATTTGGACTAGAGCCTTTGCTAATTTTGGGTCAGGATTCCCAATAAATAGCTTGCCGTGATTCAATCCCTATTCGGTTATCCAGTGGTTTTTGTGCTTTTTTTTTGATCCATTGTTGTAAGTTCATTCTGACATTCCCAGACCAAGATGATACCTTTTGGCCTTACGGGCTGCTTGGCTGTCAGAATAAATATAGATTTGCTTCTCTTTGTAAGCTTTCCTTTTTATCTCAGCTGCACATTGTAAGATTGAATATATTTCTGCCTTGAATACTATTTGGTATTTTCCCAAGGTGAGATATATTTCTTTCCTTGGTTGTAGTCCATATATTCCAGCTCCGGTACCCTTACTCGATTTTGAATCTTCAGTGTACCAGATAATTATACCCGAAGATGTTTCCGGTTTTACTTTTTTACTTTCTATTCGATCCTCTATTATGACTTCCAACAGTATATTGTAGCGGTAGCCCGAAGTCCTATAGTCCGTGTCCATTTCCAAATAAGGGCTCCTAATTTTGCTCCATATAGTTTTTTGTCCAATCAACGGCATCCATTGCCGAAGTGGGGATCGATTTAGTGGTCTCCGTAATGCTCAAGCAGGCGACTCTTTGTATGTCGCATTTGTATGCCGTCCTTTACATTACCTTGGGTCACTAGACCAAGTCAGCATATGGGATTGCTGATCTCACCACACGGGTGCATAACCAATGTACCATCTTCCGAAGGACCCCATGTGTTCCAGCATAATTTTCTAACAATCAATGTTGCTTCCGATTTTCTGGTTATATTTTCCACTGGCTTGTTCCAAGTCAGCCTAGAGTCAAAAATTATCCCCAGATATTTTACTTCCTTGGAAAGTGGTATTGTGTTTCCTTGTAGGATGATGGGACTTAAATACTCTAGCTTTCTCCATTTTGTGAAAAGGATAAGGACAGTCTTTTGGGAACTTATATTAAGTCCTTCCTGGTCGAAAATAGATTGATACCAATTTTTACAAATAAACCTCCTTTACTGCTTGGATTCAACAAAAGATGCAAAGAGAACTGTGGTTGTAGGAAGTTGGGAATCAATTGCTCCATATTCTGTAAAGAATGTTGGGTTTAAATTGTGAAAATTCTGATGTATCTAAAGTTACCGAAGACGATATTCTCGAAGATACTGACGCAGAAATTGACAAAATTATTGAAATTAATTTAACTGAATCTAGCTTTTGAAAGGAATATAAATTAATTAAAAAAGAAATAAAATAATGTGATAATTAACTTTATTTTCCATTCCCTACCGCATATTAATAAACAAATAAACCTTCTTTACCGCGAATTTTGCTTGAAAGAATAGCCCGTAGATGCATCAAAGGATGCCAAGGGAATTGTGGTTGCAGGAAATTGAAAATTTATTGCTCCATGTTCTGCAAAGAATGTATGGGTCTAAATTGTGAAAATGCTGATGTACCTGACGTTACCAAAGACGATATTCTCGAAGATATTGACGCAGAAATTGACAAAATTATTGAAATTAATTTAACTGAATCTAGCTTTTGAAAGGAATATAAATTAATTAAAAAAGGCATAAAATAATGTGATAATTACCTTTATTTTCCATTCCCTACCGCATATTAAAAAACAAATAAACTTCCTTTACCGCGAACTGTGCTTGAAAGAATAGCCTGTAGATGCATCAAAGGATGCCAAGGGAATTGTGATTGCAGGAAATTGGAAATTTATTGCTCCATGTTCTGCATAGAATGTATGGGTTTAAATTGTGAAAGTGCTGATGTACCTGACGTTACCAAAGACGATATTCTCGAAAATACAGACGATGCAATTGACAAAGTTATTGAAATTAATTTAACTGAATCCAGCTTTTGAAAATTAATTAATTAATTAAACAAGATATAAGATAATGTGATAATTAATTTTATTTTCCATTTCGTAGCGCATATAAATAGTTTTTTTAAAATATAATTATTTTCATCATTAAACATTCTAAAATAATTTATTTATTGGATAAACAAAAATTTTCACGCAAAAATATTAAATTACATACATGTGCGGGTAAAAACTCATAAAATTCGTAAAAAGTTGTTGTGGGGCGAAATTTAAAAAAAAAAATGCTAACATCAAGAAAATTCGCAAGGTTTGAGATGCCATATCTCGGTTACTTTTCATCCTGAAGACGTTTGCAGAAGCTCATTTTAACAGGTGTATTGTCAGGTTTTTTTCTCATCGAGTAAAGCCTTTACCTAACTTCACTCGGAAAAAAGTTATGGGAAAAAAAATTTCTATTTTTATGCTTTTTTTTTAATTTTGTTTTTGAGGTGTATTTTTTCTTTCAAATATAACATTTCTTGGACTTGATGAGATGTCATTTCGAAAGGAAATATGAAATAATGAAAATTCTTTAGTTCCTTTCTCGAGTACATAATCAACAGTTAATTGGCTGCTGAATTTACAACCTCCTTCTTTTAGAAGTCGATTAATAAGCTTTAATTGTAATTGTCAGCTTTATTATTTCGCTGAAGCAAACAGTTTCTACATAGAGGCCTTGAATACTAATAACGTTATATTTTTTTCTGAATTTAAGTATATCAAATGGAGTTTCATTATTTTTTCAGACATTTTTCGCTTTTGCTGCCACCATATTTTTTGGAATATATTTCTTTCTCTGGATAAATAGTGCTGGGCATTTAGAACCAAGGGAAACTGTGTTTCATTACCGTAAAGATGGCTGGATGAAAGCAGCTGCCGTCTTAAATATTATAGGAATGATGTGGATGTACCAATTTATAATTGGGTGTCAACATATGATTGTGGCTGGTGCCGTCTCGAAGTGGTATTTTACCAGGTAACAAAATAGTATACGCGACTGTTTAAAATTATTTGATTTAAAAATAAATATTATTAAGATACATTTACACTGGTCATTTTGGAATAATCATCTTTATAAACAATTAGACTCAAATTCAAAGGGGAAGCTACTAGACAAACATGGATTGCATTGCTCAGTACTGTCCGAGAGAGATAATAATCCAAATGACAAGTGTAAAGAGCCTATATATTTAAAATTTTAGGGACAAATTGAAACTTTCATCCCCAATTACCAAAAGTGCTTACAATCTTGCCAGGTACCACTTAGGATCCGTCGCGTTAGGTTCCGTTTTGTCGAATATAGTAGAAGCTTTAAGCATGTTGGTACGATTTCTCCACAAGGAGGATGGGAATCCAGCTTGGGGAACTTGTAGTCACATATTAATTAAATGTTGTTTGTGTTGCTGCTCTGCATGTCTAGCTTTTTTCAAGTGTTTGCAGCATATTTTTGGCAGACCAGCCTATGCTTTAATGGGTATGTATACAATTGTCACTTTCAGTACTGTTTCTCTAATTACATTAATCAACAAGATTTCTGCGCATGGATATTATTTGTGAAAAGTACACTATAGGTATTTATTAATGTCTAGTATGGGTGTCATAGCTAGTTTAGGTCGAGTTTCAAAGTTAATGTTTATTTAGACTTGTTTGGAAAATACTATGTTATATATCATTGCTTGCAATCTTCGTAATCATCAGTGAATAATGATAAACTCAATAAGAGATTTAAATTAGTTGAAAATATAATAAAAACTAATTACCTCGTGTTTGTTTGAAGGTCATAGACAATGATGTTTCTTGCGAAGTAGTAGATATCTGTTGAACTTCCATTGTCTTTATTTTTTTGTTGAATATCACGACGTTTCGGCTAGTAGTTATCTCTAGCCATTTTCAAGTAAAACTCAATAAATCCCTTAGCTACATGACTATTTATACTAAAAGAAAATGCAGTGGAGTGTGACTGAGATGGGTGCAGTCATGCCTGCTACGGCAAAATCCCATTTTTATGATGCATTTAGTTTTAGTTTACAATTATTAAGAAGTGGTTTCCACACTTCTCTTATATCTAAAGATAGTTTACTAAAACAACTCGGGTTCTGATGTATAACCGCGGCTTCTTTGAATTTATGTTTTCTCCAATGTCATTCTTGGTGTAGTATTTTAGCTTCAGATCATTTTATGTGGTGTCCATGAGTCCAAGCATGATTGGCGGCACCAGATTTTTCCGTTTCTACTCGAGATGTGTATTTTTGGTGTTCTTTGATCCTTACGTCAAGAGGTCTCTTTGTTTCGCCAATGTAGGAATTGCCACATTCACATGGTATCTGATATACACAGTTCTTCATGTCTCTTTGAGTTGTTGGTTTGACCCTAGTGAGCCGACTTCTCAGAGAGTTATTTGAATTGAAAACAACGTTGATTTTATATCGTTTTCCTATCCTTCTAACTTTTTCTGAAATGCCTTTAACATAGGGGCTGTTCAATACTGGTTTTCGTTGTTCATTCGTTGTCGATATTGTCCTATTTCTGCGTTGTTCAAGAAATTTATCCGCTAGATATACTGGGTATCCGTTGGATGTCAGATCATTTTTAATATAATCTATCTCTCTCATCAAGTTCTCGTTGGAATTGCAGAGAGTTAAGGCTCTATCTACGAGATTTCTTATAATTCCTTGTTTGGTATTGTTGGAGTGATTAGATGAATAATTAAGGTATTGTCCTGTGTGCGTGGCTTTTCTGTAAACCGAAGTTCGAATTTTCTGCCATTTCTTTCAACCAAGACATCTAAGCATGGTAATTTATTTTCTACTTCTTTCTCCATGGTGAGCTTAATAGTTGGGCTGATATTGTTGAGATGAAAAAGGAAGTTTCAAAGTTCTTCATCATTTCCACTCCAATAGTCATGTAGCTAAGGGTTCACTTGAAAACGGCTAGAGATAACTACTAGCCGAAACGTCGTGATATTCAACAAAAAAATAAAGACAATGGAAGTCCACCAGATATCTACTACTTCGCCATAATTTCCCCCTGTCTTTAACAATGAAATCTTTTAGATATAGGAGCAAAGATCAGCATTTATTTATTGTAATAATATAAATGAATTAACTAAACGTTTTCGATAGTTTGATGTAATATCCCGAAATGGGGAATTGAAATAGGCAGTTGTTTCCCGTAAATTTGATCCTTGGTTCAATATAGCTCCACTGATCAGACCATTAGGTGGTCGAAACAGAACCAAAGTAGAATTCGCAGGAAATAAGTTGCCTATATTTCTTTAATGGCCCAAAAGAGGCATATCAACTTGTTATATGGGAGATGTTAACGATAAGCACAGAGAGCGCATCTATCAGAAGACATTAGCATGGAGCGGCTAATAGCAAGGAAAACCGAGTCCTGTAATGCCAGAAAACTATAGTTAGACCTCGAGAAGAGAAGCTGTAGACACCAGTTACAAAATACAAAGTATTTTATCCGTTTATTTTTAACAGTATAATCATGAAAAAATCATATAATTTAAGTTCACAATAAATTTCAAAAAACATGGATACGAGATTCATACTAAAATAAAAGAATATTTATTTACTCTCCAAATTTCATTTTCACTCATTTCGTAGAATTAAAAAAGACTGCTATTTGTTGATAGGTGTTATTAGAGAAACTCAAAAGTGGAATCACAAGCGGTGGATCCTAAGTGGTTTGTGTTAAAATTGGTCTTCGGCTCTGTAGAATATGAATTATTGAAAAATGCCTTTTAAAAAGTGTCCGGGAAATCTCTTGGATATTAAAAAAAAAACACAGTAAAGGAATACTACAAATTCATATAAACTTTTTTCGTATAGGCCTCTTCTTCTGAGATATGGTCTCCCAAAGAGTTGCAATGAAAAGTTTTTTACACATAATTATTGAACCACCAGGTAAATTTTTTTAAATGATATATACCAGGAAATACCCTTCAAATTACAATCCAAGACCGTGTTGTGAATTACACACAGCTACAGGACGGACTAGCTGCGACACTCATCACCCCATTTTTGTTACGCCCGGTATGATAACAACTTTGGACAACGTTTTCTACATACCTTTAGCTATTGGCTAAAAATTAAGTATTCTTCATTCATGTGGCTAATCGAAAAAACGTTATTTAATTTACATCATGTATTTGGCATATTTCAATAAACGATGCATTTTTGTCCCTATCAAATGTTCAACCTTAAATCTTATGATAAAAAATTCGATTCAAAAGTAGAGTTTACCTAATTAGTTAAAAATGTCTAATTCTGTGAATATTTTATCGGCATCAAAAACAAAGTATTGTTGTTGCAAACGTTATTAGGTACGAAAGAATTAAATATCCTGCATTTTAGAACTTGTCAACTTTCACATCGCTGACACATTGATTCTTTACTTGGATATTAATTTACTGAAATTTTGGGGAAAGAAGTTCTGATATTAGCCGAGCAAGAACAATACGTATGCCGCAAATAGAGGAAAATATTTTAAATGCTGTAGATGACACTCCTTCAACAAGCACTCGAAAATTATCAACGTGGTTTAATATGTTGAAAACAATAGTACATGACGTTCTTCAAGAACAGCTGTTATATCCATATCATTTGAAAAAAGTGCATGAACTGTTTTCTGAAGGTTCTCCCCATAAAATGCAGTTTGCGAATTGGCTATTGGATCAGCAACGAAATAATGTAAACTTCAATAGCACTATTCTCTTCACGGATGAAGCAAGGTTTACCAAAAATTGTATCATTTTACACAACTCACATGTATGGGCTGATGAAAATCCTCATGCAACTATTATTTCGCATCATCGACATCAGTTCCAATCAATTAATGTCTGGACAGGAATCACTGGATCGTTCGTATTGCCGGCACGACTTAATGGAGAACTTTATTTGGAATTCCTCCAGAACTTTTTTCACTATTTAGTACAGTACTTACCACTTGATACCCGCCGAAACATGTACTACTTGCATGATGGAGCACCACCTCATTTCAGCGTGGATAGGTAGAGGAGGATCTGTTGCCTGACCTCCTCGATCTCCCGATCTAATGCCGTTGGATTTTTATCTATGCGGACACCTCAAAATCTTGATATATTCCACTACGGAGGAACTACTACAGAGAATCATGTTTCATTGTGATCAAATAACGAACGATGCTGAGTTGATGTGGCGGGTACAGCAGTTCCCAATTCGTCGTGTCCGCGAGTGTATTAGACTTCACGGAGCCCATGTTGAATCCGAAATTTTTAACTAAGCAGTTGGTTTAACTTTTTATTGAAACTATGATGACAGGAGGAAATTCCTTCTTTTCATATTTAACCCAACAGAAGTTAAAGGAACAGTGTAAATAAAATGACGTTTTGTCGAAAAGGGTTAGGATTAGCGACATAAATGAAGGTACTTAATTTTTGGTCAATAGTTAAAGATATATAAGAAACATTGCTCCATGTTCTTATCATACAGGGAGTAAAAAAATGGGGTCATGATTGTCACAGCTAGTCCGTCCTTGCAGCTGTGAATAATTCACAACACTTTCTTAGATAGGAATTTTAAGGATCTTACCTGGTATACATCATATTGAAAAAAATTGAAATATACCTAGTGGTTCAATAAATATGTGTAAAAAACTTGGGAGCACATATCTCCGAAGAGGAGACCAATACGAAAAAAGTTTATATGAATTTGTAGTATTCCTTTCACGTGTTTTATTCATAACTGGGAGATTTTCCGCATTTCCCTGGAGACCCTGTATAATAGGCCTATTTATAGAGAAATCGCGAAATAGTCAGTGCTAAACAAAATTTTCAAAAATAGTCTGGTGACAGTTTGCTAACTGCATTTGGGCGTTCTGATTGGCGCTGACTAGTTTCTGATTGTTCTGTGAACGGAGCTTATTTCGTGGTGTAGGATTTAGCTATCAGCCTTGCACCGAGACGAAACAAGTTCGTACCTCAGCTGGAATAACGAAATTTATTTATACGATTGCGCCGGTGGTACTTGTGTGGACTCGCTGTGGGCTGTTTAACGTAAAAGTCTGGCACCACTCAGATCTCTTCAGATATCGCGTTTATACTTTATTTGGTATTGGACCAAAAGCTAAATTTTTCATAATTCTTGTAATAATGTTGTAAAGAACTTATATGAGTAAATTTTTGGTAATTACTTTGATTAAGTGAAATCTAAGAAAATTACGTTTTTTCTTAAAAATTTCTTTACGTATAAACTAACTTGAACTAAATATAAAGTAATCAAAACCAACCCGAACTAATCGAAATTAACCTAAACTGATCATGAAATATAAATTAAAAAATGTTATTGAGGACCGCGTGTTGGAAAGGGTTGGAGTTAGTGGGAGTGGTTCAATATTTGCTGCAAAAGCTTAAATCGAAAGAAAGAAATTATATTTATGCTATGACAATAACACACAGTATTTTCTTCTTGAAACAAGTGATATTTCTGATACAAATAACACTGTTCTGCATTTTGAAACACTCATAAGTTTTTAGAGAAGAAAATAAAAATATAAAAAATAAGAAACATAAACTATATGCAATCTAGCGAATTTTCAAAGATTAAAAAAAATATTATTTTAGAAAATATACTTTCTTTGTATTAAAAAAAGTATAATATCAATAAAAATAATTATTTAGTTGTCTTTTTTCGTTTGTATTCGCCGGGATCGGTTTCACGTTTGAGAGTCCAACAGTAGTCCGCTAACGTGTTTGGGGTCAATTTTTCACTGTACCACTTCTCCATTTGAACAATTTGGCACTGAAATCTTCCACTGTGTTTATCTAAAAGTCCACCTAACTTATCAGTGAAGAATTTTAAATGGAAGTGAAGAAAATGTAGAAGTGACATGTTGCAACCTAACGTCTTCTGAGACTGGATAAGTTCTTCAAGGTCTTTGTTGTACTCCAATTTCTTGTTACCTAGGAAGTTACAATATACCTTTTTGAAGGCAGTCCACGCCCTATTTTTTCGAAAGCGTAGTTTCAATTTACGTCTTTAAAAAGTTCTCGTATTTGCGGCTTTGCCTCACTTATGCGCGCGAATTTTCGTCTCAAATAAAGAAAAGCATTTCTTTTGTATTTAATGCTCTAAAAAATTTTGCCCTTATTTTATATGCAGAGGAGGTAAATAAATTTTTTGCTCTTCTAAGAGTTCATTAAGGATGTTGTTTAGACCGGGCATATTGTTTTCACATAATGGGCATTCTTTGACGACATAATGTTGGTTTTTAGCTCTGCTGTCCCATTCGTATAGATAAACAATAATATTTGGTGTAGCCACTATTCAGTCCTGTAAGTAGTGCAATAACTTTTAGATCGACACAGATATTCCATTTATGATCCTCGTATTTTATGCTTTGAAGTAATATACGCATTTTTTCGTAGGTTTCCTTCATAGTTACAGCATGACTCATGGGAACAGATGGTTGTTCATTTCCATTAATCAATAAAACTACCTTCAGATTTGTCTTGGAAGAGTCAATAAACAGTCGCCATTCGATAAGTTTATAGCACTTAGTAAATTAAGTCTTTTGCCATTGAGAAAAATACTACCAGCATAGAGTGCCTTTTCCGAAACGTGGAAATTTTCACTCCAGTTAATGAGAAATTCCACTCCTATAATTCAAGCGGCTGTGACTATATTTTGGGAAGAACCAAATCATGAATACGATCGTTGAGCTCTTTCAGTTTCGTATTTTTCTGGAGCTCTAGGAACCGGTATGCTAGAAGCATCATGAGGTATAGGTCTGATGGCTAAGAGGATATTAAGATAGTCAATTTTATGACTGCTTTTACTAGAAAACCCCAGGACTTCCATTAAGCAAAAGTAGCAATCATCAACATGATTCGGAGATTCCCGCCAAATCATTGACACTCCAAACTTCATAGACTTGTGAGTATCTAGTAGCCATCCTGTTAAGGTTTTGAGCAAATGTGGCAATAAATTTTGGGAGCCCAAATTCTGTCTTGATCACCAACTTTACACCCAACATATCACTCGTAGGATTTCCTTATAGGTGAGCCCTAAGTCTTTCATTGAGCTTTCAGTGTCACGTCACCACATATATTATAACAAAAACTATGCGATTTGTTCACATAAGATCGCGACGACATCGTGTACACACGGTGAAAATAATAGCACTATTACAACGCTATCACTATTCCCTAGTTCTTTCCACTTCGCTGGTATATTCCGACAACTGACCGGCTTGTTACATACCTGTTTTGTACCTCTGGTGTTTTTTAGAAACATCGGGTATCCAGAGTACCAGAAGCGACGACATAATTCCTGTATGCAAGGGTTCTTCGATAAGTAGCTGACCCTTCGATAACAATGGGGTATAGTGAACTTTGGAATTACATGGGGTGTAATGGGTATCTCCGTTATTTTAAGCCCTAAGAGGTTGAGACTTTGTAGATCGGGGATCATCCCCAGACACCCCCATGCAGTGTTGTTAGATTGTGCACAATTTCGCTAAATTTAAATAAAAACGTATATTTGGCAACGTCGCTTCCCAGTATGCTATAACAACTTAATAGATCGTATAGGTATATCCTTATATCTGCTTTGTAATCAATCAAAACATTTTGATGTTTTCTAGATTTTGCTACGTGATACGACAATTTACAGGTCAGTGTCAGTGTAACATTGGTAAAAATTATCGAAATAACACATTAGTTTGGCTGGTAGGATTTTCATACGGGGGTGAATCAAATATGAACCGGACTTTTATTTTAGAACATTTATTCGTACAGTAAATAAAATTTTGAATACACCTTATTTTTCTATATAATCTCTTCTTTTATTCACACATTTTCCCACCGAATCTGAGGTGTTTTAATTCCATCATTAAAGAATGAATCAGGTCGCGTCTGTAACCAACTGTGCACACACACCTTCGTCGTAGTCAAAGTGATTACATCCCAGTTGCTGCGTGTGGTCGAGCGTTGTCATAGAGCAGAATCGCATTTCTAACAGGCATGTCTCGCATTTTTCGCCGATAGGTCAGTTTCACTCCATCAGGCAGTTGGCAGTAGTACACAGCATTAATTGTACGCCGTTCATGAAGAAAATCGATGAGCAATATGCCTCTGCAATACCGAAAAATCGTTGCAAGAAGTTTCTCAGCAGAAATACGGGTTGCCTTCCCGCGGTGCTGCGTCTCCAGGTTTTCGCTACTCCATGCTTGCCTGCTTAGACTCCGGGGTGTAAAGATGTACCCACATGTCATTACAGGTGACAATGTACCTCAAAAAATCATCCCCTATGTTCGATATCGTGCCAAAGGTCTTTCACAAACGGCAAGACGGTTGGCTTTCAGATCTTCTCTAAAGAGGCGAGGAACCCACCTTGCCGACAATTTTCGGTTACCCAAATCATCTCTCATATGATATTCCAGCAGTGTGCAGAAATTAACCATCTTGTAAGGTAACGGTCTCCTCCAATCATCTCACGGATCGCAAGAATATTAGTCTCATTGGTGCTTGTCTGCGGTCGGCGTGCAGGGGTCTTATTTTGCACTGACTCTCAGCCATCAGAAAATTTTTTGTATCAGTCATAGACTTGGATCCTTGAAGGCGTCTTTTCAGCGAACTGTGCAGTTAGTCGACGCAAAATTTGGGTTTTACGCCCTCCCGCGACAAGAATTTAATAATAATGCGTTGCTCAATAGACATGTGCACCTCTTGCTCAGACATGATGCTACTAACAGCAAATCTGCTCTGGAAAACCAAACCGATTTATTCCCCTCCACTTTACATCCCCACCCAACATATATCAAGACATCACGTTACTCACTTCACCTAGGGGGCGTTAAAAAGAAAAGTCCGATTAATATTTAATTCGCCCTCGTACAGAACAGCGTTTTTTTTTAAGTTTTTGAATAGTTTTTCTGTATACTTCCGATTAAAAAAAGTGTAAATTTGTGAAATTTTATATAACTTAGGAGCTCTTATAACGTAAAATTTGTGAATTTAACAAAATTAGTGGAGAAAATGAACTCGAAATGAAAAGAATGTTTTCTGGAAGCGTATTTTACATCCTCGAGAGGTCTGTAAGTGTATATTCAAGATAAAATATATTTTTTTTATATTTCACTTATTTCAATATTAAAACACTTCTTCTAGAAGTGTGCTTATCCAAAACATTAAAAAAATAACTAAAATTCAAAAAGTTTTCAATTCTATCGCTGTTAACTGATCATGATAATTTATACAAAATGGTGACAAAAATGTATATTTAAAAGAATACGAAATGTCTCCATTGATGGCTTCTTAATGACTTAAAAATATAGCTTGTGTACGCATTAAGCACTGTAGTTAGTCTACAGAATACTTAAACGATGTTAATAAAAATAAGAATGATTAAGAATCACATAACTGTCGTTCGAAGACTCCAACTACTCTAATCAGATAGAAACACATTTTCTTATAAAACCTAATATTTAAAAATTGTTTCTTTTTAGGGATAAATCACACCTTTCATCTCCAATCATCCAAAGTGCGTACAATTTGACCAGATACCACTTGGGATCCGTTGCAGTGGGTTCTTTCCTTTTAACGGCTATTCAAATTTTAAAAATAATCGTTTCAACTTTAAGAAAAATGTTAGAAAAGGAACATAATACCTATTTAATATGTGTAACTAAGGCATGTTTATGTTTGTGCTCTTGTATTCTGAGTTGCATGGAGACTATTGTACATATATTCACGGGAAATGCATATATTATAGTCGGTAGGTAAATATTGGCGAGGAAAAATCCTACGTGATTAGATTAAATACTTCCCAGAAAAGATCAATAACAAATTGGCAATAGGAATAATTGTTTATATTTCACATTAATTTACTTTTTGATAGCAGGGGATTTACCAAATAATAAAAAACAACAAACTTCTTAATACTTTATTAAGTTTAGTGAGATTTACTATGCCTTTTTATACTACGCATGTTTCTACGGACTAGTAACAACTTTTTATGAAATGTAGAAACAGAGATATTTTAATTTTAAAAAGATTTATCATTAAGGGACGTCCAGTAATTTCGTGATGGGGTTTTCAGAATTTTTGAATCAAGGTGTTAAGCAATCGTCAGCACAACTATCTTCAATAATCTTATTTTCAACATAGTCACCTTCGCCAGTAATATCATTGTCTTGCTTTGGGTTGAATTTAGTGCGATGTGAATGCGTTGATGTATTTTAACGACTTATTACCTTCGCCAAATTTCTCTTTAAGTTTATTATATATAACCACAGAGAAGATGGACATGGCAAAGTCGCGATGGAATAACAAGGAACGAAATAGATTTCATTATCACCGACAAGAACCACATAGTTAAAGACATTACGGTATTAAACAGGTTTGCCATCAATAGCGATCATAGAATGGTACGAGGTAAAATAGAAATATGTTTAAAAAAGCAGAGGTATAGGATGATTAAGAAGAAGAACAAGGGGAGACCATGGATGAAACCATCAGATGTAGATGGTTTTCAGCAGTATATTGCCGATCTTAATAGTAGCCCTGAAGCAAAAACTGATGCTAACGACCTAAATAATAAGTTAACAACTGCCTTATTAGAAAGTCAGAACAAATTTTGTCCTAAAACCCAAAAAGAAGAGAAGGTTTGTCAAAATACCAGACAACTAATGCAGAAAAGAAGAGGAATGAGAAACGAAACGACACTAAAGCTGACGAACTACAAAAAATAAATAAAGAAATATCCAAAGCTGTCAGACAAGACACTCGAAAATATAATCAAGAACAGATCGAACATACCATTGAGAATAATAAAAGTATGAAAGTATTGAGAAGAAAACTAAGAACGGGAACAAGACAAATAATCAAAGTGAAAGATAAGAATGATCAATTTTCAGCAGAGAGGAAATCCGTTAAGTAGTCGAAGATTTTTACAAATTACTATACAGAAGCCAAAACAAAGAGAATAGCAATGATCAAGTGCCAGAAATATTGACAAGGAAAAAGGGCATTGTCAAACAAGAATCAGAACCAATGCCGGAAATCACAATAGACGAAATAAAACTAGCCCTAAGAAAAACTAAGAATAACAAATCTCCAGGCGAAGATGGTGTAATTACTGATGTAATCAAAATCGGAGGTATTTGTCTACTTAAGAAAATAAAAGATCTTTTTATTATGTGCCTTTTGGACAGTACAATACTCGACAAGTGGCACAATACTGAGGTAATTTTGATTTACAAAAAAAGGAGATCCCCATAATTTGGAAAACTACATACCAATAAGCCTTCTTCAAGCGGGGTTTCGTACTGGGTTTGGAACAAACGATCACCTACAGAGTATAAAACGGTAATAGAAAAAAATATCGAATACAATCGACCACTCGTTCTGGCTTTTGTAGATTTCCATAAGGCCTTTGATACGGTAGTTACTGCTTTTTGCAACTTAGGTATCATTATGAATGTTGAGAAAAGTCAGTCCGTTGGAATAGGGCCTGTGTTATATATGGGATTGAAAACTGTTACCTACATGTCGATTTTGTTATTTTCCAGCAGTTTTATGGCTTCCTGAGTAATGCTGTCCGGTCTAGGAGCCCTGCCCAACTTCGCTACTTTTATAGCATAATGGGAGGGCTGGACAAGTTTCCCGTGTGTAGAATTGTGGTTGGATGATTTGGTCTATTATCCCCAAAGAAGGACGAAGCATATTCTGTCCAGATTTTAGCTAATTCTTTCAGGGTATGGATGTAATCATGTTGATAATTTTTTAGAGTGTTATGGTGTTTCCTGTATACATGCGCAATTTTCTTAATCTTTTTGTGTAGTCCAAAGCTATCATCTTTTTCTTGTAATGATTTTATTTCTTCATATCTTTCTTTCATCCAGTTTTTTTGCTATTCTGATTTTTGCTCTTTGTGGTTCTGTTGGTTCTGCTGGATTTTGTACTGTTTGCATTGCTCCATTAGGTCAAGTATTTCTTCCGTCATCCATTCGTTTTTGTAGTTCCTACACTAGAACAAACGAGAAATTTATTATTATAGAAAATAATTGAAATACCGAATTTCTCTCTGATTTTTGCATAACCCTTATTTCGTGGTGGTAGAACACCAATCTGAAGTTTAGCCAAATTAATACCTGACAAAATGTGAATCACATATCGGGGTTTCGTGGATGTGAAATGGAACATGGAGATTTTTGCATGAGAGCCTTCAAAATAACCTAAATAACGATAAATTTGATATGCGTCAATTCAGAAAGTTGGGCAACATTGTTTTTATTAATAAAAATATAAAATTGACGAAAAAAAAATGATTTTCAAATTTTTTCTCGTGTAACTTTGAAGGTATTTATTCTAGAGGAAAGTTGAAAGGGAAAAAAAGTTTCGTAATTAAATTTTTCATAAGATAGGTCAGTCGGAAATTTCAAATATATTTCCCTTATTGCAAAATAGCAATAATTAAAAAAATAAAGATAAAAAAGCATTTTTTTAATCAATTTTTTTCGACCATTTAAATTTCTCTGAGGACTTTCATATTGGAACAAAGAAAACTTTATGTCATGATAAAATAACATGTTAAACTTCGTTAGGATCGAATTTATAGTTTTGCACAATAATTTTGCAATCTGATTTCGTTTACAAAAATTGACCAATTTTCAACTTTATCTGAGTCCAAAATATCACGTTAAAGTATTTAAATTTATTTTAGACATATAGTAGGGAACTCAAGTTTTCCAACGCTTTTTTCAGAATCAAAATCGGATGATTTGGACGCCCTCAGGAATTGTTTAAAGATATTGTTGATATTTTTGCTTATAAACAAATAAATTATCTAAGCGAATTTTCATTGGATTTTCGTTTGCACTACATGGTTTGAAAGTACTTGGAAATACACTACTTTTCGTGAAAAAAAAATACAAATCCGTCAATTGGTTTTCGAGATACAAACTGTCAAATTTGACAGCCAGTTACGGTGGATCTATAAACAATGCAGACCTGATTCTTGAACCAAAAACTTTATCTTGCCAAGTTTTTTTTGATACAAATATTTAAATGTTTATGTTGTCGGAAGCTTCAATAAAAATGAAAAGAATATCGCCACGCGCGTGAAAAATGAAAAAAAGAGGGGTGGAGAAAATTTTCATTTTCTCGGCTTCTAATGGAGCGATGTACCGCAAATAATGGAGCTTAAATATCATAATGCCACGTGCCCATCACGCATTCATTTTGTTATAAACAAATGACATTATTTATGCATCACACTTACAGCATTCTGCACCATATAGCATTGGACTTTCCAAACGAATATTTGTTTATTAATAGCATACTATAACGATATATATTTACTTTAATTATCAAAATTCTTTAAACAATCATTGTTTAAACAAACTGAAAAAAATTTTGGTTTAAAATTATTTTATTCGTAACAGATAAAAATAAAATAGTTATTCCTGGAAAATTTTGTTCAATAAGTTCAATAAAGCACTCTTAACACTAAATATTATATTACAAACTTTACAGAGTGCAGAGAAACGTTTCTTTTATATTGATTTTTTTTTCATTCGAATCGGGCTCTCTTAGGCTGTGGAATGTCCGGATGATCATTTTCATTGAAATCTGCGTCATCTAATCGTATATCGATGTCGAAACAGTAATTTTATATTTCTCTGTCAACTTCTTCAAAATCAATTACATTTTTAGAAATTTCTTCTACGTCAATACATTGGTTTTGTGCATTTTTACAAGTTTGTCTGTTGCAGGTTGAGCAGTAATGAGTACATTTTAATCCATGCTTAATACATCCCCATAATTTGAAACACTCTTTTATATAGTTAGAGCTTATTTTTTTCAATAGACTATCTGTCAACAGCGTATCTGTAGTTTCAACTGGTTCCAAACATGATTTCTGCACTCCCCAATCCCAGTCTTTTGGGTCCAATTCATTATTACCAAGCCATTGCTGCACCTGATAGTAAACTCTGTAGTAATGCTAGCAGCTGCAGATTATGTCGCCGGCAGCTGGGTCAAATCAAAGTTTTTCTTTCTACTTTCCTTCTTAAAACACAAGCATCGCAGCTCGTTTAAATTTATATCAATGCTTCTTTTCCCACCGTACATTACAGCTATAATTTTTAAGCCCGCATTTTTTATTTCGTATTGGGAAGAATTAATTTGGTTGAAAATTAAAACTTCTTTCCTTAAGTCCGTGTCATTTAATAAAAGTTTGCATTTATTTTCCTTTATTATAAAATGAAGATGTTGTAGCGCAGCCAGAAAAGGCATGAATAAAACATACTAAAGAAACGAAAGCTCTTCTGACATCTACTTCCAAAGGGAAAAAATGATAAAATGACTCGCCATCATAAACTGCTTCACATTGTTTGCCTTTACTCGGTTTCAAAAATAAATGTTTTTCTTTCCACTTGCTCGTAATGTCAGTATTAACTATAACGTCGATGTCTTTCGCTACTATAACAGCAGGTTTACTATCGGAAGCAACATTTATCGCTGTTTCTACAATAATGATATCTGTATCTTCATAAGCTTGCTCGGTATGAATACCCGATGCTTCAAGCTTTTCTCGCAAACGTTTGATACAAAATTTTTTTAATATTTTTTAATAACGTCATTTGCTTATAACAAAATAAATGTATGATGGGCACATGGCATTATGATATTTGAGCTCCATTATTCGCGGTACATCGGTTTAAAAAAATGATCAAACTCGCGCCATTAGATGTCAAGAAAATATTTTTTTCCCCACTGGCAGGGGCTAGGCGGATTGAGTAGCTCAGCAACTGTCAGTGCCGGTCCCAAGTCCGGACAAAGGAGGGTTTGCGGGACAGGTTAGCAGCCTACCAGCAGTAAAACACCAATGTAGCTCATAGTAACATACATGCCTCCGACACTGGACGGATCTCACGGAAACAGACATTGGCGAGAAATAGAACACGATCATGAAAAAAACAGAACATCATTAGATTGGGATGCTGGAATGTCACTTCATGACATAAGCACGATCAGGAAGTTGTCGCAGAAATGAACAGACGCTCCATAGATATTTGCGCCCTTTCAGAGACGAAAAAGAAAGGGAAAGAAAACAACAAGTACAACAACTACCTATTTATATACAGTGGGAAACAGAAGGAAGAAAGAGCATAAGATGGAATGGGCCTGCTCATCCACGAAAAATACGAACACTACATAGAGGATATACAGTACGTCGATAAGAGACTCATTCACGTCATTCTAAACTTACAACCAGAAAAGATGAACATCGTAAGCGTCTACGCACCAGATATCAGCAAACCCAGAGAGGTCAGAGAAACATTCTTCAATAAACTGCAAGATCTACTAAGTACCATACCCGATAGAGAAAAAGTATTTATGCTAGGAGACTTCAACTCAAGAATAGGTAACGAACCCATTCCGGGAGTAATGCAGAGATATAATGAGGTAACACTAAATGACAACGGGGAACAACTCATACAACTGTGCACCCAAAACGAGATGAAAATAAATAACACCTTCTTCCCACATAAGTGGCAATATAAACGGACATGGGGAAACACCCGAGAACAAGAATCAACCATAGACTACATAATAATGAACAGAAAAGTGTTACCCCACCAAATACTCGATGTCAGAACTCTGAGTTCGTCAGACCTGGGGAAAGACAACCACCGACTAGTATTATGTAAATACCGGTCCTAACAAAGTATAAACAGAACGCACAAACAGAAACATACCTTTATTAAATATAATACCGAATCATTCGCTAACGATAGCACAAAAGTATTGTATCAGCAGAGACTCTCGGAGAAAATAAAAGCTAATACAATCCTAGAAAATGACGGAGTGGAGAAAGCCTGGGAAAAACTGAAAAGAAATATACAAGAGAGCGCCAGGGAGGCTATCGGAACACGAACAGTTAGCACGAACAAGCGAAGCAATACAAAACCATGGTTCACAGAAGAGGTGAAAATACTAGCAGAAGAAAAACGACAAGCATTTACAAAATACCGACAGCACAAAACAATAAACCATTTCGAAGAGTACAAAACGGTGAGAAACAGAATCAACAGTCAAATAGCTCAATTAAAGAAAGAATACTGGGAAAAGTATTCAAAAGACATGGAACACGACCTATATGGAGGACAAAAGAAAATATGGAACATGCTGAGGAACAGAAACAACCAATCAATGAATACGTTCAACTAAGTCCAATCGACAGCCAACAATCGGTCAGCCATTTTAAGGACTTACTCCAAGCACCAGCTACAGAAAACAACGTACACGAAAACCAAAAAAAAAAATCACAAAACTAACAGATGTTAACATCAGTGAAGTAGAGATGCACCTGACAATTAAGAAATTAAAAAACAGAAAATCACCTGGTACCGACCAAATTACGAATGAGATGCTAAAGTACAGAGGCCCCAGCCTTGTCACAGAGCTCACTGTTCTATTTCAAAAAATACTCCGCACAACGTCAGTACCCAACGAATGGCGGAAAAGCATCACGATTCCGATCCACGAAAGAGGATCAAAGAAAAACCCGAAAACTACAGGGGAATCAGCCTACTGAATAGTTCAGCCAAATTGTTAACCAAAATACTGTCACAACGGATCGTAGACAAGTTAGGGGCGTGCGAAGAACAGCAGGGCTTCCGGAATAACCGCTCTACTATCGACGGTATATTTATTATCAGACAGCTGGTTGAAAAATCTATCGAATACGATAAACCGCTGTTGATTTGTTTTGTGGACTTTACACAAGCGTTCGACCGAGTCAAACTGGAACACATAACAGAATTACTGCGAAGAAAACAAGTAGACGAAGCAATCATACGCACAATATACGAACTTAATTCCAAAAACACCATGGTACTTAAAACAAATAACACTCTAACAGAGGAAATCCCTCTATCCATAGGAATAAGACAGCCTAAGTCCAACACTTTTCAATGTAATCATGGACGAAATCATTGATGAGGTAAAAAGCACAAATATTGGGTACCCAATGGGACACAACACCGTTCAGATTATATGCTTTGCAGACGATGTTGACTTGACAGCAGATAGCGAGGACAACTTACAAAGAATGCAAAATAATGGTTGATGACAAACATATCGAACAGGTTGGGAAGTTTAAATACCTGGGAGCACATATAACAAGTAACAGGGCAGTAACGGAAGAAGTACGCACACAGGTTAACAAAGCGGCCATGATATCAGGCCAACTAAGAGACATAATCTGGAACAATAAACATATGACGGTTGAGAGCAAAGCAAGAATTGACAAGGTCTGTGTAAGACCGATACTGACCTACGGCGCAGAAACAAGAAATGAAACCACAAAGACAAAACAAATTATGAGAACCACAGAAATGAAAATGCTGAGAATGATCACGGGAACAAGTTTAAGAGATAGAATAAGAAATGCAAAAATACGCGAGGACAGCGGAGTGGGGGATGTTGTGAAGTGGGTTCGAAATCGTCGTAGGCAATGGAGAGATCACGTGGAACGAATGGACGTTGACAGACTAGCAAAACCGTGATAAGAGAGAAACCAAACACCAAACGGCCGCCGGGACGGCCCCCCAAAAGACAGCTGGATTTCGACCTCAAACGAGGATCGATGAGGCATTGTATAGATAACAGAACTTGGTTCTACCTATAAGAAGAAGAAGAACAAGAAGAAGAAGAAGAAGAAGAATTCAATTATAAAATGAGAGCTCCCCACCCCTCTTTTTTTCATTTTTCGCGCGCGTGGGCGATATTCCTTTCACTGTTTACTAAAGTTTCCCATAACATAAACATTTAAATATTTCTATCAAAAAAGAACTCGGCAGACAAAGGATCAGGTCTGCATTGTTTATATTTATATTCACTGTAAGAAGCTGTCAACTTTAACAGTTTGTATCTCGGAAACCAATTGACGGATTTGAATTTTTTTTTCACGAAAAGAAGTATCTTTCCAAGTACTTTCAAACCATGTATTGCAAAAAAAATCCAATGAAAATCCCGAGATAATCTATTTGTTTATAAGCAAAAATATCAACAATGTCTTTAAACAATTCCTGAGGGTGTCCAAATCATCCGATTTTGATTCTGAAAAAAGCGTTGGAAAACTTAGGTCCCTACTATATGTCGAAAATAAATTTAAATACATTAACGTGATATTTTGGACTCAGACAAACTTGAAAAATGGTAAATTTTTGTAAACGAAATCGGAATGCAAAATTATTGTGCAAGAACTATCGATTCGATCCTAACGAATTTTAGAGTATTATTTTATAATGACATAAAGTTTTCTTTGGTCTAATATGAAGGTCCGCACATAAGTTTAAATGGTCGAAAAAAATTGGTTTAAAAACTTACCTTTTTTTCTTAATTATTATTGTTACGATTTTTTTTCGTTACTTTTATATTTTTATTAATAAAAACAATGTTGCCTAACTTTTTGAAATGACGCATATCAAAATTATCGTTATTCAAGTTATTCTGAAGACTCTCATGCAAAAATTTCCATGTTTCATTTCACATCCACCTAAAAACAGATAAGCGTTGGTCTATTGAGAAATACTTTATTTGTAATTGCTTTTTTACCCTAGCTTGTCTGTATTTCATGTTGGTAATTATTTGTTCCATTTAGAACTAATTTGGTGCTTACTTAAAAAATTTCATATAACAATTTATATTGTTATTTTTCACTTTTTTGCGTTTTTTTAGAAGCCTTTTCAATTTTTTTGTAAAAATTTTATTTTTCGATTTCTAGTTTTAAAGGGCGCGAAAAAGTACCCATTTGATCCATAATTGAAGACCACACTATTGAACAACAAAAAATTCTTTGATTCTGTGGATTTCCTGAATACTGGTTTTGACTGAAACTGTACCAAACCAATATATAGTCTGCTGTAGTAAATCCGCTATCTGCAATTTAATTTTAAATTCGTAACATAGACCTCCAAAATTCTCCAATACCGATGCTGAAAGAACTTGAGACATGTAAATTATTTAGTCCGACATATTTTATCCTGCATATTGAGTTTGAAGAAATTTATTTTTGATCCGTAATATACACCCCAAGGACAATCCAATGTCAATCTGGACAAAATCGCCTTATTAAATTGTAAAAACTTAACTTCAGATTTGTAAGCTGATTCTGAAAACTCCCTAATGTCAATATTGGAAAAAATATGAATTACGAAAAATGTTCAACCCACCATGTTGGATCCGCCATATTGAATTTGAAAAAAGTAATTTTAAACTCATAACCTAAACTTAATCTACGCTCTCAAAATCTTCCCAGTACGAATTTTGGAAATAATCCGAATATATAAAATGATTGCATCTGTCATATTATTTTTTTTTTAATTTTTAATTCATTATTTGCACTCTCAGAAACCCTCCAGCAACAAATTTTGAACAAAATCGATAAATGTTAAATTTTTAGTCTACCTTATTGATTCAGCCATTTTGAATTTTTTAAAAATAATTTTAAATTCGTAATTTACACCTTCAAAACCCTCTAATACCAATTTTGCGAAAATCAAGACATCTAAAAGTCCACTATGATGGATCCGCCATATGGATTTTTAGAAATAATTAAATTCTTAATTTACACCCTCAAAATGTCCTTTACACCAATTTTGGACAAAATTTTATACTTTATAGTTTGTTGTTCAGGTAGTTTAGGTTGGATGTTATAAGGATTATACTACATTATATAGAAATTTTTTCTACCTGAAAAAAGAAAAGATATTTTTACTTACTTATTCAAAAGAAGACAATGCCTAAGTTAACGTTTAGTAATAATATATATATATATATATATATATATATATATATATATATATATATATATATATTAATATACTATATACCTGTTACAAAAACGGTTGGATCTAGCACTGACCTCAAACCAGCCAGGTATAAAATTATTAACTGGGGTCAAAAAGGAAAACGATAAAAGTTGAAACACACTATACCAACGGACTTGTTAGTTGGCCTTACAGATTGTCTGATCTATATGTCCTGGATTTTTTTTATGGGGCTTTTTACGAAACGTTATTGAAAGGACTCGCCATCGCTCGGTAAAGCAACTTCTCAATGCAACAAATTTGGCTTTTTAGTTTTTGCAGAACAAATATGTTATTATTTTAAATAAATAAAATTATCAAAAGTGTGCCAAGTCTGTATCAGTGAAAATGGCAACTATTTTCAACAGTTCTTAAAATAAAATGTTTCATCTAGTGTTCGGTCTGTTTAATTTATCTGTCATTTTTTACATAATAATTTTAGACATTGTTTATATTTTGGGAATATGTAAAGTCTCGTATATAATAAAAATTGCTTTCAACTCTTATACTTTATTATATTATAAGGACATTGAAAACTTATTCTAAATAATTTAAGACATTGTAGCAAATTTATTATTATTAATAAAATATGTATTTTATATTTATAGTCTACTGCGAATTAAAAAAAATGTCGAAATTTTATATTTACTAGTGAAATGAAATATAAATCCTTATATATTTTTAAAAAGCTTGAAAAAATTGAAATTAAGCTGTTAAATAATATACAGGGTATTCTATTTAAAAAAATATAAATTTGATCTATTGCTTTTTCATTAACTAACATATTAAATAAGATTGAGAGAACTTGTATATGGAAATTTTTCAGTTACGCCCTGTTAAATCAAAGAGGGCTAGGAAATTTTTGTTTGTTGCTTATTTTGTTTAACAAAGAAGTAGCATAGATTCACGAAAATCGCAAGGTTCTTCTTTATTAACCCTGAAAAAGTGTCGAAAATTGGACACCGCGTACACTGTCAAGAGTTTGAGATACATTTCAATTATTATATCTACATTTTAGCGATGTATGGCTATCCGTTCTTCAAAGCTGGAAAGAAAGGTTTCGCCAATATAGTTGAACACCCTTTCAGTATTGCCGCAATCAACTCAGTTGGAGATTTTGTACTCTTTCTCGGAAAGGTTTTGGTGGTAGTTGTTACAGAAATGACAGCAGTTTATCTTCTAAAGGTAGTTATTTTTGTAGAATTTTGTAACAATCTCATCGTTCAAATTTAATTATTAATATATGTTTTGTAGGATAAAGGACTAGAATACCTGAATATTGCCATGGTGGTTATTGGACTATTCAGTTTTTGCATTGCACACTGTTTTATAACAGTATATGAGGTAAGAAAAAAAAGGAAAAGGTAGCACAAAAATGTATGATATAATATTTATATTTTCACATTGTGATAGCATTTTATCGTAGACTCCTACAAACGGAATATTTTGGTAGCGTAAGGCCATGCCGTTCACAATTTCCTGGTGTCTCATATTAGTAACTATTCTAAAATTTAATATATAAATATCACAATGACAAAAGCACTTTAGAAGCCTGGTCGTTCCTCTTGGTTCTTGCAGTTTTAGTACTAAATAGCTACAGATTATTTAGGGCTTACAGCTACCAAAACTCAGGTCTTCAGGACTCGGGTAAGACTGCTAATTAGCTGGTCAGATCTCGCTCCTGTATTGAACCTCTTCCTAAGCACGCCAGCGAGTTTATTCGCGTGAAGGTTTATATAAAATTAAACAAAACAAAATAAATAGAAAACAAAACTATTAACAAAGAGAATTAAATTTAGTAATGCTTAATAATTCCAAAGTAATATACTAATTGCTCCTAAGTTAAAACGTATAAATAACTTTTTAAAATATAAATTAAGACAATAATAAAAACACGAAAATTACGTATTTAAATTGTTTAATAAACAAATAGTATTAAAGTCGGCCTTCTACCAAGTGAAATAAAAACAGAATATTCTTTTAACATCTCTAAAATAAAAATTTAAAAAAAAACCTTCATTATCACCGATTATACACGATCCGTTGGACTCTCCGACTATTTGTGAATCTTGCTCTTAGTTTAGGTTAGTTCCATAGAGAACCGCATTAGAATTTGCAAGAAATGAACTGTTTATCTTTTCCTTTAACAGTTTGAAAGAAAAACTGCACGCGAACTCCGTAACAAGATAGAAATAGAAACAGAAAAGAAATAAAGAAGAAAGAAAATTTCTTTCTATCAACGGAACTTACTCTTTAGGATATTTTCCTTACAACTTCGGTCTAGTTCGCATAGAAATAACTACAAACTACCATCTCTAAAAACATTTATCTTTTCTAGGGACTTTATAATTAAAAAAAAATACTAAACATATTTACTTTGTAATTTTTTAGGTTAAATTGACCAAAAATTTTTATCGTGAAATCTCCAATATTATATTTTAAAGTATTTAACTCTGGACTTTTTTTTAATAAATTACCTATTAGAAAATATGGATCCGATATTTATGTATTTTGTATAAAATATTGAAGAGTAGAGGGATATTTTGTGTGCTCAACCGACATTTAGCTGAACTATAAAGAGTATTTTTTATAGAGGTATATAACTTTTAAATGGAATAAAACAAAGATAACTTTTTTAAATTGACATGAAATTTACTTTATTCGAAAGATAACCTTCTGGCATTATAATTTAAATATGACTACTGGCATATGACCGCCACGGCTGGCTCGGACGTAGTCTAATCTGGAGGTCCAATTTTCGATGACTTTTTCCAACATTTGTGGCCGTATATCGGCAATAACGCGGCGAATGTTGTCCTCCAAGTGATCAATCGTTTCGGGCTTATCGGCGTAGACTAGCGACTTCACATATTCCCACAGAAAATAGTCTAGCGGCGTTAAGTCGCACGATCTTGGAGGCCAATTCACGGGTCCGAAACGTGAAACTATGCGGTTACCAAACGTTTCCTTCAATAAATCAATTGTGGCACGAACTGTGTGACATGTTGCGCTATCTTGTTGAAACCACAGCTCCTGCACATCATGGTTGTTCAATTGATGAAAGAAAAAGTCAGTAATCATGGCTCTATAGCGGTCACCATTGACTGTAACGTTCTGACCAGCATCGTTTTTAAAGAAGTACGCACCAATGATTCCACCAGCCCATAAAGCACACCAAACAGTCAGTTTTTCTGGATGTAACGGTGTCTCAACATACACTTGCATCACTCCAAATATGGCAGTTTTGTTTACTGACGTATCCATTCAAACAAAAGTGAGCTTCATCGCTAAACAAAATTCGCTTATGAAAATCGGGATCAACGGCAATCTTGTTTTGGGCCCATTCACCGAATCTACGCCTTGTTAGGTGATCGTGTGGCTTCAATTCTTGCACGAGTTGGATTTTGTAAGCACGCAAACCAAGATCTTTCCGCAAAATCTTCCATAAAGTGAATGGACACATATCCAATTCCTGTGCACGATGGCGGATAGACTGATTCGGGTCTTCCTCTACGCTACGCTCCACAGCAGCAATGACTTCTTCTGTACGCACTGTACGACGTCTCTGTGGATGCGTATTATCATTTAGAGTAAACGTGGTGCGAAAACGTTCCATAGTTAATCGAATTAATTGCTCTGATGGACGATTATGTTGACCGTAAAATGGACGAAGTGCGCGATACGTATTTTGAACAGAACCATGATTTTCAAAATAAATTTTCACAATTTGGAAGCGTTGTTCAGGCGTCAGTCTATTCATGTTGAAATGCCAAACCAAACTAAACATAAATCACTTGACAGTTGACAAAATGGCCGCCAGTTAAAAAAGTGTTGTCAACTTAAAGTTCAATACCTCTATAAAAAACACCCTTTAATATGTATATATTTATTTATTTTTTCTTAATTAAGTTCTAGTAATTTATTATTGTTCTGATTCTTAACGTTAAGAAATGAACCGAAATAAAAATAATTATTGCTATTTTTTTATATAACGTGTTAATCTATACTTTTAGCTAAATAAACTATAAAAAACATTTATAAACTTCATTTCATTCTTAGAAGCAAATATATCTCACATTCAACATAACCACAAATTCAAAAACCGTAAATCAGGAAAAAAAATGAGACAAACTTATGCAGCATTTAAATTGCTTTGCGAGAGATAGACAAACAGCAACAAATCAGACTGTTTCTATTTCTATAGCACCATTGCTTGTTCGGACATACCCGATCCTTGCCGAATGTGCTTATAGAGTAAGTTTTGAATGATTTTTCATAATAGAAAGAAATAGCAAAGAAATTTCTTTTCTATACCATTACGGAGTTCGCGTGCTGGTTTCTTGTTAAACTAAGTAGAATAAGATATTTAATATTGAATATTACTGGGCGACGTGGTGAAATATTTTGAACCTCCGATTTTGGTCTTGCCGACCGAAACTTTAAATGCAAGAAAAAGTGAACAAGTATTTCAGAATTTCAGAAAGTTTTTTGTTTGCAGATGATCATAGATACAGTTTTTATGTGCTTCTGTGAAGATTCTAAATTGAATGACGGTCTGTCTAAACCCTATTATATGTCGAAAGGTCTTATGGAATTCGTGGACAATTCCAAAAAAGCTTTGGAAGCTTACGACCAAAGAAAACTCTATGGACATCAAGAGTCTAGACTTACTGGAAAACGTTTTGTAAATCAACCTATCAATTCTATGCCTTTAGAAGCAAAAAGTGAGCATATATAATAAGTGAATTAATATAATTAAAAATTATTGTATTGCTTACTTTAAGAGTGAATAGAATGCAAATAAATCTTGCTAAATCAAATTATTTACATTATAAAATATCTATTTTTAATATATTATAAAATCATTTTTATCTTTCTATTAATGTCAATCAAATGTGTGATTTTTAATATGCCAATTATTGTGAAATTCCTAGAGCGCACAAAGTTGTGTATTTTATAAAATTTATTTTTAAATAAAGAAATTGTAATCAATATTCTGTTTTATTTTTGATTACAATTTTCTTTCAAAATATAGTTATTTTTACGTAATATCCGGGATTATGGACCATGTTTTGACCCCTTCGCTTATATGAAGGAATAGAAAAAAATGTATGTACAGGGTGAGTCAACGATTGGATGAAGTAGGTTTGTGCCTTTTCGGTGAAATTAACAAAGAAACTATATTTATTGTTTGATACAGTTTATTTTTACGCAGATTTTAAAAATATTTAGGACTCTACAGGGTGAGCCAAAAAACTAGGACAGCATAAAGTTGTATTTTTTTAAATAGAACACCCTATATACGAACCGTATTTTCGATTTAGCTTATAATTTTAAATCTTTTTTATTAAGGGTTTACTATAACAAAACTTTATAGTTTCTGAGATAATTAAGTTTAAAGAAAAAAAGTCACATTTTCAAGCATCAATTCAATCCTAAATAACGTTTTCAATTTTGTGACAAATATATTCAAATTTGGAATTTAGCAAGGCCAAGGACCAGTTAACATAATTTTTACCTAATATTTGCAATAAAAGCTACAGAGTGTTGAACACATCGGCTCAAATTTGAACAAGTTTAAATGAATAAATATCTTTTTTTTAAATGGTACACCCTGTATATTTTTATGTTATTTAATAGAGTAATAAAAAACCCTAAAAGTTTTGTTCAATATATCCTATACCTATTTATAATAGTTTTTGAGATATTTCAGTTTTTCTTATTTTCCATACTTTTTTACAGAAATAGTCTTCATTATCATAGTAGCCATGGCAAAAACAATGTAAAAGAACATTTTTCTGTGTGTCAAATTTATAACCGCAATCGCTTCTTTTGGTTTTTATGTAGTGTAATTTGTTTTTTTTTTGCATTCATCTTATATTGTAAAATGAATTTTCCAAAGAATGAGTTAATAGATATGATTTATACAATAGGAGAGGCTCAAAAAAATTGCCTTCTTGCTCAAAGAATTTACAAAATGAAGTATCCTGATCGACGCCAGCCTAATACCCATATTTTTCAAAACTTAATGCAAAGATTTGATTCTTCTGGTACTGTTGATTATCCAAAACGTAAAGTGGTCAACAAACCAGGAACTAATGAAGAAAAAGAACTACAAGTATTGTTAAATGTTCAGGAAAATCCTTATATTGGTAGCCGTCAGTTAGCAGCATTATGTGAAACATCACAATCCACCGCTAATCGTACTACCAAGAAATATAGGTATCATCCATATCACATGGAATTACACCAAGAATTGCATGGACAGGATTTTGAAAGTCGTGTAAACTTTTATCGTACAATAAATGCGGAGATTCAATTAAATCCAAATTTATTATGCAAGGTAATGTTTAGTGATGAAGCTACTTTTAGAAGTAACGGTGCCGTAAATAGACGGAACATGCATGATTATGCCACAGAAAACCCATTTTGGATTAGAGAGGTGCAACATCAAAACCACTGGTCATTAAATGTTTGGTGTGGTATTCATCATAATCGAATTATTGGACCCCACTTTTTTAATGAACCACAAAATTGCCATAGTTACCTGAACTTTCTACAAGAAGAACTACCCCAACTGCTTCAAGGTCTCGATGGGGATGAGCTCGACAGTATGTGGTTTCAGCACGATGATGCGCCTCCGCATTACCATCGTGAAGTTCGTGCGTTTTTGGACCAACGATATCCGCAAAAATGGATTGGACGTGGGGGTTTCATTGAGTGGCCACCAAGGTCTTGCGACATCACCCCATTAGATTTCTTCCTATGGGGTTATATTAAAAATAAGGTGTATGTTAATCCACCAACAACAGTGGAAGATATGCGAAACAGGAAGGGATACCTGTAGAACAATAACGCCACTAATTTTGTCCAGGGTCCGAGAAAATCTGCAAAAAAGACTAAATTTGTGCATTGCACAAGAGGGTCGTTTATTCGAACACTTATTAAAAAAAAATAATTAATCTCAGTATTTAATAGGTAATTTTTTTGTTTCAATTTAGTATAAAAGTAAATATGTATTTGCCTTGTCGTTATTGTTGTGTTAATTTTTTCACATTATGTTTAATTAAACTATTGCCGTTGTAATATAACGAATAATGTATTTCATCATATTTAACCACATTCTGTTTGTTTCTGTAGTTTCTTTTTATTATTTTACATGGCTACTATGATAATGAAGACTAATTCTGTAAAAAAGTATGGAAAATAAGAAAAACTGAAATATCTCAAAAACTATTATAAATAGGTATAGGATATATTGAACAAAACTTTTAGGGTTTTTATTACTCTATTAAATAACATGAAAATATACAGGGTGTACCATTTAAAAAAAAAGATATTTATTCATTTAAACTTGTTCAAATTTGAGCCGATGTGTTCAACACTCTGTAGCTTTAATTGCAAATATTAGGTAAAAATTATGTTAACTGGTCCTTGGCCTTGCTAAATTCCAAATTTGAATATATTTGTCACAAAATTAAAAACGTTATTTAGGATTAAATTGATGCTTGAAAATGTGACTTTTTTTTCTTTAAACTTAATTATCTCAGAAACTATAAAGTTTTGTTATAGTAAACCCTTAATAAAAAAGATTTAAAATTATAAGCTAAATCGAAAATACGATTCGTATATAGGGTGTTCTATTTAAAAAAATACAACTTTATGCTGTCCTAGTTTTTTGGCTCACCCTGTAGAGTCCTAAATATTTTTAAAATCTGCGTAAAAATAAACTGTATCAAACAATAAATATAGTTTCTTTGTTAATTTCACCGAAAAGGCACAAACCTACTTCATCCAATCGTTGACTCACCCTGTACACTGTGTATTGTTTGACTTATCAATTTTACTCAAAATTACAAATCTATAAATAGAGAAAAATGTAATATCAACAATCTTTAAGGAGGTCCAATCGCAGACCATCCCATTTGAAGTTTTCGTCGAAAAAGAAAAAAAAAACTTACACTTAAATGAAGAATCAACCAGTGGCAGAGGGCACCAGCTGTTGCAACTAAAACAAAATAAAACGGTTATAATAAACGTTTAACAAAGAATTTATTTCAGTAAACACATTTAGTGGCATGTTTGATAAAATAATACAACTTTCAATAACAAAAACAGCAATTTCACAATTTTCTTACAACAGACTAAATAATACTTCAATAGTATTCTATCGTTCATCTCAGGCCATTGTATTCGGTACAAGCTATCATCGCATTTGCGTCCCATAAGCTGATTTTAAAATTAAAAAATAGCAAACAAGACACAACAGCGACATCTCGATGACCCACTCAGTAACACTAGAGTAACACAAATTACCAATGTTGTATAAAATCGCTAAATGATGGCGCGATGGTGAATTAAAAAAGATATATTTCAAAATTCGATACACGAAACGCGCTACCCAAAGCAAGGTGTCGCATTGTTTTTAAGCCAAACAAGTAAACAACAGAGATAAGTTTTTGTTTGTGTAATTTTAAAATAAAATAACATAATTTTCGGCTAATCGGGCATAGCATTGTCAATAAACATGACTCTCGTCTTAAAAAGTGCGGAGAATTCGAAGTTAATGGGGAGGCTCCGGGTCCGGAAAATGATGACAGCATCTTAGCATGGAACTCATCAGGCCATTGCATTCGGTACAAACTATCATCTCGCATTTACGTCCTATAAGCTGATTTTAAACTTAAATACAGCAAACAAGACACAACGGTGACATCTCGATGGTCCACTCAATAATACAAGAGCAACACAAATTAACAATGTTGTACAATGTATGATACAATGCGAGATGATGGTTTGTACCGAATCCCTGATAGCCTGATGAGTTCCATACTAGGAAGAAACAGCGCTGGTAACTTGGTAAATATATCCTTGAAATTAATAGGTAGTGATCGGATCCAAAAATAGCACTTCTATATACTCTTACAGCTTGGACTCGAAGTTTTGTGTTCTGTCTTATGATTATAAAATCGATAATGAATTTATGTTGTCTTGTACGTTGTTTTCTAGTAAATTTATTGATTCTTTTGTACTGGAAACATGCGTTGGTTATTTTAAGATCGTTAGTTATACAGAGGTCAATTAGTTATCCAGCATTATCATTTGTGACTGTTTCTGCAAATGGTCCTACCACTTGATCATGAGATTAACGACTCGTTTTACTATTTAAGTCTCCTAATATAATTAGTTCTCTAGTATCTCCAACTTCATGTGCTGGTTCATTGAGTTTTTCAAAGAAAGTGTCTTGTATTGATACAGGTTCATTATCCTATAGAGTGTATACGTCAAGAAATGTTAACCTCCTACCATTTATTGTCACATTAATCTATATTATATATATATATATATATATATATATATATATATATATATACATATACATATATATATATATATATATATATATATATATATATATATATATATATATATATATATATATATATATATATATGTTTATGCGGCTTTCACGGATTCACCCGTGTGAGATGCAATAGCAGTGGATATATCCACATTATGCCGTTGTAGTGCTGAAATCACATTCAGCAAACGTACAACTATATGCAGCTCCGTGTATAGAATGAAGTAAAATACGAACAGTAAATGTAAACTTCTCCCCATCCTATCCCTTCTATGTTAGAGGTTGCACAGTTAGAATAAATTAGTAAAAAACGCAAATTTATCCTATTCCACCACCATTGAGATGGTGGCCTACCTGTACCACTATACCGAGAAGAAAGTCAAAACTTACCCTCCCCGCCACAGTGATACGGCAGAGATACATGTTTCGTCTCTCACTAGACTCATCAGGGTACCGACATGCACCTGGCTGTGCAAAGGACAGATCGGAAGGAAGCATGCAAATACTGAACGCGGCTTCGCCGACCTCCCGCCGGATGGCGTATATGTTTATGCGGCTTTCAAGGATTCACCCGTGTGAGATGCAGTCTAGTAGAGACGAAACATGTATCTCTGCCGTATCACTGTGGCGGGGAGGGTAAGTTTTGACTTTCTTCTCGGTATGGTGGTACAGGTAGGCCACCATCTCGATGGTGGTGGAATAGGATAAATTTGCGTTTTTTACCAATTTATTCAAACTGTGCAACCTCTAACACAGAAGGGATAGGATGGGGAGAAGTTTGCATTTACTGTTCGTATTTTACTTCATTCTATACACGGAGCTACATATAGTTGTACGTTTGCTGAATGTGATTTCAGCACTACAACGGCATAATGTGGATATATCCACTGATATTGCATCTCACACGGGTGAATCCGTGAAAGCCGCATAAACATATATACGTCATCCAGCGGGAGGTAGGCGAAGCCGCGTTCAGTATTTGCATGCTTCCTTCCGATCTGTCCTTTGCACAGCCAGGTGCATGTCGGTACCCTGATGAGTCTAGTAGAGACGAAACATGTATCTCTGCCGTATCACTGTGGCGGGGAGGGTAAGTTTTGACTTTCTTCTCGGTATGGTGGTACAGGTAGGCCACCATCTCGATGGTGGTGGAATAGGATAAATTTGCGTTTTTTACCAATTTATTCTAACTGTGCAACCTCTAACACAGAGGGGATAGGATGGGGAGAAGTTTGCATTTACTGTTCGTATTTTACTTCATATATATATATATATATATATATATATATATATATATATATATATATATATATATATATATATATATATACCGGGTGTCAACGAATCTATTAGACAAATCATAATTCCTAGAGTATTATGTGTATCAAAATGAGAATTGGTACAGGTAAATGGTATATGAAGGGGAGAGTTTTCGCATATTTTCCACTTTCCGGCCACTTCCGGTTTCACCGGAAATGGCCCCGGTTTTGATTTTTTAAATGGAAGACCCTGTATATTTTAACATTTTTGGATTTCTGAGACAATTCTAGATCAAAATGTGACATTTTAAAAACGTTTTACGTCTACTTCATTTTTTTAGAGCCACTTTTAAAATTGCATCTAGGTGGCCATGATCGGACGCAAACTAATCTAAGGGCCTTAGGTGATGTCAAAAAAATACAATCGCAAAGTTTTAGTTAGTAGTATGAAAGACAGGTATAAGACAATTTGACAAAATTACGTTTTCATTTCTAACTATTAATTTTCAAATGGCGCCCCTTTTTGACAACTACTTTTCGAAAAAAGCATTCTTTGACGAATCTAACGGTACTAATTTATTTGCGATTGGATTAGACATAAGAACAGAAATTAAATATTATTAAACAAAATACTGGATAATTTATTTACTTATGACAAGTGCGCCATGAACAGCCATGATGCATAATAATTTGCAACTGTTTTTATCAAGTCTTCTTTGGAAAACAAAGCACTCACTTAAGTAGATAATGACAGTGACATACGCTCTAAGAACAGACGTAAAAGTTTCTTAATTTTCGTTAAGTTTAGTTTAAATTTTCGTTAAAATAATGTATACTCAAAGTGAAAAAGTGGATATGTTATTAATAATTGGAGAGTGTCATAGAAATTCAAGGAATGCTGTCGAGTTGTATGCTCATAGATATCCGAATCGGCAACATCCAGCCCATCAGTATTTTCTGTATGTCGAGACTCGTTTTAGGCAAATAGGAAATCAAGAGGCAGAACAGAGGTTTATCATAAATGAAGAGACTGAGATTAACGTACTTGCTATGGTTGAGGTAGATAAAACAGTTTCATTAAAAAAAATTAGTCAAGAACTGCAGATAAGTTATGAATCAGCAAGAAAAATACTGAAAAAGCATGGATATCGAGCATTTAAATATCAGTTACATCAACATTTGTATACTGAGGATGGCGATAGACGGGTAGTGTTTTGTGATTGGCTGCTACAAAATCATAGAGTTAACCCAAATTTTATCGATTTTATTCTATTTTCCGACTAATCCCGATTTACAAATAATGGTATGTTCAATAAGCAAAATACTCGCTACTGGGCCCAACAAAATCAACATGAAATGAGAGAGGGCAATTTTCAAGAAAGATTTGGCGTCAATGTCTGGGCTGGTATCGTTGGAAACAGAATAATTGGGCCAATATTGTTTCAAGGTCAGTTAACAGGGGTTAGATACTTAGGTTTTCTTCAAAATGAAATCGAAAATCATCTCAATGATATACCTTTAGCAGTTTTACGGCGAATTTACTTTCAACAAGATGGAGCATCGCCTCACAATACTAGAGAAGTTCTTAATTATTTAATAGAGCATTTTAATAATCCAATTATTGCAACCAATGGTCCGGCACGGTGGCCAGCCCGCTCACCAGATCTTACTGTGCCCGATTTCTTTGTCTGGGGATTTGTTAAAGAAAGGGTTTACTATGGAGCAGCCCCAGCTAGTCTTAAAACATTAGAAGAAAGAATTTTACGGGCATTTAGAAGTAGAACGCCCCAAATGCTACAAAACGTGTTGAGAGAAACAATTGAACGAGCTGAAATGTGTCGTGAAAAAGAACGAATGCACTTTGAACATTTACTACACTAAACTTTTTAACAAATTCAGCTACTGTACTTTCAAATATTTTAAGTGCGTCGTCTAAGTTATTAGTTTATTTTGTTAGTTTTTTGTCAATTTTGTTAAATTTTTAATCCAATTCCTGTCTTTCATACTAGTCACTAAAACTTTGCGATTGTATTTTTTTGACATCACCTAAGGCCGTTAGATTAGTTTACGTCCGATCATGGCCATCTAGATGCAATTTTAAAAGTGGCTCTAAAAAAATGAAGTAGACGTAAAAAGTTTTTAAAATGTAACATTCTGATCTACAATTGCCTCAGAAATCCAAAGATGTTAAAATATACAGGGTGTTCTATTTAACAATTCAAAACCGGGGCCATTTCCGGTGAAACCGGAAGTGACCGGAAAGTAGAAAATATGCGAAAACTCTCCTCTTCACATAACATTTACCTGTACCAATTCTCATTTTGATACATATAATACTCTAGAAATTATACATTGTCTAATAGATTCGTTGACACCCGGTATATATATATATATATATATATATATATATATATATATACATATATATATATATATATATATATATATATATATATATATATATATATATATATTCATTACTTGGCTCACAGTTCGAGATGTATTCCTTATATTTTTTTTGGGTATTAATATTGCAACTCTTCTCTTTGCACCATTATAATTGGGAAATCCACTAAATAGATGCACACAAATTTTCCCAATGTTTCCGATCCATATCCCTTACTCTTTGTTTAAATTATGGCTGCTATATTTATCTTAAACTCTCTTTTAAAATTTCCTACATTTTATTTTTACAGCCCTGTACATTCCATAATTTATATACCTTTTCCTTGCTTTATGTCTTCCACCAGTTGTTCCGTCTGGTGCTCGAAGGCGAAATATAAAATTTTTAGAAATTTAAGATTTTTCTAGATGTTTGGTAGTCAACCTACCAGGCATCTTCCTCTAACCTTTGAGATACAACACCTAAATCTTCGCCTGTTTTCCAGACAGGGGCCCTTATTTGGTACTATCATCCGGGCCAGATGAACCCAGGTTTTTTTACGACGTTGTTTCTCCTCCCCTTCCTTTCTCATCTCTTAAACGATGAGATCCCAGGCTTAGGACTGGTATAGCAGAGTTTTCAATTGTAATTCCAACTAAAAATTCAGTAAGAATGAAACTCAAACATGCGCGAAAGTATAAATATTGCATGATGATATGTAAATTTTCATTGATATGATTACCAGAAAAGTTTGCTCAAAATTTTAACACGTTTGTAACTGGTTTATTTAAAATGAAGTATGATAAAATAGTTATTCTTCAGAAATAAAGAAATTAGAAAATTTTAAAACGTAAAAGCACAAAGACTAAATATGTATTTTATATTTAAATCGATTTGTATTTAATAAAACCATTTACAAACCCAACGCAACAAGATCGTATAAAGCCTAAATCGAATGGGAACCATCATAACATCCAAACTTAAGAGCTCGTTTGGGACCTAGCGGGGAAATCAAGCAGCAAAACAAGCGTCGTCCTGTGAACTTGGCTTTTATCCAAACAACGTAATATGTGTCTAGTAATTCTAGTTCATTAAAATCCTTTTCTCTGACGTCATGTTGGGAAGAACATGCATGAAAGGCATCGATTCTTTATTACAGTGAACTTTTTCTTGCCTATGCTCTATCGTTATCTCTTTTACTGTGATAGAAAAAGAGAAAATAATATAAAACCAACAGGGGGTCAGTACATATTGTCAAAGGAATAATGTATGAAAGGCTATCAGGGTTGCCAAGTAGTCTTTTTCAAAGACGTTGCTAGGATTTCCTTATTTTACATATATACATATTATATATATACAGGGTGTCCAAGATAAGGATCCTAAGCATGGGGATCTCGGAAACAGTTGGAGATACGAGCTCGGTTAAATTAGAGAAAAGTTGCGCAATTTAGTGCTAAATTAAACGCAGTTAAAAAAATTTAAAAATTTCAAACACTTCCGGAGATTTCCGGAAAAAAACGAAATTTGGCAAAATCGTTTTTAATTTTTGCAGGCTTTATTTAAAGAGATATCAGAAAATAAAAGGTAGATTCTCATTGCCACTTTTTATTTTTTATAATATGGTCTAAACAAAATTTAAATCCGACGTTTCGTTTCTGAGATACCATCATGAACTTTCATTTTTTATATGGAACAAAAAAAAGTATCCCATGTATTTGATAGCATTTTTTATTACAAATTCAACGATGTATCACCCTTGCATATCGAATACGTAGTTCAAGTACTTTCCATAAGAGCTCCATGAGAGCGAGAGAGAAAGGTATATCAGTTTTATAAAAGCCAATGAACTACACACTTGATATGCAAGTGTGATACACCGTTGAATTTGTAATAAAAAATGCTATCAAATACATGGGATACTTTTTTTTGTTCCATATAAAAAATGAAAGTTCATGATGGTATCTCAGAAACGAAACGACGGATTTAAATTTTGTTTAGACCAAATTATAAAAAATAAAAAGTGGCAAGCAGAATCTACCTTTTATTTTTTGATATCTCTTTAAATAAAGCCTACAAAAATTAAAAACGATTTTGCCAAAATTCGGTTTTTTCCGGAAATCTCCGGAAGTATTTTGAATTTTTAAAATTTTTAAATTGCGTTTAATTTAGCACTAAATTGCGCAACTTTTCTCTAATTTAACCGACCTCGTATCTCTAACTGTTTCCGAGATCCCCATGGTTAGGATCCTTCAACAAAATGCAGCCGCAGTAAATCGTTTGTACGCATAGAGATTTCCTTTACGAAACCATCGGTCTCCGCGGATGTTTTAAATTTAGTTCTAAGATTTCGCGACACCGGCTATTTAAAAGAACAACTAGAAGGTCGCGCTGGAAGACTTCCTCGACGCGAAATGAAGGAGATCGAGGAAGAAATTTTAGAAATTGTCGAAAAAGACCCAATAACGAGCAATAGGTCCATAGCAGGTCAAGTAGAAGTTGCTCATGGTAAAGTGTGGAAAACTTTACAAGAACAACTTTATCCGTACCATTATCAACGGGTACAAGCGTTGCAACCAGGATATTACATCAGCACAACATAAATGACAATTTTACAACATTTATTTTGGCTACCGATGAGGCCACGTTTACAAGAAGTGGAGTAAATAATTTCCACAACAACCATGTTAGGGGCAGTAAAAAATCAGCACGCAGAGAAAAAAAGTAATTTTCTGCACAGATTTTCAGTAAATGTTGGGATGGCATAGTAAATGACATGCTTATATTCAATTTCAATTCAATTTATTTCACAATAATTAAGTTATAATAAACAAATAATACTATATTGGCCTTAATCAGAATTTTGTACAAATCACAGAGTTTATCTTGCACCTAAGTATGAAATACCTGTATGTCCATTAATAGTAAGCACAAAATACTATCAACATGACTGTATATTCACCAATCAGTTCAATCAACAACAAAAAATATAACTGCCTAGTATATTAATTTACTGGTGAATATCAAGCACAATAGTACTTAACAAAAGATACCACATAATTAGATGCTGCACGTTAATCAATATAAACAAGACAGAAAATTAGAACAGTGAAAATAAATATTAATATTAGTAAAATATTAAAACAAATACTACAATATCACTTTAAAAGATGATAATGATGCCTTTGGTTATTTCCACAATATTTGGTGATGAATAAATTATTAGTGTTACCCCTCGTTCCATATACACGAGGTATTACTAAATTTGCAAATCTTTTATTACGACGTATAAAATTCCAAACTATGATAATCTTCAGGCTCTTCAAGTTACAAATTTCCTCATCATACAACAAATTAGTAGGGTACAATCTTGGCTTGGTAGTACAATTTCCACAATATTGTTTTGTGTAGTCGCTAATTGTTTTTGATGACAGTTACATGCCCTTCCCCAAATCAGTGCGCCATAGCCCAACAAGACTCTATAAACCATTATTAGATTATTTTTGACAGAATTTATCTCAACATATAGAATTTATGAATTAAACATCTGATCTTTTTAACTAGGTAAAGCAAATGTTGATCCCATTTAAGATGTTTATCAATCACTTCACCAAGGTATCTAGTATTAGCACTTTCCTGCAGAGGTTCACCTATACCCTCTAAGACTATCTGAGAAAAATTTGGTCTATTCACTTCGATTAGAGAAAAGGCAATATAATGTGTTTCTATGATGTTCCGACTTAGTTTAATGATATCTAAAAGGTGCTTTATTATTTTCAAGACTGATTTTAGCTTTTCTCTTACCTCTTCTCATGTTTTAGCAAAAAAGGCCACAACAGTATCATCAGCATACGACTTTATCTTCCCCTCCAAAACAAGACCGCAACAATTGTTGATACACAAATTAAAAAGAATAGATCCGATCACAGTTCCCTGCGGTATGCCATGCTCCACCATTCTAGCTTCACTGATAGTCTGAAATAATCTCGGGTGGCCCCAGATACGATTCCCCTACTCCACATGCTTCCAACATTTCGAGAAGGGCGTGGAAAACCGTGCCAAAAGCCTTCGCCAGATCAAGAAAACGAGCAATACAGCTATCTCCACCGCTCAAATGTTCCGTGACGCTAATTACTAGCTCAAATACTGTATCCGTCGTACTGTTACCCTCTTTAAATCCAAACTAGTTATTTGACAGCACATCATTTTTATTCAAAAAATCTGTAAGACGCGTCTTTAAGCATTTTTCAAATATTTTCACAACATTGGAGATCACACTTATGGGCCTATAGCTTCCCACACAATTCTTATCACCGTATTTATAGATCGGGGTGACGACAGATTCTTTAAAATGGGAGGGAACTCTTCCAGAGGCATACTAATGAATTCATGCAGAAACTTAAGTCTCCTGGTCGAAATTTGATCAGAACCTGAGGAGCAATTGTTCTTTAGATCATTTATGTGCATAGAAACCTCGTCTGCATTTGCAGCTCTTACAAACATTGATGAGTCAGTAGTACTTTTCTCCTATTTTCATTTATTTTAGTTCTGTAATACATGTTCTTCGTTTATTTAATTGTCTTTTTTAGCCATTGTACGATATCCCAAATATTCCGGTTTTTTAGGTCTGTTTGATTCCTAAGCAATGACTTTTTTAAGCGATCTCTCTGTTTGATTGATGTAATTATTGACTTTGAAATCCATGATTTAATTTTCGTGAAAGTCTTGCTACACTGTATTACGGATTCTGACGCTTTAGTAGCAGATTTGATATTCTAGTTGTCTATCTGTCGCTTCTTCAGCTTGTGGTAAATTCAAAATATTATGCCAATCCACAGATTCTGTTACAATTTTCATCCTAGTGTAGTCGATTCTCGTCCTCAGCCTACGATCATTGTTAGATCTCCCTTCAACCGAACTTTTAGAAATGCAGAAAATTAGAGGCCAATGATCTGTAATCTCATGAAGAACTTTAAATGAGTTGAATAAGATTCGTTTTTATTTTGTTGCGCATAAATATATAGCCAAGATAAGCCTGAGATACTTCTCTCATAACATCTTCGCATCACGATTAGAAACAATTTGAATTCAAAGTGGTTCTATATTTGATAACACTCAGATTATTCCCATCAAGGAAATAATGTTGATGTTACCCAAGAAAATATCCAACTATGTACCATCAATGGATCTTAAATAAATAATAAGTTCATCCAAAAAGTCACCAGGGCTTTACGGGAACGATCTATAAGTAGCATAAAAACCGTACTTAACATTGTTTATATTTTGTAGTAGTTCAGTGGATAACAATGGTCAGGCAGGACACTATTTTTGTTTACAAAGTCTGTGATACTTCCAAGTACTACCCGAATAGATATATTTTATTCTTGCTGGATAACGTCTAATATTTAGATTTCGTTGTTAGCCATAGTTAATTCTAGATTTTGTAGTCCCTAGAAAATATTAGTAGCTCAAACAGTTCCAACTTCCAGAATCGTGGTTAGTATCGTGTGTGGTACCATATTTTTTATTAGAAATTTCGCAGTTTATACATTTTAGCCTACGATTTGGACAATCTTTCAGATCATGCTCCTGTGTACACTTTTTACAGGCTTTTTTTTATTTTGACAATCACTGTCCTTATGATGATACTGCTAGCAGTTGTAACATTTTAAGACTAATGTCCTCAAATACAGAAAACCTTTGTCACCCTAATACACTTTCTTATTGCATACGAGATTTTGAACAACCTTGGTGAACTTTGTTTTCTCTAAAGTTCATTATATATGTCATCCGAAAGTAATCAGTATCTGAAATAAAAGGGTTCTGTTTTCTTGTTAGTAATTCAAACTCCTGTTTAGTGTTCTCCATTTCAATTCCCGGAATTTTAATTCAAGGACTTTTTAGAGTTGTCTCAACTATTTCATAATTTTCTTTGGTGTTTTCATTTTTTCAAAATCGTCAGCTGATGAAAACTTCATAATAATTTTACCATTAGACAGTTCTTTTTTCTCAAGTTTTATTTTGTTATCCATAAAGGATCTTACTTTTTTCCAAATCGACTGACAGGTGAAAATTATTTAGACTTCCTTCAAAACAATCTGCCACAATTATTAGAAGATGTTCCTTTAAATGTGAGACCGAATATCTGGCTTCTTTATGATGGAGCTCCGCCACATTTCAGACGAACATTTAAATAATGTGTTTTCTAAAAGATGGATAAGGTGAAATAGACCCATATCTTGGCCTGCACGTTCTCTGGATCTAAATTCCTGCGATTTATTTCTGTGGAGCTATTTAAAACAGTTAGTTTATCACGATGGGAAAGTGAATATTGTGGAAGGACTACAACAGTGCATTGAAAATGCTTGTGATGTTATTTGTGAAGACCGGAATTTTATTTCTGTTGCGTGTAGTCACTAATGGATCCGTTGAGCAAGATATTTTAAAATTAGTTCCAGTGGATGCTTTCCCATTTTTATGGTTTTTATAGTTTCAGTTCGCCAATAACAGAAGGTTTCTATGTGATTCTATATAAAAAGATATTGTATTTAGTTGTATCTTTTTATATCGTATGTGTGTTGCACGTACTTAATTCTGCATATGATCAAAAAGGTAAGATCTCATTTTTTCATGTAGCGCGGTTTCTTTGGCGATCTTCTCCCCATAGAAACATACAAGATTAGAGCGTATAACACTATACCGGCTCATCTTATTCTTTATTTTTGGTACTAGCTGGTTGAAGATCTACATAAGTGTATGCGCTATTCCTCCTTGAGGACATCATCTGGTAGTAAGTACAGATAGCGATGGATTCTTGTCCTCTTTCTGCTTCTGATGTTTCGGTGAAATGAAGTTGTGGCATCCATTTGGAAAACATTCCATTTACCCTCGGTCAAGTTTTCCTTTAATAGCTTCATGTGAAGTATTGTCAAAAGTTTCTTTTAAATCCAAAAAGATATATACTGATTTCCTTGTTTATCAGTGCATCTTGAACTTCGTCTGTTAGCTGTACCAGTGCAATTTCCGTTGACGGAAGGTATTCCTTGGAGTATGATAAAGAGATTGGGGTTTTAATGTGATAAGAATGAACTAATAATAACAGTAAAAAGGCCTTTATTAGATCCGGCGAGTGATCTGAATAGCCACTAATTGAAACGAGTATGAGAACAAGATTTTGGATTTGCAGGTTGACTCAATCTTTAGTTGGGACTCTATTGTGGAAAATATTTACAAAAAAATAAATAATGCATTCTTGGCAATCTTTCAGGTCATAAATGTACTTAGGGGGAACTCTATTGTAACAGGTCCAAAAATTTATTTTTTTATCTTATTTTCTATATGTATAAATTTAAAATAAAAAACGTTTTACAGCAATAGTCTTGTTGTATTATAGCCGCACTTCATATTTCCTACAATTTTATTTAGACAGTTGTTTCTATGAACGTTGCTTTTGGTTCGTTACAGCTCCACTAGCGAGACTATTAGGTTGTCTAAAAGCTGATGGAGAGAGGAACAGAGTTGCATTTGCAGGAAAAAAACTGTCTGTATATTTTTCCTTAAACTGCCCGATGTAGAAAATAGGCAACTTTTAATCTACGAACAAAACCAAGACCCAACGAACAAGTCTCAACGAACCTGAAAAAAACGTTGAGGATCAAGATTCAACGAACAAGACCCAACGACAATGACCCCACAGACAAAACCCAACGAACAGGACCAAGACCAAACAAACAAGACCCCACGAAAATGAACCAACGCTGTAGATTTCTTTATTTCTTAATAAAATCCTAATTTTCAAACCACTATACAACGAAAACTCTGTTTATCTAAGTTTAGAAAAATAAATTTTCTTCTTCTATTATTATACAGAAGCTCAACTGTGATTTAATATCTTTATTAACATCTGATTTTTTAAAATAATAATTTGTATAATGTAATTTTGGTGTATGCTTAATGTCATAATATATTTCCCAAAATCCTAAATAAATAATTTGGTTACCATAAACAATTGAGAAAAAGAACCTTTTTTCATCCTTTTACATTGGTAGTTCCCCATGTTGATAAATTTGTCTCGATCTATAAATTAAATTTTGTAATCAAACCTATTTTCGTGCGCCCACCTATGAATTCGACCCGAAATCTCTTATTTATTGTCTTTTTTAGTGAAACACACCTTTCGTATCTTGCCAATTTTAGTGTGGTCTGCTCACGCACATCTAAAGTAACTGTACCGATCATGTAATTAACTGAAAATATCCGGACCATGCTATCCGCCATATTGGGGAAAGTTCACTTATAATAACAGCGAATACGCCGTCGTCATAGGAAAATTATATTAGCTAAATATATCGGTTATCATTAACTGAGACGGGTAGAAGCAATTCGCATAGTTTTCCGAATTTTTATCGACATAAATAACTAGTTGAACGAAACGGACAGTAGAAAGAGATCGAATGACAGTGTAACGCTATAAAATCACCCAACTGATCCAATTCGTATCAACTAATTATAATCTCTGGATGTCTGCGATATTATTGGTCGGTCGTAAAATAAATAGGTTAAACAAATTTTAATGTATTTTTGTTTGTTAAAAATAACCTGTTATTAAAAAATACAAATGTTGATGAACAGTTTCTTCAAAACGTTTTATTTTTGAAAAAAGCAGTTGTAATGTTAATAAGATGGTACCCATTATTTTTAGTATTTTCTAATTTTTAATTAAAACACCCTTACAAACATCTTGCAAATTTCAATTAAATTTGAGATAAAAAATGATTTCACGAGATTTTGTTCGTATCTCAATAACAGGAACATGCTATTTCAAAATGTTTTCCTATCGCTAGTTCAGTCTATAGGTTTAATATAAATACTTGTGTCCCAATGTCCATAACAGACGAGTATCTTAGTTTTAAACAGTTAAGTCTAACATAATTGTTTTTATCAACACAATTTATGAAAAATTTGAGAAATTTCGATTTGTAAGATATCTGAAACAATTTTCACATTTAAATAACGATAACTACATTTCACTTAATTAGGTTGTGTTAAACAATGTCACTACATTGCAATTAGACAAATATTATAATTATAATTTATTGGAACATACAAATATGAACCCAATAAGTCAACCAACGAGGTCCTTCAGTATAAAAACCGTTTTTAAGATACATTTGATCTTCAAGCCTCTACAAATCTTTACAAAATAAAAAATATATATATTAAAGGTTGAATGTGAGGTCTGCCCTTATCGCTAATACATGTCTCCTGGGTGACTTTTGATTTTTGTCCCTGGTTTTACACAATTCTTCTATTATTGGCCAAGTCTTAGGTTTTTTTTCAAACTTAATGTTCAGGACAGGAAGTCTTGCAGTAAGAGGGCTGTACGTTTAGTGAATTCATACAATAATTGATTGGATGGTTTATGTAGTGAATTGATAGGATGATGGAGTTTAGTCATATTACAGCTGTGGTTTTCACTGTTTTATCCATGCTGGCTCTCTGGAATTACAATATATAGGGAGCATATATTCTAACTGACGTCGGCATAGTGCTTTATATATATATATATATATATATATATATATATATATATATATATATATATATATATGAGTTACCGTTTTTCTTGGTATCTGTTTTTCTTTATAAAGGGTGTTTTTATGGAGGTATAGAAATTTTAAATGGAATAAAACAAAGATGAATTTTTTAAATTGACATGAAATTTACTTTATTCGAAAGATAACCTTCTGGCATTATAATTTAAATATGACTTCTGGCATATGACCGCCACGGCTGGCTCGGACGTAGTCTAATCTGAAGGTCCAATTTTCGATGACTTTTTCCAACATTTGTGGCCGTATATCGGCAATAACGCGGCGAATGTTGTCCTTCAAGTGATCAATCGTTTCGGGCTTATCGGCGACTTCACATATCCCCACAGAAAATAGTCTAGCGGCGTTAAGTCGCACGATCTTGGAGGCCAATTCACGGGTCCGAAACATGAAACTATGCTGTTACCAAACGTTTCCTTCAATAAATCAATTGTGGCTGGAGCTGTGTGACATGTTGCGCCGTCTTGTTGAAACCACAGCTCCTGCCCATCATGGTTGTTCAATTGATGAACAAAAAAGTCAGTAATCATGGCTCTCTAGCGGTTACCATTGACGGTAATGTTCTGACCAGCATCGTTTTTAAAGAAGTACGGACCAATGATTCCACCAAGCCCATAAAGCACACCAAACAGTCAGTTTTTCTGGATGTAACGGTGTCTCAACATACACTTGAGGATTATCATCACTCCACATACGGCAGTTTTGTTTACTGACGTATCCATTCAAACAAAAGTGAGCTTCATCGCTAAACAAAATTCGCTTATGAAAATCGGGAAATCTTGTTTTGGGCCCATTCACCGAATCTACGCCTTGCTAGGTGATCGTGTGGCTTCAATTCTTGCACGAGTTGGATTTTACAAGCACGAAAACCAAGATCTTTCCGCAAAATCTTCCATAAAGTGAATGGACAGATATCCAATTCCTGTGCACGATGGCGGATAGATTGATTCGGGTCTTCTTCTACAGCAGCAATGACTTCTTCTGTACGTACTGTACGACGTCTCTGTGGATGCGTATTATCATTTAGAGTAAACGTGGTGCGAAAACGTTCCATAGTTAATCGAATTAATTGCTCTGATGGACGATTATGTTGACCGTAAAATGGACGTAGTGCGCGATACGTATTTCGAACAGAACCAAAATAAATTTGCACAATTTGGAAGCGTTGTTCAGGCGTCAGTCTATTCATGTTGTAATGCCAAACCAAACTAAACATAAATCACTTGACAGTTGACTAAATGGCCGCCAGTTAAAAAAGTGTTGCCAACTTAAAGTTTTATACCTCTATAAAAAACACCCTTCATATTAGATTACTAAAGTATTTGGCTCTTTATATGCATTTTTATTTAACAGTTCTACGGTGTAAATTTAAGATAATTTTGTGGTCTATATTTACACCTAAACATTTGACTGATGGCTTAGTAATATAAAATAAATTTAATCCAGGAAAATAACAAAGATTTAATGACAATCAGTAACTTCACAACAATAACAATAACAATGATAATTTAACCTATGCAACAATCACACTATTTTTTTTGACTTTTGACGGTTGATCTGACATGTCAAAATTACTTTTTCCCCAATATGGCGACGAGCTTACTACGGATATTTTTGGTCTGACAGTTCAATATCAATCTGTCATTTATTTTTTGATATTCGTGGATCTACTACACAAAAAAACTTTCATCTTCCAGTATAGATAATGATAAAACTAAATTTTAGAAGTAAATCTGGCAACATCACGACCGGCGTCTGGTGCGCCACGCACCATAACAATCCGTACATCGGTTTCTTTAGTTCGGATCTCGGTTCGCGTTACGTTAGTGTTGCTACTATAAAATAACGTAATTTAACATAGTTTTGTATTTACTAGCCAGTAAGTAGTTAGATTTGAATTTGTTTACTCTATATTGTAAAATTTTGTTTAAAAAAGAGTCTTTGTGTACATTTTACGTGTAAATATCGTAAAAGCCATTTATAATTTCTAATAAATCCGTCTGTTTACGAGAATCTTTTTTGGGCTTGACCTATGCCTGAAAACGCTCCTAGGCCCGTGTTTATATTGATTTTGTGAGACAATAGAAATATACATAGCAAAGTTATTTTAAATAATTAGTTTTTGGTAAAAAAATTCGTTAAATTTTGGGATCAAGGATATCGATAATCTGAATTAATAATTTTTGGCAGAAAATGTTCTGGTTTCTCCCATTAGTACTAGAATTTTTTAACATTGAAAAAAGTAAAATTAGAATATCTATAAATATACACGGTGAAAAATTAACATTTCAAGTTGATACTGCATTTTCATACCTATTTGTTTTCTTCTAATAGAAGATTAAAAAGCTGCTGTTTACCAGATATTAATTATATGCATTTAGGTCATTTTTTGCGAAGTGTAAAATCTCATGAAATCTGTTTGTATTATAAAACGTATAATACAGAGATTTTAAAACCGATAGGATTCCTTAAAGCTGCATCTATTTTTTTTTTGGTCATCAATCAAGTTGAGATATATTATGAGATAAAAGTGGATTGGCTGATATAATAAATTGCGTATTTAATTTTGATCAATGACATTTCATTAGAATTTTTTTATGGTTTGTTGAGCTTTAAATCTTGCCAGCCAGATTCACTAAGAAGATTTAAGACTTAGACCCGATCTAGTTGCCTTGGAAATTAGATTTTCTAAATGACCAGTTTGGTTTTTCTTATGATATTGTTTTAATTGTATTTTAAAGGTTCAAAACTTGGTTGATGTATTGTTATCCTTGTCAATTCAAATTCTCTATTGTCAATCTAGACCGGTTTTTAAGCTAAACCATGTTAGTGAATAGGGGGTGTGGTTTAAAGGTTGGAATAAAAAAACATAGACCCATTTTATTGCTTCGTGGTTATACGAATATCATAAAGATTTGAACGGTTAGTTAGGAGAATAATACTCCATGCGCAACGTTCTAATGGCCTTGTTATCATTAATATTACTCCTTCAGTTTTATTGCTGTTTGTAATCTAATGAAATAAAAATAGATTCTGTAATGTTTGTTTTTAAAGAAAAGTCTCTACTATGTTATTTTTTATTAAAGAGATGTAAACTAAATATAGTCCCAAATCATAGATAAAAATTAGTGCTGCTGGCGTAAATTTCGAGATGGATGGAACCTATCCAGGGGTGTTGGGGGTTATGTAAGAATAAACTCTACATAAAATGTAATAGTAAAAAATAGGTTGGGGCCAAGAAGGGGGAGATCAGAGTTGGCTAAAAGAGGTTTTTTGAATCTGCAAGCCAAGGAACGCATTTTGGAAAAAAGTTTCAAATAAAAGTTGTAGAGATTTTAAAAAGCTACAATTTGAGCTTCTGTGCGGTCATTTTCGTCATTTGGTGTTGCAAAAATGCTTAAAATCGGTAATTTTTTGCATATCAGTTATTTATTGCAAAATAAACTTTTTTGCATTTTTTTGATTTTAATGGGAAATCCTCGACATTTTTGCCCCCCTCAAGGCACTTGCTTATCCGACTTTGACCGAAATCCAAGCTACAGAAGTACGGGCCTGATCAGAGAAATTGTGGAACGGACATCTTAGGTGGTCTTTCCAACGTAGGGTACCCCTGCTTGGGCGCCATGTCGGAGTAATGCCTCTGATGTTAAGGTCATATAACTAACGAATTATTTCGATCACCGTCAAAATGTTATGCCTTTCCCAGGCACCCTTATCGTACTTTCTACAACTTGGGAACTCCTATTTAAGCCAAATTTTGACGAAAAATAATGGTGGGATGTTCTTTCCGCAATAACATTTTGAACAAAATAATATTTGCTAATAGTAAGTCAGATAATCTGTTGCTGAGATATTGCTAATTGTTTATGCCAAGACGCAAAATGTTGATTGGTATAATTTTTTTTAGGTGAACGTTTTGACCTCCACAAAGGCTCAATCTCTTCACGAAGCACTAAATTTTCATATCTTGTTAGGGGCAAATGAATAATTTAATTTTCAACCCTTTAAATATTGCGCCAAAAAGGGGTGTGCCATATTCATAATTTTTCGAGCTACCCCAGATTATAAAAATAAAACACCGAAATTGATTCATCCGTTGCTAAAATACGGCGAGTTTTTCCGAGCGTTGCTGATTTGAAGCTGCCAGTGCAGTTTTCTTGCGCGCGCGAGAGCTTTATTTCTTTATAACAAAACACCCCTTTTTGAAAGCGATATTTAAGGGGTTGAAAATTAATTTTTTCATTTGCCCCTAACAAGACATGAGAGTTTAGGCCTTCAAGAAGAGATTGAACCTTCGTGGAGGACAAAAAGTTACAGTGAAAAAAATTGCCGATTTTAAGAGTTTTTTGGTTTTTTGGCAATAATAAATTGTAGGTTTTTAAAATCTCTACAACCTTTATTTGAAACTTTTTTTTTTCTAAAATGTGTTCCATGGCTTGTAGATTCAAAAAACCTGTTTTAGCCAACTTTGTCCCCCCGCCTTTTGTAGGGTTTGTTTTTATATTGTCCTCAACACCCCTGGATAGGTCGCATCCATCTCGAAATTTATGTCACTATTTTTACCTAAGGCTGGGCTAATATGAATAATTAATTTTTTACAGTTGAAATAAAATAAAAAATATGCAAGGTTTCATGCGCAATGGGGATGTAATCAACCTATCCTACGTGATAAATATAAAATATATACTTACAAAAAAGTGACTCCTAACACGCTAGCACTCTTGGCAGATAATTTCACCTAATTTATGAATAAATAATTGACTTTCAAAATCATTATATTTATTCGCAAGCAGGAATGTCTATCTTAAAATATTGATCTTACCGATCATGCTGCATTTCAAATTAATACTTTGTTAAGACTAATCAGTAATTATTAACGGAAAGATTAATGGATTGGAGATTATAACAGATACAAAATATACATGTAAGCATGATTCTACAATTCTATAATACATATACTTATAAAGAGCACACTAGATACAGGGTGTATACAAAAGAAAAGAAAACAGTGTAAACGTGTCTATCTGCAACAACAAAAACACAAAACAACAATCGACAATTAATTGCAACAGCCATCGTTTACAATGATTCAAGGACGTATGAATGAAATTCAAGTCACTCAGTCCATTTGCATATCTAGCCATCCTTGGTATAAAAAAATGGCTTGCATTTGTTCTGTGAAAAGGCCGGTGAAATATATGGGAAGTACGAGTACTCCTAGAAGGGACCTTCAGACCAACACTCAACAGCAGGCCCAGACAATCAGTGATACTGTTTATAATTTTAAAGAGAAGTTGTAAATCTCTACCCTTTCATATTCAACTCGGAGCACAACATAATCATGATCAGCACCTCTTTGAATTTCAAGATAATAAATCTGAGAAACCTTCTCTGTACCTATTCGAGCCGGTAGGAATATAAAAACTCATCCCATTCACTCCGCACTAGTAAGCAAATCTATCAAAGTCCCCCTGTAGGTCCAAGCAATCACTGTAACTGTCAATGACCTTATACGCAAAGAGTAAGAACTTGCTTGACTTCAATCAGATGTATACATCATTAATGAATAAGTTGAGCAATAATGCATCTATGTGGATTTTATAAGGGACCCCTGAAGACACTGATATCTCAGAAGATACGCACTAGCTGACGACGATTACTGAGATAAGTCTCAGTCCAACCAAACAGTGGACCGGAGGTACCCAGCCCCCGAAGCTTATCAAGCAGAATCCCATTAGGCACCCTATCAAAGGCCTTCGAGAAGTCCTCAATGATAGCGGACTTAAAAATAGAAGTGAGAAAAGGATTAACCAGCTTTTCGAAGATTTTAGGAATAGTAATAATTATACTGATACGTCTATGGTTCCCAATGTCAGTCCTGCTGCCGGCCCTGTGAATATGAACCACAAAACTCGTTTTCCAAAATTGAGGAAAAATGCCCGGCCGAAAAGATTCATTGAAAATGTGAGGAAGTGGGCGAGCATTTTTTAAGTAGTATTGGATGAACGCCATCAGGGCCCGGACCCGTATAGGGGTTAAAACCATTCAGCTCGGCGTAGATATCAGAAATAGATATGGCGAAGTTGGAGACATTTATATCAGCTGAGACATCGGACACTTCACTGTTACATCAGTGTACACTTTGCTGAAATATTTAGCAAGCAATTCGGCAACCGCAGGACCCATGACCGTGCCTTTGTCCTCCAAGTTAGTTATTCACAAATTAGTTAACTGAACGGGCTCATTGGAAAACCACCTAGGGAACTTTCTTGCAGAAACTCTCTTTACAATGTAAAAGAGGTTAAATGGAGAAAGTTTTAGGCAATTGTGCCAGTAGATTATTGATGTTTGTGACTTGATTCTGGTTGTCTTTCAGATATTAAAAAAAATTATTTATTATATATTTAGTCAAATTTTATGACCGCCATATTGGATTTTTAGCTTATCGAAAAGTACTTAATTTTTTCTGTAACACTATGTGAAACAGTGATGCAGAAAAACAATGTTATAGCCGAAAAATAATTAAAAACACTTTTTTAATAAAAATTTGAATATTTGACAACACCAACATTTTAAATAATTCTTTTACTTACGAATAAATTTAAACTAACAACATCTTTTCATAATAGTGCGTTCCCTATTATAAAACTGGTATTTAATAATTACAAATTACATAGTTATACTAAGGTTCAAAATGTTTACCATTTTTTTCAATATACTGTTGATATTTTTTCGAAACGGCTCTGTTACACGATGAATAGTATTTCGACTGATATTACCAAGAATATTGAGAGTTGTCTGTTCAAGAACTTTCATGCTTGTAGGGTATTCGTACACCTCATTTTTCACATATCCCCATAAGTAAAAGTCTAAGGTGCTAGGTGCGGAGATCTAGCAGACCACTTTTGGAGATTATTTTTTTTTACCAAAAGTCTGCTTTAAAAATGTTTGTAAAGGGTGTTTTTTATAGAGGTATAAAACTTTAAGTTGGCAACACTTATTTAACTGGCGGCCATTTTGTCAGCTGTCAAGTGATTTATGTTTAGTTTGGTTTGGCATTTCAACATGAATAGACTGACGCCTGAACAACGCTTCCAAATTGTGCAAATTTATTTTGAAAATCATGGTTCTGTTCGAAATACGTATCGCACACTACGTCCATTTTACGGTCAACATAATCGTCCATCAGAGCAATTAATTCGATTAACTATGGAAAGTTTTCGCACCACGTTTACTCTAAATGATAATACGCATCCACAGAGACGTCGTACAGTGCGTACAGAAGAAGTCATTGCTGCTGTAGAGGAAGACCCGAATCAGTCTATCCGCCATCGTGCACAGGAATTGGATATGTGTCCATTCACTTTATGGAATATTTTGGGGAAAGATCTTGGTTTTCGTGCTTATAAAATCCAACTCGTGCAAGAATTGAAGCCACACGATCACCTAGCAAGGCGTAGGTTCGGTGAATGGGCCCAAAACAAGATTGCCGTAGATCCCGATTTTCATAAGCGAATTTTGTTTAGCGATGAAACTCACTTTTTTTTGAATGGATACGTCAATAAACAAAACTGCCGTATTTGGAGTGATGATAATCCTCAAGTGTATGTTGAGACATCGTTACATCCAGAAAAATTGTCTGTTTGGTGTGCTTTATGGGCTGGTGGAATCATTGATCCGTACTTTAAAAACGATGCTGGTCAGAACGTTACAGTCAATGGTGACCGCTATAGAGCCATGATTACTGACTTTTTCGTTCATCAATTGAACAACCATGATGTGCAGGAGCTGTGGTTTCAACAAGACGGCGCAACATGTCACACAGCTCGTGTCACAATTGATTTATTGAAGAAAACGTTTGGTAACCGCATAGTTTCATGTTTCGGACTCGTGAATTGGCCTCCAAGATCGTGCGACTTAACGCCGCTAGACTATTTTCTGTGGGGATATGTGAAGTCGCTAGTCTACGCTGATAAGCCCGAAACGATTTATCACTTGGAGGACAACATTCGCCTCGTTATTGCCGATATACGGCCACAAATGTTGGAAAAAGTCATCGAAAATTGGACCTCCAGATTAGACTACGTCCGAGCCAGCCGTGGCGGTCATATGTCAGAAGTCATATTTAAATTATAATGCCAGAAGGTTATCTTTCGAATAAAGTAAATTTCATGTCAATTTAAAAAATTCATCTTTGTTTTATTCCATTTAAAAGTTCTATACCTCTATAAAAAACACCCTTTACTTCTCTAGAATTATATGCAAGGTAACCGTTTTGCTGAAACCGCACGTTATCAAACTGGTAATTTGACAGAACTTCTCGAATGGCAGAAATAATTTGATTTTGTAACGTTGCAAGATATCTTTGACTTTTTAATGTCTCGTCATAAATAAATGGACCGATCAGACGATTTGCTAAAAATAATGGAGAATATTAAAATAGATAAGTCGTAATTATTACAATATTAATAAATACATTTTGAAGATAAATAATTAAACAAAAATGCTAATGATTTACACTTAGATAGGATATTTATTGCCGATCATTCCGCACCACACATTAAAATGAAATCGTATTTGCAATCTTCGTGAATCACTTAACTGCGAATTTTCAAGAGTCCAGTAATGATAATTCTTTTTGTTAAAAATTCCGCAGTTATTGAAATCATCAAACTTTATTGTGAAAGGCGAGAATTTCTCTACATTTACCAATATACCAATTACAAAAAACGACTCTCTTATCATAATTACCTTCTTGAAGTCCTTTTATAATTAATTTTTAAAAAATCATAAACACTTCATTTTGGAATTTTAAGCTCGGTGCCAGCAATTATTGTAAACGGCGTCGGATTATCATTAAAATATTTTAAAATGTTTCTATACGATTCTCGTTATTTTTTATCGGGGTTCAACCGATGTTAATCAACGATTTAAACGGCTTGATTTTTTATTTTAATCCATGATTTAAATCAAAACTAGAAATATAGGTGTAAACAATGTTTAATACAAAATGAACATAAAATATTACAAAATAATCATAACTAAGAAAACATTTCTTAAAACAGGTAGGTAGTGTATAAATAATAACACACACTTTCAATTTTCATTGTAATATCTGTAAAGAAATACTAATTTTCCTGATTTTTCTATTCCTAATTTATTTTTAACATGCGAGTCGACGAGCCGAATATAGGAAAAACCCTTTCTACTGAAGCTGATGACGAGACGGTACATAAAAATTGCTTCAGATTGGGAGAAAACGTCCAACATCAGGAATTTTTTTTTGTGAGACCCACCACGGTAGAGCACTAATATTAGATTAAACCTCCTCTGAAATAATTGTAGGAAATGATTCCATTTTAGCTTGGAGTTTTATAATAAATGGAAGAAATCTAATATTTTCATACATTTCTTTCTTAGAATTTAAAGTTAAGTTGTTCTCTACATCAGTCAGTTTACGAGGTTTGTCCCAAAAGTATCGCATTCATATCTTCGCGTCAAAATTTCAGAGCGACCTCTGTGGGGCATGGGCGTCCCCAATAAGTTTTCACGAACTCGTTGGTGTGCGCAGTTACCGACTGGACGTGTTAGTTCGTGAACGGTGTGCGTTTGTTTACAGTGTCTTTTTTTCTTTCGTCGCATTTTGTTATTGTAAAAAATGACGGAAAAGGATTAACGAATTTGCATCAAGTTTTGCTTTAATCTTGGAAAAACTTGTTCGGAAACAATTAATATGATTAATAAGGCATTTAGAGAGGAGTGTATGAGTAAAGCAAGAATAAAAGAGTGATACAAGCGGTTTAATGATGGCCGCACGTCAGTTGACAGTGATTCTCGCTCTGGCCGACCCTCGAGCGCAATAACACCAGTAAATGTCGAGCGTGTGCGACTTGCAATTGAAGGAGATCGTCGGTTGACTGTAAGCGAACTAGAAAGTGATCTTGGAATACCAAAAACTACTGTTTGGAGAATTTTAACCGAGAATTTGGCAATGGCTCGCGTGTGTGCGAAATTCATCCCAAAATTGCTAACAGCAGAGCACAAGAATATTCCATTTGAAATCGCTCAGGACCACTTGGAAATGGTTTCTAATTATGAAAATGTACTCAAGAAGATTATTACTACTGGTGATGAATCATGGGTTTACGGCTATGATCCAGAAACAAAGCGACAGTCTTCACAGTGGCAGCATTCTGAATCGCCAAAATCAAAAAAAGCACGTCAAAGTCGGAGGAAAGTGAAGACAATGTTGACTGGTTTCTTTGATTATGAAGGTGTTGTGCACCATGAATATGCTCCGAGAGGTCACACGACCACTAAAGAATACTACGTTGATGTATTAAAAAGATTGCGTGACGCAATCAGAAGAAAACAGCTACAGCTTTGGACAAGCGGTGATTGGCTGCTTCACCACGACAATGCACCAGCGCATTCATTGACCCTTGTGCAGCAATATTTAACAAAGCACCAAGTCGTACAGCTTCGCCAACCTTTGTACAGTGCCGACGTAGCTCCCTGCGACTTTTGGCTCTTTCCCAGATCAAAAATGCCGCTCAAAGGACACCGGTTCAATGACAAAGAGATAGTTGAAAATAATGCGACGAATGCACTGAAGGCAATTCCGAAAACTGACTTCCAGGACTGCTTCAGGAAATGGAAACACAGCTGGGAACGTGTTATTCAATTAAATCGGGACTACTTTGAAGGATGTCACTCACCGGATGATAAAGAATAACACCAATACGGAGGTATGAAGGTAGGCTCGATACTTTTGGGACAAACCTCCTATATTTTAGTTACATCTAAAATATAAGCTATAAAGTGCGAGTCCGTAATGCCTCGATTTTGAACAATATCAACCTGGGATAACGATAATTCTAATTCATCCTGGGATCTCCTACTCAATTCTCTTCATATTTCTAATGCGTCCGATAGAAAACAATTTTTTCTTTGTAAATTATTAATTGCCACGGTTATAGGTTTCAAGATTTTCAGATATTCCGCTGCAAATCTTTTAAGACCAATGTTTGAAACTTTTTGGTATATGGTCGCATCTATTTCTTTTCCATTTTCTTCACAAATTTTAAAGTTTCTCCCATTGGCTTACATATACATCTAGACAATCTACCATTCTGTTCCATCTTACATCACTCGAAAATACTAGTGCTTTTCCATCAGTCTGTTTGTACTTTGCTCCCGCCAAGTGGTTATTTCTGAAATATTTAATGACTGTGTAATATGTTCTTTAACGTCTCTTATTTCTAAGCCTTTGCAGAGTAGGTTTAGAAGGTGAGGTAAGCATCCATATGTTATGACTCTTCTACTAATGTCTTCTATAGTTCTTCTCATAACTGCCATGTTGGCCGCATTATCTGTTACAAGCGATTTTACGTCACAGTTGTATTTAGATTTACAAGATGAAATCAGGTGGCAAGCAATCTCAGTTAAATGATCGTCAGTGTGAGAATTTCCCGAAGTATCTATTGTTTCAGCACGTCCATCTTCAGTAATTATTGTAGCACAGACTATAGGATCATTATGCATATTAGACCAACCATCGATCGACATGTTAATGTTCTGTCCATAAAGATCTACAAAACATTTTGTTTTTTCATTATCGTAAATTTGATCTAAAACGATTGTGGAAATTGTTTTTCCTGAAGGAGGACTATAACCAGGTCATAACATTTCGATTGCCCTTTTTACATGCGGATTGTCGCCACACCTAAAGCTACTGTTAGTTACAAATACAGCTTTGGCAATTTGTATGTCTATTTCTTCCTTTTTATTTGCAGGTGTTCGCATAACAAAATTCTCTAAGTTTGCTGAGGAACTAGTTTTTCTTTTCTTAGACTTAATTGGTAAATCAGTAAATTGTATTGCCTCGGGTAATGATAAAATTGCAGGCAAATCTTTACTTGGAAATGATTGTTTTTGGAAAATACTGGGTGAACTTGTTGAAGCCGCAGTGCTTGAAATATTTGGGTTGCTTGAAATTTAATTTTCTGTAAAAAAATATAAATATAAATACAAAATACAAAAATACATACCTTCACAGCTATTTTTAATTCCACCATTCAACTTTCTAAAACATCTTAAATTTGAAAAAAATGGGGTAAAATATAAAGATAGAGGAGATATATGCTTTAAAAGTTTTATAGCTATTAATGTCAAAAATAAAATACAGCAATTTTAAAACCAGTGTACATATTTTTAATAAATTTCAAATCTCCACTTTTTCGGCCGAGATCTGTTAAAAAAAACAAAAAAATACAAAAATATAAATTGTCATTGCAAAAAAAATCTTGCATATTTTAAAACAATCATTCAAATTTGGTTCAAATCCGTCTCTAAATAACATAAATAATTTAATTTTGACAGCTGTCGAAAATGCACTTGCCAATTGCGGTTCAAACTCTAAATCAGTATGGTTCATTTTCCTATTGAGAGATATTTTGCCTCAAAATTTGTTTCAAATCGGTTAAAGAATGGCTCACAAACGGGCAATTTTTGACAATAGTGTAGATCTACTTAAAGGCATCCAAAACATGCATTTTGCATAGAATCTAAAAAACATTTTTTCCGAAAACTACTACCTTACTAGCATACTAAGAAGGTAAAAATAAATTGCATTACGTAGCTGCAATTAAATCAACTTTTTCGTTAATTACTTCAGCGACTTCTGTATCAACACCTAACGTTTTACACTTTCCATGATGGTCTTTAAATTTTTAACAAGACCTTTCATTTCTTTATTATAATGTCTACAAATGTGCCTACTACCAGTCTTTTTTTTTTTGTTTTTTCTTTAATATAATCCCAAATATTATCTTTTTTCGTTCCACTCATTTTTATTTTAAACTTTTAATTAACCTGGGATGCACTTGCTTACTTTATACAATTTGATTGTTAAGATACGCTTGGATGACATGAGTTTCCCATACGGTCGACGAGGGACTTCCTCGGTTTGCAACTGAGATGAAGGATCTCGATTAAAGGAGTCGATTTACTGATGTGCTTGCTTGCAGTAATCGTGGGCTTTTGATTTGTTTGATAAAAATCATTGATTTAAAAAAAAAATCATGATTTTTTCAGAGTCTGTTTTTCATATAATTTTTGGGACAAGATTTTTCGAAACTACCAAATTCAAATAAGTTTCTTATCAGTTAAGGAAAATAAGTTTTAGGTTGTCGTCGTTCAGGATACATGTCAAAAAATAATTTTCCATAGTTCTGATCGTATTTCTTTCATTTCTGATATAACACTCTGGCATATCAAACTTTTCTTCGTTAAAAAAATTTAATGCCATTATAACAATGTTTATCAAAACGTCTAAAAGCGCACTTAAAACATACGAAAAAGTTGAATTTATGACAGAGTAAAGAATTTCATTTATTTTAGGTTGTAAACCTACTTAACAAAAATATTACAATAACCGAATGAATGAATTAGCTTGATTAATTTGTAAGTTTCTTATTAGGATTTTTAAGACATTTGGAGGTTTTCACCTCGAGTGAACTCTGGATAAAGAAATATTGTGTTAGTCCTAGCCATCCGTAAAAATTAGTGCTGTTTTTGACGTAGATTCCGAGATGGATGAGACTTATGCAGGGGTGTTGGTGGGTAACGTAAGAACAAACTCTACATAAAATGCAATAGCAAATAATAGGTTGGGGCCAAGAGGGGGGTCAAAGTTGACTAAAACAGGTTTTTTGAATCTACAAGCCAAGGAAACGCATTTTGGAAAAAAAATCAAATAAAACTTGTAGAAGTTTTAAAAACCTACAATTTGAGGTTTTGTGTGATCATTTTTGTCAATTTGTTATTGCAAAATTGCCAAAAAACCCTTAAAATTGGTAAGTTTTTGCATATCAATTATTTATTGCAAAATCTATATATTGTTTGCACTTTTTTGATATTAAAGGAAAGCCTCGTCATTTTGAACAAAATGATATTTTATAATAGTAAATCAGATAACTTGTTGCTGAAATAATGATATTTGTTTATCCCATGACTCAAAATGTTGATTGCTATAACTTTTTTTTTGGATGAATATTGTGACTTCAGCAAAGGCTTAGTCTCTTCGTCAAGGCCTAAATTTCCATATCTTCTTCTTCTTCTTCTTTTTCGTCTAGGTAGAACCAAGTTCTGTTATCTATACAATGCCTCATCGATCCTCGTTTGAGGTCGAAATCCAGCTGTCTTTCCATCTTTTGGGGGGCCGTCCAGGCGGCCGTTTGGTGTTTGGTTTCTCTCTCATCACGGTTTTTGCTAGTCTGTCATCGTCCATTCGTTCCACGTGGTCTTTCCACTGCCTACGACGATTTCGAACCCACTTCACAACATCCCCCACTCCGCTGTCCTCGCGTATTTTTGCGTTTCTTATTCTATCTCTTAAACTTGTTCCCGTGATCATTCTCAGCGTTTTCATTTCTGTGGTTCTCATAATTTGTCTTCTCTTTGTGGTTTCATTTCTTGTTTTTGAGCCGTAGGTCAGTATCGGTCTTACACAGACCTTGTAAATTCTTGCTTTGCTCTCAACCGTCATATGTTTATTGTTCCAGATTACGTCTCTTAGTTGACCTGATATCATGGCCGCTTTGTTGGCTTGTGTGCGTACTTCTTCCGTTACTGCCCTGTTACTTGTTATATGTGCTCCCAGGTATTTAAACTTCCCAACCTGTTCGATAAGTTTGTCATCAACCATTAGTTTGCATCTTACCGGTTCTTTTGCTATTACGATTGCTTTTGTTTTCTCCACAGAGATCTTCATATTCTACTGTTTGGCTGTTCGATTGAGATGGAAAAGCATTTTTTGTAAGTTGTCCTCGCTATCTGCTGTCAAGGCAACATCGTCTGCAAAGCATATAATCTGAACGGTGTTGTGTCCCATTGGGTACCCAATATTTGTGCTTGTTACCTCATCAATGATTTCGTCCATGATTACATTGAAAAGTGTTGGACTTAGGCTATCACCCTGTCTTATTCCTATGGATAGAGGGATTTCCTCTGTTAGAGTGTTATTTGTTTTAATTACCATGGTGTTTTTGGAATTCAGTTCGTATATTGTGCGTATGATTGCTTCGTCTACTTGTTTTCTTCGCAGTAATTCTGTTATGTGTTCCAGTTTGATTCGGTCGAACCTTTGTGTAAAGTCCACAAAACAAATGAACAGCGGTTTATCGTATTCGATATATTTTTCAACCAGCTGTCTGATAATAAATATGCCGTCGATAGTAGAGGGGTTATTCCGGAAGCCCCGCTGTTCTTCGCACGCCCCTAACTTGTCTACGATCCGTTGTGACAGTATTTTGGTTAGCAATTTGGCTGAACTATTCAGTATGCTGATTCCCCTGTGTTTCTTTGATCCTCTTTTGTGGATCGGAATTGTGATGCTTTTCCGCCATTCGTTGGGTACTGACGTTGTGCGGAGTATTTTTTGAAATAGAACAGTGAGCTCTGTGACAAAGCTGGGGCCTCCGTACTTTAGCATCTCATTCGTAATTTGGTCCGTATCATATCTTGTTAGAGGCAAATAAAAAAATTGTCGACCTCTTAAATATTACTCTAAAAAAGGGGGTGTGGCACTTTCATAATTTTTCGAGTTACCCTAGATTAAAAAAAAATACCGAAATTGGTCTATTCGTGGTAGAAATACCGCAAATTTTTTCGAGCGCTGTTGAGTTGAAGCTGCGAGTTCAATTTTCTCGCACGCGCGAAAGCTCTATTTCTCTATTTCTTTAAAAAAAAAACTTTTTTAAAACGATATTTAAGGAGTTGAAAATTAATTTTTTCATTTGCCTCTAACGAGATATGAAAGTTTGGGCCTTTACGAACAAATTGAACCTTTGTGGAGATCAAAAGGTTCACTCAAAAAAAAAAGTTATAACAATCAACATTTTGCGTGGGACAATTAGCACTATCTCAGCAACAAATTATCCGATTTACCATTATAAAATATCATTTTGTTCAGAAAGACGAAGGTTTCCCTCTAAAAGCGCAAAAATGCAAAAAATTTAATTTTGCAATAAATAACTGATATGTAAAAAGTGGCCAATTTTGAGGTTTTTCTGGCCTTTGTGCGATAACAAATTAACAAAAATGATTGCACAAAAGTTTAAATTGTAAGTTTTTTAAAATCTCAACAATTTTATTTGAAACTATTTTTTCCAAAGTGTATTCCTCGACTTGTAGATTCAGAAAACTTGTTTTAGCCATCTTTGCCCCCATCTCTTGATCCCAACTTATTTTTTTGCAGTTACATTTTATGTAGGGTTCATACCTACGTGACTATATTTAACGATGGCTTGGACTATTATTAATTTGACTTTATTCTTAAGTAAAATAATTATTTTAAATTTCGGTGTTGTCAAATATTTAAATTTTCATTAAACAAGTGATTTTAGTTATTTTTAAGTTATAACGTTGTTTCTTTGCATTAGTGTTTCGCATAGTTTTAATAGAAAAAATTAAGTACTTTTCGATGAGTATGAAATTGAATTTGGCGGTCACAAAGAAAAACAAAGTTCCAAAAAACCGAAACGTTGTAACGAAAATTTGAGTAAATACACATATTCTGCGTAAAAGTAGCCACACAAAAAACAATATTGAGAAATAAAAAAGTTATAGCCGATCTAAGAAATTATAAGACTTTACGTACTACTAGCACCAATAACCTACTGACATAATTGCCTAAAACTTTCCCCATTTAACTGCCTTTCTATTTCTTATAGTTTTCGAGATTGCAGTGCTGTCATCATCAATTTTCTACATACTGTATAGCAAATAAGCATAAAGTTTGTAGAATCTATTTAACATTTTCTAGAATTCTTAACCTTATCTATGATATTTATTAATATTATTTCAAACAATTACAAGTTGTAAAATATGTCTAGTATGCCGTTCTAGGAATTTCCATCAATGATTTGCCGAGCAGACGCTTCGTTTATTATTTAATAGAATTCATAATAATCACATAAAGATAAGTAAAATTATTTATGATCGTTTACATTACACATTTGTGTCTTATATGTTGTTGCTACTGTTTATAAATACATATGTGAAGCAGTCTTTCAGAAAAGTACTAAATTTTAAATAATTCTCCAAAAGTAAATGCTGATGCCTTTAAGAATTCCATTTTGTTTTGTCATTTTGATAAGTATGTGCGTAGAGTTGGGGGTCTGTACACTGCGACCTGGTAGGTGGGTAGCTCCCCTCCTTCGATTTTGTGTACTCCCAAGAACCGCATCCTACGGTTTTCTAGAGCACTGTACTCTGCAAGGATATGAATAGAGGTTTCGTCCTCCCCACAGAATCTGCACTCTTCTCTTTCTACTAGTCCGAGTTTCTTGAGATGTCTCTTCAGGTGGCAATGCCCCGTCAGGACCCCCATCAGAACTCTGAGTTGTTTTTTACTCAAGCTTATGCATTTTTTGAACGTCTTCTGGTCGTAGTTCCCCAAAAGTATCTTCGCTTGTCTCAATCCTTGCAACTCCGACCAATAATTGGATGTCCTGCTTTCTTCTTCTATCTTTAGTTCTTCCATCATTACGCTGCTACCAATTCCACAGAAAGGCTTTGGCCCCAGAAATGGTCTCTCAGCACCTTTCTTCGCGAACCTGTCTATTATTTCATTTCCCTCTATCCCGGTATGTCCCGATACCCACATGAGGGTGACTTTATTATTCTTACTCAAATCATTCAGTTCCTGTAGGCATTCCCACCCCATCCTGAAACTGATAACTTGAGAGCTCAGCGCACTGATGGCTGCTTGACTGTCCGTCATGATGATAATCTCTTGGCCTTGATCGTTGTTCTCCTTGTTAAATTGAATACGTATCCTAATGGCATGTATTTTTGCCTGGAAAATGCTTGGTGACTTACCCAAGCCTTCCTAGAGTCTGGTGCTGGGTCCATACACCCTTACTCCAGGTCCCTCCGTTGTTTAGGAGTCATCTGTATACCATATGGTGGATTTCGTGCTGAGTTTTTCAATCGTGTTTCTGTTCCATTCGCTCTTGCGTCTCAACTTTGTGCCGAAGTTTTTTACAAAGTTCAATTTCTTTTTTATTTCATCTTGGGGCATGTTCCAGGTTTGTTGATTTCTGGATGCGAGATTGAGCCTTCGTTTTATGACCTTATCTCTCATCATCGTATAAATCGTCCTCTTCGCCATGTTCTCTAGAAATATATGTAGAGGTGTGAGGTTTAGGATTACTTCCATGGCGGCCGTTGGGCAGGTTTTCATTGCCTCGGTATGCACAGGCCGGTCTTTGAACTTTCGAGGGGTTAGCTCTCGTACTAGCCAGACTGTTATTTTGATAGAACCCAGCTATATACAAATCTGCATCACATGGAAAATTTTGTTATTCCTTTAGTTCAAAAAAAAAATATTTTCTTAGTTTGTTTTTCGTTTATTTGTTGTATCTTGTATGAAAAGTGCATTTTTTTGTTAATTTTTATGGTGCTGAACACAAAAATCACCATGAAATAAACAACTTAGTTGCAATTTTCAAGAACAAGTTTTTTTTTTTATTTTATTTTTAATAAAATAATAAAAAATACATACTTTTATACTTGTAAAGACACTAAATATCCTCTCTTTTTGCTTTTCACATATGAATTGTTTCTGGAGCATATCTAACAAGAGTCCAAAAGTAATCGGCAAGCATAGAAATATTCCACTTTCCCTGGTACCTTTTGTCCATTGTTGATATGCTCTAAAGGAAGCGTTCGCCGTGCTCATCACTTACAGTTCAGCAGTTGTCAGGAAAAAAGTCCGGATGTGAGTGTAGGAAATGGATCTTTACAAACATATTGCAACCCATTTTTTGATAATATGACAACAAGAATAACGTAATTGTCAGCTTTTTTATTTCCGAAGAAATTATTGACCACGAGGCGAAAGTGATTCCAAACATTTTTTTAAATATGTGATAGAGTGCTGTGAAAATGTTTGTTTTTCAGAATAGGTCGGATCTGTGGCCCAACAAAAATACCTTCTCTAATTTTTGCTTCACTTAGCCTTGGGAATTTCTAACGCAGGTATTTAAAAGCTGGCCCCATCTGTATTCAGTGCCTTAACAAAGTTTTTCATTAGGCCCATGTTGATATGCAGCGGTGGCAACAAAATCTTTTTGGGGTCTACCAATGGCATAAGTTGTACATTCTCTACATTTATATTACGATATTCATGTTGTACTCTGTATATATTTTTATTATTCGAATACTCATGTCAAAACGTGTAGTAGTAATATAATATTTTAATATAAGTATTCGAAATCATATTAAAACGTCACAATGCAAATTAAAATAAACTATTTGATTTCCAGGTCACCTCGTTTTTTTTTTATATCAGTTGATTAATAATTCAAACTTAAATATTTAAATAACGGCTAGTCCGAACGCTAACCTATTATACATTTTTGAAATCAGGAGAAAAAAAACTTTCATTCTAGCAGCTCATATACAGGGTGTTCCATTTAAAAAATTAAAATTTCTTTTGTTTTTCAACTTTACGATCCGTCACTGTTTTTGTAAATAAATTTAAAACAATATGGAACAAATTCTACAACTTTCATATTTAAAGCTTTTTTCCATCTTTTATAATAAAGCCTTTAAGTATGGTGCTAAATATAAAAAAAAAATCTGTACACACACTCATACACAAAATTAGAGAAAAATGTTTATTATCACTTTTGCTTAAAAATAATTTTAAATTGGCACTTTACATATGTGCTGATGTTATTCATATAATAGGCAGATATTTTTGCCATGCTCAAAAATTTCCAAATTCATTTTGTCAGAGAATTAAATTTCGTTGAGATTAAACCAGAACAAGAAGATGAAATCTTACAAATTCTTGCTAATTCATCCACTATTAATACAAGACTCTTGGAGTAAATAAAATCCAAAATTCACGGTATTTTACCGGGCTAGTAGTTGTACATCCATTCCGCCCACAAGCAGTGCAAGTTCTTTTGATTCAAGATGTAGAATCAAGGTTTGCGTTTGTAAAGGTATACGAATCAAATAATAGAAATGTTCGGCTTATTAGAAATATTGGATTTACTGATGAAGCGGCATTTATAAGAAATAGGGTGACAAATATACATAATCTCAAAGATTATTATAGCTAACACTATAATAATATTTGAAGTATGCACATGTGGGCTAAAGCAAACCTTAGAGCCACATCATCAGATAAATTTACGGCAATGTGTGGTAGATAATTTTCTTTAGGGCTCTGTACTTTTATCAGAAAATTTAACTAGTGATGATTCATATCTGCAATTTCTTTAAAATACCTTGCCTGATTCACTTGATGGAGTGCCCTTCCACATTTTGCTAAACATGTTCGGAATTATTTACCCCAAACCATTCCTAATCACTGAATTGCATGCACTATTTAGTCTGGTGAGAAAGATTTTATGGGCATGATTCCTATATTAAACAATGATCATTTAAGGGTAAGAATCCTTGAAGCTGGCGAGCAGTTTAGGTTGAAGCGAAATATTTTTAAAAATCTAAGATTTTCTTTAATGAAAATAGCTCGTATGTGTATACAAAATAATGGAGGTCATATCGGACAATTTTTTAAGATCAATATTTTCTAAAATGTATTTTTTACTATTACAAAATTATACAAAACAGCCAAAAGGTATCTAAAATAAAATCGACCAAATCTTACCATTTTTGATGTGCTAAAATCGAAACTAAACTTTTTAATATTAATTCAAGTTTTAGAGAAAGATAATGTCATGTTTCCCTATATATAAATAATGTGACTGCAAGAATGCACATGGTATATTTGTATTGTTATAACAATAGAGGTGTGTGACATTGCCAAATCTAAGTTTTCTTCAAATTAAGAAAATTTTGCACAACTTGGTAACACCACATGGGGGATCTCCAGGGTCCCCCCCCCCATGGCTTAAAATAAGGGAGATACCCATTTAAACCCATGCAAATCGACTTTTATGTCTACTTTGTACTGAACAGCCACACAGACAAATGACAAACGCCACTGTTGCGAATATTTTGGAATTGAATAGAAAATTCTCGAATATTCTCTAAAAATGTAGAAACCGTATTTGGGTATATAAACAACTACAAGCCGAAGGGGTTAGTCAGTCCAAGTTAGTGAGTCGAATCGAATAGTTGAGATTGTAAGATGTTACGAAAGTGTGTAAACAATCCAGATTACTTCTGTTATGTTTGTGGTGAGGTAACTTTTACGTCTCAGTAGCGATCTATTACCCTATTGATAAAAAGGCATATCAGCTCTATTTCGGTTGCAATCATAGATAAAATATTTATAGATCCGCAATGTTTAATCCCAAAAACGGCAAATTTAGGACAATAAAATGTAAACATCATAGATCAGATGTCGGCATGCGCACTACAAAATGATCAGGTGACCATCGACAGGACCAAACTTCGAAAATCTATTTAGTTAGTTCAATTAGTCATAAATGGTGTCTAAATCAAGCAAGTTATTAAAGTTGCAACCATAGTTGCAATCTTTAGTAAAAAAGTCAGTGTCATGTAACTTTCTTGTTCTGGGAGTCACATCATATGGGCACAAATAATATCTGAAGCAGAAGGGGGTCTGTGTCTACCGATGGAGTTAGTTTAGTCATTTCTGATACTGTGAAAGTAAAATTGTGAAGAAAATGTATCTTACTATTTCTCTAATCTATTGTTTCCGTCTGTGTGCGTTAACTTTGTTGTTGTAGGGTAGGAGTGAATAATTAACATTTTTAAGGTCCGGCAATTTATTCTCTAATTATTAAAAAATAATGACCTTTTCCTTATCTTTTTTTTTTAATTTTTTAAGAAAATATTGATACGAAATGGGTTTGTCAACGGATATGCAGGATTTAAAAATAATTTTATATAATAATATTTTTCTGCCGTAATGGTGAATAATGGTGATATATTTTCTTATCGTATTAATTTTTTCGACAAAACGATGAAAATGTTATTTCAAATAAAATAAGTGAACAAGGTCATTGCTGGGGGTGAATAAAAAAACATACCAACAAAAGAAATTCACATTTGTCTAACTTACTTCGTAATATTTTGCTTTTGTTAACATATTAATGAATTTTTAATTTGACTATTTCAAAGTGGGGATTGCCATGACCACATGAATCATGACAATTTCATAAAATAAGTATGGACATAATATGGACATAACTAATCTGAATTTACTTACAAAACCAGTATTAATAATGAACAACGCTTTTTAACGTCATGTCCTCAAGCTTCAGACATACAAAATAATAAATCATAGAATGGCTGCAGAATAAAAAAAAACATTTGAGCTGGGTGGAAACATCGGTTAAATATAAGGTGGATCAAGTTATGCAAGAATATGGACATTGTGCAAATTAGCAACTGGAAAAAAGTCGTTGACAATTTGAAAATATAATTCAAACAGAGCTTAGAAATTATAAAGCCAATAGCCGATTCTGGCTAAAATATAAACCTTGTACTGAAATATTTTATGTATATAACAAAATAATAATGCATTATAATTATTGTAAGTTATATATGTATGTTTTAAAATATTCCAACTTCATTTTGAGGATGTATGTTTTTATTTATATAAGTAATGTAATAGATGGAGAAATTGTGCCATTTCTTGACATATTAATGAATGTACTTTTTTCATATGATAGAATAAACTATTCTATGGTTTGGTGCGAATTTTCAGATTTTTTTTTAAGAACTGATTGCTTAAAAGTTCAGTTTATCTTTTGGTAATCCTTTGGAAAGTGCTCAAAATATATCATACTACATGTTTTGGAAATTTAATATTATACGAAAACACTATAAATCCAAAAACGTTGTAAAGCAACACTATTTTTTACCCTATAGAGAAAAAGGAAAATAAAACAAATAAAATATGTACACATTCCATTATATTAAATAAAAACACAAAAATAAATAAAATAAATCACTTAAAATGCTAAAAATCAGTTTAAATCGCACGCAACTCACAAAACAAAAATAAACACAAAAATGGCGTTGAGCCGATACTGTGCTCTTTACGGATGGCGCTACGAAACAACCGATCGATAATAGGAAGTCGCTTATGCGCATGCCCTTATCTGATCAACGTCCAAAAATATGACTGGCGCCCGATGTGCAGAAATGCATTTTTTCGCCCATGGTTTGCCATTTTTTGGCTTTAGCAGCCGACAAGAGTAGGGGTCCATAGTAGAGGTCAGTGGTTGCAATATTGGGATCAAGACAAACAGAGGGCGCCACATATCTGCTGTAATGCATTCGCTTCAAGTCTGAGAAACTGGTTAAATAGTAAAAAACTATCGATGCGGTTTGCCGTCCCAATGATCTGAAGAAAACCTTCAAATCATGTTAATGATTGCTATTTCCGCATCATACTTTGTGTTGGGCAAGCTACAGGTATATAGAAGAAGAAAAAGTCAACTATCTAAATATACCATCTGCCATGAGACCTGTACCTCATAGTGATGAATTTCCTATTCTAGAACCCCCAGAAACATTCATTTACGAATTATATAATAACGATACAACGATTTTTTAAGAAGAACATATGCTATCAACATCAAGATATCCTGTTTTCACACCCAGCACTTTGTACCGCCAACCGCATCAGAATTAAACGATCTGGTGAGAGACTTAGAACTTCCAAAACGAAAAGCAGAGTTATTAGGATCAAGATTGCAGCAGTGGACCTTATTAGAAGACGATGTTTCAGTATGTGTTTTTCGTAAACGCCATAAAGACCTAACACCGTTTTTTAACATGGAAAAGAAGTTGGTTTTCTGTAATAACATTAGCGATTTATTGGCAACTTTAAATATAGACTATAAGCCAGAGGCATAGATCTGTTTATAAATAGTTCAACATTTAGTTTAGAAGCAGTACTATTGCATATGGGAAATCTTTTATCGTCTATTCTGTTGGATATGCAGTTCACATGAAAGAATCATATCACAAGTATAAAATACGATGAGCACCAATGACAGATCTGTGGCGACTTAAAGGTGATTGCACTTTTACTTGGGTTGCAGCTAGGCTACACCAAGTTTTGCTGTATTCTATGTGTCGGGCAAAGGCACTTCATTCTAAGAGAAAAAACTGGTCCGTTCAATAACCATTAGAGCCAGGTGAAAAATATGCCATTGGTAGACCTCAAAAAAATTTTGTTGCCACCACTGCATATCAAATTGAGTCTAATGAAAAACTTTGTTAAGACACTGAATACACGTGGGTCAGCTTTTTAGTACCTGCGTCAGAAATTCCTAGGTGAAGCAAAAATTAAAGAAGATATTTTTCTTGTGCTACAGTTTCGAAATATTCTGAAAGACAAACATTTTGACATCACTTAATCGGATACTGAAAAAAATGCTTGAAATGACTTTCGCCTCGTGGTCACTAATTTCTACGAAAATAAAAAAGCTGACAATTACGTTACTCTTGCTGAAAATATGCTGTCATCGTAACAAAAAATGGGTTGCAATATGTCTCTAAAGGTCCATTTCTACAGTCACATCTGGACTTTTTTCGTGACAACTGCGGAGCTGAAAGTGATGAGCACAGCGAACGCTTCCATCAGGATATATCAACAATGGAGCAAAAGTCCCAGGGAAAATGGAGTGCTTCCATGCTTGCCGACTACTGCTAGAAACTTGTTAGAGATGCTCCAGAAACAGTTCACAAAGGAAACGCCAAAAGACACTTTTCATACAAGATATAACAAATAAACTAAACTTTGTTGCGTAGTGTAATTTTTTCAAAATGGTTCTTTAAAAAATAAGATGACGTAAATATTATTATTATCCTGTTATACTCATAAGTGATGCTTCTGAATTAATAATCTTTTTCATTTTTAATCAGTAAGCAAATTTATTTTTTATTAATATTAATTTTCTTGACTTTGTTATATTTTATTATACGCATGTTTTTAAAAGGACATTTTATTTTAATTAAGTAGTATCTCTAAAAATATGACATTTATATTTTAAATTATTAGATGTAGATTTGCTCAAGGTTTAAATATCTTCGGTATGAGGCACCTTAGGAAAAAAAAATTGTGAAACGCCAGGATTATTTCTCTCAACACTGGCCTGCTATGTCTTACAATCAATCAGAGTTGTTTTGAAGTCTTTTTTACATTGGCAACAGTTTGACATATATTTTCCAGGCACACTGTATATCTTTATTGAGGGTGACGTAATAGTTTAGAAATCATCAATACAGTCAGTGGTTTTAAACGGTAGTTTGGCGCCTCCTTTTTAGACAATTTGGAAATATAAAAGGCAACCAAATAGTATGAAATGACCTTGTTAACTATAGGTGAAATTTCGCATAACACAAAATAAAGAAGTAAAAACTTGATCCGCAAACACTTTCGCAAAAACCTTGGCGGAAATTCGGGAAATCCTCAACGAACGAAAAAATCAATTTTTATTACAACCCAACTGTCAGTATAGTGTAGGAGCCAAAAGAGTCCCAAATGCCTTTTTAATTGAGATCGAACCATCAGTTTTTTTTTATGTATTTTGAGTCGCTGAATATGACTTTTAGGGTGGAAGATCACCCGAATGGAAATTTGTTTATAAAATAAGATATTATTAAGTACTTGTTGAAGTAAATATTCTATATTTTTAAAGACTTTGAGGTTAGGCTCCCATTTATTTTGCAGAAAAAAAAAAAATTTATGTACAAATTTGCCTGCCTATTTTTTACATTTTAACACAAATAATAAATTTTTCGATTACTGCGATATGATGGATTGTACCGGGTGGAATGGCTTGATGAGTCCCCGTGAGGACGAAACAGCATTATCCTCATTTTTCTGACACGGCTTCTTCCTTGTCTTGGAGTTCTTCGCAATTTTGATTACGAATTTACTGACATTCCATGTCCGCACATCCGAGAAATATATATATATATATATATATATATATATATATATATATATATATATATATATGTAATCGAAGGTATTTGGATATCCCGAGTATATGCTGAGTGCTTCTCAGTATTGTAATGCAGCTGACGTTTCGGTGACATCTCATTCACCATTTTCAAAGCTCACTGTACGGCGTTTGTGGGCGACCTGACGCTTTCGACTCGGGTGCTGTCGGCCCTGTATGTACGTGGTGCGCGTTCGTTAGCTGGATGGTCAATCAGGTTGCGAGTCCTGCTGCGTGTCATCGGCCCTGTTGCCAGTATTTGGGGTCGTGTTGCCGAGTTGTGATCCGTTCCTGTACTATCTATTACTGGTTGATGTTTCGTAAGCAGGTTTTTCCTAGTATTAGGCAATCGCTGGCTATCATCTGTGCAATTTCAATTATTGGGCCTTTTTGCAATTTCGATGGCTTCCCTTATAACTCTTGTGAATACCTTTTCACATCTCGATAGCATTTTTGTTCTTGAGAAGTTAACTTATGTCTTGTGTTTAACAAGTATTGAGCCAGAGCAGAAGCCATCGAAATTTCAAATACGCCCAACAACTTAAATAGCAGAGATGATATGCATCGATTGCCTAATACTTGGAAAAACCTGCTTACAAAACAACTAGCAGTAAGTAGTAAAGAAACGGATCAGAGCTCGGCAACAGGTTCTCAAACACTGGCAACAGGGTCGATGACACGCAGCACGGCTCTCAACTTGATTGGCCAAAACCATCCAGCCAGCGAACTATCCCCATGTACACAGGAGACCGACAGCACCCGAATCGCAAGCGTCAGTTCGCCCACAGACGTCGTACAGTGAGCTTTTTTCACCGAAACTTTAGCTTCCTTACAGTCCTGAGAAGGACTCGGCACACACATGGGATACTCGAAAACCTTCGATTACACATCACAATCGTGAGAACATCCGACAAAACATATATATATATATATATATATATATATATATATATATATATATATATATATATATATATATATAAAGAATATAGAAAATGATTAGGCAACGAATCGAAATGAAGGAGAAAATCGAAAAAAAGCACATTGAAAAGCAAACATGGAAGGGTAACTTACAATCCCTTAAGACCAAACAAGAACGAGCGGACATAGTAGCAACCTCAGAAATAGCCACGATATCGAGCAGATGGATATTGACAAACACTCAAGAAATTGAAAAATAGAAAATTGGCAGGAAAGGACAATTTACCCAATGAGCTGCTAAAGGAAATGGGACTAGCGCTAACACAATTGTTAACCCACTTTAGTATAAAAATCCTAAGATAACACAACACGAGATACCTCAAGAATGGAGATCCAACATCCTCGTACTAATGTTTAAGAGGGGAGATAAGAGTGATCTTACCTCCTCTCTACTGCTAACCTGTTAAGCACCATGATGAAATTAAAAACCAGAATCGCATTTAACCAAATTAACCTGAAAATAACATTAGCAAATTAGTAACAGGGTTTCAAAATTAAGATGCCATTTTTGTAATCAGACAATTAAAAGAACAAGAATACAGTGCTTTTTCTACCTATACGAAATGAAAAAAGCTTCCGATAGAGTCCAACTAGAAGATGTTATTTACTTGTTATATAACCGGAACATTCCTTAAGATTTAGTCAGAGTTATTGAAAATTCGTATTGCAACACACCATAGAAACATTGAAAAAACGAATGAATGAATGAAACAAAAGCCTGCTTCCTCATTCCCGCATATGCTCGAGTGGCCTGGGATCCACACGTGTCTGATTGTACAACTGTTCCTTGTCATATTGCAGTACGTCCTCGCACTCAGATACCAGTCGCGAAGTTACGATACTGGACTTCAGTGCCATTATCGCAGCCTTACTGTATGAGCATATATTTATAACCCTATTCCTGTTTATATCCCTCTCACAGAGATGGGTACATTGCAGAATAGTATAAATTTCCGCTATGAAGATCGTCTCATGTTGTCCGAGGGAGAAGTACTCTCTGACTCCTGTGCTTCTGCGGAACACTCCGGATCCAGCTCTTTTATCTTATCGAGATCCATCTATACACCACCAGGACTTCAAGAGCCGTGATGGGAGCAGTCCTCATCGAACTCAATATTCCCACACAAGGCATTCTTTGAACTTTGTCAAGTTGAAGGTTGTGTTTGCACTTTGTTGTACTACGCCACCATACAATAGCGGCGTAAGTTATCATGGGGTGGATTACCATAGTGTATATCCAAAATAGCACTCAAGGTGTCAGCTCCCATGCGCACCCAAAGGTTCGTTTATAGGCCCAGAAAACACATATGGCCTTTTTGGTTCGAGCTTCAATATGATCATTCCAGCTTCGTCATGAGTTCAGAATTACTCCCAGGTATTTAACTGTCCCCTTGTATTTAAGAGTCCTTCATGCCAATGTAACTGTGGGATGCCTCCCAATTTTCCTCTTTTTTGTAAAGAGTACCACCTCGGCCTTGTCCGGGTGTATTCCGAGCCCTTCCCTGTGGCACTATCGGTCCGCGATCCGAAGAGCTTGCATCATTGGCCTCTCCAGGTCTCGGATATTGCGACCAGGGTGCAAAATGACCAGGTCATTGGCATAGGTCTGTGTCTAGAAGCACTAGTATAGGAATAAGGCAGGGAGATTTCTTAAGTATTCTATTGTTTAACTTCGTAATAAGATTGTACGAGAGTAGCCAAATATTTATCATTGAAAATGATTTTATTGTTTTAAAATATTCTTTACTCATCATAAACGGTTTGTGAATGCATCCACCGTCTCTTCATGCGTAGAAAATCATTGACCATCATTGGGTGCCAATCACGGCTTCATCGCTATCACGATGTTGTTTGAGTGATTGTCAAATTATGCAGGATCCCATGTGAATATGAATGGCTGTCACAGTGAAATTCAGGAAATCAGCGACATGCAGTGGTTTTCGTGGCTGCTTTACTGTCATATAAAGAATTAAATTTATAGATGTACTCTTGTTGGATAAAACACGTCAAAAGTTGTCAAGAATAATCGCACGAAAATGGTTAGTTTCATTTTTTGCACGGAATAAAATTTTGGTATTACTGTAAATAACATAAATCGAGCCTATATATGTCAAATGGCACCAAATGGCCAGTGTTGCTAGTTCCGAAATCGCCACGTTCGTAACCGTCAAGAAATTTAACACGATAGTCTCATATGGAAAAACAAAAGCATAGTTATTTTCACCGAACAAATATGATGCAAACTGGAATTAACTGGAAAGACTGTTGAGCAAAACGTAGAGTTTCAATATTTAGGGATAACTTTAAATAAACATGAAGAATTGAAGGTTGAAGTAAAAGATTATTAGATTATTAAAGCAAATCGAGTTGAAGGGTGCTTCAAAGATCCAATTTAAAAAAATAAAAACAATTAATTGACAGCAATATTACATATGCGGAAACACGACCGGACACAGAAAAAAAAAAGAAAATGTTGGAGACCGCAGAAATCTCTCACTCTCTCTCAGATTTTATGAAGGAAAGATATCGAGAACATCGCCGAATATACGAAAAAACACGAACGTTAGAATGACAGAGCTACATTAGCTGAATGAGTGAAAATAGGATATTTAGAATAGTTAAGAGACCATTCCCCAATAAAACATTTACCAGAAGAAAGCACGCGTTGAAATGGCAACTTACTAAATGCAAATTGAAGAAAAACAGCCAGCAAGAGAAAAAAAAAGAAGAAAAGTTACAACTCAAATTACGGCATCGAGAGATTAATCTTTTTGCAAAAATTTCCCCTATATATTGTTAAATTACAGTTTGTTACACGTTGGCCTACTCACCTAAGAAATATCAAGGTGAAGAACTATGATATAATTAAACAAAAACTCGCCTGAATCCGATAAAACTTGTTTAAATAATGACATTTGAATGGTAATTTTTAATATTTGTTTCTATTTCTAGACCTATTGTGTTTTAAATACTAAAGTTTGTAACATTTTTCCTAAATTTTTAATGCGTGTATTAGTATGACTAAATTTCCTACATTAAAAATAACTTTTGACCTTCTTAATTACAACAAAACTTTTAAGTAATTAAACTATTTTATTGTACTTAGGTGTATTATTTGTTAGAGTCTACTGTATAGAAATTATTAGTGATAACAGTGTCGTGTTACAGGGTTTTGAAAATTTTCTTTTAGGCGTTGTTCTGATAAAAGTTTTAGTAATGTCCTGATGTTAAGAAGTGCTGAGATCTAAATTATGAATAAGTTATGAAAAAATTTTGCATTAGTACAAACTATAGTATGTTAGTAGAAATGATTGTGGTTACATTCAGCTGATGGATGGGGGTAACATCCAGTAGCATGTAATATTTCAAGTCTGATTGCGTACTAAATATATTCTTCACTCTTTTGCTTATCTATTGTGATAGAGTAATTGTCTTTCTCAAGTTTATTACAGCATACCGGTTTAATAAAAATTACGAGAATGTTTTAATTACTTAAAAGCTGATGAAAACGAATTTTGGTGTAAAATGATTTACACTTGACTAAATTACTTTTTTATAGACAAATTAATGCGACTTCTAATTTACTTGTGGTGTTTTATATAGAGGTATAGAACTTTAAGTTGGCAACACTTTTTTAACTGGCGGCCATTTTGTCAGCTGTCAAGTGATTTATGTTTAGTTTGGTTTGGCATTTCAACATGAATAGGCTGACGCCTGAACAACGCTTCCAAATTGTGCAAATTTATTTTGAAAATCATGGTTCTGTTCGAAATACGTATCGCGCATTACGTCCATTTTACGGTCAACATAATCGTCCTTCAGAGCAATTAATTCGATTAACTATGGAACGTTTTCACACCACGTTTACTCTAAATGATAATACGCATCCACAGAGACGTCGTACAGTGCGTACAGAAGAAGTCATTGCTGCTGTAGAGCGTAGCGTAGAGGAAGACCCGAATCAGTCTATCCGCCATCGTGCACAGGAATTGGATATGTGTCCATTCACTTTATGGAAGATTTGCGGAAAGATCTTGGTTTGCGTTGCTTACAAAATCCAACTCGTGCAAGAATTGAAGCCACACGATCACCTAGCAAGGCGTAGATTCAGTGAATGGGCCCAAAACAAGATTGCCGTTGATCCCGATTTTCATAAGCGAATTTTGTTTAGCGATGAAGCTCACTTTTGTTTGAATGGATACGTCAATAAACAAAACTGCCTTATTTGAAGTGATGATAATCCTCAAGTGTATGTTGAGACACCGTTACATCCAGAAAAAACTGACTGTTTGGTGTGCTTTATGGGTTGGTGGAATCATTAGTCCGTACTTCTTTAAAAACGATGCTGGTCAGAACGTTACAGTCAATGGTGACCGCTATAGAGTCATGATTACTGACTTTTTCGTTCATCAATTGAACAACCATGATGTGCAGGAGCTGTGGTTTCAACAAGACGGCGCAACATGTCACATAGCTCGTGCCACAATTGATTTATTGAAGGAAACGTTTGGTAACCGCATAGTTTCACGTTTCGGACCCGTGAATTGGCGTCCAAGATCGTACGACTTAACGCCGCTAGACTATTTTCTGTGGGGATATGTGAAGTCACTAGTCTACGCCGATAAGCCCGAAACGATTGATCACTTGGAGGACAACATTCGCCGCGTTATTGCCGATATACGGCCACAAATGTTGGAAAAAGTCATCGAAAATTGGACCTTCAGATTAGACTACGTCCGAGCCAGCCGTGGCGGTCATATGCCAGAAGTCATATTTAAATTATAATGCCAGAAGGTTATCTTTCAAATAAAGTAAATTTCATGTCAATTTAAAAAATTCATCTTTGTTTTATTCTATTTAAAAGTTCTATACCTCTATAAAAAACACCCTTTATATATGTATATATATATATATATATATATATATATATATATATATATATATAATATGTATATATATATATATATATATATATATATGTATATATATATATATATATATATATATATATATATATATATATATATATATATATATATATATATATATATATATATAGGGTGTCCGGTAATACAAGGGAGGTCAAAATAACCCTAAAGACTCTTTAAACCATACTACAGTAGATATTTTAGATGATCACAGAAGTCAGGAACGGACTTGCAGCCACACTCTTTGAGCCTACTTTTTGACAGGTGTCATTTTATAGAGCTGAATACTGATTTTTTTAAATATTTTTATCATTCCTTCTCAAAAAATACTCTTCGTTTATTTCGATAAAAACTGATGGTTTTTGAGATAAATTCGTTTTTATGCGAAGACCTCGAAAGTTCTTGATGTTAAACACAAACGGGTGAAAATCAGGTTGTTATTGTTAATACCTGCATAATGAATATTGACGGAACTTATCAAAACCGCCTTCAAGTAAAAATAATTTTAAAAAATGGAAGAACATTCTTACACAGGTATGCTGATATGCATTTAATTTATGGAAAAGCGCTGTCAAATTCTTCGAAGGCAAGATTGTTAGAATATACATAATTTACGAAAAAACGTTTTATATATTTGTATAAATAAATAAATAGATTATTAATCTATCTGTTTTAACTTAAATCGCATTTTCCTCAAAACAGAATTGCAAACTGGTGACCACGATTTCTCAAAAACTATTTATTGAGCCGATTTCGTTTGAACTGTGAAGGCTTCAAAGAGATTTTAAAATAAAATGGAGATCGTCATGCCTATTTTAAGCCATACAATTGTTTACAACCTAAATGGCTATGAATACGTGAAGAAAAAACCATATTATTTTATGCGTCACATTAAAATCTGGTACTCAATCACGCATCTTTTTTTTTTTTAAGTGATGCTTGTATTCCGCACATTTACTCTGACAAATTACACCGTTTTCTTACCATTGTTCGCAATTTAGTTCACAAAGACAAACCAATATCTTTAAAATAGCCTAAATTAATTAAAATTAAAATGAAATCACCGGTGAAAGAAAAAGAAGTAGTGCCAGTTGTCATAAATTACAGTACAATTAGTAGATCCTAGGACACTATATAAGTTCAAAAATTCTATACGTTCCAGAAATTAAAAAAAAATGTTAAAAGGAAATAAAATATCTTTAAATGCTAAGAACTTCATGTTTTCTTACAAATATAGCGGGTTACCATGGCTACAAGAGTACTCGTGGGAAACTAAATATTTCTTTCTGTTTTAACCTAAAATATCGTTGTTAGACATTTTACTTTCTGCTTCCTCGATCGCACTGTGGGAACGGCCGGCATTAGGAACTTACCAACTAGTATTTTCTAAATTTATGGCTACATTAATTCAAAATTATTGTTGTCCAGCAGAGGCTACATGAAAGCGGGACTATCCCTGCTAGAAAAGAACACTGGGGAAGGTCTGAGCTAGTAAGGAAGCAGGTGGTTTAGTATCTAACGCAAAAAATAATATGGTTAGAAAAATTATAAGTCAAAGATGTATAAAAAGAATTAGGATTATAAATTCGATGGATTAAGGGTATTGTTTAGCAAAAAACAAATTATTAATGCTCTTCTCCATTTTCAATAAAAAGGGGGGAGGAATAAACCTGTCCTATAAAAATATGTTCTTCTGGTGGTAATATTTTTTCCGAAACAAATGTTCCATTGTGGAAGTGTTCTTCGAGCCGGCCAAATTGTTTTTCGTGTCCGTTTCTTACAATTTTAATAGAAAGAAATGTATATATGTGTATTTCACACAAATTGTATTTATGTTGTGGCAACATTGCAAATTATTTCCTTTTTCGAGACGAGTGATGTCGCCGACAGATGTAACCTGAGATTTTGTTTTTGAAGTTTTGTGATCGTTTTCCTTCATTTTTCCAATTTAAAAAGTGTAAATATATGAATTTCTACATAATTCAGAAGTTTCAATAAGCGTGAAATTTGAGAATCTAACAAAAGTTTAACGATTGAATGCAAAAAATTAAACCTAAAATGAAGAGTGATCTGAAGGAAATTGTAGAAAACCAAAGTGAGAAGCGTGTTCTGCGACTTAATTTTGAAAAAAAAACGTCGTTTTCCCACATTTCACTTGATAGAAATAGTTACTTCCTTTTTTAACCAATACCTAGATGTGATCCCTTAATAAATCACAAGAATTAGATTTAAGATTTAGTTCATTATCACACAATTTTTCTACTTCTTCTAAAAACCAAAAAAAAAAGTTATATTTTAAGCAGTATTTGAAATTCTACACATTTTAATGATTCAAATTAAAAGTTAAAATTTGCAAAATTTTATGGTATATGAGAATATTACTGAATATTATGGTCAGTCCTGAATATGTAAAATGGTTTCATGGTATCTCCCATTAGAATAATGTAGTTTTATTAGCTGACAAGAGTTATCACTCTGTTATTAATAACTTAATTAACTTACCACTAATCTCTATTAAACTAGCATTTTTTTGTTGTAAAACAATATAGAATTCTTTTAGGTTTGAAGTTTTTCCAACCACCCAAAAATCATTCATTGTTTTGACTATGCTTTCACTCGCATGTCCGAGCAAGTGATTTTTGTCCTTTATATCGGCCATTAGTTTGAGAGAATCCTTACTACAAGCAATGTTTCCGGTTTGTTTATTGTCCAAATGCACCTAAAAACAAAAAGATGCGGTATTAGTGAAGATTTATTCTTCCTTTCTTTAATATTCGGCACATATACATTCTAAACTATTGTTTACGATTAATTATGGACTGGATACTGTCTTGCTGACTTTCAAAGGGTTGATCGAAGCCTAAGGGAAACAGGTAAAAGATGACTAGAAAATAATTATTAGAGTTAACGAATAATTTTTTACATGTTTTATTCAGGGTCATTTTTGCCGCGACGTGGCGGTGAGAGCACCAGACACCAGACCCTCACGTAGAGAAACAAATTTTGCAAGATATTGCCAACAATCCTTCAAATAGCATAATAAAGCTCGCGACACAAAACAGTATTATAAAATGGATTGTACATGAAAGTCTAACATAACAGTTACTTCATCCGTACCACGCTATGTCTCCAGATGATTATCCCACAAGACTTCAATACTCCTACTGGTTTATACAGCAACATAAACTAAATCTAAGTTTTTCGAACCTTATTTTTTTTTATCGATGAGGCCGGTTTTACAAGAGATGGCATTATAAACTCACACAATTTGCATTTTTAGACTGATGAAAATCCGCACGCTACAATTTAAAACAAACACTAACCAAGGTTTATTATAAATGTGTGGGATGGCATCATCGGAAATAACCTTATAGGTCGATTTATTTTGGAAGGAAGACTCAGGGATGAGATTTATTTACAATTTTTGCAGCAAAATTTAAATAATTTATTGGAAGACGTACCTCTTGATAGAAGAATGCAAATGTGCCACATGCGTGATGGTGCTCCACCTCATTTTAACCGTATAGTCAACACTTAACAAACGTTTTTGTCTATAAATGGATGGGTCGAGGTGGGCCTTTTTTACGACCACCAAGGTCTCCAGACCTAAATCCCTTGGACTTTTACTTCTGGGGACATCTAAAAGAACTAGTTTATCCAACACCAATAAATACTAACGAGAATACCACAGCATCCTAACAAAGTCCGTAATAATGCCGGAATATTATCTGCAGTGCGCGGAGCCCGTATTAAACATTTGCCAAAATAACATTTAAACGTTTTCACTAGTTTTGTATTTTAATAACATTGTACGTTAATTGAGCCCCGATCAACCTTTTAAAATGTTTCTGGACTTGACAATGTCTGTACTGGAAATCTTTCAGTATAATATCTTCTTGCTTTCGAAGAGTTAGATAGCGCTTCTCTATGAATGAAAGTACATGATCACAGCCTGCGTATTTTATTATTACCTGTTTGTGTTTAGCATTAGTAACTTTTGAGTTTTTCACATAAAAACCGATTTATCTCGAGAACCGTCAGTTTTACTGGAATAAATTAAGAGTACCTTTCTTGAAGAGAAATGACCAAAGTATTTAAAAAAGCAGTTTTCAACTGTGTAAAATGACACCTGTCAAAAATTAGGCCCACCGAGTGTGGCTGCAAATCCATCCCTAACTTCTTTAATGATCTAAAACATCTACTGTAATATAGTTTACTGAATCTTTATGGCCTCTATAAATTATAGGAATTTCATTAAATTATACAAGTCGGTTCCAAACTTAGAGCCGATAAGGTAAATTGCTGGGTGCCCCTTTAGAGCTCTGTATCTCCGTTAAGGAGCACTTTAGGAATCTTTTTTCTGACAAAGTAGGATTACCTGGACACCTCCCCTGTATAATCCCGAGATATTAGGGGAAACTCACTGGACACCCTGTATATATATATATATATATATATATATATATATATATATATATATATATATATATATATATATATATATATATATGTATGTATGTTGTAGTGCTGAAATCACATTCAGTAAACGTACAACTATATGCAACTCCGTGAAGTAAAATGCGAACAGTAAATGCAAATTTCGTTCCACTATATTCTCTATCACCTGGTACCGATCATACCGATCAAATTACGAATGAGATGCTTAAGTACGGAGGCCCCAGCCTTGTCACAGAGCTCACTGTTCTATTTCAAAAAATACTCCGCACAACGTCAGTACCCAACGAATGGCGGAAAAGCATCACAATTCCGATCCACAAAAGAGAATCAAAGAAACAACCCGAAAACTACAGGGGAATCAGCCTACTGAACAGTTCAGCCAAATTATTAACCAAAATACTGTCACAACGGATCGTAGACAAGTTAGGGGCGCGCGAAGAACAGCAGGGTTTCCGAAATAACCGCTCTACTATCGACGGTATATTTATTATCAGACAGCTGGTTGAAAAATCTATCGAATACGATAAACCGCTGTTCATTTGTTTTATCGACTTTACACAAGCTTTCGACCGAGTCAAACTGGAACACATAACAGAACTACTGCGAAGAAAACAAGTAGACGAAGCAATCATACGCACAATATACGAACTGAATTCCAAAAACACCATGGTAATTAAAATAAATAACACTCCAACAGAGGAAATCCCACTATCCATAGGAATAAGGCAGGGTGATAGCCTAAGTCCAACACTTTTCAATGTAATCATGGACGAAATCATTGATGAGGTAAAAAGCACAAACATTGAGTACCCAATGGGACACAACACCGTTCAGATTATATGCTTTGCAGACGATATTGCCTTGACAGCAGATAGCGAGGACAACTTACAAAGAATGCTTTTCCATCTCAATCGAACAGCCAAACAGTATAATATGAAAATATCTGTGGAGAAAACCAAAGCAATGGTAATAGCAAAAGAACCGGTAAGATGCAAACTAATGGTTGATGACAAATTTATCGAACAGGTTGGGAAGTTTAAATACCTGGGAGCACATATAACAAGTAACAGGGCAGTAACGGAAGAAGTACGCACACAAGCCAACAAAGCTGCCATGATATCAGGCCAACTAAGAGACATAATCTGGAACAATAAACATATGACGGTTGAGAGCAAAGCAAGAATTTACAAGGTCTGTGTAAGACCGATACTGACCTACGGCTCAAAAACAAGAAATGAAACCACAAAGAGAAGACAAATTATGAGAACCACAGAAATGAAAACGCTGAGAATGATCACGGGAACAAGTTTAAGAGATAGAATAAGAAACGCAAAAATACGCGAGGACAGCGGAGTGGGGGATGTTGTGAAGTGGGTTCGAAACCATCGTAGGCAGTGGAGAGATCAGGTGGAACGAATGAACGATGACAGACTAGCAAAAATCGTGATGAGAGAGAAACCAAACACCAAACGGCCGCCTGGACGGCCCCCCAAAAGATGGAGAGACAGCTGGATTTCGACGTCAAACGAGGATCGATGAGGCATTGTGTAGATAACAGAACTTGGTTCTACTTAGAAGAAGATATTCTTTCCGTGTTCCATATATATATATATATATATATATATATATATATATATATATATATATATATATATATGCGGCTTTCACGGATACCCCCGTATGAGATGCAATAGCAATGGATATAACCAGATTATGCCGTTGTAGTGCTGAAATCACATTCAGCAAACGTACAACTATATGCAACTCCGTGTATAAATGAAATAAACTGCGAACAGTAAATGCCTCCTTCCGGTCTGTCCTTTGCACAGACAGGTGCATGTCAGTACCGTGATGAGTGTAGTAGAGACGAAACATGTGCCTCTACCGTATCACTGTAGCGGGGAGGGTAAGTTTTGACTTTCTTCTCGATATAGTGGTATAGATAGGCAGTTGCAAGGTTTATAAAAGCTTGGCCTAACCTGTACCATCATACCGAGAAGAGAGTCAAAATTTACCCGCCCCGCCACAGTGATACGGCTCCGGCGGGAGGTCGGCGTTCAGTATTGCATGCTTCCTTCCGATCTGTCCTTTGCACAGACAGGTTCATGTCGGTACCCTGATAAGTCTATTAAGAGACAAAACGTATACCTCTGCCATATTACTGTGGCGGGGAGGGCAAATTTTGACTTTCTTCTCGGTATAGTGGTACAGGTAGGCCATCATCTCGATGGTGGTGGAATGGGATGAATTGTGTTTTGTAGCAATTTATTCAAACTGTGCAACCTCTAACACGGAAAGGATATAATGGAACGAAGTTTGCATTTACTGTTCGCAGTTTATTTCATGTATATGTATATAGATGTATAGTCTGCATCATATGAGAAAAATAGTGTTTAAAAAATTATTTTTGTAGTTTTCTTTTGCATAATTAGAAACCAAAAAATAACTTAAAATATTTGACATATTGTATTTCTTTCAATCTGTAAATGCCATTTAAAATTTTCGGACGTTTGAAAGTGCCATTATTAATCCAAATATAAACAAATGCCATAAGAAAAAATTGTATATCTATGAACTTTTCTTTTTCCTGTATTTTGTCAAAAAAAAACATGTTTTTTTTTTCAGTGTATTTTTCTGTCGAATCGATTCATTAAACATACACATGTAGTTCTGTTCACACGACAAGCGTTCTTTTTATATTATGATGTTACAGTATTTTCCTGAATTGTTTATTTTTCTAAAAATCCATTGATACTATTAAAATACATGAAAATATTAATGTAAAAAAAATAATAAGTGAAGTTCAAGCCCCTTCTACAACTTGGGATATGCAGCATCAGATAAACTCATATTAGATTTTACTAGTACCAACATCTATTACACACTGACAACATTTTGGTATTCACGAGTAAGACGAATGCCACCACTTCGTGCGTGCTGTAGCAATCGTTGTACAATCGATCCTTAGTTTTTACCCTAAATTATATGTTTTATATACATATACCGCTTGTTTTTTACTGTGAGAAATTACTTTTTATGTTGCTAAAATTATTTTAGGTAATATACGAGTACTATAAGAATTAATTATCCTAATTGTTTCGTGTCACCAAGCCACAACTGCCGTTGAACTCATCGTGACCTTAGAATGCGTAATTATACGAAGTTCCAGTCTAAAGTAATAGGAATCTCCTCCGCCCACCCGACGCACAGTCCCAGTTGCTATACGCAGTTATAAAACTGACTTATACAGAGTGTACAAAACGCTAGTGCAAATTCCCGAGGCTGACGTATGATCTAGCCACACTCCAAAAATTGATAATGCCGAAATACCGGGTGCTAAATTTATAATTTTTTAAAGCTTTTTTGGAAATATTTATCTTAATAATAGTTTGATTTGCACTAAATATGGTACTTTGTGGTTTTTTAGGATGAGAAATTAAGATCTGATTATAGTTTCGATGTTCATTGGAGACAGTGTTACCAGCAGCACTTCATCTATGTCTAAAGCTTCATCACCGTTTTTGGCCTCGATACATTAAGTTTATAATTTAAACATCTTATTCCTTGACATCTTTTACCCAAAAAAGTTATATCGAGTTGGTGTCGTTTCTAACAGCCGTTTCTGAGATAATCGATTTTAAATGTTTTACTACGTACTTGGGACTCGTTGTAGCCCCTCTTCACACTTTATCCAGGCTTACGGCTGAACCAAGAAACTTGGAGTGTGTTTAAGGGCCAATAGGTTAACGAGAATAAAAATTTACAGAGCAATGCGCTGGGGAAATATACCTGTGGAAATATGGAACTTGTAATAAGATAATGCTCTGATCAATATAAATTCTAGTATATACAGTGTGTTCCTTGACGAACTGCCGCGATCGACTTCTCGGAAAATAGACTTTGTAAATTTTTAAAATTTGACAGCTTACTAAAGTCGATGGGGCAATTCGGCTAAAATATTTTCAAGATAGCAGTACTTCCGATTGTACCGGAAATTGATGTCTTCTTTCTTATTTTAAATGAAACACCTTATATGTTATTTCAATTTAGATTCTATGCAAAATTATATACATATTTCATGTATAATCTCCTAAACCTAAGTCTAATTGTTTGTAACATATTTTAAATTTTATGTCAAAAATGGCTTTTGCTGGCCTAAACATAACTGTCAATCTGTCTTATATGAAAGCCTTTATTATTTAACTGGGATCGGTTTCCTTTTAGAAGATGATCTATTTTAGTGGGCTTTGTTGATATTTTTATAATAAAAAATATAGAGGAGAATCAAAAACTAACATACTAACTTCAAAAAAAAATCTATCTACGTATCTATCTATTCCAAAAATTTTTGAAATAGTGGCAATTTAGCATTTCTGTATTGTAAAAATGCTACACTGCTTAGCTACACAGGTAAACAACTTATTTTATTAAAGGTTCAAAATTTCCATTCTGAACTTCCAAACATTTTTCGCATCTCCGAGTTTGTTCGTTATGGGTAGAAACTCTAATTGAATCTGGAGATAAACTTTCGAACGCGTCCCTTACCCTTGCCATACGATCCCCATGGTTATCACTGGATCAATAAACAATTTTTTTTATCGTTCCTCACATAAAATAATCTAAGACAAATCAGGAGAACGAGAAGGCCACTGAAAAGGTGCACTGTTGACAATCCATTTATCATAAAATGTTGCTTGTAAAAAGTTGATAACTGGAACCCCTCCGATTACAATTTGTAGTCATACAAACCAAAAAATTTCTTGTGATTAAAATGTGAGGAAATATCTTGTGACCTTGGATCATCTAAAATACTTCTCTATGGAATTATTTTTGTGTTTTTAATAAAAAAATATCTAATAAAATAGAAAAACATTATTAAGTTTTATCGACAGTAAATTGGAAACATTGTAAAAAATTTGTCCTTAATCTTGTAATGAGATGAAATCACCAAGTAAATTGGGACACATGCCAGTATCTAATGTTTATGTTTTCCGCCTAAATTTTTACGCTAAAATTAATAATAGTTTTATTTGCGTTAGTCAGAATTTTTTAATTCAACCACTTTTAATAGCCAGAAAAAAAACATAAAAACTTTATGTATGTATTACCTAAATTAAGCCTGATTATGAAACCACTAAGGAGAATTAGAATATATATATATATATATATATATATATATATATATATATATATATATATATATATATATATATATGTATTGCGACGATTTTGGGTGATTTTGCACCCGCACAAAATACTTGCCCGAAAATAAAATTTAGAAAAGTTTGTTATTATTTATCTCTGAATTTATATTTTAAATTTTTAAAATATTGCCAAAATTTAATTAAAAATTAATATTTATTTGTTGAGCGCCAGGTAAAAAATATTTATAGTGAATTATAACTATTTTTTACCAATTTTAAATATTTTCAATTTTCAAATTTTCTATATAGATATAGATGTGTTCCTACCTATAAATTGACTCTTTCTTAGGTGAATTCAGTGGTTTATAAGATATCAGTCAGACAATCAATACACAGAATGATTAAAACACAAAATATAAATTTTATTTAACAATATAAAAAAAGTGACACAATATTATTAATAATTACTAGTTGGAATTTAATGATCGACACTTTTATCTTTTATCCAACAGTATTTCTAATCAATATAACTTATTAGTTACTTTTATCTACCATGCATTGTCTTTTAAGAACCTGTATCACAAATTGGCAAAGATTTAGTTTCGTAATCGTCTACTAGATGGCCATAGTGCAGTTTTATATGGGAAGCGTCGTTTATTTCTTAAAAATAATATTAATATTAATTTATGGCGTGCTTTGTTGTGATACAAGTAGTTAATATAGTTTCATACCTAATATTTATGCTGATAAATATTATTATTATTCTAACAGGTTAGTATAGCAAACTATTATTTAATAATTTAATTATTTTTATTTTAAGAAAAGTTAGGTTATTACTAGATGCTAGTTTTCAATGTCTACGAAAAATTTAAAGCTTTTTTTACAGCCTTATCTAATATAAATACCTCGTTATGTTTTCTTTTATTTGGTCCCATTATATTATAAAACACAATTCCAGTAATTTTATTTATTTTCTTCTTTAAAAAAACTTCCAAATCTTCAAAACTATTTGTGTTGTCGTTTCCTATAAAGCAAGAAATTGACAAAATATTATCCAAAGTCTCGTTCAGTTATGTTCTTCTTAGTTTAATTCAAATTAATTTTTTTTTATATTCTTCTTATTACAATATTATCGTATTTGTTGTTGTCTGAGAGTTACACAATTATTTTATAGGACAAACTCGTAAACTTTTACTAATTACTTTAATTAATTATTAAATTCTTTTTATTTGACAACAACAAAAACCTCTTTTAAAATCAAAATATTTAACTTTTGTTTTCTTGTGACATTGGAAAATTTCTGCCCTTTTTTTAAACAATTGAAAATTTTAGGTTATGTAAATTTTCGGGAGCTCGAGAAACGCAGTGCTTTCAGCAAACTGATAAATTTAACTCTCTCGAAATTGACACGCTTTGGCTTTTTATAGTCGGCCAAAACATAAGAAATTTCTGCATTAAGATTGGTTAGATTTTATGACGTCTGGAAACTTGATAAATCTTAATACCTTGAAAAATTGAATTTTATGATGGCCTTTTAATTTTACCAATTTTGACTGGAATTTTAATGTTTTTATTAATATATTGACCTAAAACTGACTATTGAGCATTATTGAGCTTACAATAAATAAACTTTAGAGTTTTCTCGACACAGTGATATATGTAAAAGCCACTTTGGCATATTATTTATATATTAAAATTGATAAAAATTAACACTTTGCACCTTGAAATTTATGACAATTTTAATAAAATTTTGTTCGTAAAAACTCTAAAATGTTTATTGTTTAATATTATTACCCTATTATTTAACAAAATTTTCTTAAATATTAGTACCAAAATTGCTTATAATAATCCTAAATTTACCTGATAAACTAATTAAATCTATATTACGTTCTACAATTTTATATAAATTATGGTTTTAATTTCTACCTAATTTCTTTAATAATTCTTAAAACTAAAACATTCTTCTTATATTTCGTACATTAATGTTTGTTTATCACTATTCATGGTGTTTTTGTCTGAATTTTGCACTAATTTTTCCACTACACGCACTTTGTGTCTTATGAGTGTTTTATTAGGACCAACGACGATGTATAAAACTTTATTATTAGTTTTTTTAAAAGCATCCACACTCGTTTTATTCATTGAAATTATATATATATATATATATATATATATATATATATATATATATATATATATATATATATTTGTTTGTATTAACACTTCCTCTAACTAGTACAATACTTTTTACATAGTTTTTTAATTAACTTTAGTTTTTATAGAGAGAAATCTGTCATATTTTTTAAGAATGTAACAATTCTCAATTATTTTACTTATTCAAGAATTTTTGATTTTATTGTCTTTTTCTTGAGACTTTATCTGTTTATTTACAATACAAATTAAACAGTACATCTTAGACTATACTTAAATCTAATTTTATCCTGTTCTAAACCAAATTTACTGGCATATTAACCATTAAAATACATTATTTAACATTTCTGTGTCTAATTTCTTCTCTTTATATCTCAAATAAAACTGAGTCTGAGCACTTATTTATACAATATATATATATATATATATATATATATATATATATATATATATATATATATATATATATATATATATATATATATATATATATATATATGTTTATGCGGCTTTCACGGATTCCTCCTTGTGAGATGCAATAGTACTGGTTATATCCAAATTATGCTGTTGTAGTGTTCAGCACATTCAGCAAACGTACAGCGATATGCAACTCCATATGTAAATGAAGTAAAATGCGAACAATAAATGTAAACTTCGCTCCACTATATTCTTTCCGTGTTGGAGGTTGCATAGTTTGAATAAATTGCTACAAAGCATAATTCATCCTATTCCACCACCATCTAGATGATGGCCTACCTGTACCACCATACCGAGAAGAAAGTCAAAACTAACCCTCCCCGCCACAGTGATACGGCAGAGGTACATGTTTCGTCCCTTAATAGACTCATCAGGGTACCGACATGAACCTGTCTGTGCAAAGGACAGATCGGAAGGAAGCATGCAATACTGAACGCCAACCTCCCTCCGGATGCCGTATCACTATGGCGGAGAGGGTAAATTTTGACTCTCTTCTCTGTATGATGGTACAGGTTAGGCCAAACTATTATAACCTTACAACTGAATTTGGCCTTGTATATCAAGGCCATTTTAAGATCAGCATTGTTTTTTTTTCAAATAGCAACCCTTAATTTTTATTATAGAATATGAAAGTAGGGAAAATTTCCCGTCCGACGAATTTTTTCATTGACGATTTGTTAAAAATTTTCGATTGGTTTGAGGTCGGTTAATTGCGCTTGCAAATGCAAACCATTGATTTGATGTAAATATAACATATGGCATACGATTGTTTCACATTTGGAGAACATTTGTAGGTGAAACTCACTCCTCTAACTGAAAAACGCTAAAAGGGTTAGAAACCAAAGGGTTTAATGACAAGAAACACAAATTTATTTATATAGGGCTTAACGTTCATGACTTTTAATGTCGAATAAGAATTCTATTTTTTATTACAAAAATGGAAATTAGAGAAAATTCCCCGTCTTAGAAACCAAGGGATTTAATATCAAGAGACGTAAGTTTCTTTATATTGACGTTTATGACCTTGGAACTGACCTTGAAAAATGTTTAGCAAATTATCAGTCAAAAATTTCGTGGTCAAAATTAGAAAAATTTGTATGAACCAATGGGAGCTAGAAGAAAAATTTGGCAAAATATATTGCAAGACACTATATATATATATATATATATATATATATATATATATATATATATATATATATATATATATATATATATATATATATATGTTTATGCGGATTTCACGGATTCCTCCGTATGAGATGCAATAGCAGTGGATATATCCACATTATGCCGTTGTGGTGCTGAAATCACATTCAGCAAACGTACAACTATATGCAGCTCCGCGTATGAATGAAGTAAAATGCGAACAGTAAATGCAAACTTCTCTCCATCATATCCTTTTTGTGTTAGAGGTTGCACAGTTAGAATAAATTGTTGTAAAACGCAATTTATCCTATTCCACCACCATCGAGATGATGGCCTACCTGTACCACCATACCGAGAAGAAAGTCAAAACTTACCCTCCCCGCCACAGTGGGCCACAGGATATGATGGAGAGAAGTTTGCATTTACTGTTCGCATTTTACTTCATTCATACGCGGAGCTGCATATAGATGTACGTTTGCTGAATGTGATTTCAGCACTACAACGGCATAATGTGGATATATCCACTGCTATTGCATCTCATACGGAGGAATCCGTGAAATCCGCATAAACATATATACGCCATCCGGCGGGAGGTCGGAGAAGCCGCGTTCAGTATTTGCATGCTTCCTTCCGATCTGTCCTTTGCACAGCCAGGTGCATGTCGGTACCCTGATGAGTCTAGTAGAGACGAAACATGTATCTCTGCCGTATCACTGTGGCGGGGAGGGTAAGTTTTGACTTTCTTCTCGGTATGGTGGTACAGGTAGGCCATCATCTCGATGGTGGTGGAATAGGATAAATTGCGTTTTACAACAATTTATTCTAACTGTGCAACCTCTAACACAAAAAGGATATGATGGAGAGAAGTTTGCATTTACTGTTCGCATTTTACTTCATTCATACGCGGAGCTGCATATAGTTGTAAGTTTGCTGAATGTGATTTCAGCACTACAACGGCATAATGTGGATATATCCACTGCTATTGCATCTCATACGGAGGAATCCGTGAAATCCGCATAAACATATATACGCCATCCGGCGGGAGGTCAGAGAAGCCGCGTTCAGTATTTGCATGCTTCCTTCCGATCTGTCCTTTGCACAGCCAGGTGCATGTCGGTACCCTGATGAGTCTAGTAGAGACGAAACATGTATCTCCGCCGTATCACTGTGGCGGGGAGGGTAAGTTTTGACTTTCTTCTCGGTATGGTGGTACAGGTAGGCCATCATCTCGATGGTGGTGGAATAGGATAAATTGCGTTTTACAACAATTTATTCTAACTGTGCAACCTCTAACACAAAAAGGATATGATGGAGAGAAGTTTGCATTTACTGTTCGCATTTTACTTCATATATATATATATATATATATATATATATATATATATATATTCTGTATATGTATTCTGTATATTATAAATTCAGTGTTAAGTTTTGGGTAATATTGTTTGGATTTTACTTTATATTTTTAAGTAGTCCATAAAATTTATTACTTATCGCTATAATTTTGCCAAGCCTTTTCTCGAAATTTCCTGTTTACTTTTTGAAAGCTCATTAAATATTTGATTTTCTATCAGAAAAAAAAGCATATCGGTGAAAATTATTTGATATAATTGTATGTTCTGTGTACATAATAAATAACTGCAATTAAAATGAATAATTACTTTCATGGAACACTCATATAGTATTTGATTATTGTCATTTTTATTATTACCACATCAATAGTATTTCGCATCCGGCTTGTACTGATTATGATCACTTAAAAAGAAACAGTTAAAACTATGTACAGAGTGTTTCATGAAAAATTAAAGTATAGTATGAAAGTCATCAAAAATAAATACTTATAGATTCAAAAATAAAAGTATTGAACAGTTACTTCTTACAAACATGAAGAAACTAAGAGTATTTAACATACAATGGAATATTTCATATTCAAAATATCACCAAAAGATAGAAAGGGAAATTCTTGGTTACGGCAAAAAACAAAAAAAAAAACGTAGCGCAGTTTGCTACAAAATAAAAATTGTTATTGGATCCAGAAAGCCCAAAAATGAAAAGATTGGAACCAATCCCTGGAAAAGATTACGTCGATCATCTCATTATAAGATTCAATCGCCAATATTATTTATAATTGACTAACATCGCCGAGACATATTGCTAGTCAACATCTCCGCATATTCCAGTGATGCATTTTTGCATATTCTACGTATTTCTACACTTAGTAGCTTTAAAAATATATTTATTTTTTATGAGGTTTAACTTTCATTAAACCCCATCCATTTTCAATGGAATTTGAATCAGGTGAAAAACAGGCCGCTCTGTGGTAGTTTTTGTTCTAACGAATGAATAATTTCTATCTTTCATTAAAAATTAAGTTTTTTATTACAAACTTTAAAGGCTTTCCGAATGCACCAAGGAAAACGATTCACTTCAAAAGATAAAAATAATAAAGAAATACCCAATAAAGAACAAAAGCTTTCACGACTTTGTTCAAGTTCAACATCATGATTATTGGACTTAGTGTGTGTCAAATGAGAATTATCCGACGTTTGGCCTACGATTGTACGAGGCATCTTCAGGTATCTTTACTCCATGAGATTAGAATATTGAATGATCATCCAGGAGCAACAACTTGATATTTATACCCGACTTGTGATCAGCAAACCGTGATCAAGTGTTACAATCAATTTCCACGTGTGATATACACTGTAACCTGTATCTCTATTAATGTTATTTGGATATTTACAAATTTCGATTGATTCTCTAGTTTTACTTTTAAAGAAACCAGGCACTGATGCTAGCCTTAGTTTCTTTTATATTAAAGGTGTGACCTGTGCAATGTCGGTGTTCAACTATTGCAGATTGTACAATTTGTTTATTTTTAATACATCTTTCTTGTTCCTTAAGCCTAGTGGGTTTAGATCATCCTGTTCCACCTATATACACTTTACCAGAAGAGCAAAGTATCTTATAAACACCTTCTGTGTGTAATAGTTTTGCATCCTTTGGTGACTTCAAACATTGTCCAATTTTCTTACATGTGTAGAAAATTGTCCGATTTTTTGATTTTCGAAGCAATCTGACATTCTTGTCGGTGGTTCCTTGTATGTAAGGCAAGACAACACTGTTCATGGGGGTACATTTATGACATTCTGTTGAGTAGTTGGGTTTTATATTTATTAATAAAAGGTTTTTTTATAAGGGCGGGTCGATGTTGAAATGGAATAAAACAAACTATGTGTGAGGTATTAACGAATTTTTTTTTTTTAATTTGAAAGGCTCATGTCTGCTATTCTATATGGAATATAACATCGTTCAAATGTCCGCCGTGGCTTCTCACGGTATAGCTGATCCGAGTGGTCTAATTTTCAATGACTCTGCCGCATAGATTCGGCTGAATTTGAGTCATGATATTGGTTATGTTGACTTTTAGGGCACCGATTAATTGTGGCTTATTGGTATAGATCTGCGACTTGACGAAACCCCACAAGAAAAAGTCTAGCATCAAATCGTACGATCTCGGTGGGCAATCCACGTCATCTCTGCGAGATATAACCATACCCTCATATTGTTCATGCAGAATATTCATCGTGGCGTCCACTGCGTAGCATGTAGCGCTGTCCTACTGAAACCACATGTCGTCTACCACCATATCGTTCAATAAGAAACGGGGTGGAGGTGTTTTATTGGCAGTCAATCAGCGTTTTCGCTCAACTCTAGTCAATATCCCTAAGAACAATCTCTGTCCTGAGATTGACTTGGTATGTTGGTATGTGTAAAAATTTCTTTCGATTTTTCATCTATGTTTATCTTTATTGTTTATGTACCACCGCCTACAACATTAACTCTGTTAGAAAATCTATTTGAATCTTTCATTTCTTTTGAAAACTTGTTTGGCTCCAATATCTGTATTTTGGGTGATTTTAACATACCTGGTTATGCCGAGTTTCTGGATGGGGACATGGAGGATGCCTCGGTTAATTTATTAAATAACTTTTAGAATTGTGTTAATTTATGTCAAAGTAATAGGATTAGAAACCATAACAACCGAATTTTGGATTTAGTTATACATAATAATGAGCAGTGTAGCATCGAAAGAGCTTTGAATATACTTATTAATGAAGACAACCACCATCCGGCCTTACTGATAACCTTAAAATATTGTTCGTCTGCAAATTTTAAACGAAGCTCTCTACCTAACCTTATGAATAATTATAATTTTAAAAAAGCTAATTTCCCTGATTTATATAATGCTTTATTGAATATAGATTGGAATTTTTTAGACCAAGAAAACTCTATTGAGAAACTATGTGATATTTTTTACAAAAAATTATATGATACGTTGGATGTTTACGTAGCTAAATATAAAAAGATTCCGAAACGAAATTATCCACCTTGGTTTTCTCGTCATATTATACACTGCATTAAACAAAAGAATGAGTCTCATAAAAAATATAAAACTTCTGGAAGTTTGCTTCATTTGGAAAATTTTAAATCACTAAGAAGTAAAATAAAAAAAGACATATATGTCTCATACAAAACATATATTCGGGGGGTGGAGGATAATATTAAAAGGGATCCTAAACAGTTTTGGAATTTTATTAAATCGAAAAAGGAGCTACAGGGTATTCCAAATAGTATGTCTTTTAATAATAAAGAAATTAATACTTTATCTGATATTTTAAATGCTTTTGCGGAATTCTTTAAGCAATCCTTTTCTTCGGCCAGTCCGGTATCCGTGGATGATTCATGTTCTGCAGATTCCATCTTTCCAATTGTTCATGTATCTGATTTCACTGAATGTGAAATAGTTAATGCTATAAAGAAGCTTAAACCTAAATTTACTACTGGTCCGGATTTAATCCCAGCTTTTCTAATATGAGACTGCAGATTCGTCCTAGCTAAACCACTTAAAATACTGTATAATAGGTGTTTAAAATTAAACAGTTTTCCTTCCATATGGAAATCTTCCAAGGTTTGTCCTGTTTTTAAGAAAGGGGATAGATCTGAAGTGTAATTATAGACCGGTGTCTATTATATGCAATTTTTCTAAAATATTTGAATTTTTACTTCATGATTCTATTTTTTCATTAACTAAAAATTTAATTACTCCATCTCAACATGGCTTCTTTAAGGGTAGGTCGATGACAACTAATCTCATGATTATGACTCAGGATATTGCTGAGGCTATTGATCATGGTTGTCAGATGGATGTTGTTTATTTGGACTTCACAAAGGCATTTGATCGTTTGGACCACTCCATCTTACTTAAGAAATTGTCGTCATTTGGATTTTCAGATTCACTAATAGAGTTATTTAAATCATATCTCTATAATCGTATTCAGTATGTTGAAATTCGAGGTTCTCGCTCAGTGAAATATATTTCAAGTTCTGGTGTGCCGCAGGGATCAGTACTGGGACCTTTATTTTTTAATATTTTTATTAATGATATTGTTTCTGTTGTTGACACAGATATTTTATTATATGCCGATGATATTAAGCTATATAAGAGAATAAATTGCTTACAGGACTGTATGGAGCTTCAATCGAACCTGGAACATGTTAGCAATTGGTGTTCCGAAAATTATTTGCAGCTCAACGTGGAAAAGTGTAGTGTTATGACTTTCACTTCGAAATTTTCTTCATTTCGGTATGAATATTCGTTGAATACCGTGTCACTCTCGCGGGCAGATCTTTTTAAAGATCACGGAGTCACTTACGATCCTAAGCTTTCATTTTCCTTTCATATGAATAATATCGTTTCTGAGGCCTCAAGGGTTTTTGGGTTTATCTTGCGTTGTACTCGCGATTTTAATAACACTGACGTCATCAAGTTACTGTATTTCTCGTATGTGCGGTCTAAACTAGAATACGCATCAGTTGTGTGGTCCCCAGGCTACAATACCCACATCAATACTTTGGAGAGGGTACAAAGAAGGTTTTTGAAATACCTCAATCTTAAGAGCTTTGGGGTTTATCCTACGCAGGGTTTTTCACATGAACTATTGCTTCAGAAGTTCAACTTTTCATCTTTAAAGGTACGGCGGGTTTTTTTCTTACTAACAATTCTTTATAAGATACTTAACAATTTTATTGACTGTCCTAATATTTTAGCTAGGATAAACTTAAGTATCCCTCGTATAAATTGCCGAAATTTTAACGTATTTTATCTCAGAACTCCTAGAACTAACGTGCTCAAATTTTCGCCTCTATATTCCATGTGCGACATTTATAACAAGAGTAATAGCTTTGACATATTCAGCTCATCTCTAGGAACTGTCTGCCAGATTTTGGCACATTGACCTTGGCATTTCTTCTTTTTCTTCTTTTTCTCATCCTTGATTGATTTATATATTCATCTTTGTATATGAAAGTAGATAGCATAGCATTGTATTATACATTTAGTTTTAGAATTAATTATTTTAGTTGAATTTTTATTTGTATTTGAATTGATATATATTTTTGTGTTGATTCGAATTTAAAATTGTTCGTTTACGTATTATTTTTGTAATCACTGCCTTGTAGTTGGGTCTCAAGACCTGTAGGGCAGTTATTGTAAATAAATAAATAAATAAATAAACATCTGCAGTATGTATATGTGTGTATGTATGTATATATGTGTATATATGTATATATATATATATATATATATATATATGCGTATATATATATATATATATATATATATATATATATATATATGTATGTATGTGTATATATATATATATATATATATATATATATATATATATATGTATGTATGTGTATATATGTGTATATATATATATATATATATATATATATATATATATATATATATGTATATAACTTTTAACTTTTACGTCTATGAAGAAAGCTAAAATATAACCTCAATATGTTCCAACCATATGATTACAAGTAACAAATTACTTTTTGACAATATATTTTTTTATGAATTTTTATGAATTTGGACCAAAAGAAATCAGCATAGTTCTGTAGCGCTCGCCGTTGACAGTGATGGCCTCATCAACGTCATTTTCAAAAAAATACGGACCAATGATCCCGTCGGCCTAAAATCCGCACCAAACAGTAACTTTTTGTGGATGTTTTTAGCAATTATAAGCATTTTTCATTGATAATTGTTGATTTTGAAGGCTACGTTGATTTTATATTTATTCAAGAAAAATGGAACTTTTTCGGAAAATTTATTGAAATACGTGATACTTTTAAAACTAACGTTTTTGTTTCTATGAAAGGGATATACTTCTAAGAATGCTTGCGTTTGTTGTTTTTTGTTTAAAATATTTTCTATAAAAGTGGGATTTGTTTTATGACATTTAGTTCTTTATTAAAGTCGGCTTTCGTAACGGTTAATCAGTCATTAGATCACTAAAATTGAAGGCTGCAAATTTGTTGTGGGGGTGAAGCATAATTGTGTATTGTAATGTTTGTATAGGATAGTTTGTGGCAGATTGAGAACCTATGGCTATATATGGTTCTAGCTATTGTAAGATCTAGGAAGTTTATGAAATCGTCCATTTCCATTTCTATTGTAAATTTGATATTTGAATGTATTGTGTTGATATATTTTAAAAATGTGAATAATTGCCTGTTGTGAAACGTGTAATGATGTCATCAACAATTGATACCAGTATAAGAAGTTTGTAGAGAGATGATGCTTATGAATCTGTACCTCCATGTAATCTATATAAACTTTTGCCACTACCCATAATGAGATCTTCTTTAATTTAAGCAAGTTTTAAGCAACTTTATTGAATCTATTTTTATAACTAATTGTAAGTTAAATTTATTTTTGTAAGGATGTTGTCTATCAATTTTATCGTGTCTTGTGGTAGTATAAAATTAAACGGTATTAGTTTTGCATTCTCTAGTAACTTGATTTCTTTAATGCTATTCATGAGTTTAAAATAATTTTTATTAATGTATTTAGATTTGAAGATACAATGATTTTTAAAATATTTGATTTAATTTTAGTTCAGGTTAGTTCAGCATAATTCTGACGACGCTACGTTGTTTTGCGAAACGCGTCACTGTCTTTGTAAATTATAAGGTTTACGAGGTTTGTCCCAAAAGTATCGATCCTGCATTCATATCTCCGCGTCAAAATTTTCGAGCGACCTCTGTGGGGCATGGGCGTCACCAGTAAGTCTTCACGAACTCCTTGGTGTGCGCAGTTACCGACTGGACGTGTTAGTTCGTGAACGGTATGCGTTTGTTTACAGTGTCTTTTTTTCGTTCGTTGCAATTGTAAAAATGACGGGAAAATTGGATCAACGGATTTGCATCAAATTTTTCTTTAATCTTGAAAAAACTTGCTCGGACATAATTAATATGATAAATAAGATATTTAGAGAAACAAAGCGACAGTCTTCACAGTGGAAGCATTCTGATTCGCCAAGACCAAAAAAGCACGTCAAAGTCGGAGCAAAGCACAATGTTGACTATTTTCTTTGATTATGAAGGTGTTGTGCACCACGAATATGCTTCGAGAGGTCACACGATCACTAAAGAATACTACGTTGAAGTATTGAAAAGATTGCGTGACACAGTCGGAAGAAAACGGCCACAGCTTTGGACAAGCGATAATTGGCTGCTTTACCACGACAATGCGCCAGCGCATTCATCGGCACTTGTGCAGCAATATTTAACAAAGCACCAAGTCATACAGCTTCGCCAGCCTCTGTACAGTTCTGACGTAGCTCCCTGCGACTTTTGGCTGCTTCCCAGATTAAAAATGCTGCTCAAAGGACACCGGTTCGATGACAAAGAGACGGTTGGAACTAATGCGACGAATGCACTGAAGGCAATTCCGAAAACTGACTTCCAGGACTGCTTCAGGAAGTGGAAACCTCGCTGGGAACTTGTTATTCAATTAAATGGGGATTACTTTAAAGGGTGTCACTCACCGGATGATAAAGAATAACACCAATACGGAGATATGAAGGTAGGCTCGATACTTTTGGGACAAACCTCGTAAATTATAATATTGTAGAAACTTCGAAAAATAAAGTTATTTTGTCTATCACTATTAGTTTGTAATGAATTTCTACCAAGTAACAGCCTCCACCGTAAATAAATAAACTCCTTGACAAAATTAACGCAATAATATGAAATTATCTAAAAAATTAATTTATCTTTTTGTTATGCCACTTTTGAAGTTTTTCGAGTATTTGAATAGTAGGCTATGAATATTTTGTTTCGTTCTTAATGACAGCAATCAAAACAATTCGTTTAGATTTACAGTTTTAAATAATTTTTAAGTTAGAAGATGATTAAATGAAGCTGGACTAGACAGTAGAACACCCACCCACTGCGTCCTTGCTTACTAGAAAGAACAGAGTTTCCAGGTTATATTTTGCTCGACATAATCAAAATTGATCTGTGGATGATTGTAAACAAGTTTTCTTAACAGATGAAAACGAAGGTTAGCCTGAAACATACAGATGGTCGTGAACGAGTATGGCGAAGACCAGGAGAGAGGTTTTCTACTTGCAATATTTCTGCAATAATTCCATTTTGCCGTGGCTCTGTTATGTTCTAGGGTGGCATCTGCTTTGACGCTCGCACAAAATTAGTTCCTGTCCGCACGAAATCTATGAATACTGATTACTATCTTGAAAATATTGTAGTAGAACATGTGACGCCTTTCGGCCATTTTGTTAGACCCAATTTCTTGTTTATGCAAGACAACGCTCGACCTCACGTGGCTAGGGATGTACTCGATTATCTTAATCAAGTTGGTATACCAATTAAGCAAAGACCATCAAAAAGCCCAGATCTGAATCTTATCGAACATGTACGGAATTACCTCAAAAGAAATGTGGGACGTTATATACCTGCACCTAGAAATCTGAGATAACTTGAAAATGCAGTTGTAAACAAATTGGAGCAAATTCATCAAAATTTTATCCAAAATTTGATTAGAAGCATGTCTAGTCGCATAAATGCTATAATCCGAAGTAGAAGAGACAACAGACCCTGCTAGTGTACCAATTAAACAATTAATTTATTTCTTTTATTTCAACGATTTTGTTATTAGGTCCAGTGTTGGGCATTAATCAATTTAATTTTCAATCAACTAATTAATTGATTGAAAATTTAATTGCGAATAATTTAATCTAATTAAAATTAATTGCAATTAAAATATTAATCGTACGTTGCAATTAATTTATTTGAATTATTGTATATTAATTGTAACTTTCAACTAAATCACTCACAATTAACTTTTTCAATTGTTCCAAAAAAAAAACGATTAAACCTAACAATTAACCCGCTTGGATATAGATAAGATAGACACTTATTACTATTGCGTTATTGACTATTGTGTACTGTAAGCAGCAAGGAAGTTATGGTATTCGCTCGCAATATGTGTTTTGTTCTTCAGTAAAAAAGTTACTCTGTTTTTGTTGACGTGACATTAGTTTGATGAAAAAATGATTAAAAAAATAGCAGCTTTCATTTCCTACATACCTTGATATGGCGTACATTTATTCACTCCGCTTTTAATACAATAGTAAGTTTTAATTGTTAGTTTTTAATCAGTTACCCTAAAAAGATTGACAATTGATTAATTGTTAATTGTGGAAACTCGCGATTAACAATTACTTAATTGTTAGTCACGAGTTTTCACAATTACATTTGATTAATTGTAATTGCGATAGGCGTGATTAACAATTAATTAATGGTTAGTTTTTAATTGTAAAAACAATTAAATTTTGCATAACACTGATTAGGTCTTAGGAATAATTTTAATTCAAATCTTAACAGACATATTGTCGCAAATTCACTTTTAAAATATACCAAAATATTTTATCTAACTTTTAATGAAACCAATATCCATAAAAAATTATTAAAATTAATTAATTAATTATAGCGATGACTGTATGATTTAACATGTTGTTGCGTTATTTTTGTCCAGGAGTGTAGTTAAACAGAATATTCTTTAAATCATAACCAGATGTAAATATTACATAATAAAAACCAATAACCCCATCAACGTACTCCAAACCTTTTTTTATGTCTTAAAAAAATTTATAAATCGAAGTTTATCAAAATTGAACTTTTCGTAGTTGTTTAAATATTAATTTATGAAAATTTAACATAAAAATAAACCAAAAATTTAAAAATATTTATTTTTGGCACATATAAGATATTGTTCCTACTCCATCAACAAAAATAGATTTATCTTTATAGTTTTCTATGTCCAGAAACATTCTCGTTCTCGAACAAATGTTGAATATCATTTAAAAATTTGTTTATGAGCGGGGAACCATAAAATTCTATATTTAAAATTTAAATTATTCTTCTTTCAAATTCACCAATAGTGAGCTATTGCAATTAACTAGTCGTAAAAATATTGACGAATCACAAATGTAATAGAGAATTGTTGTTAATTGTTCATTGTTATAAAGCTGAACACGCACTACATTTTTTTTCGGCTTGCGGATTTCCGCTGCTTGCATTTCTTCAAAAATTCCGGAAATACATCTTACGTAAATTTTTATATAGACTAGGGTAACTAGTTTATTGTCGCCATTATGTCTGCTTTTAACTAATAGATAGTATAAGAGCATAATTAAAGTGATCATAGGTTCCGTTTTCAACGAGACATTACTGTTTTTTTAAGTGTATTGTCCCGGTGTCCCCAAAGAGCCTGTCGGGACACAAAAGGTCCCATTTTATAACAGTTTTGCAAACATTAGACAATTGGCTCTCTTAACAACAGTGAAAAAAGCTATCTGCATGTATAGGTGTGGGTATATTCTTGCGAAAAACGCGAATGGATTCTAATCGCCGAAATTCGTTGATCTCGCCTCCTGGGGCCTGTATATTCAGGTCAGTTTTTTGCACGGTCTGGAACGGCGCGCCAGTATTAGGGTGATTCTCGTTAACTTTATCGATCGATTGTGGAAAAACTATAATTAGGAAGAATCTGAAAATTTGACAGTGTACTAACGTACATGGAGGACAGCCGGCTAAAATATTTTCAAGATGGCGACACTTGCGGTTATACCGAAAGTAGATGTCAACTTGCTTATTTTAAATGGAACACCCTATATATTATTGCATTTTTGATTTCTACGCAAAATTATAGACATACTTTATGTATAATATTCTATACTTAAGTCTCACTGTTTTGGAAATACTTAAATTTTTATGTCAAAAATGACGTTTGCGGACCAAAACTTAACTAGTAATTTTTTCTATAAGGAAGTCTTTATTATTTAATTTGGGTTAGTTTTCTTGTAGACGAAGATCGACTTTATTAGTCTATTTATGATATTTTGAAAATTATTAGTACAGGGTGGTCAAAAAAGAAGAATTAAAATTGTATTTAAAAAATCGTCAAAAGTCAATTTTTTTAAATAGAAAACACCTATTTTTATAATTTCATCATATTAAGCATTAAAAATAAGAGTAACTTTGTATAAGGTTGTCTATTCCAAAAACTTGTAGTTTTCAAAATATTGGCAATTCAACATTTTTCTATTGTAAAAATGCTATACGGCTTTTAAGTTTTGTTATTAGTTGGCCATGACGGCGAGGCGTGGCGAAAATAAAACAATCTAACCCTACAGAATTGTCACTATTTCTTGCCATTTAACATTCATTAATAATAATGATGCCCGGGCGATTAAATTACTCGCACGAAGATTATTAAAACTTATTTATTATTTATGGAGAATGTGATAGAGATATTTCAAGAACATGCGATACATTCGCGTTTCGATATCCGAAGAAACAGAAACCAACACTGCCAACGATAAAACAATTACAAAAAACTTCAAGAACTTTGGATCTATAAAAGCTAAAATAAATAGAAATAAACCAGTTGTTAATAATGAAAATATTGAAACTACAGTTTTAGGATATTTCGCCGCATATCCGACAATATCTACAAGGCAAGTAGCATTAGAGTCTGGCATATCTCAAACATCAGTTTTAAGGATTTTATGGAAATGCAATTTTCATCCCTATGTATATTCCATAGTTCAACATTTAAAAGGCACTGATTTTCCACGAACAGTAGAGTTCTGTCAATTTATTTTACTTCGGTCACAAGAAAATGTTGGATAATATTATTTGGTCGGACAAAGCCAAATTCACAAAATTGGATTGTTTAATCGACGCAATTCCCACTATTCGAGCGACTCAAATGTAAATCCATTTAGAGAATTAAATTTTCAATATTCTTGGCAGTTTAATAGGAATTGTACTAAGTGCCAATATTTTGAAAACTACAAATTTCTGGAATTGACAACCTTATATAAAGTTACCCTTATTTTTAATATTTATAACATCAGTCGATTTTTTTTTTGTATTTGTTGGCTAGTGTTATTTAAAAAATAATAACTTTACAAAAATGAACCTCCGATTTAGATATTGTGGAAAAACATGGATCGTCGAGTGCTTAATAGGTGGTGAAAATTTTGTATCGATGTTTCAAATAATTTGCATTTGTTTATCCTAGAGACCTTCTGTTTGCGACTTTATAATGCACAAAATAATCAAATTACAATGATTCAAAAGGGCTTTCGTTGCAAAAAAAGCGTTGTTTTACTACACTGAACTATTTAACGGCCGAAAATTTTTTATACAACAATACAAAATCAGGCTGGCATTTATATGCTAATGAAAAAACTTTATGTTGCAAGGATGTCGGCGATAGATATTTTTTAACATACATTAATTGTATCATGCTAAGGACAGATCAAGGGACTGATCGAAAGTAGGGCTTCTGATTGTCGTTTCTTATGTGGCGCGGATCCAGGGGGGGGGGGGGCGTGGGGACGATCGCCCCCCCCCCCCAAGAGCTTTGAGTTCAGGAAAATAGACTCAATGTTGCCTTTTATACTATAGTTTATTCAAGAACTAGATAAAGAGTAATAAATCATTTTTTATCCTTTTTTTCTTCGCAAACTACCTGTGTTCTTTAGTCCGGTGTCTTTGACAAAATCTGTTAGACACATATTTTTTTCATAGGAATGGATTAGAAATTTTATAATCAAAAATACCGGTCTATAATAATGGACTATTTGGGTTGGATAACAATAGATATTTGGATGTGTGAAGTGTTAAAAAGGATTTTAATCCTTGTCATAGGCGTCGGAAAGAAGTTTATTTTATCACTAAGTATTTACGGCATAGAATATTATTTCGGTAATAAACTTAAAATGAAAAGTTTTTATAATATTATTTTATTTCTTATGATTTCTTGATAATCCACATTCATTAGAAAATATAGATAATTTTGACATATTTAACACAAATCACAACTGTTTTTTTTATTATTTTTAATTTTGGCATAGAAACCGTTTTAGGCACATTCAGACTAAAACGTAGCCTTATTCTCTCAAAAAATTTTAAGTTATAATTTAAATACTTACAAAATACCCATTGTCAACAATAAAAGACGTTAAACATATATAAAAGATAAATTAGTCCATATAAATTAAAATTTTTTTGGGGCTATCGGTCATTTTATTATTATTTAAAAATATTTTTACGACATTTGAGGTTTCAGTTTATTTATTTCTTAAACCATCTGCAGAATTACAATTAAACTCTAAAAAGGGATTCAAATGTAATTAATTTTAATATGTTACAGTTAAAATTAGACCTACTTATTTTTATTTCTATTGCACTGACAATTTAATTTAATTTATTATATGGAAATCCGATAGTCCCAAAAAAATAAAATAAACATATTAATTCTACACGCTTAAGAAAAAGACACAAATACAATAATAAAAAAATTACGGTTAATTGAAATTAAATATATATATATATATATATATATATATATATATATATATATATATATATATATATATATATATATATAAAATTGAAGAGTGGGACACACTAAAATAAAAATATATAAAAAAATAAAAAAATATATAAACAACATTAAACAATAAAATACAACAAAAACAAAAATTGTGTGTTTACATTGATAAACATTATGTATCTAATTCGTAATCAAAGTCGGTGAAGCTATCTTCGCTCAAATTAATTATAATTGGTTCCTCTATCTCATCGATCATGAGATCGAGTTTCCACATTTTCTTTTATTCTTTTATTATATGGATTTTTTCCAATTTTCTGCAGTAACTTTATTCAAAAAAATCTTTCAAAAGTTCACTTAAATTACTAATTTTGTAAGTTGTGTTATTTTTAGTAACTCTACCTTGTACTAGAAAGAGATATTTCCTTTTCCAACGGACATTTTCCTGACGATCAACAAGAACAGATTTGCTATCTGGTTTTTCCCAGCAAAAAATTAAGTTCTCAGCAATTTCCAGAGCTCAGTTCTTTTAATTTCAGGTAAATCCCGATCATAATAAAATGTATTTACAACTCCTTTTATTGCAGTTTACATCTCTTCTTCCAACGAGCTTTTTCGTCTGCCTGTGATCGAATGTGGCTTGGGACTACTAACAATTCCAGTCGTTTTTTTCTCCTTCAGTATTCGGCACATAGTAGATTTTGCAACTCCTGTCATGTTGGAACACATTTCAACAGAGCTTTTAACATTATTATCTAGATATTGATATCTTAAGGCATCATAAAATTTATCATAATAAGTTTTTCGTTGAAGAAAAAATGCCCTGGTTTAACGATTTTGGAATAAATATAGAGGTGGAAGCCATATCTTTTGGGTATCTCACTAGACAAGCACAAACAAGATAAATCACTAAGGACACCCTTGTAAGGTGTAATTTGCTCACTGACAGAAATGAAAATGAACTAGCAGAAATTTTATTGTTGCAGTAAATTTATAAAAGCTTATAATATTTAAATACAATTAAATATAATTAGATTTACGGCAGTCCTCAGTTACCTGCGGCACTGGAGCAGATACGTTGGAAGTTTCGGTAATAGTTTTATTATTCTTTCTAGTTCTTGAATAGAGTATAGGAATGTGTATCCTTGGGATCGCCCCTCCCCTTCCCAAGAGCTTTGAGTTCAGGAAAATAGAACCGATTCTGCCTTTCATATTAGGAATTTGTATGCTGCTGGCACTCCCCCGCCGTTGACAACTTGTTTTTCTTGCGATTCTGCCTCTTATACTAGGAATGTGTATGCTGCTCGCATCCTCCCCCTTTGTCGGCAACTTGTTTTTTCTTGTGATCGCCCCTTTCCTCTCCAAGAACATCAAATTTAGAAAAATAGACTCGACCCTGCCTTTTACACTAGAAATGGGAATGTTGCTGGTGTCTCCCCCCCCCCCTGCGTCGAAAACTTGCTTTCGCTTGTGATATCACCGCCCCCCCCCCAAAAAAAAAAAAGATAGGCTGGATCAGCCCCTGATGGACACTGACTATATTTTTGTTGCAATATCTTTTATTTTGATAAGAATTTAAAAATAAATGGGAAAATATATGAGAGCACATTTGCAAGATGAAAAGTTAATGTAGATGTAATTTTTTTTTTGCTTTTTGCTGTTTCTTTAACACTATTTTTTTTTAGGTTATAGTATTTGATACTATACCAAAATGGGTGTTTCCAGTAGCCAGTTACAACCTCAAGAGGTAAGTTCTTATGATTGATGTTTTGTGTAGTACATGTTCTAGACTAGCAGATTTAACTTGCGTTAAAATTAGCAGCATGTGTAAGAGAGAAGCAGATACAGTCCAGTGGCGGCTGTTGCGTTAGGGCAATTAAGTGACATCTAGAAAAACGCCTTTGTTTTATTTATTTACATACTCCCTATTTCGAGGTCATAGAACGCGATTCTAGTTCCACTATTTTTTCGCAATTTTCCAGAAAACACAAAAACACCATATTCTACTTCACAAGGTCACTTTTATTCTGAAAAAAACACTAATTTATTTTGAATGATAATATTTAAAATCATTGTATGTAATATATTTCAAACAAATTGAGAAAATTTTATATTTTCAATGAAAACGAAAAAATCAGTTTCTTAAACTTCATCGACGCTTCCACTCTCGAAAACGCCAAATGTTCACTGCAACGTTGCCACACTTAAAATATTTTCATGGTATAAATTTTTATTTTAAAAACTTTATACAATTTGTCCATTTCCGTCAACAATATAGTTTAATTTTTCTAATGTAAAACCAAATGGAAAATTAATTTTAACTAAAGGGTGTTTTTTTTTATAGAGGTATAGAACTTTTAAATGGAATAAAACAAAGATGAATTTTTTAAATTGACATGAAATTTATTTTATTCGAAAGATAACCTTCTGGCATTATAATTTAAATATGACTTCTGGCATATGACCGCCACGGCTGGCTCGGACGTAGTCTAATCTGGAGGTCTAATTTTCGATGACTTTTTCCATCATTTGTAGCCGTATATCGGCAATAACGCGGCGAATGTTGTCCTCCAAGTGATCAATCGTTTCGGGCTTATCGGCGTAGACTAGCGACTTCACATATCCCCACAGAAAATAGTCTAGCGGCGTTAAGTCGCACGATCTTGGAGGCCAATTCACGGGTCCGAAACGTGAAACTGATGAACGAAAAAGTCAGTAATCATGGCTCTATAGCGGTCACCATTGGCTGTAACGTTCAGACCAGCATCGTTTTTAAAGAAGTACGGACCAATGATTCCACCAGCCCATAAAGCATACCAAACAGTCAGTTTTTCTGGATGTAACGGTGTCGCAACATACACTTGAGGATTATCATCACTCCAAATACGGCAGTTTTGTTTATTGACGTATCCATTCAAAGAAAAGTGAGCTTCATCGCTAAACAAAATTCGCTTATGAAAATCGGGATCAACGGCAATCTTGTTTTGGGCCCATTTACCGAATCTACGCCTTGCTAGGTGATCGTGTGGCTTCAATTCTTGCACGAGTTGGATTTTGTAAGCACGCAAACCAAGATCTTTCCGCAAAATCTTCAATAAAGTGAATGGACACATATCCAATTCCTGTGCACGATGGCGGATAGACTGATTCGGGTCTTCCTCTACGCTACGCTCTACAGCAGCAATGACTTCGTCTGTACGCACTGTACGACGTCTCTGTGGATGCGTATTATCATTTAGAGTAAACGTGGTGCGGAAACGTTCCATAGTTAATCGAATTAATTGCTCTGATGGACGATTATGTTGACCGTAAAATGGACGTAGTGCGCGATACGTATTTCGAACAGAACCATGATTTTCAGAATAAATTTGCACAATTTGGAAGCATTGTTCAGGCGTCAGTCTATTCATGTTGAAATGCCAAACCAAACTAAACATAAATCACTTGACAGCTGACAAAATGGCCACCAGTTAAAAAAGTGTTGCCAACTTAAAGTTCTATACCTCTATAAAAAAAAACACCCTTTAGTAGAAATGTTAGTTTGGATTGGTTTGAGTTACTTTAGAAAACTGACACTAATCTGAACAACCTAAACTGACCTAGAGATATTAATTAAAAAATATTATTGTGCAGCAGAGACCACGTGGACGCGTGAGAATCTCTGCCAGGGAAGAACATTGGGAAAAGTCTGAGTTAGTGGGTAAGCGGGTTGTTTAGTATCTGCTGCAAAAAATAATACGGTTAGTAAAATTATAATGCCAAGATGTATAAAAATGAATTAGGATTAAAATCGATGGAAGGAGGGTGTTGTTTGGAATCAGAAAAATAGAACAGAACACTAAAGAAATATCTTATAAAAACAAATTATTAATGTTCTTCCTCATATAATAGTCCAAGCCATAGGTAAAAATTAGTGCTTTTTTTGACGTAAATTTCGAGATAGATGAGACCTAACTAGGGGTGTTGGGGCAGTGTAAAAACAAACTCTACATAAAAGGTAACAGCAAAAAATAGGTTAGGGCCAAGAGGGAGGAGTATCAAAGTTGGCTAAAACAGGTTTTTTGAATCTACAAACCAAGGAACGCATTTTGAAAAAAAAGTTTTAAATAAAAGTTGTAGAGATTTTAAAAATCTACAATTTGAGCTTTTGTGCGATCATTTTAGTCAATTTGTTATTTCAAAAATACCAAAAAACCCTTAGAATAGGCCATTTTTTGCATATCAATTATTTATTGCAAAATTAATTTTTTTTGCACTTTTTTGATTTTAAAGGGAAGCCTTCGCCATTTTAAACAAAATGATATTTCATAATATTAAATCGAATAATTTGTTGCTGAGATATTGCTATTTGTTTATGCCAAGATGCAAAATGTTGATTGCTATAACTTTTTTTTAGGTGAACATTTTGACCTCCATAAAGGTTCGATCTCTTCGTGAAGGCATAAATTTTCACATCTTGTTAGGGGCAAATGAAAAATTTTTTTTTCAACCCCTTAAATATCGATCTAAAAAAGGGGTGTGCCATATTCATAATTTTTCGAGCTACCCCAAATAAAAAAAAAACACCGAAATTGGTTCATTGGTTGCTGAAATACGACAAATTTATCCGAGTGCTGCTGACTTGAAGCTGCGAGTTCAGTTTTCTCCCGCGCGCGAGAGCTTTACTTCTTTATAAAAAAACACCCCTTTTTTTAAAACAATATTTAAGGGGTTGAAAATTAATTTTTTCATATGCCCTCAATAAGATAGGAAAGTTTAGGCTATTTCGAAGAGACTGAACCTTTGTATTGGTCAAAATGTATACTCAAAAAAAAAGTTATAGCAATCAACATTTTATGTCTTGGCATAAACAATTAGCAATATCTCAGCAACAAATTATCCGATTTACTATTATAAAATATCATTTTGTTCAGAAAAAGGAGGTCTTCGCTTTAAATTTAAAAAAAGTGCAAAAAGGTTAATTTTACAATAACTAATTAATGTGAAAGGAATTGCCGATTTTGAAGAGTTTTTTTTCCTTTTTGCAATAACAAATTAACAAAAATGATCGCAGCTCAAAGTGTAGACTTTTAAAATCTCTACAACTTTTATTCAAAACTTTTTTCCAAAATGTGTTCCTTGACTTGTAGATTTAAGAAACCTGACTTTGACCCCCCCCCTTTCTTGGCCTCAACCAATTTTTTGCTGTTACATTTTATTAAATATCTATCGAGTGGTATAAGGGTGTTCTATAGCTAAGTCTTCACGTTTTCACAGAATACAAATAATCGTTTTCTGTACCATTGTATCTAGTTGCCTATGGCATTTGGAAATGACTGGTAATTTACAACTATAAGAATAATAATTAGGAATAGCTTTACAAATGTTCAGAAATTCGGAACGCGATTTATAGTCGTCCAACAGGCTATAACAGCAATAATGGTTATAACATATTGACGATAGCACAAAACACTAGCAAAATATTTATAGTAGAAGTTCGAAATGTCGACCATCCATTTCCAAACACTTACGTATTCTTTTTTCGAAACCACTGCTAACTCTAGACAACATTTGCGGGGTTACAGTTTGAAAAGCGTCTCTTATGCGTATTTTCACATCTTGTGATGTTATCGGGGGCACATTGTAGACAATTCCTTTTATGTATCCCCATAAAAAGAAATCTGGTGGACTTAAGTCCGGAGATCTTTGGGACCAATTTTAAAATCCGTCTCTCTCAATCCATCTATTTCGAAAGTTGACATTTAAAAATTGCCGAACCTCGCGATGATAATGAGGTGAAGCTCCATGCAGTTTAAGCTACATAGTTGTTCTAATATTTAAAAGTACATCTTCTAATAACACTGGAAATTGGTGTAAAAGAAAATCGCGAAACATCAAACCATTTAAAGTTTCTTCAAAAAAGTAGGGTCCAATTAAGTATGGACCCGGTATTCCTCCCCACACATTAACCAACCACCTATTCTGGTTTCTCATAATTCTGTATTCATGCGGATTTGAATCAGAGTAGTAATCGAAGTTGTGTCTACTCACGAAACCATTATTATGAAAAGTACGTTCGTCACTAAACAACACATTATCAAAAAAGGGTTTATTTTCTGCCAGTTTATCTAACACCCATAAGCTGGATTTTATAAGGATGAAATCTGTATTTGTTAAAAATCAGTGAAACGCTTGGCTAATGTTAGTATTTTCGGATATATGATTCTGACTAATATTGGGATTTTCGATCACTGAACCAAGTACAGGGTGAGTCAACGATTGGATGAAGTAAGTTTGTGCCTTTTCGGTGAAATTTACAAAGAAACTATATTTATTGTTTGATACAGTTTATTTTTACGCAGATTTTAAAAATATTTAGGACTCTACAGGGTGAGCCAAAAAACTAGGACAGCATAAAGTTGTATTTTTTTAAATAGAACACCCTATATACGAATCGTATTTTCGATTTAGCTTATAATTTTAAATCTTTTTTATTAAGGGTTTTCTATAACAAAACTTTATAGTTTCTGAGATAATTAAGTTTAAAGAAAAAAAGTCACATTTTCAAGCATCAATTCAATCCTAAATAGCGTTTTCAGTTTTGTGACAAATATATTCAAATTTGGAATTTAGCAAGGCCAAGGACAAGTTAACATAATTTTTACCTAATATTTGCAATAAAAGCTACAGGGTGTTGAACACATCGGCTCAAATTTGAACAAGGTTAAATGAATAAATATCTTTTTTTTAAATGGTACACCCTGTATATTTTCATGTTATTTAATAGAGTAATAAAAACCCTAAAAGTTTTGTTCAATATATCCTATACCTATTTATAATAGTTTTTGAGATATTTCAGTTTTTATAATTTTCCATACTTTTTTACAGAAATAGTCTTCATTATCATAGTAGCCATGGCAAAAACAATGTAAAAGAACATTTTTCTGTGTGTCAAATTTATAACCGCAATCGCTTCTTTTGGTTTTTATGTAGTGTAGTTTGGTTTTTTTTGCATTCATCTTATATTGTAAAATGAATTTTCCAAAGAATGAGTTAATAGATATGATTTATACAATAGGAGAGGCTCAAAAAAATTGCCTTCTTGCTCAAAGAATTTACAAAATGAAGTATCCTGATCGACGCCAGCCTAATACCCATACTTTTCAAAACTTAGTGCAAAGATTTGATTCTTCTGGTACTGTTGATTATCCAAAACGTAAAGTGGTCAACGAACCAGTAACTAATGAAGAAAAAGAACTACAAGTATTGTTAAATGTTCAGGAAAATCCTTATATTGGTAGCCGTCAGTTAGCAGCATTATGTGAAACATCACAATCCACCGCTAATCGTACTACCAAGAAATATAGGTATCATCCATATCACATGGAATTACACCAAGAATTGCATGGACAGGATTTTGAAAGTCGTGTAAACTTTTGTCGTACAATAAATGCGGAGATTCAATTAAATCCAAATTTATTGTGCAAGGTAATGTTTAGTGATGAAGCTACTTTTAGAAGTAACGGTGCCGTAAATAGACGCAACATGCATTATTATGCCACAGAAAACCAATTTTGGATTAGAGAGGTGCAACATCAAAACCACTGGTCATTAAATGTTTGGTGTGGTATTCATCATAATCGAATTATTGGACCCCACTTTTTTAATGAACCACTAAATGGCCATAGTTACCTGAACTTTCTACAAGAAGAACTACCCCAACTGCTTCAAGGTCTCGATAGGGATGAGCTCGACAGTATGTGGTTCCAGCACGATGGTGCGCCTCCGCATTACCATCATGAAGTTCGTGCGTTTTTGGACCAACGATATCCGCAAAAATGGATTGGACGTGGGAGTTTCATTGAGTGGCCACCAAGGTCTTGCGACATCACCCCATTAGATTTCTTCCTATGGGGTTATATTAAAAATAAGGTGTATGTTAATCCACCAACAACAGTGGAAGATATGCGAAACAGGATTAGGGATACCTGTAGAACAATAACGCCACTAATTTTGTCCAGGGTCCGAGAAAATCTGCAAAAAAGACTAAATTTGTGCATTGCACAAGAGGGTCGTAATTAATCTCAGTATTTAATAGGTAATTTTTTTGTTTCAATTTAGTATAAAAGTAAAGATGTATTTGCCTTGTCGTTATTGTTGTGTTAATTTTTTCACATTTTGTTTAATTAAACTATTGCCGTTGTAATATAACGAATAATGTTTTTCATCATATTTAACCACATTCTGTTTGTTTCTGTAGTTTCTTTTTATTATTTTACATGGCTACTATGATAATGAAGACTATTTCTGTAAAAAAGTATGGAAAATAAGAAAAACTGAAATATCTCAAAAACTATTATAAATAGGTATAGGATATATTGAACAAAACTTTTAGGGTTTTTATTACTCTATTAAATAACATGAAAATATACAGGGTGTACCATTTAAAAAAAAAAGATATTTATTCATTTAAACTTGTTCAAATTTGAGCCGATGTGTTCAACACCCTGTAGCTTTTATTGCAAATATTAGGTAAAAATTATGTCAACTTGTCCTTGGCCTTGCTAAATTCCAAATTTGAATATATTTGTCACAAAATTGAAAACGTTATTTAGGATTGAATTAATGCTTGAAAATGTGACTTTTTTTCTTTAAACTTAATTATCTCAGAAACTATAAAGTTTTGTTATAGTAAACCCTTAATAAAAAAGATTTAAAATTATAGGCTAAATCGAAAATACGATTCGTATATAGGGTGTTCTATTTAAAAAAATACAACTTTATGCTGTCCTAGTTTTTTGGCTCACCCTGTAGAGTCCTAAATATTTTTAAAATCTGCGTAAAAATAAACTGTATCAAACAATAAATATAGTTTCTTTGTTAATTTCACCGAAAAGGCACAAACCTACTTCATCCAATCGTTGACTTACCCTGTACAGTAAAAACATTTTCTTCATGCTCAGTGACAGGTTTTCTTATAACAGGTTTTTTATAACTGACATTTCCATTTTCCCGAAACTGGTTTAATAGTCTCACAAAAACGGCTGGTTTAGGATGGTTTCTTTCAGGAAACCTTTGAGCACAGCCTCGAGAAGCCAACAAACAATTTTGATGACATTCTTCAAGGATAAAAATTATATCAGTACTCTTCTCTTTTGGATAAATCTTCATTTTGACAAAGCAATAACAACAAGATTCAAATAATTCAATTCAATAAATGAAGTTTCACAGTTACAAAAAATAATGCCGCTATTATAGCAACAGGCTTTGCAGACTAAATTGACAGATTAAACGAATTATCTGACCGTTCTAAATGACATAGGCAACTAGCTACATTAGAACATCTATTCAAAAAACACAAAATGATGCAGAAAACGATTACTTGGCGTATTCTGTGAAAACGCGAAAACTTAGCTCGTAGACGTCGTACAGTGAGCTTTGAAAATGGTGAATGACATTTCACTGAAACGTCAGCTGCCTTACAGTCCTGAAAAGGACTCAGCACAAACACGGGATACCCGAAAACCTTCAATTACACATCACACCCGTGCGAATATCGGATATAACATATATATATATATATATATATATATATATATATATATATATATATATATATATATATATATATATATATATATATATAATCTTATCGTTAAGATTTTATTAATATATATATATATATATATATATATATATATATATATATATATATATATATATATATATATATATATATAACTTTAATTCACAAAATCCTGCATAGTTAAAATAAGCCTGAAATTTTTCTTGCCTTGTGTTATATATACATATTTTTTTTATTTTAGTTGATAACATTTAAAAAGCTTCCGACAAATGTTCCATTAGACAACATTGAAATTCCAGAACGGGCTGAAAACAGAAGACCAACGAACGTGAAATGGCTGATAATCCTTGGAGTGGTTATATTAATATTTGTAAGTAAGCTGTAATAGAAAATAATTTCCTTTTTTCACTTTTAAGTAATATTAATTAATTAATTAAAAACGAATGAAAACTTTAAGGCCCTACACCCACTATAGTTTTTCGGCCGACTTGTTTGTCTACGAGATAAATTTTGTCTCCGAGAGTATTTTGACTAATAGGCGTCGCCGGCGCCCACGTTTGGCGGGACGTCTGTTCCGAGAGCATCGTTTTGTTGTTGCTGTACGTGTTTCCGTGTACTAAGTGTAACCATTCAGGAAAGTGTTTCAAATATAATTCTTTCGAATGAGTGTATACAATAGATTTAGTTAGTAATCTTGGAAAACAAGTCGAACCACACTTTATTCCAAGAAATGAAAAATGCGTAGAAATAATAATAATGGTAATTTGAATAGTTACCATAAAATATTGTTGTGAAACAAGTCCCAACGAGAAATATGTTTTGTGCTGTATTTGTTGTATAATTATACTTTATATTTTTCATACTTATTTAAATAATCTTCAAAATTCCTCGAATATAAACATTAACACGTAATTCTTGTTATTCTATTTATAACCGCTTATTATATTTGCTATAATATTTTCTTTAATCAAGATGATCAAATGATTCCTGCCGCCAGTAATCAATTATTCAGTACTATTATTAATCCTGTCACTCCGGTGATCCGTACTATTTGAGTTTAGTACTTATTTTTTTAGAGTTGTTTCGGCTTAGGTGATATTTTTCCTATTTTTAACGATCTAAATACAAGTGTAGTTTACTTCTGACTTGCTTGAGAGTTCGAGCTCGTGTTTAGCTTTAGCCACGTTTTTTATAAATAATTACTAATTCTGTTTTCCTTCAGATCCTGATGAATGTGGAAACTCGTGTTCGGCTTAGCCATATTTTTCAAATTTTGCAAGATCATTGTCTTGGCCAGTTCAGTTTTAAAAAGTAAAGATTATCTTTCATGAAATTAAATTGCTACTCAGAATTTAAGTTGTCTGAAAGTGTATAAGTTACCGTAAAGACAATATTACTAACTAAAATAAATCAAAAATATTTAATCCTTCCTCATTTTATGAATCTTTTAAACATAAAATTGGTCCTTCCCCTGGATTTACAACAAAACTAATACCTTAAGATGGTTTTAGTCATAAAATTATCTTTATTACTTATTAACATATGTGGATAAATAATTTCGCGAATTTATAAAAAATGGCATGGAAAATTTTGAAATATCAGGAATTTTCTGATCCGGATTTAATTAGAATTGACATATTAGTAATTGACCTGTCAGTGGGAGTTTACCAAACTTGCATATTGGGAAATCTTGGTCTAGGAGGCTTAGGATTCAAGGATCTGCCACTATAAAATTTACTTTAATTTATATGGCAATATCTAGGGAGGTATTAAACGCATAGGTTTGGAAGATTTAAATTAAGAGGATTCTGGGTGTGAGGTAACCGAATTTGAAGGACATGGGTTTAGGAGACTTGAGATTCATGAAATCTGGATAACAAATTGATGCTTTTGAAATGTATCTCTCGCCGAATTCTAGGCCAGTGGCGCTTAGTGCATAAGTACTGTAGAACCACCAACATTTTTAGGCTAAAAGCAATGTTGCAAATATCCTATAAAATATTCTATGAACCAGCCCCTATGAATTCTAGAATGCAATAAAGTCGAGTCGAGAATTCCTTACTAAAAACGAAAAAAATGAATACTAGAACACAGCAGAAAAAGCATGAAAGGGTGGTTCGAAGAAGAAATACAATAAAAAGGGACAGAATAATGTTTGTGTGATTATACACTCTAAATCCCTGCGACCCATCAGTCTCACATTGTTTATTTTAAAACGATGGAGAAAGCAGTAGATAATTATATCAGAACAGAAATTCTTGAACAGGTGCCACTGCTTCTTCATCAATATGCATATCAAGCGGGTAGGTCTACGAAACCGTACTGATACAATTAACAGAAGAGAGTTAAGAAGAACTTAACAGGAAAGAACTATAATATGTGCCTTCCTTGGGGGCTTTTGACAACATTCCACATGAGGCAGTCAAAAGGGCATTTGACGACAGGTGAGTGGACGGAACGATATCCAAATGGACAGCACGACTTCTCTCCACTACAATAGCAGAGACAGAGATAGGACTATCGCCCTCTGTACCACGAGAGAATGCCCTCAGGGAGAAGTAGCCTCTCCACTTATGTGGAGCTTAATTGTAGACCAGCTCCTCTGTGATCTGACTGACCTTGGCATATCTTGTCAGGGGTATGCCGATGACATGGTTGTGATCGCAAGAGACAAATTCGAGAACTCCGTCTGTGATATAGTTCAGGTTAGTTCAGGTTAGAGACAAATTCGAAAATTCCCTCTGTGACATAGTTCAAAGAGGGCTTGAATATACTAGAGAATGGTGTAAATGATGGGACTAAACATCAACCCCACTAAAGCCACCCTAGTAGTCTTCACAAGGAAAATAAACCTCAGTCTGAAGACCATCAAAATGGATGGGAATGTTATTGAGTGGAAGTCATAGGTCAAATATCTGGGACTGACCCTAGATAACAAACTCCTTTGGAATAAGCATGAAAAAGAAATAATCAACAATCCTGATGGTCTGTAAAAACTTTGCGGGAAAAAGATGAAGTAGAAACCCAAAAATCCTGTAGTGGATGTACACTGCAATAGTGAGACCAATCATCACATATGGGACAGTGATCTGGAGCAAAAGAACCGGTCTGGCTAATACGAGAGCTAACCTCTTGAAAATTCAAAGACTGGCCTGTGCATATATAACCGGGACAATGAAAACCTTCCCAACAGCCGCTGTGGAAGTAATCCTAATCCTCACACCTCTAGATATATGTCTAGAGAACATGGCGAAGAGGACAATTTATAGGATAATGAGAGATAAGGTCATAAAACGAAGGCCCAATCTCTCATCTAGAAATCAACAAATCTGGTACATGCTCCAAGATGAAATGAAAAAGAAATTCAACTTTGTGAAAAACTTCAGCACAAAGATAAGTCGCAAGAGCGAATGGGACAGAAACACCATCGAAAATCTTATCAAGAAATCCACTATATGGTATACAGATGGCTTCAAAACAACGGAGGGAACTGGAGCAGGGGTGTATGGACTCGGCACCAGACACTACGAAAGCCTGGGTAAGTCATCAAGCATTTTCCAGGCAGAAATACATGCCATTAAGAAGTGTATTCAATTTAACAAGGAGGAAAACTATCACGCCGGGAGATTATCATCATGACAGATAGTCAAGCAGCCATCAGTGCGCTGAGCTCTCAAGTTATCAGTTCCAAGATGGTTTGGGAATGCCTAGAGGAACTGAATGATTTGAGTAAGAATAATAAAGTCACCCTAATGTGGGTATCGGAACATACCGAGATAGAGGGAAATGAAATAGTAGACAAACTTGCGAAGAAAGAACTAAAGATAGAAAAAGAAAGGAGATTCAATTATTGGACGGAGCTGCAAGGATTGAGACAGGCGAAGATACTTCTGGGGAACTACGACCAGAAGAGATTCAAAGAATGCATAAGCTTGACTAAAAACCAGCTTAGAGTTCTGACAGGGGTCTTGACCGGGAATTGCCAGTTGAAGGGTTACCTCCAGAAACTCGGACCGGTAGAAAGAGAAGAGTGCAGAGTCTGTGAAGAGGAGGACGAAACCTCTATTTATATCCTTGCAGAGTGCAGCGTTCCAGAAAACCCTAGGATGCTGTTCTTGGGAGCACACCAAATCGAAGAAGGGGAGATACCCACCTTGAAGCCTTCCAACATCCTGAGATTCCTGATGGAAATAGGACTGGAGGACCTGCTCTAGCCGATAAGGTAACTCTTACGATTGGGCAGCAGTAGGGGGGCACAATAGATCTACCAGATCGCAGTGTACAGACCCCCAACTCTACGCACATACATACATGTCTGAATATATCTAATTGTCCAGCACTTGACGCGTGCGGCCAGTGCCTGCGGTCGGTTTCATTCGGTCATACGAAATAATGCAGTAGGAAGATGCTCGTTCGATTCTAATTACTTTTGAAACTAATTTGGTCAACTCCTAGTTTGCAGATAGAATATTGCTTCCCTTCTCAGACCCGTCGCACCCCTCGTCCATGATTTAACATAGCTTTTCTAAGTGTGGATGGGTTCCGCAGTTTCGGCAATTAAGTTTGTGTAGTGTAGTAAGGTACGGTAAAAAAAAAACTATTATAACTTATCAAAATCTGGTATTAGGGAGGATTTAATATATTCAATATGGATTTTATTTATGGTTTAAAAAAAAAAAGATTTTTTTCAATTTACTTACGAAAAAAAAAATAAGACTGAAGAAGGAAGCACGTCCTTTACTGGATATTTTGGTTAAAAAAGAAAGAGCCGAAGAAAATCTTACAAAAGACAATTTAATTGAGACATATATTTTAGAAATGACTAGATATCTGACTGTAATAAAAAAATGCAGTTTTTTGTTTTCCGTATGTACTTTTTTGAGGAGATAAGGCTTGAAGACAAACTGATGTAATCGACATAATGCATTTAAGCAAAAAAATTAAAAGGCATGGGTTATCTAAAAATTATTTGCACAATGAAATGAAATTTGCTTTGTTAGAGACAGTTAATATAAGAGAACAATTAGATTCGGCGTATTGGATGGATATTCGGAAATTTAATTGCAGGGTTGCAAAAAATAGGTATGTTTTATCAAAAATCATTGATTGCATAAAATTTTGTGGTGTATTTGAGGTGGCGCTTCAGGGGCACGATGAAACAGAACAATCTGACAATCCGGATATTTTTCGTGGTCTAATAAATTTCACTGTCGAACCCCAACGGTATATTTAAAACACTTTACAGTGTTTAAAGGAATTTCTAAGGCAATTCAAAATGACCTGTTAGATTATATGTTACAGATATGTCATGAAATAATTTTGTCCGAGATTCACGAATCTCCATATTTAGCGTTTAGTGCGTACAAAACAACAGATGTGTCAGCAAAGTCACAATATTTAGATATTCCCGGAATGGAGAACCCTTAGACCGTTTCTAGACTTATTTAGTAAAGCCTGGATGTAGAAAGGCTAAGCAAAGGTATTTTTAGTGTTTTAGATACCATATTAGAAAATTCAAACAAAAATTTAATTGCTTAGAGCTACGACGGAGCGGCTATATAACGAGTGGACGAAGTACAGGAGTGGAGGCGAAGATTAAGGAAAAGTATCCTAATGCACACTTTGTATACTGCTATGCTCATCATCTTAATTTGGTAATGCTAAAAGCTGCTTCTGAAAGTTCACAAGTTCGACTTTTTTTTGGAAATTTATAAGTAATCCCTGTTTTCTTTAAAAATTCGCCTCAACCTGTAGTAACGTTAAATAAAACCGTTGAAAGAAGTGTTCCCATGGTGCTCTAGCTCATTTGAATTTCAATATTAGAACCGTAAATGTATTTTTTCAACACCCTGAATCTTTAATTGAATGCATGAAAGAAATAGGAGATAATTTCACTAATCAAACAGTTTATAGTGTCGCGTCTTCCACTAGAAGAATACTTGAAGATGCAGATTTAATTTTTTGGTCAAGACTTTTTCATAAACGGATTGGAAATAACTATTTTTCAGTAAAATATTGTTTTAATAAGGAATACGCTGGACGATATTGATAACGAAGCTTTTAATTTATGCACTGAACCGATGTCCGCTAAAAGAAAATGAAGAAATGATAGTAAATCGGAGCACCGAATTGCTACAATAGAAGCTTGTGATTTTAAAGATCACTTCTTGGCGGCTTCATTATTATACTCCGATCAGTTTGATCAATATTGTAGATCTTTTCCTGAGGATACATTAAATTTAACATGTTTCGCATACCCAAATTTAGATAAGGAACGCCTAAAAATTTAATTATCTATTACCTATGCCCAGGAGACTGTAGAAAAATACGTGGGGCAATACCTTTTCTGAAATTCTTAATTCAAAATAATTTATTAAAGCCGTTTCAAGAAACAAAAAAGTATTAGAAATTTTGATTACCATGCCTATAACTACAGCAGAAGTTGAACGATCCTTCTCTACTCTAAAAAGAATAAAGACTTTCTTAAGAGATTCCATGACTGAAGATCGCCTAGTGGTTTTATCGATATTGTCGATTGAAAAAAAGCTAATTAGTGAAACCCCAAATTTTCTTCTTCTTGCTTGAAATGGCGTTGTTGCTAGGGAATTGCCAAACCCCAAATTTTAATAAGTGTGTCATAAACAAATTTGCATCGAAAAAAAAATGGAAGAATCGATTTAATATATAAAAAATAATTTTTGGTACGATAGTGAATTTTTGATTAGTGTAAGTAGTAAAAACATACGTAAGGGAAAATGTTATTTGTTTGTAAGTATATATAAACTTTATTATCAAACATTTTTTATGCATAGACAAGTATGCAGCTCTATGTGGATTTCTAATAGAAATTTGTAAGTTTCTTTTTGTCTCTATTCAATTTAAATGTAGTGTAGAACCCATAATGTTTCTGGTCACAAGTCGCCACTATTCTAGGCATATCCTGGGTAAAAATGGTAAGAAATATCAAAGGAGACCAGTGGCGTAAATAACGACCCCGCAGACTTCCCGGGGCGGAGGGGGGGCGCAGCCATTTCAGGGGACGCCCTCAAGTCCCTTTATGAAAATGAATAAATACGAAGAATCAGGATAAGTACAAAATAGTAGTGCGCATTCAATGGTCTGCGGGGGGGAGGGGGGGAGACGCTCATACGCCACTGGAGGAGACAATGACATGAAATACTTAGGAAACTAATCGAGGTATATATTCATTGAAAAAGATCTATTGGTCGACGTCAGTATTCTTGGCCATGGATTTATGTAGATGATTTGGATGCTTATCTGTCGACATATTTCGACAAGCAACGTCAAAAACCATGCTTGCGATTTGGATCACCAATCTTCGTTTAGAAACGGATCAATAAGATGAAGATTCCTGATTAAATATTGTTTACCTACAATTTTTTTATGATATTAGAGTATTAATTAAATTTTTGATAGCAATTATTATTTTTACAAAAGTATTATCTCTCTTTTCCTTCAAGCAGGAGGTTATTACTATTATTAATGATTTCAAGCCAAACGGCTTCCCACTCCCTCCAGAAAATATTGACTCATACCAGGTATACAAAGATACCAAAAGTATGAAGCTCTGTTGGAACCCTTTCCATGTTATCGGGTCCTAGGTGACGTGGTCTGCTGTATTTCCGCGGTCCGCGTGGTTGCAAAGAGAACGGCTTTGTGAATCGGTTTATACAGATGCTGACTAAGGCCTAGTCTCTTAATATTCCGCAGGAGGTTATTTGGTATTACTTCCATTGTTGATAAAATTATGCTAATCGTTTGGACGCTGTTCATTGCCCATTGTCTTCGAATTTGCACCTCCAGATCTCTGTATTTGGCGATCTTCTCGTTGTATTTTGGCCTTAGGTTGTTGTTGTTAGGTACATCAATGTCGATTAGTGTAATTCTCCTAGAACTTTTATCTGTTGGTATAATGTATGGTCTATTATAAGCAAATGTCTGGCTCCGAATTGTATTTGTAGTAAGGTTTTTTTCCTACCTGCTATTTGCTAACTCTTGGTGGAGTATTTTGGCTGTTGAGTCATGTCTTTCATTATACTCCGTTGCGGCAAACGCTTGGCATCCTCCAGTTATGTGCTGGATTATCTCTGATATTTGACAGCCGTATCTACATTGGTCGTTGCCGGAGACATCTGTCCCAAAATCAACCAGTAGTTCGACGCTGAGTTGTCGACATTTTCCTGATTGACCTCATTTGGACGCCACCCTTGAAGTGGCTTCAGTAGCCAGTTCCCTGGTGAGACGTATTATCTTGTTCCCTCAGCTGTAGCGGCGATAAATAGTATGCTTCGTATATTGCTCGATGTAGTGTGGAAGAGTCCGCTAAGCTATGGAAATATGAACATAACTTTATTATTTGTTGGTCGAGCGGCTTACCAATATCCACCAATCCTCTTTCTCCTTGCTATCTTGGAAGCATTGTAAGTTCAATAGCACTACGAGGATGGTGTTTGTGTGCTTTTGTTAAGAGTGTTCTTATTTTTTTTTGCAGGTTTTCGGTGTCCGTCCTGCTCCATTTCACAATTCCAAAAGAGTAGCTAAGTGCAGGGCATGCGGATGTGTTGAGCGCCTTAAACAAATTTCTACTGTTTAAGTCAGTTTGTAATACCCGCCTTGCCCTTCTAACAAATTCAGTTGTCAATTCGGCCTTGACAATGCGATGGTCAGTTCTTTTAGTCTGTTACATACCTAGATATTTGTATGTTTGTTCCCCTTCCATTGCAGCTATAGTTGCACCGTTCTGTATCTCAAATGCTCCCGGTTGTATCTTTCCTTTAACGATGTTCAAAATACGGAACTTGTCAAGTCCAAACTGTATTCTATATCCCCGGAGAACTCTTCCACAATTTTGAGCATTTGTTCTAACTGTTTTCTGGTAGCAGCCATCAGTTTAAGATCATCCATGTATAGAAGGTGTTTCAATCTTACTACCTCTTCCGTGTTATTTCTAATACTAAAGCCGTATCTGGTGGAGTTCAAACGACATAACAATGGGTTCAATGCAAAGCAGAACCACAATGGGCTCAGTGAGCCACCTTGAAGGATTCCGCTTCATGTTGGTATTGTATTAATTTCGATGGTATCGCTGAATGCCATTTGCAATTAAATCCTAGTTCTCCAGGTTGACATGATGCGTTCTAAAAAGGAAACGTAATGATTATCGAAGCTTTCTTATAATCCACGTAGGCAGCAAAGAGGTTTCTTCGGTTGGTACAGACTTGATTACATATGATAGAATCAACAATCAATTCTTCCTTGCATCCCATTATATAGTGTGGGAAGACGGGTGAGTGGCCTATACTTAGCTGGGATGCTTGCGATTCGGATCACCAATCTTCGTTTAGAAACGGATCAATAAGATGAAGATTCCTGATAAAATATTGTTTCCCTACAATTTTTTTGTGATATTAGAGTATTAATTAGATTTGCATAGTAATTATTATTTTTACAAAAGTATTATTATTTATTGAGCTATTGTTTATGACAAAATCATTATTTTTTTAGCTTCCATTTATGATCTACACTCTTTATTACTCTGACACTGACAGAATCTCCAAAGGATTTGATAAATGTGGTAACATTTGTGGTAAAAACAATTACCACTGGGATAACATCGCGTGTTCTGGAAAGAATTGGACACTTTATCCGTAAGCAAAAATTTATTTCCTTACATAATATGTTTGATTTAAGATAGTTACAGAATTTAATAGGTGTGGTTACCGATTTGTTTATCAATATGAGTAAAATGTAATTATTTAATTTATATTTCTTTATCAGTAAAAAATCACCCACTCGGGTATTGAAATATTGACAATGTGACATATTAACTACATAAATAAACTAATAAATGATTACGCATCATAAATCAATTACTACTTAGTACTTAGAATCAATGTGTGCTCTTTTTTATCCACACTGAAATAGATTGATAAATACTTTTATTTCAAAACAAATAATTACAAAAGTGTAATTTTATATAAATTTTCTGATGAAATATATTACTTTTCTCTGTACGTATAGAACAAAACTAAGCCTCGATATTTAATATCAAGTTCAATAAATTTATTCTGAAATCACACTACAAAATATTTTGTAGAACACATCAATCAATAAAAAATTGTTAAACCAAATGGTGACTTTATAGTTTAAATCTTCCAAAGACAGATGAACGCTTTCTTTATCCATTTACTTCAAAAGCATAAATACTTATGTCCTATGAAAGTAACTTTTGTGTGTATTAAGTACTAACGCTTAAGAGGTAAATGGAAAAATGTCAGTCTTTTTATTTTCGGTAGTTCGGAACTATAAAATATAAAAAAATAAATAGCTATTTATTTCCAGCAGGCCAACGGCCCCGTTACAGGAAACAAGCTAATAGAATAAAGTAAATAAACTAATTAAAGCTACAGTTAATCTAAAACTAAGAAGGACCCATTCAAAATTAGTTCACCATCCATTTGAATATCGGATTTACAAGCTGTAGGCATACAATATAAACTATCCATATAAACAGCAAAGTAGCAAGCCACAAAGGATACCCAGACACCTCGCGCAGATGTTTCAGAATAGTTGGTAGACTGTCAAATGCATGTCGCATAGTACAGAAATACGATTAAAATTGTTGCACATTTTGTAGATGGGACATTGGAATAAAATGTTTGATCTAGCAAGGGCAGTGGAGAAAGCTGGTGGATGCCCGGCACCAACACGGAGAACGCGAAATGATAGTTGCTCTAGCAGAAATGGACAATCAATCCTCGCGTTCAGTAGAGAAATGATACGGATTGAGAGTTACGACGTACAGCCAATGGCAGTTTCATAAATCTTGCAAGAATGTGGTCATGATTGAAATCCCACTGAGGATAAATATTGTCCTCTCTAAACATTAGATATTTTAGAAATTTCCTTTGGATGGCTTCTATGACAATGCCATTACAATTGTATTTGGGGGACCAGACACTTTATCCATAATCTAGCCTCGATCTTACATAACTATAATACAGCAGTTTAAAAGAAGCTGTGCTAGAAAAAAGGTGTGCAATTTGGCAGAATAAAACCCAATATTCGAGATGCGCTAGCTACCATCTGATCAATGTCGGGAATAAAGGAGAAACTCGCATCGAAGACGACACACAAGTCCGTCACACTAAAGCATCTATTAACGATAGAACTATTTATATGCAGGGGAGGATCCAGCCTCTCTCCTTGGGGGGAGGGGGCGGTGATATTACAAAAGTACAGTATGGCAAGCGAAAGCAAGTTGTCCCCGAGGGGGGGGGGGGGGGACACCAGCAACATTCCCATTTCTAGTGTAAAAGGCAGGGACGAGGCTATTTTTCTTAATTTGAAGCTCTTGGGGGGCGATCACAAGAAAAAACAAGTTGCTGACAGGGGGGTGGGAGGATGCGATCAACATACACATTCCTAGTATAAGAGGCAGAATCGGGTCTATTTTCCTGAATTCAAAGCTCCTGGGGGCGGGGTTGCTATCGCAAAAAAAACAAGTTGTCAACGGGGGGGGGGGGTTCCAGCAGCATACACACTCGTAATATAAAAGGCAGAATCGGTTCTATGTTCCTGAACTCAAAGCCCTTGGAAAGGGGAGGGGCGATCGCAAGCATACACATTCTTATACTTTATTCAAGAACTAGAGAGAGTAATAAAATTCTTGCCGAAACCTCCAACGTACCTACTTCAGTGCCCCCGTAAATCTAATTATATTTAAATATTATGAGGTTTTAGAAATTTACTGCAACAATAAAATTTCTGATAATTCAATTTAATTTCTGTCAGTGAGCAAAGTACACTTTACAGTGTGTCCTTAGTGATTTATCTTGTTTGTGCTTGTTTTTATATATTATTTGAGATTAGTGAGATACCTAAAAGATGTAGCTTTCACATCTATATTTATTACAAAATCGTTAATCCAGGGCATTTTTTCCTCAAAGAAAAACTTATTACGATGAATGTTTATGATGCCTTAAGATATCAATATCTAGATAATAATGTTAAAAGCTTTGTTAAGATGTGTTCCAATATGAGAAGAGTGGAGAGAAAATCCACTATGTACCGAATACTGAAGGAGAAAAAAACGACTGGAATTGTTTGTAATCCCAAGTTACATTCGATCACAGACAGACGAAAAACCTTTGGAAGAAGAAATGTAAACTGTAATAAAAGGAGTTGTACATACATTATATTATGAGAAACAGATCCCAGCCGTCGACAAAATTCTAACTAAAATCAATGAAGATCGGGATTTACCTGAAATTAAACGAACTCAACTCTGAAAATTGCTCAGAGAACTTAATTTTTGTTGGGAAAAATCAGATAGGAAATCTGTTCTTATAGATCGTCCGGAAAATGTCCGTTGGTGAAGGAAATATCTCTCTCAAATAAAAGGTAGAGTTGCTGGAAATAACACAACTTACAAAATTAATAATTTAACTGGACTTTTGAAAGATTCATTGCGAAAAATCCATATAATAAAAGAATAAAAGGAAATGTGGAAACTCGATCTCATGATCGGTGAGAGGGGAATCAATTATAATTAATTTGAGCGAGGATAGCTTCACTGACTTTGATGACGAATTAGATACGTAATGTTTACCAGCGTTAACACAATTTATTATTTAAATTTTCTGTAACATATAAAAATTAATGACATTTGAATCCCTTTTTAGTGTTTAATTGTAATTCTACAGATGGTTTAAGAAATAAATAAACTGGAACGTCAAATATCCCAAAAATGTTTTTAATTAACAATAAAATGACCGATAGCCCCAAAAAAATTTTAAAATTATATTGACCAATTTATTTTTTTTTATATATGTGTTATATATGTTTAACTTCTTGTATTTTTGATAATGGGTATTTTGTAAGTATTTAAAATATAACTTAGAATTTTTTGAGAGAAAAGGCTACGTTTTAGTCTGATTGTGCCTAAAACGGTTTCTATGACAAAATTAAAAATAATAAAAATTCAGTTGGGATTTGTGTTAAATATGTCAAAATTATCTATATTTTCTAATGTATGTGAATTATTAAAAAATCATAAGAAATAAAATAATATTGTAAAAACTTTTTACTTTAAGTTTATTACTGAAATAATATTCTATGCCATAAATATTTAATGATAAAATAAACCTCCTTCCGACGCCTATGACAAAGATTAAAATCCTTTTTAACACTTCACACATGCAAATATCTATTGCGATCTAACCCAAATAGTCCATTATTATAGACCGGTATTTTTGATTATAAAATTTCTAACCCATTCCTATGAAAAATATATGTATCTAACAGATTTGGACAAAGACAACGGACTAAAGAACACAGGTAGTTCGCGAAGAAACAAAAAAAGTAAAAGATGAAAAACTCTCCCTAGTTCTTGAATAAACTATAGTGTAAGAGACAAAATCGGGTCTATTTTCCTAAACTCCAAGCTCTTGGGGGGGGGGGGGAGGGATTTAAATCATCAGCATAGGAGAGTCTGTGGCAGTTCAACTGTGAAACAAGATAAATATGTTAAAGAGAAGTGGCCCCAGGTTCGAACCCTGACGGATACCTGACGTTGGAGTAAACCTAGCAGATTTATATTCTTGTATTTGTACAAACTGACTACGATTAAATACATAGGATTTCAAAAGGGAAACGAGGTCGTAAGAGAAACCGAATAGGATAGAAGCTTTCTATAAGAGTATGTGATGGTCGATTTGGTCGAAAGCTTTACGGAAATCAGTGTAAATAACATCGACTTGACTTCTGTTGTTAAAGGCATCGCAAACGTAAGAGGAAACAGAGCAAAGATTAGTCATACATGATCTTTTAGAAAAGAAGCCGTGTTGGTCAGTCGATAATCGATTTTGAATTTTAGAAAATAAATATTTCTGCAAGATAATCTCGAAGACCTTGAAAAAGTTACATAAGATTGTAATGTCGCGATAGTTTTCAACTAGAGATGGATGGATCACCCTTTTTTAGAATAGGACATACTTTGGCAATCTTCCAGACCTCTGGAAAAACCCCGCTCTTCAAAATCAGTTGGAAAATATGACAAAGGGGAGAGCTTAGAACAATCTAACAGTCTCTCACCAGAAAACTAGGAACACCATCTGAGCCAGATGTGGCCTTATTTTTGAGTGACTTGCAAGCCCAAGAAACATCCATTGGAGTGATTGTGGGAATGTTAATGGTTTCAGAAAGTTCCCGAGAAGTAGAAATTTCAGAGGGCTCCGAGTCCTTGTAGACATTTTTGAAGTACTTCGCAAAGGCTGAGACAATATTATGAGGTCCATGAAATGGATGGTTCTCGTAGTTCATTATTGCTGGAATGCGTGGATGAGCTTTTTTACTCCGAACGAAAGTCCAAAAATTGGAAAGATCACTGTTTATATTTTGCTCAGCGTCTCTTACAAAGGCCTCGTAGTATACTAATGTCTTGTTTTTAATTTTGTTTAAGTTTTTAAGTGATATTTGTTACTGTTTAAGTCTAGATTTGGTGAATGTTTTATTAAGTTAAAAAAAAAAACAAAAACCAAATAAAACGATGAAAATTCATGACCTAAATCATACAGACCAGATCAGTGATTGCGACGTTATCGGGGAATACGTACAAATCACCAAATTTTCATCCAACTTGGTGTAGTTTGTCAAAAATTGCATATTTTACACTAACTATTTTTCTTTTTCTTTAGGTATTTACAGTATGACGATGCAGATTTTTATCCATCAAATTTAGACAACGATATCAAGTATGAGCCGATCTTTCGAGAACGACATTGTGTGCAGTCATGTAAAAAGGGATAGTAAGTAAATAATATAAAACATTCATTAAATTTATATAACTTTATTATAATAATAGTTCTATTGTGCATCGACAAGCTTGTATATAAGACAAAGAGCCAATAAAAGGCTATATTCATGACGAGCGAGAGACCAAGCTTTAAGCCCACCTTTCGACATGATGGAGAGAGTAATTTACTAATTTGGCGTTGCACTATATTTGTTTCACTCTTGATATTAGTTAAACTTTTGCCACACTATCTCCTTATGCAAAGCTCTTGATGCACGCTAGCCATTTTGATATTTAATATTGGACTTACTGAGCGAAAAGAAACTACCATAGCGTATTTGGCTTCTCAGATTCATCCACGACGGGAAATGTTTTTCGTAGCGCTTATAAAAACTCCAGTGTTTCCAGGTGAGAAATTTATTGATAGAGCCGTGATGACATAGCTAAATATTTATGGATATTATAGTAGTTAGTCTAATAAAATACGTAATCTATTGCTATTGCTATTTTCATTTAAAAACAAGTCATTTTTCAAACATGCCCACTAGAAAGGAATATATTTAAACAAACTATTTTATTGCTGTTCGTAATATTCACCTTTAAGGTTTATACACTTTTGCATATGTTCAACTAATTCTTGAAACATTTTGATGTTGCTGTCTCATAAACATCGTTTTTGAAGGGTTTAACAGCTTCCTCAGGTGATGAAAATCGCTGTTCTCTCATTTTTGTCCGATATTCGAGAACACAAGGAAATCGTTAAATGTGGAAAATTAGGGTTAAAGCAAACGGGACTTATTTTGGACATTTTCATCTAAATATAGGGGTCGTTCAGGGTTCTGTCGTGAAGCCATTTTTGTTCTTATTATTTATAGACGACTTACCGCAACTTCTAATCTAAGAACGAATAGTAATGTTCGCAGATGATACTGCGTTGGTAAGAATCAGCGGATAAGCCTGAACGACTCCAAACATATGATAAAAGTGTAATAAAAAATTTCAATATTGTTGTAAAAAATCAAATTTTTATCAATAACGATAAAACCTTTTGTATAACCTTTCACAATAGGAAATCATTATTGATGATTCAATTAATTCTTTCTGAACCGATTAAATACTTGGGCATATTTTTGCATCACGGATTGTCATGGAAAAATACTATAAAGTACATATGCAAAAAACCTAATTCATCTTATATAAATGTAAACCTTAACTTAAAAAATATTTTTCTTGAAAAAAATCTATTAAAAATCTGCTACTGTTTATCTTAAAGTCAGTTATCTTACAATGCACTATTATGAGGAAGAAGCTCCTTTGCAAATTGAGTAAACAGGCCAACGATGAAACAACTTTTTCAATAATTTTAACTAAATCCTGTCTTATTTGGTGTGCTGATGCCGATTATAATAATAAAAAAGTTGTATTACCGACCAATTTTTCACATTTTAATATTAAATAAGAATAAATTTTATTATTCAAAACGTATAAAAAAACATTTTTTTTTTCATTTAAATATTATTAAGTTGGCAATACATTTTAGTGTTATAAGATTGGTAATAAAATCAAATGTTATTAGATTGGTAGTTCTGGTAAATTACACAGCTGTTTGTTTCCTTCCAGTAGAAATCGGTAAACAAGACAAATGTTGGGTTCCTTACAAAATATGTTTGTATCGAGTCTCTTAGGATATGGTATAATAAAGAGAAGAAAGCTTTTAAATTTGCAATACCAATGATATGGAGAGAGCAAAAAAAATCATTCAAATGATTGTTATTTTAGCAACATAAATATTTCTTTTTTGTTTCTATTTGTTGACCGTGTAGTTATTAATTAGTTTTTACTTTTTTGGGTTTCGGTCATACTATTACTTTATAAAAAAAATTAACACATGTTTTTTCCGACGTTTCGGTTTATTTTATTGATTAAACCATCTTCAGAGAATTACTGTAAATATGAAAAGGCTTATGTAAATTTATGCTATATAAACTGAAAATTTTACTTTCTTACCTAATGTTAACAGGTGGTTCACTTGAAAAACTTACATTTAACTATTTTATTACTTTAATACAATATAATTAAACACTTCTTATTTAATATAAATATAAATATAGAAAACTATTATTTTTTGATGCATTTTTTTTTCACATCTGGTTTGTTGTGCTTTTGACAGAGTACTACCAAAGGGTTTGAAAGTTTCTGGACCATCTGCAATTTTATTGCCCTATTAGATTCGTATATACATTACTCAGGTCATTTGTGTCCGTTCTGAAATTCATTGTACCGGGTGTTCTTTTAATATGAATCATTTCTTTGATTGTTCTTTTTTTGTAATTAATTTCTTTGTCTAAAATCTCCACGTTGTTAAAATCGATGTTGTGCATGTTATCAATTGCATGTTTGGCTAAGGCGGTTTTATTATCGTTATTGTGATGTCTAATGCTGTATTTGTGATTTTGTATTCTATTTTTTAAATACTGTTTGGTTTGACCGACATATGTTTGGTTGCAATCTAAGCAATTAATCTTGTAAATGACATTTGTTTGTTCGTCTTTAGGGATATCAGGTTTAAGATTTGTGTAAAGGTTTTTGAAATTATTCGAAGGTTTTTCAGCTACTTGGATATCATATGGTTTTAACACTTTTTTAATGGGATTAGTAGTTTCTGGTATATACGGCAATGATATGTATTTTTGGGTTGATGGAACATTGCTTTTTGTTGGCAATTGGCTGATAAAATCTATATCAACAATCAGCCAACAAAAAGCAATGTTCCATCAACCCAAAAATACATGTCATTGCCGTATATACCAGAAATTACTAATCCCATTAAAAAAGTGCTAAAACCATATGATATCCAAGTAGCTGAAAAACCTTCGAATAATTTCAAAAACCTTTACACAAATCTTAAACCTGATATCCTTAAAGACGAACAAACAAATGTCATTTACAAGATTAATTGCTTAGATTGCAACCAAACATATGTCGGTCAAACCAAACAGTATTTAAAAAATAGAATACAAAATCACAAATACAGCATTAGACATCACAATAACGATAATAAAACCGCCTTAGCCAAACATGCAATTGATAACATGCACAACATCGATTTTAACAACGTGGAGATTTTAGACAAAGAAATTAATTACAAAAAAAGAACAATCAAAGAAATGATTCATATTAAAAGAACACCCGGTACAATGAATTTCAGAACGGACACAAATGACCTGAGTAATGTATATACGAATCTAATAGGGCAATAAAATTGCAGATGGTCCAGAAACTTTCAAACCCTTTGGTAGTACTCTGTCAAAAGCACAACAAACCAGATGTGAAAAAAAAATGCATCAAAAAATAATAGTTTTCTATATTTATATTTATATTAAATAAGAAGTGTTTAATTATATTGTATTAAAGTAATAAAATAGTTAAATGTAAGTTTTTCAAGTGAACCACCTGTTAACATTAGGTAAGAAAGTAAACTTTTCAGTTTATATAGCATAAATTTACATAAGCCTTTTCATATTTACAGTAATTCTCTGAAGATGGTTTAATCAATAAAATAAACCGAAACGTCAGAAAAAAACATGTGTTAATTTTTTTATAAAGTAATAATATGACCGAAACCCAAAAAAGTAAAAACTAATAAATATTTCTGAAATTAACCTTAAAAATAAGAAAGTGATTGTCTATCTTCACCTCACTTCAGCTGATTGTTCGGTAGGACATGGACCAGGACTTCCTGTCCCTGTGCCATCTCAGTCTATTGATGACGTTTTACAGTCCAGTCCCGAATTTAATAAAAGTGAACCTAGTGATGTTCTCCAGAAAATTTAAAACCACAGTTGTTTACATAAGCTGAGTTAAATGATTTAGTGAGGGATTATAGTTTGACTAGAATTGCTTGGTTCCAGACTAAAAGAAAAACATTTATTGAAATCTGGAACATCAATTTACCATTATAGAACAAGAGATGAACAGATTGCGACTCATGATTTGGGAGGAGGGGGGACACTGTTTAAGCTTAAGGTGTCATCGTTAGAAGCGACTCAACTAGACTGATCTTTGATTATTTTCCAATCAATTACCATGTATAATAGTGTATAGTCAGCAAAAACAAACCATACGGTTAACTATCATACAGGGTGTTGGACAATTAAAGTTTTATCAATCCTTGCCCGGAACAATATCAACATGATGGGTTACTTCACAGAGAACATCAAAATGCATCACATCGGAGAAAAGGCTATGCAAGAAACTTTATAGAGAAAAGGAAGAGGAAACCAAAAAATACAATAAAATACAAAAAAAATAAGCACCTAATATTCGCATTTTAGTAATTTATTATTATTGGAAATGAAAATTGTAACTTATTTAAAAAACTATGATTTTTATTTTTTATATATCAAATTTTCCCTATTTTTTTTTTAAATATATGATCGATGTCATAATGTGAGAAAATTGTGGGTAATGAAAAAATACTGATACCAAATACTGTTGCAGCACCCAAAAATATTTAAAAAAAAATTAAAATTTTAGTAAGAAATAAAGAAATTTTTCTGTCGTATTTAAATAGTTTGTTATATATGTAATTCTCCTTTCAGGCAGAAAATATGAAAAATATATGTATAAACAGTTTATTTCCTGCAAATATCGCTCTGGTCCTCTCTCCATACGCGTTTCGATCACCTCATTATCTCGTCAGTGGAGCTGTATCGGACCGAGAGCAACATTAGCAGAAAATAACTGATATATGAACCATAAATTTCAAGGTGAGGACCAGAGCTATATTTGCAGGAAATAAACTGTTTGTACATATATTTTTCATATTCTCTGCCTGAAAGGAGAATTACATATATAACAAACCCAAAAATACATAAGATTAAAGCAAATTGGTTTAAACATTTTTTACAGACTTTTTTTTTTGTTGGCCTGTGTTATTTGTGAAGCAGCGACTAATTTTCAATTTAAGATCACGGAAATCTCGTAGGGAAAGTTACAGAATTTGTCATTATGGGTTACAAACGTTCCTGAAAGGACCACAAAACGAATATAGTGTTGGATCTTTGAGAAGTTGAATAACATTGTGGGCATTTTTTTCGTTCAATAGGCCCATTTTTCTTTGAGTCTAACATAGATACCATAATTTTTTTTTCTCTATAATATAGTGATGATATATTGGGAAGGTGCGTGAAAACAAGAGAAAATAACTACGAATTTGAAACATTGTCTGGAAACGATGTAAAGAAGGTTAGATACGATAAAGCTGATGTTGACTGGGACCTTTACTTTGATAGTGTCAAATGGCAGATTGTTATTTCTTGCTTAATTTCAGTTTGTAAGTATACTAATTGGATGTACGGAGGGTATAAGCCAATGGCGGTCGTCAAAAAAGAAAATATTGATTTAATTAGTAACTCTTCAATAGCGATTAAATGTTGAATATATTAAGGAAAATACCAAAGTGCCAAAAAGAAGTTTACATATACATACATACATAATTAATTAATAATATATACATAATTAATTCAGATAATGAAATTAAATATTATAATTATGATTAATGAAATTTATGTAGCAGCAACTTTCCATTGACAGTTGTTTGCAGTTGTGGATCAAGTTTACTAGTGGACATTATCAGCAGCTACTTCAAAGGCTCATCAGTTAATTTGCATTTGTAAAAATTTTTTATATACAGGCAGTCCTCGTACTTACGGCATGTTAGGTTCTCGAAATACACAACGTAAATCGAAACGATGCAAGTCGAGATATATTTTTTTCATATGTTTACATGTAAAACTTAAGGGTTAGGTTCCACAAGGACTCAAAATTAAAAGAAACTGCATTTATAACAAAATATATGCGTTATTATCAAAAGTAAGTTCTTAAAATAATTATGTACTTATGAAATTGGTAGTTATTTTTTGTATATGTGTGTTATTAACTTTAATAATAATAATAAAACTTTAATAATCAAAATATGTAATGAGAAATAATAAATTAAACTTTCGGCTTAAATAAACTATCAATTCTAGATTGCTTCGCTTCTTTGTTCTTGTTATCATACAGGTCTTGGTAACACTGATAGGCCGCACAAATTTTGTTATCAACATCAAAACTTCTCTCAAAATTAGGATCATTTTCTTCAAAAATTTTCATGGCATTCTCCAAATTTGCAAAGGCTGCGGAAAGTTTTTTTAGTGTAAGTTCTTTTTCAGTGTTACCAATAAAAGCTGCTATTTCTTGTGACTCGATTGCTTCCTCTTGTACTTGTGCCTCTAATTCAATAAGATCTTCATTAGTCAGTTCTTGCGAATTTGAGCGTAACAGATCATCAATATCATCATCAGAAACTGCAATGTCAGGCAAACGGTTAGCCAAATGAACAATGTCAGTTGTGATCTCATCGATATTTGATTGATCTGTAGATGAAGAACTTTCAGATGGCTTAAAAAAATGTGGACATAACTTTTTCCAAACGCCTTTTAAATTGTTGGGTTTTACCTCATCCCATAAAGCAGCAATATTTTTTACGCATTGCAAGATATTATAACTTTTCCAAAAATCTCTCAGCTCTATGCCATCTTTTTCATCAGCCTTTACATCCTGTGAAAAAGTTCTCCTGAGATAATAGGCCTTAAAAGAAGCAATAATTCCTTGATCCATGGGTTGCAACAACGAAGTCGTATTTGGAGGCAGGAACAAAACTTTGATTTGAGGATCGATATCGGCAATACACACAGGATGGCCGGGAGCATTGTCCAAAATAAGTAAAGCTTTATAAGCCAAATTATTGTTTAAACAGTACTGTTTCACTTCAGGTATGAAATGCTTAGTATACCATTTTTCAAAAAGTACTGCTGTAACCCATGCCTTTGGATTAGTCTTCCATATGACTGGAAGAGAATTCTTGACGTAATTTTTAAGAGGTTGCGGATTTTTAGACCTATAAACCGAAACGGGCTTCCATTTGAGATCACCTTCAACATTCGAACTCAATAACAACGTCAAACGATCTTTAGCCGCTTTAAACCCAGGCATAGACTTCTCTTCCTGCGATATAAAAGTGCGAGAAGGCATTTTTTTCCAAAATAAACCAGTTTCGTCCACTTTAAAAATTTGTTTAGACGAATAGTCTCCACTTTCGATAATTTCCTTTAATATTCCAGGACAACTCTGAGCAGCCACATGATCGGCACTAGCAGCTTCTCCTTGCACTCGAATGTTATACAACGAATATCTCGTTTTAAAGCGCATGAACCATCCACGACTGGCAGAAAAAGATTTTGTTTCTTCACTATTACTCTTGCCACGTTTATTTTGCAGTATGTTGATGATACTGAGTGCCTTATTTTGAATAATAGCCAAACTAAAAGGAACCCGTCGCTGAGTTTGATTTTGAATCCAAGTGTACAAGGGTTTTTCCATTTCACAAATTAAAGCATTCCTTTTTTGTATAATAGTGCTGTTTAAAGAGACGGTAGGTAGAGTTTTTCTCTATCTTTCAATATTGTTTGTACAGTCGTACGTGATAAATTAAGTTCTCGTCCAATAGATGAAGTCGAACAACCACGATCTTTAAGTTTTAAAATCTTAGAGTTATCCTCCATTGTAATTGTCTTTCTTACTCTCTTATTCACTTTTCTATTACTGTCTTATTTAGGTAGTATAGTAAGATTTAAATTCACTTAAATATGTATTAACAAAAACTGTCAAAGGAAAAAAAAACGAATGTATTACGTCTCGATTGTCCGTTTTCCATAAACTAACTAGATAAATTCGTCAGCGGCATGTGGGGGGTAATTCCCGCTCGTCTCCGCCGTACCCTGCCCTCCCACAGACATTGGCCTCGCGACAAGTGAATTCTCCTATGCCGGAAATCGAAAAAATTGACGTATGCTTGAGGAATAGTCAAAACATTGTTCAACGTAACTCGAAACGACGTAAGTCGAGGAATGCCTGTATTTCATTTTGGAAAATGTTTTCACACCGATAAGTAGTGCCGAAAGCAGAAAAACAGTCACGAGAAAATTTATGCAATTGATCAACTGTGCGAGTGGAAGACTTCAGCAATGATTGCTTTAAATGGTTTTCTTTAAAAATATCTCTACATTTCCATTTGAAGTTCTGGGGCAAGGGTTTCTATATTGACGTTAAAAAGATTTTCAAAATCTTGATATCGTTTGCAGTTACATGTAAAAACCAGACTCAAAATTTATTTTTAATGCTCCCAAACCTTCAATTCCGAAATCTACCGGAGATGGAATCAGAGCTTGCTGACTAAATGTTTCACGTGTATTAAAATGCGTTTAACGTTTTTTTATTCAATAGAGATTGAAACTTATTTTTCTTTTTAAGGTGCCGTCTCCATTAATGAAGGTTGGCGACAATTTGAGTAAATTGTGTTCGGTCGTGGGCCGCTCTGAATAAGGCATGGGTGTCTAAACCAGACCATTCTCTGATGTTCTTGAGTCATGAGTGCTTTTTGCGACCTATTCCCCGTTTTCCGTCGATCTTTCCCTGCGTTATCAGCCGCAGGAACTGGTACTTGGTCTTATGGAAGATGTGTCCAAGATAAGCTCTCTTCCGGCGTTTGACGATTTGCGGCATTTTTCTTTCTCTGTTCATGTGCTTTGGGACTTCAACATTGGTTAGTTAGTCAGTTCGTGGAATTCGCAATAATCTCCTGAAGACCCACATCTCAAACGCCTCCAATCTGTTCAGCATGGCGGCCTTCAGTGTCCATGTCTCCACGCCATACATCAGTATCGAATGGACACACACTTAACAAAACGATAGCGTAGCTCTAGATTGAGGCTCTGATTGTCTAATAGATTTTTCAAGTCGAGAAATGTTCTAGCCTGTTCTATCCGGCTACGTATCTCCATTTCTAGTTCCAAATCAGCTGTTATCCAGCTCCCAAGATATTTAAATTTATCGACCTGTTGTATTAGTTTACCGTTAACTGTTATATTGGCCTGCACCGGTGTTCTGCTTATGGCCATCACATCTCCTTCTGTCGTGATATTGTTCATTAAGCATTGTAGGGCTTCGGGGCTGTGGTACCATTACTTCTGATGCCATCGTTTGTGACTTGCAGCGCTCGTTCGAAAATATTTTCGGAATACAGATTAAAAAGAAGGGGAGAGAGCACACATCCTTGTCGTATCCCTCGTTCAATAAAGAGGCTCGTCATTTGCAACTCTTACAGATGCAGTCTGATGTTCGTATAGTTCGGTAATAAAGCACGTATCGTTTTCCAGCAGCTTATCTCTCTCTCAGGCTTTCTGTATATTCTTTTATGAATGATCTTCAGAAAGAGTTTGAGGACAGTAAACTTATCATCCGGAATTGATCGCACTTAGTGGCATTCTGTTTTTTCGGTATCGGTATGAACGTTAAGTGGAGCCAGTCTTTTGGTATTTGTCCCGATGTGTATATTACATTGAAGATTCTTACTAGTGTGTCAATACTCTCTTCATTAAACAGTTTTATGATCTCAATATATAGTTCATCGGGGCCTGGTGCTCTGTCCATTTTGCATGACTTTATTGCTTTTACAACTTCAGATTTAAGTATTTCAGGTGAGGTTTCTCCCGCATATTGTTCCTGAAATATTCTTGAACCATTATTTGACGAGTTTTTCAGTATATTTCTTCCACTGTTTGAGTATTTCCTATAGGTCTGTGATTGGTTCGTCGTCATCCGTCGTAAGCTAGTGAGATTTAGTGTTCTTACTCGTCCCGTTGTTTCTTTTATGACTTTGTGGACGTTAAAATGATCATGCTTCTTTTCCAGTTTTTCTGTTTCTTTACATTTGTTTTTTATCCACTCTTCTTTAGATTTTCGGATTTCTCTGCTTATTGATCTTTGCAACTGCTTGTACTCGGCTTCATTTCGGTTTTTGTGTACTCTTCTTTCTTCCATCAGTTGCAGTGTTGCCGTATCTCGTTTGTCATCTATTTTTTTCCCTTTGTAGTTTACCTGGCCGATCAAATAATTTCCACTGCTGACAATAGTATCTCTAAATTGATTCCAACAAGTTTCCATGTTGTTTGGTTCAATTGTGTTTCGTAACTTTGGTATTTCGCTATTTATTCAAGTTCTAATTCTTTCTCTTATTTCATCATTCCTCAGGTTTGCTATGTCAACTCTGTTTTTCGTGTGTTGTCGGATTTTCTTTAATCTTACTCTCAATTTTACTATCAACAGGTTATATTCCGAGCCCATATCTGCCCCGAGATAAGTTTTTACGTCCTGAATTCCATTTCTATATCTTTTGTTGATGATTACGTAGTCAATCTGGTTCCATATAATCTGATCTTTGGTGTGTTGGGGTGACTGCCATGTATATAGTCTCCTTGGCGGCAACTTGAACCATGAGTTAGCTATGGCCATATTTTCCTCCTCGCAGAACTGCACCAGGGTATCTCCTCTCGAGTTTCGTTCTCCTAGCCCGAATTCTCCCACTATGTCTGTAACACCTGATTGAAACTGTGACACTTAATTGTGGCCTTCTGCAAACGAAATATTTTCATAGAGTATGGCCGCTTCGCCCACAATTTATTGATGCCCCATATTCTATAAACCTATAGATAAGAGCCACTATGACAAAGGCACTCTGGGAGTCTGGACGATGTTCCTGGTCTTTGTAGTACTAAACAACTATAGGTTATTAGAGGGTAGTGATACCCCAAACACAACTTAAGACTCACGAAAAACTGCTATCTAACTGGTCAGATCAGGCCTTTTTGCACTCAAATATAGAAAACCGGTATTATATACGGTATCACCAATAGTTTCCTTTTCCGAGCCACTTTAACCAATATTTTTGAGTCGCATATATTTGCAGACCTGCATATGAATATTCAGTTGGAGAAGATAAAATTTCAAACTCATAATTGCAAACCTTTGGATAAGTTTATAAACATTCGGTGAAAATTATTTTTTGGTGACTATGCATCTTATCGCAATAAATTATATTGACCAAAATGTGGTTGTCGGACTTGCATTGGCTTTATTTTTATTTATTTTTACGACGTTTCGATTAGGTAGTATCTCTAATCGTTATCAAGTATAAACTGAATGTTTTGTCTTAAGACTACGAGCTTATATAGGGACTGTGTCCACTGAAGCGCAGAGTTTCGCTTCACTGTACACACTTCAATGATTTGATGTTACAAAGTAGTGGTTGTTAAAAATTAGATATCTCAACATTGGGTTTACTGAAGATTTCATTATTGTTTTTAATGTAAGCTGCTTCTATAAATTTTCTTTTTTTCATGTTTGGTTCCATATATATTGCCGCAGCCTCAGATCATTTTATATGGTGTTGTTTATCCCAGGCGTGTTCTGCAATACCTGATCTCGACGTTTCCCCTTTTTGTTTATGAGTTTTATCTTCCTTAATTCTAACTTTTAGTGGTCGTTTGGTTTCTCCAATATACATATCACCACACTCACATGGTACTTTGTAAACACTTTCTTTCTTATCAGTACTTTTTGGTTTTGTTTTTGTTAAATGAGCTCTAAGTGTATTTCCTGATGTACAGGCTGGTCTTATATTATAACTACTGGCAATTCGTCTTATTTTCTCCGAAGTTTGTATGGAATTGTGAAGAAGGAATGTGTTTCTTGCTGTCCAGTGTTCGTTGTTCTAATTATAACATCGTCAATTAGTTTTAAAGGATAACCATTCTGTTGTAAATCTGATTTAATATTTACTACTTCTTTTTCCAATATATCGGCATTATTACATATAGATATAGTTGTTGTTGTTACAACAGAATGATTAGAACTATGATTACGATATTGTTCAGTATGTGTTAGCTTTCTGTATACTGAAGTTTTAATAGTTTCGTTTGAACGGTTCACTATGACATCTAGGAAGGGCAATTGATCATTTACCTCTTTTTCCATGGTAAACTTAATTGTAGGTCGATTGGTATTTAGATGTTTCAGGAAATCATTAAGTTCTTGATCATTGCCCTTCCATACGATGGTATCATCGACATATCTCAACCAGACTTTCGGTTTTACTGTTGCCGTTTCTATAGCATGAGTTTCGAACCATTCCATAAATATATATATATATATATATATATATATATATATATATATATATATATATATATATATATATATATATATATATATATATTGGCGACGACTGGAGAGAGTGAAGAACCCATCAGAAGCCCGTCATCCTAAGCGTAAAACCTGTCCTTTACTTGAAAGTAAGCACTACGCAGACAACACTCCAAAAGATCCATCACCCCGTCCACTGGTAACGTGGTTCAATCTGATAAAGTAGTATCATTTGAAAGTATAGTTTTGATTATGTCTAGTGATTCCCCTAATGGTACATTAGTATACAGACTTTCCACATCAAAGCTTATTAGTCTATCGTCTGGCTCTAGATTAATGCTACTAATTATGTTCACGAAATGTGTAGAATTTTTAACATATGTGTTCGCCTTACCTTCTAAAGGTTTATGATTTTTAAAAGAAACTTTGCCAGTGCATTTGTTGGATATCATCTGGAGCTGGTTATTGGCCTCAATGGTATTTTCGTTTTATGAATTTTTGGTAGTCCGTAAAGATGTGGTGGCTTACTGTGGTGTGGTGTGAGCGCCGATCGTAGATTGTCAGGTATATGGTCTTGGTATTTCCTTAGTGTTCTGTAGATTTTTGACTCCATAGATTTAGTGGAATCACGAGGTAATTGTCTATATTTTTCTTTTTCCAGGATATCTCCGATTTTTTTGGTCGTACGTTATGATGTCCATTATCAGCAAGGGCAATGATCAAGAACTTAATGATTTCTTGAAACATCTAAATAACATTCGACCTACAATTAAGTTTACCATGGAAAAAGAGATAAATGATCAATTGCCTTTCCTAGATGTCATGGTGAATCGCTCAAACGAAACTATTAAAACTTCAGTATACAGAAAGCCAACATATACTGGGCAATATCTTAATCATAGTTCTAATCATTCTGTTGTAACAAAACGGGGAACTATACGCAACCGCTATAATCGCGCTATATCAATATGCAATAATTCCGATTCATTGGAAAAAGGTAGCTAATATTAAATCCGATTTACAACAGAATGGCTATCCTTTGAAACTAACTGACGATGTTATAAATAACTTTAGAACAACAAACACTGGACAGCAAGAAATACATTCCTTCTTCACAATTCCGTACATTAAGGAAACTTCGGAGAAAATAAGACGAATTGCCCGTAGTTATAATATAAAAACGGCCTTTAAATCAGGAAATACACTTAGAGCTCATTTAACAAAAACAAAACCAAAAAGTACCGATAAGAAAGAATGTGTTTACAAAGGTCCATGTGAGTGTGGTGAAATGTATATTGGAGAAACCAAACGACCACTAGAAGTCAGAATTAAGGAACATAAAACTCATATACAAAAATGGGAAACGTCGAGATCAGGTATTGCAGAACACGCCTGGGATAAACAACACCATATAAAATGGTCTGAGGTTGCGGCAATATATATGGAACCCAACATGAAAAAAAAAATTATAGAAGCAGCTTACATTAAAAACAATAATGAAATCTTCAGTAAACCGAGTGTTAAGATACCTAATCTTTGGCAACCACTACTTTGTAACGTCAAATCATTGAGGTGTGTACAGTGAAGCGAAACTTTGCGCTTCAATGGACACAGTCCCTATATAAGCTCGTAGTCTTGAGACAAAACATTCAGTTTATACTAGATAACGATTAGAGATACAACCTTATCGAAACGTCGTATAAACAAATAAAAATAAAGACAATGCAAGTCCGACAACCACATTTTGGTCAATCTTCAACATTGTCTACAATCTTCAAACAAACATATGATATTATTGTTTTTAGTGATTGCCATGGGTATGCTGTTTATGTTTAGATATGCAGTTGCTTTTATTGTATGGGGTATATTGATCGGATGTTACCTTGGTCTTATAATCGTCGTTGCGGCGTTCTGGTAAGTACTAAAAAACGTAATAATTTACCAAAAATAAGATGTTGTTCATCTATTGTCCCACTTTTGTGTTAGCAGGACAAACCTAGCAGATAAATATCAATTTTTGATGTATACTACGCCAATAAAAAAGAGTTACAATAAATAATTATACAGGGTTGGACAAATGTTTCGGAACAGCTTACTTACAGCCGAACGGAAAGTGATAGAGGGACTGGATTTATTTTTCAGCCTTTCGAACTTCAATTATTTTATTTGATTGTGCATTCCATATATCAGTGACATTAATAACTGCCAAATGACGATGTCACTTATAAATTTATTAACTGAAAAGTCATGTATGTTATCAGTTATTTTAAATCTACAACAATTTTAGAGTATATACATGATATTTGCATAATGCATCAGGAAACTTGTATAGGTGGTTATATGTGGCAAAATAAAGGTAGTAAATTATATAACAAAAAGTCTAGTTACAGCCTGTTAAAATGCAATTTTTCATGTTATTCAAATGGAAGCAAAAAATCAAGTTACTATGCTCCAAATTTACTTAAGTCCGAAAAATATTTAAGAAAAGCTTTATTTAATAAAAAGGAGTTACTAAGTAAAATCCTCTTTGTATTTTACTGGACGCAAAATTAATAAAAATCTTAAAATTACCACGGTATTTAATTATTTACAAAATGGCTCGTGAAAATTTAAAAATTGAATATTTTTTCCGCAGGAGAGCAAAAAGCGATTGTATCGGGAAGCATATCTTGAACAAAATATTCCATGTGCCCAAACTTTCACCAGCGTCCATCGGCTGGGCGAAATCGGAGCATTCAAAAACAAATTTGGTGCTAAACGTAGAGCAAGATCGGTTAGAAGTGTTGAAATGAAAGAAAGGATTCTTGAAAGGATAGAAGCCGATCTAGGTACTAGTACCAGGAAGATAGGTTTAGAAGCGGGAATAGTCATTTCTATGGCTTGGGAAGCCCTTCATCAGAAACTCTTTTACGAAATATTCCATGACAAATGGATAACACGCGCTTGCCCATCTCTTGTTTTAACAGCCAGATTCACTAACATGATTTAAATTTTAAACCATCCTAAATTGACAGCAAAGAGCTTAAACTGACAAGAGCAACAATAAGTTAAGCAAGTCTTAAACCCTAAAAATACTAGAATAAAGAAATCATTTTGTTTTAATATTGAACCGGTAATAATAAAAAACTTTATTTATTTTTGGGATAAAACTATTTCTCTTACATATTTCAAGGTTTTATCGCAATGTTCTTATCCTTAATATCCCTATATGAGCGTTTATTTGTTGACATATGTAATATAAATTATGACAATATCATAAGGAAAAAAAAAACTGGCCGACTATAAGATTTAAATTTCATGGCAACTAAATGGGATTTAAATCTTTAATCTTCTTAGTGAATCTGGCTGTAATTATTTAACTGTTATCGTTATTTTAATTGTCAGATTACCTTTTAAATATATGATTGCCAAATTTAACTAAAGGTAACTTGGTTTTTTGTTTCCATTTGGACTTGGAATTTCAGGTAAAATGTCGTCTGGTGGCATAGTAGAGAAACATTTTTGTAACTAAATAATAGAAGTTATTAAGCGTAATCCGTACGCTAAACATCAACTTGTTAAATTAAAAACTAACTGTAATATGTCAAAAATAGGAAAAACTATTGAAATTTGACAGGCTGTAATTCGACAAGTATTAAGCTTTCAAATTTTCGTTACATAATTTACTACCTTTATTTTACCATGTAGGATCACCTCTTTAAATATCCTGGTGCATTATTCAAACACCCTGTATAGCATACCATATGGATAAATTCAATAACACTACGGGATGTTCCATTTAAAAGAAATTATACATGACATCGTCTTTTAACAGTTACTGACGTCACCAGAATATGGAATGTACAATCAAATATGATAATTGTACTTTAGAAAGTTGAAGAAAAATCGAATCCGTTATTACATTTGCCCAACAGTGTCTCTGTGAAGCAGCAGAAAATTTGAATATAAGCTAAGTGGGTACTTGTTTGGAAAAACGCCCGTACCCGTCGAATTTTATTTTTAGTTTCGAGTTTTTTGCATGATACCGAAATTTACAGGATAACTCAAGAAGTCATCGAATTTTTTTCAATTGTAAATCCTATTTTTTTATGTCAGAATCAGAAAAAACACATTTTTTACAAACGGCAAGGTAAATAGCGATGTTGGTTACAAAAGAAAATTGTAAAACTCTAAAATATAAAAAACTATTTTGGTACCAACTAAATTAAATGTTTAAACTAAGCCGAGTTAACAATCGATGAATAAATTATTTTTGAACATTGTTGATGAGATCTGCGGTGATGTTTCGTTATTCTCAACGTATTCGAACTTTTAAATTGTTGGGCTGGGTCAAGTATACTTTAGTTTTTAAGTATTCCCACTAGAAATAATCAAGGGGAGTCAAATCTGGTGATCTGGCTGGCCACTCAATTGTCTCACTTCTGCTTTTCCAACGATTCGGAAAAACCTTATCCAAATAAACACGGACATGGGCAGCCTAGGGGAACGGCGCTCTATCTTGTTGGAAAGAAAGGTCACACTGGAACATATCGGGTTCTTGTGGGTCTCGATACAAAGTTATTAGTGCAGCAATCAAGTCATTTTGAAGAAACTCCAAATATCTCATACCAGTGAGGGTACTGTGGACTTACCGAGAAGAAGCCCCTGTAGCTATATTTATCTACCAGTTAGACCACGTATTTGTCACAGTTGGGAATATTTTTAGAGGCGAGAAAGTCATAATCGGGAGTCACAATCGGGAATATATCGCGCTTGTCGCGGCTTGTTAATTTTTTTTATTTGAAAATTCGCCGAATAGACTGGGCGTCTAACAAGATAAATATTGAAACATATGAATTATGCCACAAAAAATTTTGTGTGTTTCATCCCGGTACCAGCTGTAAGACTCGTCATTGACTTTCAGTTAGTAGACAAACTTATATTTGAAGTGATCTGTCATCGGAGAAAGGCGGTAAGATGCCGTCTTTCTATGACACCCTCCCCATTAGACCTCTCACTGGGAGTTCCATTTAGGATCTGTATCCTGTTTCTGATTGGGCGACAAGTCAAGATGTACTAAAGAATTGCGGGGACTAACGCCCCATTGGCTCATTTGTGGGCCCAGCATTAGAACAATGCTCAATGCAGCGCGCCTTACTGCAGAGTCCTCACCAGGGATGCCATGTCGTCGTAACGAAAGAAAGCTCTGCAGCTATATTTATCTCCTAGTTAGATTACGTATTAGTCAGGGTCGGGAATATTTTTAGAGGTGAAAAAGTCATAATCGGGAGTCACAATCGGGAATATATCAGCGTCTGCAGACCTGAATTATGCCTCTAAAAATGTTGGCTCTTTCTACAACAGTACCGTCAAAGAAATAATAACCTAGGACCCTTCCGTCAACTATACACATCACACGTTCACACTATTTGAGGGTTTTGGTAGTTAACTATTGTGAACTAATGAGGATTTTTAGTTTCCCAATAGCGACAATTTTGTCTATTGACGTGGCCATTTAAAGTGAATGTTGCCTTATTACAAAATATAATTCTTTTTCAAGAATTATTATTACCATTGCACAATTGCTATTGCATTGGCCCTCAAAATTGAATTCGGCAATCAAATTTATCTTTCGACAACTCCTGAATTAATCCTTTTCTTGTAATGGTGTTACTTCGCCTTTTTCAGTATTTTATGCAGATTAGAATGTGCTACATTAAAAGTTGAAGCTGTTTCCATGAGTGGGGATCGAGAATTATCTAAGCTGTCAACAAAATATTAAGCTGATCTGTTATTGAGGGACGATCAGATTTCTTGATATCCTAAACATGCCCATATTACCTGAACTTTGCCTCAACTTGACCTATCATGCTTTAACTTATAGGTTGCCGATCAGGGTTAAATTCTGTTACGTTCTGTTAATTTTATCATTTACCTATAGCAATAAAGTTAAATAAATGTTTGAACATACTTGCTTCGGCTACCGAGAACGTTAAAACACTTATTTAAGATTAAAATTACTAAGGTCTAATGTCGTAACTGACTTTTTGTGACATTGGAAATAAAAAACTTTTTAAACTAAGTCAATATCGTTAATGGTGGGCAGGTGGCAGATCCAGCAAGCTAAAGAAATTGTTCTTGACAATTTCCTTATGAAACTAACATCGATATTCACCTTGTGGTATGTAAAAAAATGTGCCCTTTCTGACTCTGAAATAAAAAATGGAATTTACAAAAAAATAACAATGTCGTCTTAGCTCCTTTTTAAGTTACGCTGTATATTTCGATATCCCGCAAAAAAAAATCTAAAGTAAAAATAAAATTCGAGGAGTCCAAGCTTTTTTCCAAACAAATCCTATTGAATTTATCCGCTGCTTTACGAAAGCACTGTATATAATACAGTAAAAGATTAATAATTTAAATTCCATTTATTTCTAGTTAAAAAGTTATGAAAAGTTGAAAATTTTAAATTTGTTTTTAATTTTTGTTCCATAATTTGAAAAATTTCATTACTAATATTATTATTTAGTTTTTATTGACTAGTTTTTGCATGTTACTAGCTTAATTTTATTCTTATATAAAGACACCATAAATATTGGTAACAGTTACAACTAAAATCATTCATTTTTAGGTATTTTTATTTAACCGCTCCAGAATTCGAGACCCCCAAAAACAATACGAAAAGTATGTTTCTAGTATTCGCTGTTGTTTTCACAATTGTTGCCATCGTTTTGGGCATCGTTTTGATTTGGTGCCGGAGGAAGATTAAGTTGGTTATCTTGTTGTTAAAAGAAGCAACTAAAGCCGTTTTCGATATGCCAGGATTAATTATTCTTCCAGTTATTGTAAGTACTTTAATAGTTTTGAGACAAAATTATATGTTATAGAAAATAACCATTTCACAAATGCAAAAACTCTCAAAACATTATTATTAAATAAAAGTGATTCTCTTACAATGAGAGAGTGTAAAAATTACAAATATTTAACAAATTTTTTGCAGAGTGTCGTCGCCATTGGAATTCTTACCATCCTCTTTCTTGTCACGATTGGCGCCATGCTTTCTTCGGGTACCCTGCAACTCCTGCGACAAGATTTTTACCACTACGCAGCCAATCCAGTTATGATATTCACCATGGTCTACAATTTCGTGATATATCTTTGGCTTACGCAATTCTTTACTGGAATTCAGTATATGGTTATCGCTGGAGCCGTTTCAAAATGGTATTTTTCCAGGTAAGGGATTAAAGTTTGGTTTGTACCTATAAAGGAGGTACACTATTGCTATTTTCGAGAAGATAATATATACATAGCTGCACCAAAGTTTTTTATATGGATTTTGACGCTCTGATTATGTATATCGAGGGTTGATTCCCGCAAAATGGTCAAGTAATTTGTTATAAACAAAATTTTTTTTTTAATTAAAAAATATTTTCGTATTCTTTGGCAGATTCTAAGCAAAAACTGCCCCTTGTGCGTCCAACGCATAGTTTTCAAGTTAAAAATCTGTTACATCGAAGCGACAAAATAGAATGTTCCCATGCATATTGGCAGCGCCGCGTATTCGACACCTACAATTGTGAGTAGTCGTTAAATTTATTCCTTTTTATTTTCTTGACAAATAACGCACAAATCAATGTTAAAAATATAATCTTTTTCGGATTTACTCATATTGTCACCCTCGAGAATTTTTTTTGTTTCGAACATAAAACTCGACAGTGTGCGTGAACGAAAATACAGGTAGTAGCTTCAGTAACAAGTTACAACCTGATTGTTTATTAGCTCGCGACAGTGTTACCACCTCTACCGAATTTTCGGTAGATCTACCGATTTTCACTTCACGATCTACCAAAATACTTCTGAATTATACCGAATTTTGAGCTCAAACAGAGACAGGCGATATTGGGAAAAAAAGACGTTTTAAAGATCGGTTTTTTTTATAAAAATACACAAATTTTGCGATGTATGCAATGTAAAAATTAATTTAGAAAGTTGCTCACTTGCAATACAAATCTGTTTTGAAGCTTGCCTAATGAAACGAAGTAATTAAATGATATTTCCAAACAATCCTGGTATCATTCATATTTCGAGCGCATGGAGACAACAGCAAAGAGAGAAAGAGAGGGGGGATACAGGGTCATGCTATCTCTCTCGCTCCAAAAGTTTTGTTTTTCATCCTCATCGACACGCGCGGTTCGGAATAAGAGAGAGTATGACCCCATATACGTATTCGCCCTCTCTCTTGGCAGTGTGACGCCCACGGAGAATTGCGTGCTGCTAGTGTATGCCATTTTGAAAATATACCGAAAATTATCGAAATCTACCGAATTTTTTTGAAACATCTATCGAATTCGCGAAGAAAATGTGGTCCTAATTCTATCTAATTGATGTGTTATTAATAAAATGTATAGAATATACTTACTACACTACGATATTGTATTTTATTCATTGTAATTATAATGCATTGAAGTTATTTATGCTAATGTATTGTTTATTTAATGATTAGATGCTTATAAGTAATAAATAAATAAAAATAGATATATTTTAAAATGTGTTTAAAGTATTAATGCAACAATCAGCAAAAGCTATAATGGATTATGGGAACTAGGCGAGCGCCTGTGAGTGGACTTTCACTTCATTTGATAAACTGCACACACTATTTGTTTATAGTGTTAAAATGCCATAAAAATATTACATTTTCGCATTGTAAATAATCCCAGCTAATAGTTCTTAACTGCAGGGCGCAAAATTTGAAAATATTTATTTAATCAAATGTTATTTATGTTGAAAAGTAGCAAAAAGTGCCATTTTTTAAATATTTAACGATTTTTAACTTTTACAGTATTGTAATCCAGTCACACTTGCTGCGACATCTAGATGTTGTTTCAGAACTCTGGTTAACTCTCTACTTACAGTTAGAATATAAACTTGAGTTGCGAGTCAATAGATGTCATCACCCGGCTCTCTGATTTTAATGGTGTCAGAATATACAAGTTGTTTTTCTTCTCTAATCGTTTATTAATGTTTTAATCTAACTAATTAAACGATAATTAGTAAAACTGTATGCAGCATTTAACTTAATTAATAAAAAACTATGTGTCGCATAAGAGACCCTTTTATAGCAAATTACCTGACCATTTTTCGGAATCCACTCTCGATATTCGTAATCAAGCAGTCAAAATACTTCTACAAAGCTTTGGCTACGAAAATCCACTGGGTTCCGGACAACAGTTTTATTAGAAAAAAGTTTTTTTTTTGGGCATATACTTATAAAATGAACACTGATAATGGATTGTATAATCAAGTGGAGTGGAAGAGTGGATTATGATTCCAACAATGTGAAACAGAAATATTAAAGTCGCATAAACTCATCTTGTTTCCAAACAGTGTTGCCAACCTTATTAAACTAAAAAGCGGCAATGAAACTTAAAAAAAAAAAACAGTTTAAAACAATGAAATGGCAATTTCAGAACATTAATTCTACTGTGGGACAAAAACTTATTTTTAACGATGTACTACCTACGTAGTAAATAAAATTACTCTTAGATTAACCACAAATTGCCTTAACAATAGGTATCTAGACATTTTACAATCGAAAAGAAAAAAACTTCGAACCTACCCTGTAGAATTAGCATAAAGTCAGTACTAGGGCCCGATTGAACGCTGAATAACGTAATAATATATTTATTTATATTTGAAAAAGTGTTGATAAACAGTAGATATTTCATTTCTTGGTATATACATACCGATTTTATGCTATCCTTTTGTAATTGCATTATTTAAACCAGTATCATATGATAATCGGTACGTCAACTCTAGAATACATAAAAGTATGAATTTATGGTTGCCTAATTATTATATTCAATATGTAAACAATATCTAACAATATTTACCAATAAAAATAAGTTTTTAAATGCTGCGGTACTATGAGACAGGCATATAAGTTTTTTTTACCACGGCACATAATATTGGAAATATTTGTGAGTCATCTCGATACATCATTTCAGAAACGTATTTCTAAAACTAGAGAATTTAGTGGATTCCGTCGTTAAAGGGCAAATTAGTATACCTTAACTTTTGTCATTCTTTATCGAGTTCAGTCACATTATCAGGACAAGTATTCGGGAAAAAGTAAAACAGGTCGGCAGTCGAAGGAATGTTCTTTTTCAATTCATGGACAATAATTGTTCCGGGGTTTAGTATTTTCGAACATTTCAATGCATGACGATCTTTCTCATTAAAAGGAAATCTATTTTTATTTGTCTTGTAGCCTCTATATAAAGCTCTTTACACTTTATATATAAATTGTTTAGTTTTTCTTAATTTAATTCTCATGTTTTACATTTTATTTTGATTAGGTTCGATACCATTCCCTCAACATATGTTTCCTGTAAATATTTTTCCACGACTGTAAAATCAAGATTCAATATTTTGGCCTCTTTTGTGTCTGAAATATTTCTCGGTCCACATTTTTCTGTCTCAGTATGATCTAAATATGAGCAATGCAAATTTAAAAACGCTGGATGCAGTTCTGTCGTTGGTTCGAGGGCTTTATTTAGAATTTCTTGAGCGGCAAGCAAGCGACCAAAATGAACTGCGTATTGAAAATATAATTTTATAAACGGTAATTATTCCAGGATCTTGTTTACTACTTCAATGAGTGACAACCATCTCGTTTGACTAGGGTGAAGTAGTTTGTGTGGCTTATAATCGCCAAAACGTTTTGATGAATTTTGTATATGGTTAAATAATTCTCTGCACAAGTCTAAACCTCTTGACAATTTTTCGCATGCATATGAGGCGCATAGACTAAAGAAATGACATATGCACTTCATCGTAAAAAGGTGATGTATGTCGTTTTTCAGTAGTGTGACCAACGAATGATGACCTACGAACATAACGTTAATATCATCAGATGCAAAGCATAACATATTGGATTAGTAAGGCATGCCTTTCTCGTTAAAATAGTCAATGATTTTACCATCCAATGCAGTTGCTGTACCATCTTCGACAGGCATAATTGTCAGAAATCTATCGTCCACTTGGAAATCAGTCGTTATTGTCCATACAATAAGTACCAAATGTTTGATAGTAGATTTGTCTGTGCTTTCGTCAGCAAATAATGAAAAGTTATTCTTCTGTAACCTCTGTATCAGGTTTTCTTCCGCTGTTTCTCTTATTATATTTACAATAATCGCTCTTGCTTTTGTTCTACCCATCGATAACTCCTCCGCAATTTTTGAATATGTACACATTGCCTCTTATAGTGGGAATGTGTATGCAGCTGGCATCTCCCCCTAGTCGACAACTTGTTTTTCTTGCGATCGCCTACCCCAAGATCTTCGAATTCAGAAAAATAGACGCGATTCTACCTCTTATGCTAAGAGTGTGAATGCCGCTGGTATCTTCCTCACTGTCAACAACTTGTTTTTTCTTGTAATCGCCCCCCCCCCCCCCCCCCAAGATCTTTCAGTTCAGGAGAATAGACCCGATTCTCTTATACTAGGAATGTGTGTGTATGTTGCTTCGAATTCGGAAAAATAGAATCGACACTAGAAATGGGAATGTTGCTGGCGTCTCCTTCTTGTTGACAACTTGCTTTTGCTTTCATCCTGTACTTTTGTGTTATCACCCCCTTCCCTAAAGAGATAAGCTGAATCCGCCTTAACTTATGGGGACTTATATACATATGTTCTTTACAGTTTCAAAGATTGTTGCCACAGGAATGACATATGGTTAAATTTGGGACCAAAAATTGTTTCAAAAAGAGAAACAAAAAATATAGGTGCTTATTTACAAAATTAATTAGATATTGGTAACTGACTGACTGACTGAGTGACTGACTCCGTAGCACTACAACCCAGGGTGGGTCTTGGCTGCCTCGACTATCAGCCTCCACCTGGAACGGTCTTGTGCCAGCTCCCTCCATTCTTGCTGGTCAACTTCAAGGATAGCTAGATCCTTGTGGATGTTATCTCTCCATCTAAGCCTAGGTCTTCCCAGTGGTCTTTTTCCTTGTAGTGCTTCCTCCCATACCCGTTTTATTAGTCGATCGTTTTGACTCCTTTGTATATGACCTGCCCATCGTAGTCTTCTGGACTTTATTTCTTCAATGATGTCAGGGCTTTGATATATTTGCGCAAGCTCTATGTTGCTTCTCATTCTGTAATGGTCTGTTTCAAGGTGTCGGTATGGGCCATAAATTATGCGCAGGATTTTTCTCTCAAACCATCTTAGCAGCTCCGTATCGTGGACTGTCAGGGTCCATGTTTCACTGGCGTAGATTGCTACTGGTCGTATTATGGTTCGATAAATTTCGGTTTTTGCCTTTCTAGTGATAAATTTTGACTTAAGCAAGGTTTGTATCGCAAATGTACATTTATTTGCTTGTATGATGCGCTGTTTAACCTCTTCCTGCATATTATTGTTTGGCGTTATCACTGCGCCCAGGTACTTGGTAACTCCAAGATTAAATTTTATATAATAACGTAATTTCATAGAGAATAAATAGGTAAAACATTTTTTTCTAAAATCGAAATTTGAGATTTTTTGTCAACTTTTGATTTTCTCAATATCTCCAATGTTCTCCAAAAAAGGTAACTGATCTCTAATCTAACCGATATCGAACATATTGTCGCCTTGAAGACAGCAACAGCGGTTTTAGATAAATTACAAACCCGGTATAAAGTACTTATAAATCAATTTATCTATTATTTCAATTCATATTTCTTTTTTCAGAGATAAAAGCTTTCTGGGAGTCCCATCCTCACTTCAACATCCATTGCCTTCCGGTACCATTTGGGTACTGTAGCTTTGGGTGGGTTGATCATAACTATCGTTCAAGTGATCAAGGCAATTATATTGGGATTAATCAATAATGACAAGATCAGAGCATTCGTTCAACATCTTGTTGAGGCCATTGAAACATTCTTCAAATTTTTGTCAAAGAATGCCTATATTATTACAGGTACGTATATGGCAAATGTATATATATATATATATATATATATATATATATATATATATATATATATATATATATATATATATATATATGAATGATTTGGTTATTCTGGGTTTCAATCCGTTTGTTTAGAAAATCGTTTTAACGACGTTTGGCCAAAATCTCATTTGGCATTTCAAGTGCGGCTCGTCTCGTTACTCGCTGAGAACTGAGTAATTGACGGCTGCTCGACTTGGAAAATTCCAAGTCGAGCCGCCGTCGAGGAAGCATCACTTGAAGATGCCAGCTGAGATTTTGGCGACACGTCGTGAAGATTTTTCTATTGAACGGATTGAAAATCGGAAAAACACCAGTGCACATTCCACCATCCGTGAAAACCTACGAAATTAATCAGTAATAAAGAAAAAAACTATTGAATAAGAATAAAAAAATAAATGACATTAATAAAAAAAAAATCTTAACACTTAAAACAATAAAAACAAAATTCAACCTTTAAGACGAAAGAAATAAAACAAGTTAGTTAAATGCATTTCAATAAAAATATTTAAAAACATAATTTAATTGAAAATGAAGTAAACTCCACTAAGTAGAATATTTACAATTTATTGTTAAAATACTTCAGTAATATATAATAGGTTTTTTGAAGTAGTAATAATTTTGTCTAAACGTTCTAAATGGATTTTTTCGATTTTATATGATCAGGCAAGTGATGAAACATCTTTTCAGCGTTATGTTGTATTGATTCTTTTTTTTATCTGAGCCGGAGGGGGGGGGGGTAACCGTACGTTTCCCACCTGTCAGGTATTGTTAGAAGGAAATTGCTTTGCCATGACAAATAAAAGTAAATATCCAAATTTTATCTTTTATAAATACGGGTCGACAGAAATATCTGGATTATGCCGTATATATGAACCTTAAAGCCCGCATTTGTAAAATGAAAACAAATTCAATAAATAATGACTCATGTTTTCCAAAAAGGGAAAACCGTACCGTAGATGTGACTTCTCAAGCCCAAAGTACATAGTTCTTACTATACCAAAATTCAATTCTCGTGACGTAACTCTTAAGGCGTAACAGTTACATGCTCTTAGATTGAAGATATATGTCTTAAAAGTTAGTTTAGCATCTATAAAAATGCCCTAAAATCGTGTACCCAATTAAGTTAAAATAATTTCATTATCAAGATTAACATTTTCTGTGGAAAAATTAAAATGAAATATATTTGTTTTGAAGATATTATTTCGTATCACACCATTTTTTGACATCAGTAGTATCTTTTGAAATTGCTTCATTCAAGTCTTTAAAGCTTTTACTATGCCATAATACTGTAGTATCTTCGGCAAATAAATTCACCTCGAATATTATCTGAAGTTATATCAATAATATATATTTAAAAGAGAATAGGACCTGATACAGAACCTTGTGACCTCCCAGAACCAATTTCCAACCCATCAGAATCAGCTTCCTGGGTTCGGTTCATTAGATAAGATCCACATCATTTAAGAGCTACGCCTCTAAATTCATAAAGTTCAAGTTTATGTAGCAATATTCTATAATCCACATAGTCAGAAGCTTTCGATAAATCACGAAAGACTGCTGCAACGGCATCTCCCTCCTTAAGCTTAAGGTAAAGTTTCTCCAGGAACGAGAAAATGACATCATATATATATATATATATATATATATATATATATATATATATATATATATATATATATATATATATATATAAATACTTGGTGTCAAAGAATACTATTATCTTGGTTAATCTGAAATGTATGATTTTGGGTATTGTTTTGGTATATTTGTTTAATTTATAGTATTATAGATCATAAATCGTGTTTAATGCCCTTTTACTTAAATAACACATTTTTTCTCTATGGCTGCTCATGCGCAGGACATTATCATATCGCAGGAAATGATGTTTAAGAAAGAGAGAAGACTCTCAATTGTATTGTCGCTCGAACCAGCCGTTTTATGGGCATTAATTAAAATTTATTCAAATTTCTATCAACGTTTTACAAACGAACTATAATAACCATTGTGTAACTGGATCGAAGCAGCTTGTGCTAAGTAACAGGAAGAAAGACAGTTGCTACCAAGAAGAAATGTAGGTACCCACCAAGAAAGGATTTTTCAAAATTCACACTCCAAAAGGGGTAAATTATCACTTGATAAATTTGTTGATATTTCTTGATTAAAAAAATTGACTTGATTAAAAAGTAATTTTCTTTGTGAAAAACCACAATACGAACATGATTTTTGGCTTCATATATTCTATACCTAAAGTTCCTAATTTCTGTCAGTGACCGGTCACCAAAGCGACGAAGTAGCGTAATCACTATAAGTGAATTTAAACTTTACCACTCTATTAGGCAACAAGGTAAGACTAAAAGCTTCCAATGCATTGTTGTCACATTTCGCGAGCTTTAAATAGCAATCAGCTGATCGCATTGAAAATAGCACGGTGTTGCCGACCGAATAACTTGGTTTCTTATCGCAAAAATAATGGAGGTGGAAACATACATATACGAAATATCCATCTTAAATAGACTTGAAAATAAGCGTTGCGACTGGGTTTTCTATTTGTTTGAATATTTTATTGATTAATTATTGATTCTTCGACAGATTCTGGAAGTTCACATTAAGTTTACTATATATATATATATATATATATATATATATATATATATATATATATATATATATATATATATATATATATATATATATATATATATACAGGGTGATTCAAAAATCGATCACGAAACTTAAGGGGGTGATTCTACTTGACAAAATAAGGGTAGAGCTTCATATAATTTTTTTTCAAAATGTCATTCGTTTTCGAGTTACAAGCCGTCCAAGTTCAAGTTTTTATTTTTTGTTTTTTGAATTACTCGCTTACAGGAAAACCGATTTGACTAATATTTGAAAGATAGGCTAAGTCTTCTGCGCTTCATCGTTTTAGTAACAATTCACATTGATTGTTTGCCGCTAGAGGGCACTTTACCTACATTGAAAATTGTTTTTTTGTCATAATTTTTTAGTGTCGACAGCTACAGTAGTTTTTGGCATAATTTCTGAAAGACTGATGCCAGGCCTTTAAAAAAGGTGCTCTTTATTTACATCGCTAAACCCAACGGTTTAGACGTAAATCACCCTTAAAAATTAAGTGGTAAATTTACTTTTCTCATTTCATTACCACCAGCTACCAGGTAAATAGCTATCAAAGTATACTAGAGCTGTCAGTTTAACATCAAATAAATTCGCTTTTTAAACTATTTAATTTATAATCTTAAAATAACTAATAATGGCTAATCAGTAAATATTCATATTATGGATTATTGCGATATACATTTAATTGATAAAAATTAATGAAACAGTACTAAACAAACTAAAAAAGATTCTCAAAATGTCCCCCATTTTCTTCCATACATTTCCTAACACTCTTCAAAAAATGTCGCCTAACTCGATGAAAAATTCCTGGTGTTTCTTTAATAATTTGGCACTTTTCGATTATCCTGAAGCGAAGATCCTCGACGTTGATTACTGGAATATCGTACACCAATTGTTTCAAATGACCCCAAAAGAAAAAATCCATAGGATTAAGGTCTGGTGACCTCGCTGCCCATGCAAATGGTCCACTTCGTCCTATCCATCGCTCAGGATACGTTGCATTCAAATACTGTCGGACACGTATACTAAAGTGGGGCGGAGCTCCGTCTTGGAGGATCCACATGTTGGCCCTTACTTCCAATGGCACATCTTCCAGATACAATGGGAGACGATTTTGGATAAAATCTAAGTATACGTCACCAGTTAATGGGCCATCAAAGAAATGAGGACCAATAAGGTAATCTCCTATTATCCCTGCCCACACATTTAGTGAAAATCTACGCTGATGTTTCGTTTCTACCACATTGTTTGGGTTCTCGTAAGCATATGTGTGGATGTTGTGTAGATTTGTTATGCCATCACGAGTGAAACGAGCTTCGCCAGTGAATAATATGACGCCAATTAATCGATTATCGTGTTCATACTTAGCTAGGATCTGATTGCACATTTCCAACCGTCTCGACCGATCATCGTCATAAAGAGCCTGCACCTTTTTTGAATGAAACGGGTAGAGTTGTTCTTCTCTTAGTATCCTCCATGAACTAGCCTGACAGAGCCGCACTTCATTTCCAATTTTTCTAGTACTAATACCTGGATTATCTTCAATAATTTCAAGCACTCTTTCTTCTTGTTGCACGTTTCTAGCAGTTCTAGGTCTCCCCTATTTCCATTATAACTTTTAAAGGAACCACATTCCGCAAGCCTCCTGTGCACACTGGAAAATGTTTGAGCATGAGGGATATTTCTTTCCGGATAACTCTCCATATAATATCTTCTTGCCAACTCTGCATTACCATTTGCTTTTCCATAACAAAAATGGATATCACAATATTCGATATTTGAATATTGGTGATTAGCCATTATTAGTTATTTTAAGATTAAAAATTAAATAGTTTAAAAAGCGAATTTATTTGATGTTAAACTGACAGCTCTAGTATACTTTGATAGCTATTTACCTGGTAGCTGGTGGTAATGAAATGAGAAAAGTAAATTTACCACTTAATTTTTAAGGGTGATTTACGTCTAAACCGTTGGGTTTAGCGATGTAAATAAAGAGCACCTTTTTTAAAGGCCTGGCATCAGTCTTTCAGAAATTATGCCAAAAACTACTGTAGCTGTCAACACTAAAAAATTATGACAAAAAAACAATTTTCAATGTAGGTAAAGTGCCCTCTAGCGGCAAACAATCAATGTGAATTGTTACTAAAATGATGAAGCGCAGAAGACTTAGCCTATCTTTCAAATATTAGTCAAATCGGTTTTCCTGTAAGCGAGTAATTCAAAAAACAAAAAATAAAAACTTGAACTTGGACGGCTTGTAACTCGAAAACGAATGACATTTTGAAAAAAAATTATATGAAGCTCTACCCTTATTTTGTCAAGTAGAATCACCCCCTTAAGTTTCGTGATCGATTTTTGAATCACCCTGTATATATATATATATATATATATATATATATATATATATATATATATATATATATATATATATATATATATATATATATATATATATTTATATATATATATATATATATATATATATATATATATATATATATATTTGTGGGAAACTATGGATACTAATTAACCTTCATTTAGTGGCGTGCCTACGAGAAAAAAATAGTCAAGTGACGTTAAAAGAACGAATGATGATTAAAAATGTTTGCCTATTCAGGAACGAAACCCTGAAGTAACCACTTCGGATGCTGCACTTTAACGAAAATTTCTTCCAGCACGGTGTTTAGGATTTTAAATCGTCATTATGTAGAAAACGATCAAACAAAGCAAAGCAGACAAGAGGATGGAAAAAAAATCCTGAACGATGACACAAAATCCGCCATTAGTTACAAAGTCGATGGTTTCGTTTTCAAAATGGAATAACCAACATTAAAAGAATTAAGACAGAAATTAATAACGACACATCTTTACCTAAAATATCATTAAGAGTTTTGAAACGAACTTTAAAAGAAATGAATTTTAGATATCTCAAACGAAATCGAAAAAAATACTGCAGTTTCGGGAAAAAGAGAAGAAATTTTATTAATACACAGTTGGGAAGGTATGGCAAGATCTGAACATTAAAAGTTCGAAGCAGGCATGGGACGTAAGAAGTATGTATGAGCCTGGGAAAATGCACAACGTCATACAGGCGATGCAAAGATTAAGCATCGATATCTTGGGCATCAGCGATACAAGGTGATCGGGTGCAGGCAACTTCTCGACAAGTTACGGTATGATCTATTTCTCAGGAAATGACGACCCGCATCATAGATATGGCGTAGCAGTTGCCGTTTCAAAAAGAATGATGCAGTCTATCATTAACTTTTCACCAGTCTTAGATAGGATCCTACTCTTACAACTGCATACAAAAGCCGCAAAACTTAATATTATACAGATCTATGCTCCTACTGCAGAAAAATCAGATGAGGAGATTGAAAAGTTTTATGAACAAATCAATCAAGTTCTAAAGTCTATAAAGCCAAGAGACATCACACTCATCCTTGGAGACTTCAACTCCAAAGTTGGGAAAGGAAAAAGCGGAAAATATGTGGGAGACTATGGCCTCGGGTCAAGAAATGACAAAGGAGACAGGATGTTACAGTTCTGTCAAGAAAATGATATGATAATTTCAAACACATTTTATAAGCTACCCAAACGGAGACTGTACACATGGACATCCCCACAACATAATAGTCAGAAAACAGTTAGGAATCAGATAGATTATATCTTAGTAAATCAGCGATACAGAAACACTATAAGATCAGTTAAAGTTTATCCAGGCGCAGATGTTTTTTCAGATCATAATCCCTTGATAGCGCGTGTACACATTAAACTTTAAAAACCTTCACAAAAAAGAAAAATAGATCACATAGATACCAACCGCTTACAAGATCCAAAAATCAAAGAAGATTTAAAACGACATATCAATGATAACATATGAATGCTTTTTACAAAGACACAGATTAACATGACACTTTTAATTTATATAAAAAGATAAAGGAATTGGCAGGTATACAAAAACGGAAACATCCCAATCTATTATGCAACGCAAATGGAGAAATAATAACCGATCTACAAGAAAAGCTTACGACTTGGAAGAATTATGTAGAAAAATTGTTCGACAATGAAAGACAAGAACCTAATATAGATAACATACAAGGCGACGAAGGACCAGACATAACTAAAGAAGAAATCCTATACGCTATAAAAACAATGAAGAATGGTAAATTACCGGGTTCAGATAGGCTTACATCGGGACTTCTGAAGCTTGTGGAAAGTGAATCAGTGAACATTCTTGTCGACCTTTTTAACTGCATTTATAAAACAGCAAAAATACCAAAAGAATGGCGCCTGTCAACTTTTGTCACCATACCAAAAAAAGGCAAACGCAAAACAGTGCACTGACTATCGCACAATAAGCCTAATGGGACACACATTAAAAGTGTTTCTCAAAGTGATTCACACAAGAATTCACAGAAAACTAGATGTGGATATTAGTGATACTCAATTCGGATTTCAGAACGGGCTTGGAACAAGAAAAGCACTATTTGCACTTAACGTCATGTGCCAAAGATGTCTAGATATGAACCAAGATATGTATATGTGCTTCATTGACTACAGTAAAGCGTTCGATAAAGTACGTCACGATCATCTAATGAGACTGCTGGTAGAAAAAAACTTGGATAAAAGAGACACCAGGATTATTTCCAAGATTTACTGTAACCACAAAGCGAATATTCAAATAGAGCAAGAGACAACGGAGGAACTCGAGATTAAGAAACGCGTAAGACTGGGATGTATACTTTCACCAATCTTATTCAACCTATACTCAGAAGACATCGTAAACAGGGCACTTTCAGAGCAAAATATAGGTATTAAAATAAATGGCATCCCAATAAACAACTTGAGATATGCCAATGACACGGTTGTAATTACAGAAACTTCGGAGGATCTTCAGATACTAATTATCAGAATAGTAGAATGCAGTGAAGAATATGAATTATCACTTAACATCAGTAAAACAAAAATAATGGTGGTATCTAAATCACCACAAAACTTCCCTGACAACCGTGCATGATCAAAGAATTGAACGTGTGAGAAAATATAATTACCTGGGAACTGTTATCAACGAAAATAACGATAGCTCTGAAGAAATCAGAATCAGAGTGGAAAAAGCTAGAGCTACGTTTATTAAAATGAAGAAGGTGTTCTGCGGACGAGATTTAAGCCTTAAACTTAAAATTCGCCTTGTGAGATGTTACGTGCTGTCAGTTCTTTACTACGAAATGGAAGCGTGGACATTGAAAAAGATTGATACCAAGAGGATGGAAGCATTTGAGAAGTGGATGTACCGTAGAATATTAAGAATATCGTGGACAGAGAGAGTAACAAATGTGGAGGTTTTGCGAAAAATGCGGAAAGAGAGGGAATTGGTACTTACTATTAAAGAACGCAAACTGCAATACTTGGGACATGTTATGAGGGGAGATAAATACCAGTTGCTGCAATTAATTATCCAGGGAAAAATAATAGGCAAAAGATCCATAGGAAGAAGAAGGCATTCATGGTTAAAGAACTTAAGAGAATGGTACAATTGCAACAACTGCCAACTGTTTAGATCTGCAGTGTCAAAGATACGCATAGCTTTGATGATAGCCAAACCTCGGAACGAGGACGGCACCTAAAGAAGAAGAAGGCATTTATGAAAGGATTTTCGCAAGCACTATGCAATGCTAGTGGAAAAGGTCGTCGTGTTATAGTAACTCGTACTGGAAGTGTGTCTGGTTTTTTAGATGGCGACCTTAACGTTTTCGAATCTCGAAAAACAGGGGACTACCATTGTGAACTTCACTCAGTCGAATTATTATGGGCGTAAATAAATAGTGAAGTGGCACGAAAAAACAAAACATTCAAATTTGAATCCACTAATTAGTAGATGTCAAAATATTATTGGATGAGGCAATTATTAACGCGATGGCCAGTGATTGGAAAAAGTATGTCGATCATGTTAAAAAGAAGAAAAAAAAATTGACGGTTGGACATTCACTTTGAGGCAATGGTTGAGCCATTAATAATCACCCCTGATGCTGATAGTTCCAACGATTCAGATATGCCTATTGACAGCAATTCTGTCGATGAATTAATGTGAGCTAAGTGACCTATGTATGACACACTCCTGCGGATTACATTAGATGCACCCTGGTTGGTCCGAAACGAACAAATCATAAGGAAAATACCCTGGACGCCATGCAGAGGAGCAGGTGAGCAGCAACTTTCGATTAATATGCATGAAATACCGTAAGGACATCTACAGTGCATATACAATATCTTAAAATGACAACCCTACATTATAAGCAACATACAGGAAGAGTGCGAAGCAATTTGTGCAATCGGCACCTGGAGCAGCTACATTGAGTGAAGATCAAAGGTTTGTTAAGGCTTAATTGCATGGAAACCGGAAGCCTCACAGAATAACCTTGGACTACTTACAGCCATGGTTAACGGCAGATCAAGGAAAATCGGTAGGACCTTCAGTCTGGGGGGGGGGGGGTCAGTCGGTAAGAATCGAGTACTACCTTTCACATTTGTAAAGGTGCCTAGGCAAAATTTCCCCTCCAGGAAAAAAAATGTTAGGGTTGATAAAAATGTGAGGATAACTTAAAAAAAATATTTTGATATTCCCACGAAATTTCATCATTTATTATTTTCTGAAATACACACGTCAATGGAATCGATTCGTTCCCCTGACGGAGCACAACCCGGGGCACTCTATATGCAAGCAATGAGTCATTGACAGAAATTATGTCTTTAGGTATACATACGATAATTTAAAAAGTAATTACATTTTTCGAAATTCTTTTTTGTAAGGCTGAGAAGGGTTAAAATGTATATTTATCATTTTACCACATAACGCTGATTATTACATATATATTTTTTAAACTTTATTAGTATGTAGCGACAATTTGCGAAAATAGTATTAAAGTAAAGTTTTACTTGAAAACGGCTAGCGATAACTACTAGCCGGAACGTCGTGATATTTCAATATAAACTAAAGACAATGGAAGCCCAACAGATATCTACTACTTCACATGAAACATCGCTTATGATCTTCGAACAAAGACTAGAAGCCTGCTGGTATAAAGCCGGTATAAGTGACAAAAATAAGTTCATTTTAAATTATAATAAATATATAACTTTATTTTCTTGTTTCAGCTATGCATGGTCAAGCTTTTATCAGATCGGGTAAAAGGGCAGCGAAATTGATAATTCAAAACATTAAGGACATCATTGCAGTAAACTATATCGGCGATTTTGTTCTCGGCATGGCCAAATTTTTGATTGTCGTGGTCAGCATTTTAATATCGATGGCTATCTTCGCCATTGCACCGGTAAGATTTATTTATAATAGACCCTAAAAGTGCCCTTATAACAGTAGATAACCAACATTATAGTCCAAACAGTGTATATCTTTAAAAATGTAGTAATTATAACGATTTTTAGTTGCCATACGTTCAAAAAAAAATGTTCCTCGTATATATAACTAGGATTGTTCATTTCGATTTTCTGTCCAAAATTAAACCAACATTTATATTTGTTGTATAATTTTTAACATGTTTTGTTACCTGAAATTTAATAATTCCACAAAATATCCCGTTTATATTTTTATAAAAATATGAAGGTTAACAAGCTTACATACTCCAGATCACGAACTTTTCATGCCCAAGATGCAATAGAAATCGTAAAATAATAAAACATTAAGTTGTTTTCTCGTCTTATTTTTATCCATAATAATGAAAGAGATAAAGATTGCCTCACAGGGCCGTAATAAAGAAGATATACAAAAAACAACTGTTTTAAATACTTTGTCAACAACGTTGTGATATTCTTATTATATTAAGATATAAAATAGTTTGGACAGTTCGCTATTTAATATTGTAGTATTAAAATAAAAGAGTAAAAGGATTTAGAGCAGGTAGATCTACTGTTGACCATCTCTTTACAATAACCCTGCTCTACGTGGATCTCAAAAAAGCCTATGACAGCGTACCACAACAAAAACTCTGGAAAGCCCTAGAAAAAACAAATATAAATATAATACTTATCAAGGCTGTTCAAGAGCTCTATTCAAATAATACAAGCAAAATAAAGAAAGGGCATAATATTTCAAAAGGATTCACGATTAGCAAAGGGCTCAAGCAGGGATGTTGTTTGTCTCCAACTTTATTTAAAATCTACTTGGAACAAGCATTAAAAACATGGAAAAGAAAGTGCGAAAATATGGACATTCCACTAAACGATTCCATTCTATACACATTGTGTTTCGCAGACGACCAAATAGTTCTGGCACAAGACTACGAAGATCTAGAATACATGGCTCGTAAGCTAATAGAAGAATATCAAAAGTGGGGGCTAGAAGTTAACATAAAAAAAAATTAAATACATGTGTATTGGGGGACAGCAACAAAATTTGATTCTGGAACAACAGCAGCAGGAAATAAATCACTGTGAGAAATACAAGTATCTCGGAATGCATATAACCAACGACGGCAAACTTGACGAAGAAATCAAGCATAGAAACCACCAGGGACGACAAGCTGTTAGATAGTTGAACGGCATATTGTGGGATAAAACAATATCCAAAGAAAACAAACACAAAATCTTTAATAGTATTGTTAAAAGCATTGTCACCTATGGAAGTGAAGTATGTCCATTAAAAGAAAGAACTCTAAGAACACTGGAAGCTACAGAAATGGATTATTGGAGAAGAGCGGCTGGAAAATCCAGAATGGACAGAATCAGAAATGGAAGGAATCCAAGAAATTATGGGGAGTTAAGCAGAAGATAAGATAAGATATTACAATTAACCAACTTGGATGGTACGGACATGTTCAACGAATGGACGATACTAGACTTCCTAAGAAAGTTTTAAAGTGGGCACCACAGGGAAAAAGAAAGAGAGGTAGACCCAGACTAAGTTGGAGAGGAGTGGATAAAGATATAAGAACAAGAGGAATGGATGAAAACCTGTGGACAAACCGAGATCAGTGGAGACTGGAAATCAGAAGACGGCGTAGAACGTTATAAACTGATGTTATATATATATATATATATATATATATATATATATATATATATATATATATATATATATATATATATATATATATATATATATATAAAAGAGAACTTTACCAACAAATTGCATATAATTTTTTCTGTTACTGAAATAGTTACCGATAATTTGGAATATATACGATTTACTTTATATAAATAAATAAATAAAGCTTTTGTTGTCACAAAACTTCATAGGTGAAATGTTACAACGTCATAGATTCAGTTATAAAAGTAAACATACACATCATCTCACACACACGCACATACATATCACCCAAGCACGCACACCTGTACCTGTACCTTCAAGCGTCACTTTACTAATCCTAATGGTAAAAAGAGTGTATCTAAAATTTTTAGTACAATAAATTTTCTACAATTTCAAAATTACTAGCTAAAGGCAACACATTAAAAAGGCAGTGCTTATTAACGAATACTAATACGTAAAATAAATTATTTTTGGCACTAGTATATGCTCAATGTAGTAATATTATAAAACAGGAAATGAAATTCAGTCTAATCCACTACTGTGTTAAAAAGCTCTAGTTCAGTTGTGACAAAATACTGTAGATATTTCGAAAGCCAAAATTTTCATCATCAGCAGTAAAATATCTAAATTATGGACAGATAAAATAAAGTGTTAAAGCAGAAAAAACACTAAAGTAATAAATGAAATCGAATTAATTGTTTTCGAACTTTATGAAAAGTAGAGATATATTAACTAAATATTTTATAACCTGTTCAATAAAAATTTCAATAACCCGTTGTTCCTTTTTATTATATACACGCAGGCAAAGCCGCGGTTAAGTGCTAATAAAAAACGGACGGAAAAAAAACTAGTAGAATGGGCCACTCCGATCCTGATACAGTTGCCAAAAAAATGTCATTGGTTTGATGCATTTGTCAAATTTTGACGTAAATATATACACCGTTTGGATTATACATGTTCAAATAGACATAAGGATGAGATGAACAGATACCTAAAAATGACACTCGCAGCGCCAAACGTGATCTTACTTTAATTTGTGTTTTCTGTTGTTTTTTGGATAAAATGATCTGTGCCATACGCTTTCAAAAAGTGGTAAATATGGAGGCAAAGTTTACGAAACTTCTTTCTTGAAAGTACATTAATAATAAATAGAAAAGTTCGGTGTTTTTCCAAAAATAAAACTAACCCTGAACTAAGGAATGTTTTTTCTAAATTTTCTGAAAAAAAAGGAAAACTTGTGGAAAACCAAGGCAAGCGTCGTGCTTTATGATATCGAAATAGTTTTTATCATATAAAAAAATATTTAAAACAAAAAAAAATATTCAAAAACGTAAATTGAGAATTTTAACGTTATCTTAAAAATTTTGAAGTCAAATGTCATATGCACAACAACAAAGTATTGCTTTAATAAGTTCTGCAGTTGCTAGATTTAGTTTTTTCTTAATTATTCAGATTTCGAAACGCAATAAATGGATATTAATTATATTGATTAAGTAAGCTAGGTTAGTCTTTAGGCTATGTACTATTGAAGGCTGCCTTCTGTAGTATATGCTCGTTCAGGTTAAGTTTAGGCTAGTTCTGGTTTTTCCCATCCTAGTTAATTTTTCTGGCATATACTGCTAGGAGCAGCATTTAGTGCTCTACGCATGTGTAACACGCGCGGAGCACTGTATGTTTCCTCCAGTAGTAAATTCTCAAAAGGTTAGTTCAAGTGTGTTCTTGTTAGTGCCAGTTTGTTCCGCTTTTTTCCGGTTTATTCTGGTTAGTTCGAGTTTGCTGTTATTAGCTCTGGTTAATTTTAGTCAGTTTAGTTCAGATCAGTTCAAGCTAATTTAGTTTTTCTTAATTTTTTATATTTGTTATTAATATAAGTAACTTTATCTTTACTTACATTTTATTTGTGTAAATATATTTGTAATTTATTAGTAATCTTTTTCTATTATTAAAAGCTTAAAAAATCTGAAAACATTTCAAGATAACTTTCATAAGGAAATATTGGAAATTCCGAAATTTTTCTTCCTCTTAATTCGTTATTAAAAATATGTAATTTTTGATATTATAAAAGATCCAAAATTAATGTGGACCGCAGTAACGTTACTTTTCTCATATCACCGTATATGCATTCATAATTCAAAAGTCAATAAATAGGGAAAACAGTTTTAACTTTTGTAACTCTGAATCTTGATGTGATTATGTTCATTACATTCTTTTATCTCGGTAATTGTGCCATTTTTTCTTCATATTTCGACCAAAAAATCTCTACTTTTATCCTTAACTTAATAAATTTAATATATTTTTTAGGGAAATGTTCTGGAGAGTAACCTCTCAGCCTATATCTTTATAGCCATTGTCGCAGCTTTGGTAGCCTGCGTAACATTTGGAGTTTTTGAGGTAAGGAAGAAATATATATATATATATATATATATATATATATATATATATATATATATATATAACACTAAATTTAATGAGGAGTAAGGATTCTATATAGAAACAAAAAGAAGGGATAAGAAACTTTGCTATGACGATAGAATTTTTGACTGCTCGCACATTTTTTTTATATTACATTCAATCTGTGCCTCCTGAACCATATATCAGGTCTTCCACAGATGCTACGATATCCTCCGGCTCTTTTTAATATGCCATTCTTGACTTTCTAGTATCTTGGTTTTCTAATAGTTCCATCATAAGTAATACTCTAGTACAGTCACCACTGAATATACTAGCTGCATTATAACAAGCAGACTGGACAATTTTTACACCACTGGTGTGTACTTTTAGAACAATAGACTAAATAAATTAATCTCTTCAAATTTTTTGCTGAGATCATGGTACTAGTTTCCCCATTCTCCATTGAATAACGTCAACGAGTAGTGCCTTTTCTTGGAATGTTAACAACGTCCAGCTGCTATTCCGACATTTTTAAAATTGTTTTCAATTAAAAAGTTTAAAAAATTATTCTAGTAAAACAAGTAGCAATCTGTAATCTACTACGTTACGAAACAAATTGATACTAAAACATTGAATGTTCAACATGCTCCGACTGAGTTATTTTTAACGAAGCTGGCGTCATTAAAAGGGACTGATTCAAAAGATCAAATATAAAACTAAAGAGAAGTGGTACACAATTAAACATTTTACGGAATATATTCGTTGTTCTTAAATGTAAGCAAGTTATTGGCAAATTTGTGTTTAAACTAGGTATCGACTCATACTAAGCATACTTTAATTTCCAAAAAAAATGAATTCAAAACTAAGATTCTATAAATTGATGCTGTATTTATTACATTGTGTACAACCAGAGGGTACATTTTGAGGCGATCCCCCCCCCCCCCGAACTTCCAATTCAGAAAAACAGACTCAATTCTGCTTCTTACACTATGAATTGCTGCTGTTGGCGCATTCACCCTCCCGTCGACAACTCGCATTCGTTTGTAATCGCCTCCCCCTAAGAGTTTTGAATTGAGAAAAATAGACCCAATTCTGCCTCTTACCTAGGAATGGGAATGTTGTTGGTATCTCCCCTCACCCGTCGACAACGTTCGCTTGCGGTTGCCCCTTACAAGAGCTTTGAATTAAGAAAAATAGACCCGACCCTGCCTCTTACCTAAGAATGTGAATGTTGTTTGGCATCCCACCCCCCGTCGACAATTCTGGTTCGTTTGCGATCCCTCTCCTCTCAAGCGCTTTGTATTCAGAAAAATAGACCCGATCCTGCTTTTTATCTAGGAATGTGAATGTTGTGCCCCTCCCCCTATCGACAACTCTCTTTCATGGCTGCCCCCCACCGGTCAACAACTAGCTTTCACTAACCATACTGTATTTTTATGATAGCACCCCACCCCAAAGAGAGGGGCTGGATCCGCCGCTGGTCATAAGTACCCTTGCCACGAATCTACACCGCAGTTATTCTTCTTCTTCTTCGGGTGCCATGTGCTATGCCGCACGTCGACGATCATTTGTCCATCTCATGGTCACATTATAACTAGAGTGCCCTCCTCAACCTGTCTAAATATGATTGCGACGTCTGTTATACTGTGACAGAATTTGACTTCTGCTAATGTCATATTGAGGTAGCGTTCATCATTTTATCTATAATCAATTTTTGCCCCATATTAATTAGTAACTATTTTAATAACCTACAATTAAATATCACAGTAATAAAGACACTCTGGAAGTCTGGTCGTCAACTTCTCTCTTGCAGCTTTAGTACCAAACACTACGGTTATTAAAGCTTACCACAACCATGACTCAGATCTTCAAGACTCAGGAAAGGCTTACAACAGCGCGCCCGCAAGTTAATTTGCGTGAAGGTTTTATTTAAATTGAATAAAACAAGTTTCTCAAAACACTTAAATCTATTTAACAAAAATAAATAGAACTTTTAACTAAATGGAAAAAATAGAAGCATAAAGTGCTACTGGATTGGAACTACGAATTTGACGTATCAAATTGGAGTACTTGTGTAAATAATTTTTAACCCCCTTTGCTGGTCGCCATTATGTGCAAATATTTGTATGGCACCATTGAATTCCCGGCTAGTTTCTTATATTGCCGTTGATGTATTGTGTATAACTTTGCGCTCACCTTTGACATCCAGGATATTCAAAATGGTTGTTTCTTCTCCAAACGAGTATTTTCCAGTACTAACTTTTCTATTTTTTCGATGTTTTCTGCAGTGGTCGCCTCAGTGCGCCATCCCGGCCTGCGATAGTCTTCAAGCGAATCTCTTCCTTATTTGAATAGGTTGTCTCACTTATACACCATGGTTTTTCTAGGGCAAGAGTCACCGTCAACAGAAAACGTTCCTTCCAAAATGGCTTGAGGAGGTTTTCTTGCTTTGTCAGGAACTTTATGACTGTACGAGACTCGATTTTTTCCATCGCTGCACTTTTATTACGGATGGACTTATTCGATTAACGATATCTCTCCAAGTAATGACCCAATTTTGACAAAACTTGGTATATGTAGTACTAATGAGTTACTCAATTAGCGCCGATAAAAAGAAGTGACGCATTCCTTTTCCAATTTCTTCATTCCGCTGACTTTTTGTCCCACCCTCGTATGCAATAATTTCTATTTTAATATGACGTATTGGTTTTTAAATGTATACCCATTTTAAATTATAATAGCATACTTGCTTCGATGCTTAGTTTTAGATGTCAATGGGACATTAATTCGATTGTAAAACAATATTATTAATGTCGGTTAATACACATCCAGATCAGGAATTTTTGGTAGAGCCAGCGTATGTTAGTAGGTTCAGGTTTAATTGCAGGAAGCAGATAAACAACTTTTTGCTCATCTTGTATAAAACTATTTCCAGAAAAATGCTCTGAAAAGACTTAACTTATTTGGTATAAAATAATTATGATCATTACCAGTTTGCTTTAACCGTTGAATTTTCTTGTCTTTTGGAAAACTAAAATATTGGTAACATAAACTTATTTCCCTTAAATTCACAATTTGAATCTAGGGTAGAATGTTGAATAAATAATTATTAAATGGTTTAAAACTTACCAATGATAATGAAATAAATTACTATTTACCAGATGAGGTATGTGCACGTCCTACGACGAAGAACCTAATTTTTTTTTTGAAATACCAAAAAAACTTTAAAATTCACGTTCTAATTTGAAATTCTTAGTAAAACGTTACGCAAAATGCATAAAATAAACAAAAACAAAAAAAATCCTGTCAAGAAAAGTATTCAGTCATTGTCAAGAATGCGCTTTCACCAATATAATAAAAATTTAGGGAATTCATTGTTGCCAAGCCATTATCGGTATGTAATGACGCCGATTACAGTAGGGGGGGGATATTTTTGATATAAGGGAGATATTATATATGAGCGGTCCAGTTTTATATGTCAATAATAAAAAATTCAGCTGGTATTTATCTTCCTTTTAGTATTCAAAACATAAATATTTAATTATCTTTATTTCCAGACCACCATTGACACCCTCTTCATTTGCTATTGTGAAGATAATCTTCTCAACGATGGAATGGCTCGTCCTTATTTCATGTCGAGAAATCTCATGGAATTCGTGCAAAATTCGAAAGAAGTGTATGGAAAAAAATAAAATAAATCATAGAAAAATATGATTGGTGATTAGGTAAAGGACTACGCTTCATCAAAGGAGACGTTGCATTTTTATGTTCCCATTTTTCTTTGTCTTATTTAAAAAAACACCTAAGTCTACCTATAATGCATCTGAATTTTTCACTTTTATTAAAATCACAATGATATCCATACGAACATTATTATTTCAATTTTTGAGCTACGTAAAAAACAAAATATTTGCGATTGTTGACGAGTTTGTATGTTAAGAGAAGACGTGTTTGAAAAATGGTAAACTAAAGATGAGAAATGAAAAAAAGACATAAAAGTTGTCTATCGAGTGGCAAGAAAAACGCAGTCACGTCTCACAACTGGGTTTTAAAGACAAATTCTTCCATTACCTTAATAGCAAAGATGTCAAATTTTCAGATATAAATTAAACAATAATAAACCAAATTTTAATGGAATGTGGATTTATATAGGGACTAATTGAGAGAAAGAGTAGGGTATTTTAAATTTTAAAAAAATGGAAAGAGTAGATGACATTTTTTTTAGGTTATAAAAATGTGTGGGTTACATATTTTCCAAAGAAATTTATGACATCACATAATAAAACGGTTAATTTACGTCATATGAACACATTTACCGGTTTTTAGAGCGAAGTCGTGAGGGCGTTTTTTGATCCACTAGGTTTATTTGTGTGTATATGTTAACTTTTTCACCTAGAATAAAAAAATTTATCATAATATTTTGATAAGATTGTTGGCAGCAGTATTGTTAGATAAATAATATCTAACCATAAGCCTTTATGAAGTATTGATGAGATTTTTTAAAAATTATTTTACTTAATCATCATAAAATAAATACTCACAACACAGTTTTATTTTTTTATTTATTTTAAAAGAATCTTTCCCGAATTTTATGTAAATTGATATCCAATAAATTTTTTTATAACTGGGATATGTTACAGTTCCTGACATCCAGATGAAAAGTAACCATGGCCGCAACCTCCAAGAGCTTCAGACGTATTGGGGGTTAACGCATCAAGAATCAATCTCTACTTTGTAACTACTACTTACGGGTTATGGGTTTAGAACCTCTTCACAAAACATAACAGATGGAAGATTAAGTTCATTCTTTATGCATAAGATTCAAAGTATGTTTGATACTTGAAGAAACCTTCAAAATTCAAGACAAATACTAACACAACTCCAAGGATAAGAACAATACTGATCTATCGGGTTCATGAATATTGCGATGGAAACTATCTTACATAGACAATAAATGAAGGATATGTTTTGACTTTAGGATTGGGCTAATTTAGTAGTCCATATTCAATGCCGGACAACTACTATTGACAGAGTCCTTTACGATTCCTCTGTGATATCCTTAAAGGTCTTTCACGAAGTTCCTGCAATATTAATAGGAATTTACAGTCTTTACCTTTTACAGAGAAGTTTTAATTCAAGTTATTGGGTTGGAGTTAATTTTTGATTCATTAACTCCCTCCTATCTCGGAATATATTGGCAAAAGCAATAATACATCGATAAAGGAAATGAAGAATCCTGTGATCATTATCCACACTCTTTCAAACACTCCCACGAAGACCACGAAGTATACGGACGAGTTTACTGTCAGATTGCACCTGCCTTAAGAATGCTTGGCCAAGGACGATATTAAATATATAGGTAAAACCAATGCACATTTGATCATTATCTGTTTTCTTCTGAACAGTTTTACAAATATCATGAAGTAGAGTTTACTCTATGGTCGAACTGACCTTGAAACTGCGTAGACGAGGTCGATATTAATACTGTGGTCAAGCTGAAGGTCACCTCAGAAAACCCTTTGAAAATAAATCTTATGCTTTGTGAATAGATTCTAACTTTAACTCGATATTAGAAGAAGTTACACTTTCAAACTGTACTCAGCAGTTACAAGCTACATATTGAATCTTGATGCTTCAGAAGCTTGTGATTTTTGGGGGCTGCGGCCATGGTAACTATTTTTTTCGAGATTGAGGAACCAATTTTCATGAGATTCAAGGGGAGTTCTTTATTTATAAAGATAGACCGCCAGATGAATAGAAGAAAAGTGGCTCTTATCGCGAGGAAGAAACAAACAAAATGAAAATGACCCTGTCTCGCTCTAAATAGCGGAACAAAGTTTACATATGATCATCTGTCTTTTTTCTTAGCTAAGCTCTTTATCATTACGCACATTTGGTGGTCTTGTATGTAGCCGTTTGCTCTCTCCATTAAAGTGAGACAAGCTGTTCTTTTTACTCCTTTCTTTCTCGCAGTGGGACCCACGTTCTCTCTACGGGGCCCTCGATCTATCATTCTAGATTTCTATGACTAAGTCTAAAAAAAGGTGCTCCCCTTTATAAAAAAAATAAAACTGTGTAGAAAAATTTTACTTTTAGATAAGTTTTCGACTAAAACTTTATATTTTATAATGCGTTTAAATTATTTTTAAGTTTTTTTCCTAACCTTAAAAGTGTATGTGCCTACCGTAGAATATTTCTACTCAGAATATTTTTATATAAAAAGTTATACAGGCTTATTAGATATTTTACGAATGTTAGGATTGAAACGTACTTACGGAAATGGCAAAAATCAAAATTATTTTGATAAAGCTAAAAAATATTTGTCTTGTGACGCTTTAGAAGCTTCTTAATGTAACTATTGGCAAACTAAATATATTTATTATGGTATTCCATTTCTATATGTCTTTTATGTTGTTACAACGCTACATAAGCTTCCCGATGCCTAAATGCGTCTTCCAATGTTTTATCCGGCCAATGAGTGGTAAAAAATGGCCATAATTTTTGTCTAGATTAATTATGTTAGATTTATTTGCGAAGCAGTTTAAGACAACGTGGCAACGTTGCAATGAACTGTAAGCGCAACGGTGGCAAATCCGACCACTTCCACGAAGAAATTTTTGTCAACTCTTTTAAATGTATTTGTGGTATCAAGTAAGTAGTACCCAACAATTATGATTTGTCTGTCGAATATGAAGACTGAGCGATGTCTTACTAAACGTATAAATCGTATGGAAAATTTACTCGTTTTATAGACCAGGATTATTAAACTTTAAAAACATTAATTGCAAATGATTTTTTCTGGGAAATCATTCTTTCATCATCTTGAAAGCCTCGAATTTTGCAGGGCTAATCTTTTTTTATTAACAATTAATCAATGTTGTTCATTTTATTCAAATGCTATTCTTCTTTTTCTTTTTTTTTTCTATATAGTAGGCGATCGCGTGTTTAATCCAAAGAAGGCTCTCCCGATGCTGATGTCTGTCTCCAAATACGTAAATTGATTGATCTGTTCAATTATTTTTCTTTTTCTAATTTACATCTTGTGAGCTCTTTAGCTTCTATGATGCATTTAGTCTTGTTGATGTTGATAATCATTTTAAGTTGACTGGCTTCTTGGTTGAAAGTATAAAGAAGTATTTGTAAGTCATCTTTGTGAATCGGACTCGGTCAAATGCTTTAGTCACATCTACAAAGCAAAGATGAGTCGATTTGTTAAGTTCTATGTATTTACCCAAAAATGTACCATTACAAAATTGTAGGCATTAAAAATACCTTTGAAATGTTTTTTTTTTCAAATCCCGTTTAATAGTTATTGAGATATTTTCCTTTTTGTTTTATGGTTAGTAACTTTGAAAAAACTTGTTAAAATCTTTAACTAATCTATGAATAGTAGATGAATAGGTGTACGTAAATATTGGCAGAAATAGATTCTGAATCTTTAATAGTTTTCGCACAATTGCCGCTATAGTGGAGTTATCATTTTTATGTCATGGATAAACATTTGTACAATTTATCTTGCAAAACTTGGTGCATATTTTTAGGAACGAAATTATCCGTCGTGCATCTCTATAGTATTTCCCAAAAAACTTTTTCACACCATAAAAAATTATTACTTTTAAGCTAAGCAGTTAACAATTTCAACATTTTTTGGCAAAGGTCTTAACAATAACAAAAAGTAATTTTTTGTCTTTTTTGCAAATATCTCAATAACCATCGAACGGATTGAAAAACAAAGAAGTATTTCAAAGGTTTTTTTACTGCTTATAACTTAAAGAAATAGTTGTCCAATAATATAAAGCAAACAGATTTTTCGCTATTAATTATTAATAAAAAAATGTTTGCAGGCGCTAACATTGAGAGCCATGTTTTTTATTCTGAAAGAATGTATCCATAAAGAAAATTTCTATTTGCATTTTATGTTTATTTTTACCTGTTATCGATTTAGTTTTCTTGGTATACTACGAGTGAAATCAATAGAAATGGTATACCCAGCACGCTGCATGCATAAATATTTATGAGACATATATTATTATAATCTATATAACCATTTATTTAATGTATCCCAGAAAATTTTCTATGTAAGCAAAATATTACAAAAAAATGCATGCAAGTGTAATTTTTGAATCTAAAAATAATTTTCATATGTATAATATTTCTTGGGATTCGTCTATTATACTTTGTGGTCAATTAAGGTAAAAATATATTATATAGTACGAATGATACAACTATTTTTAGATTCTTCGTGAAAGTACAAAGTGTATTTTTATGTTAAAGAGAGTAACACTTGAAAAATTTAAATCTCTGGATAGAAGTGATGACATTTTTACTAATAACAGTGTCGCAATATTGAAATCAATTCGAGAGAATTAAAGAGTGTATTTTTCTTTAATATAAGAAACTTTTTTCAGTTTTTCTGAACTTAATTTGTGCAAGAATATATATATATATATATATATATATATATATATATATATATATATATATATATATATATATAATTTAGAATTCATATGTATTAATCAGATTAATATTATTTGTTAATCTTAATGTTCTACCTCCAAAACACAGACTTTACTTTATTATTAAATATAGTTTTGTTATCTTTTACAATTTGTCGTACAAAAGTTGTTACAACATTTTTTATATTCTATTAAATCATAAGTATTGATTTTTACACTTCTGAAATATATTTTATATAATGTTGTGTCAAGCCTGTTTTCTATAAATTTTGTACCGATTGAATTGATGTCTGGTTGTAAGAGACGACGTATTTTTATGTGGTACCTAAAGCGTTACTTATTGTAAGATCTATAATTAAATCTAAATGTCTGCTTGACAATAAATATATAATGTAATGTATATGACTTTTTATTTTATATTTTAACCGACTTCTAAACGAAACAGGTTCTAAATTCTACTGCTATCTATTCTTTTACATATGTAAGTCAATTAGTCCGGAAGGGTGCTATCGATTTGAATGAAATTTTTAGCGTTATGTAAAAGAAGTTGCTATGCTGATCCTTTGTCATTTTGGTCGAAATTGGTTCAGTAAAATCCAAAATGGTGCCTGTAATATGCCAGACAGCAAAAACTTATTTCGTTCGATTTTCTTTAAAATTGGTATGAGAGAGTTTTCGGGGTCGCACATAACAAATCGAAAATTATTGTCCAAAAACGCAATATGGCGCGTTAAAAATTTTATATATCTTGATTTCGTCCAAAATTGGTCTAGAGGGATTCTTGGGGGTGTAAATTATAAATTTAAAATTATTTTCAAAATTCGATATCTCTCGATTGTGCCCAAAATTAGTATAAGGGGGTTTATAAGGGTGTAAGTTACGAATTTGAAATTATTTTTTAAAAAATTACGCTTGGAAAAAGATTTTACATTCCTCTATTTTCTTCAAAATTGGTACTGGAGAGATTACGAGGATGTTAATAACGAATTTAAAATTATTTTTACAAAATTCAATGTGGCGGTCTAAAAATTTTTATGTTATGTTCCAAACTGGTATCACAGATTTTTCGGAAGTGTAGATTAAAATTAGATATATATAAGAGTTTATGTTGTTTTTTTTTAATTGAATAGGGCAGCTTCAATATGCCGGAATAAAAATTTTACGTTATTCACCTTTTTCAAAATTGGTATTAGGGGGATTTCGGGGTAGCAGATTACGGATCTAAAATTTTTTCGATTTTGTCCAATATTTATATGGGGGGATTTTTGGGGCGTATATTATAAATTTCAAATTAATTTCTTCAAACTAAATATACCGGATAAAATTTATCGGGTTAAAAATTTACTTTTGAAGTTTCTTAAATTGGGGGGTTTTGGACGCGTAGATTACGAATTCAAAATTAATTCTATGGTAGACTAAATATTTGTTTGATACAAGATCATTCAAAACTGATATTATAAGAATTCTTAGAATCAAACAATTTTTTGTTGTTCTTTAGTGTGGTTTACAACTTTAGATAAAATGGGTACTTTTTGTGACTCTGAAAATATTGCGAGGAACACATCTCGCTTAGTAAATAATCTATGAATATTGTAACGAGCTCAAAACTAAAATTCGAAAAATAATATTTTTATAAAAAAAATTGGACCGACTTTTGAAAATACGCTAAAAAGCGAAAAATAACAATATAAATTTTTATATGAAATTGAAATTTTTGTAGTCGGCGCCAAATTATAACTAAATAAAACAAATTACTAATATGAGATACATATATGTTACCAATACCAGTAAAGTTTTCTCAATCTTTTTATGTCGATTACATTTTGTCAGGTAGTGCGATAATATATCGTTTGGCTGACGATGTTCTTCAGTCTCGTGTCTAAAAGTCGTCAGGTGTTAATATCTTATCGATATGTCCAGGAATTTATATTTTATACAGACAATTGTTTCCTGCGCATGTTACTCTCGGTTCGATACAGCTCCACTGAGGAGACTATAAGGTGGTGGCGCGTATGAAGAGAGAATCGATTATATTTACAGGATATAAATCGTTTCTATATATTCTTTTGTATCTGCTTGAAAGGAGAAAACATATATATTTGATATGCATATATATATATATATATATATATATATATATATATATATATATATATATATATATATATATATAATAAAATAGAATAAAATCTTGGCTAAGCGAACGTGAATTTTGTCAATCCACATCATTCTCGTGTTAAAAAGTGCCGAGCACTCCAATGTATGGAAAAACTCTGGGTCCGAAAGATGGCGACAGCGCTGTTTCGTCCTAATATGGCACTCGTCAGGCCACCGCATTCCGTACAAACCATCATCTCGCCTTTGCATCCTATAAAGCTGAATTTAAAATCAAACACAGCAAACAAAACGACAAAGGCGACATATTGATGATTCACTTGATAATACAAGAACCACACAAATTAACAAAAATTGTAAAAACCGTCATAATGGTTTGTGCCGAATGCGGTGGCCTGAGTCCCATATTATGACGAAGCAGCGCTGAAGTTTTTTCATACTTTGGAGTGCTCCGCACTTTTTAACACGAGAATGATGTGGATTGACAAAATTCACGTCCGCTTAGCCAAAATTTTATTCTGTTTTATTTCAAATTACACGAAAAAAGCTTATTTATATATATATATATATATATATATATATATATATATATATATATATATAGATACAGGGTGTCTGGGAAAATGTGGGAAATCTCCCGGATATGAAAAAAACACGTGCAAGTAATTCTACAAATTCATATAAACTTTTATCGTATCGGCATCCTCTTCAGAGATATGGGCTCCCAAAGAGCCATAATTATTAAGTCACCAGATTTATTTCAATTTTTTTTAATAAGATGTATACCCGGTAAGACCCTTCAAATTACTATCCAAGTGTTGGGAATTACTTACAGCTGCAGGGAATGATTAGCTGTAACACTCATGACTCCATTTTTTTTACGACATTTATGGTAAGAACTTTGGAAAAAGTGTTTTACCTACTTTTAACTATTGACTAAAAATTAAGTACTCTTCATTCATGTCGCTAATCCTAATTTCTGTCGGGTTGAATATGAAAAAGAGGAATTTTCCCCTGTCACCATAGTTTCATTTAAAAGGTAAACTAACTGCTTAGTTAAAACTTCGTAAGAGGGTACAACATGGGTTCCGTGACATCTGATACACTCGTGACCACCACGAATTGAAGACTGCTGTGCTCGCCACATTATCTCAGCATTGTTCCTTATTTGATCACAATAAAACGTGATTCTCCGTAGAAGTTCCTCCCTACTATCGACCGGTGTGGTTTTCAGGTGTCCTCACAGGTAAAAATCGAACGGCGTTAGGCCAGGCAATAGATCCTCGTTTACCTATCTAACGGTTTACATGTTTTGGCGAATTTCAAGTGATAAGTACTCTACTAAATCGCGAAAAACGTTCTGGAGGAACTCCAAATAAAGTTCTCCATATATGAATGGCCCAATCAAAAAAATGCCAATGATTCCTGCTCAGACATTAATTGATTGGAACTGATGTTTTTAATGCGAAACAATAGTTGCATGTGGATTTTCATTAGCCCATACATGTGAGTTGTGTAAATTTTTGATACCATTTTTTGTAAACCCTGCTTCATCCGTGAAGAGAATAGTGCTAATGAAGATAACATTATTTCGATCTGATAGCCAGTATGCAAACTGCATGCTACGGGGAAAATCTTCAGCAATCAGTTTATGCAAATTTTTTCAAATAATATGATTCTTGAAGAACTTCATGTAATATTGTTTTCGACGTATTAAACTGAGCTGACAATTTTCGAGTGCTCGTTGAAGGAGTGTCACTTACAGCATTTAAAATATTTTCCTCTAATTGCGGCGTACATACTGTTCTTCTCCGACTAGCGTCAGTACCTCTTTTCCCAAAATTTCCTAAAATTAGGAAGAATATTACTTTATTAAATGGAATCGCCGATCATTCTCCCTTAGACGTTGGTCAACTCGTTGGAATGTTTTTTGATCTGGAAGAGTACGATTAGGATATTTGTCGTGAAATAACCTTTTGGCCTCCAAAGCAATGCATTAGATGCATATCGGCATACTCAGTAAACGTGTATTCCATATTTAGAATTATTTTACATTTAATCCAAAAATCAGTAAATTTATATCCAAGTAAATAAAGTGTCAGTGAAGTGAAAGTTAACGAGTTCTAAAATGTAGGATATTTCTTTCTTTCGTATCTAGCAACATTTGCAACAACAATACTTTGTTTTTGGTGACAATAAAATAAAACGTCATTTTTTGCAAATCTAGGTCGAACTGCAATTCACAGAATTAGATGTTTTGAGCTAAAGAGATAAACCCTAATTTTAAAACGATTTTTTCATCATAAGGTTGAAGGTTGAATATTTGATAGGAACAAAGGGGTATCACTTATCGAAATACGCCAAATACATGATATAAATAAAATGACGTTTTTGCGAAAACGGTTAGGATTAGCGACATGAATGAATTAATTTGTAGTCAATAGGTAAAGGTATTTAAAAAAACGTTGTCCAAAGTTCTTATCATATAGGGCGTAAAAAAAAGGGATTATGAGTGTCACAGCTAGTCCGTCCCTGCAGCTGTGAGTAATTCACAACACTTCTTTGGATAGTATTTTAAAGGGTCTCACCTGGTGTACATCATATTAAAAAAATTGAAATCTACCTGGTGGTTCAATAATTATGTGTAAAAAACTTGACTCTATTGCAATTGTTTGGGATCCCATATCTCCGACGAGGAGGCCTAGATGAAAAATATTTATATGAACTTGTAGTATTTCTTTCACCTGTATTTTTCATATTCGGGAGAATTCATACATTTTCCCCAACATATATATATATATATATATATATATATATATATATATATATATATATATATATATATATATATATATATATATATATGTTTATACGGCTTTCACGGATTCGTCCGTGTGAGATGCATTAGCAGTGGTTATATCCACATTATGCTGTTGTAGTGCTGAAATCACATTCAGCAAAAGTACAACTATATGCAACTCCGTATATAAGTGAAGCAAAATGCGAAACAGTGAATGCAAACTTCGCTCCATCATATCCTTTCTGGAGCTTACACAAAATAATTCCAATTGCATCGATGGACTCTCAAACTAAACTGTCCACGAAAGTCGATCTGGACCCTTTATATACCCTTTTTCCGAATACCGGAAGATTACTGATCTTTCTAGAAGGATTTTCATACTACATGCTGTAATAAAAATAAGAAAAAGGAGTAATCTGGCGATTTCTAAACCTTCTGTCATAGGCGTTTCATGTTAAATATAAGAAAAAAAAATTTCTAAAAAGTTCTAGACCTTCTTTCATAGACGTAGGAAATTAACAAATTAACAAAGGAAAAATTAATTAAACAAATTATGAAATCGTAGAAATAAACTTAAACACCAACAAACTAATACTATGAAATGTATAACGCTATAAAGTTCGTTACACTATATATATATATATATATATATATATATATATATATATATATATATATATATATATATATATATATGTTATATCGTCGATTTTCACGGGTGGTAGAATGAATAGTTTGGTTATTCCGGGTTTCAATCCGTTCGTTCAAAAAATCGTTTTCACGACGTTTCGCCAAAATCTCATTTGGCATTTTCAAGTGCGGTTTGTCTCGTTACTCAGCAGTTCATCAGTTCTCAGCGAGTAACGAGACGAATCGCACTTGAAAATGCCAAATGAGATTTTGGCGAAACGTCGTGAAACGATTTTTTGAACGAACGGATTGAAACCCGGAATAACCAAACTATTCATATATATATATATATATATATATATATATATATATATATATATATATATATATATATATATGTATATATTTCTTACTGAAATTTTGATTTTAAAGTTTCGCACTAATACTGTGAATGTATAGATGTCGTTCGACTGGTGATATTTTTCAATCTGAAATAGAAAAGTCGTCAGGTTTTAATATCTTACCGATATGTCAAGGAATTTATATTTTATATAGGCAATTGTTTCCTGAGAATGTTGCTCCCGATTAGAGACACACAAACGTGACTATAAGGTGATCAAAATGCGTATAGAGAGAGGACCAGAGTTATATCTGCAAGATATAAACTGTTTGTATATATTCTTTCTTTTATCAGCTTGACACGATACTACATATACAGGTGTGGAAAGTCGAGAACAGAACCTCTTAAAAAAAAGGAACGTAACAAAAAGCGACGGACAACCCATTTAGCCATGTTGAAGAAGTGAAATAAAGCATACTGTTGTATCGTAGCTTGCTTCCTGGTTTCCGGCAAAAATGGTGTCGGGCAAGGACTTTTCGCTGGTTTCGGGTCGTTAAAACACAGTGGGTCGAAAGCACGGATTTGATATTAAAAATAAAAATCGCAGACTGAAACTTTAAAATCATGAAAATAAATTCGAAAAACGTCCAATGTGGTTCAATGCTTTAAAAATAAAATAAAAAGAATAATTGTATTTCCATGAATAAAATATTGCGCTTGCCTTCAAGGTACATTTTAAATATAATACTATAATAATAAATACATGGATATCGATAATCGTTAAAAATTCGAAAGTACTTTTTCCTCTATGCTTAAGACTTCTTAATAAATACCAATGCAAATAATTTGTAAGTAATATAATATTTATTGATTCGCATAAATGAATAAATAATACGACTGTAATAAAAATAATAAAAACAACCTTTTAGTCACTGCCTTCTGTGTTACCAGCTCTTTTCTCATTCTCCAATACGTATGAATTCTTATTCGAATCCTTACTATGTCAAAAACAGTGTAAGGATCCATCGACGCCAAAAGTTTTGGAACACAAACTCCATATTTTTTCTCGAAAAGATTTTCGGACAAAGTCTAGACGATAGTTTCTTATCAACTTGTCCGTTGATTTTTGTGCATCTTTTGATAGTTTACCTATCGGTAATATTGCAAATGTTATGATATCTGATCAACAAAGTAAGTAATTTGTGGATTCCTGTTGGAATGTTATATCAAGAATATCCTTTGAAGAATAATCTTGCTGTTTGAAGCAGGGGCGGATCCAGCCTCTCTCCTTGGGGGGGGGGGCGGTGATATCACAAAAGCACAGAATGGTAAGTGAAAGCAAGTTGTCCCCGGCGGGGGGGGGGCAACAACAACATTCCCATTTCTGTGTAAAAGGCAGAGACGGGGCTATTTTTTTGAATTTGAAGCTCTTGGACAGGGGGGGGGGGCGATCACAAGAAAAAACAACTTTCCGACATGGGGTGGGAAGATGCGATCAACATATACATTCCTCGTATAAGAAGCAGAATCGGGTCTATTTTCCTGAGTTTAAAGCTCTTGGAGGGGTGCTATCGCAAAAAAAAAACAAGTTGTCAACGGAGGGGGGGGGGGTGCCAGCAGCATACACATTCCTAATATAAAAGGCAGAATCGGTTCTATGTTCCTTAACTCAAAGCCCTTGGGAAGGGGAGCGGCGATCGCAAGCATCCACATTCCTATACTCTACTCAAGAACTAGAGAGAGTAATAAAACTGTTACCGAAACCTCCAATGTACCTGCTTCAGTGCCCCCGGTAACTGAGAACTGCCGTAAATCTAATTCTATTTAATTATATTTAAATATTATAAGCTTTTATAAATTTACTGCAACAATAAAATTTCTGATAATTCAATTTAATTTCTGTCAGTGAGCAAAGTACACCTTACAGTATGTCCTTAGTGATTTATTTTGTTTGTGCTTGTTTTTATATATTATTTGAGATTAGTGAGATACCCAGAAGATGGAGGGCATTTTTTCCTCAACGAAAAACTTATTACGATGAATGTTTATGATGCCTTAAGATATTAATATCTAGATAATAATGTTAAAAGCTCTGTTGGGATGTATTCCAATATAACAAGAGTTCGAAAATCTATCATGTACCGAACACTCACGGAGAAAAAAACGACTGGAATTGTTAGTAATTCCAAGCTGTATTCGATCACAGGCAGATGAAAAACCTCGTTGGAAGAAGACATGTAAACTGTAATAAAAGAAGTTGTACATACATTTTATTATGAGAAGCAGATCTCAACCGTCGACAAAATTCTAACTAAAATCAATGGAGATCGGGATTTGCCTGAAATTAAAAGAACCTGAAATTGCTCAGAGAACTTAATTTTTGTTGGGAAAAACCAGATAGGAAATCTGTTCTTATAGATCGTCCGGAAAATGTCCGTTGGTGAAGGAAATATCTCTCTCAAATAAAAGGTAGAGTTGCTGGAAATAACACAACTTACAAAATTAATAATTTAACTGGACTTTTGAAAGATTTTTTTGAATAAAGTTACTATAGATAATTGCGAAAAATCCATGTAATAAAAGAATAAATGAAAATGTGGAAATTCGATCTCATGATCGGCGAGAGAGGAATCAATTATAATTAATTTGAGCGAAAATAGCTTCACTGACTTTGATGACGAATAAGATACGTAATGTTTACCAGCATTAACACAATTTATTATTTAAATTTTCTGTAACATATAAAAATTAATGACATTTGAATCCCTTTTTAGTGTTTAATTGTAATTCTGCAGATGGTTTAAGAAATAAATAAACTGGAACGTCAAATATCCCAAAAATGTTTTTAATTAATAATAAAATGACCAATAGCCAAAAAAACATTTTAATATTATTTTGACGAATTTATTTTTTTTTATGTATGTTTAACTTCTTGTATTTTTGATAATGGGTATTTTGTAAGTATTTAAATTATAACTTACCATTTTTTGAGAGAAAAAGGCTACGTTTTGGTCTGAATGTGCCTAAAATGGTTTCTATGCCAAAATTAAAAATAATAAAACTACAGTTGTGATTTGCGTTAAATATGTCAAATTTATCTATATTTTCTAATATATGTGAATTATTAAGAAATCATAAGAAATAAAATAATATTATAAAAACTTTTTATTTTAAATTTACTTCCTTTGACGCCTTCCGATGACTATGACAAGGATTAAAATCCTTTTTAACACTTCACATATCCACATATCTATTGCTATCCAACCCAAATAGTCGATTATTATAGACCAGTATTTTTGATTATAAAATTTCTAACCCATTCCTATGAAAAATATATGTGTCTTACAGATTTTGCCAAAGACACCGGACTAAAGAACACAGGTAGTTTGCGAAGAAAAAAAAGGTAAAAAATGAAAAACTCTCCCTAGTTCTTGAATAAACTATAGTATAAGAGGCAAAATCGGGTCTATTTTCCTGAACTCCAAGCTCTTGGGGGGGGGGGCGATCGCCCCCACCGCCCCCCCCTTGGATCCGCGCCTGGTCTGAAGTTAGTATTCCCAAAACTTCTCTATTGCAGTTTAATGTCCGCTTCCAATAGTTTGCAAAATGATGGGAAACCGGAGGATCCGTTTTCTCTTTAATCTTGTTGTAATAGCTCTAGCTTGAAATACTCTGTATTTACTGGGACACAGTATCAATGTTGTTGAACTGAGATGTTGTTTGGCAGAGGTAACAACGTTGGACCGATTTCGCTCCAGCCAAAGCATTCATCGTCATAGATAAGTTGTACTGTACTGAAGCTCAGATGGCAAAAAAAGCTCTATTATATGGGGCAAGTTGTCTGGTTCCAGTTCATAATTTTCTATTTTCGTTAAAGACTTTTGTTCGGTTTTCTTAATAAATTCAAATTTCAGAGGCCCGCAATTCATAGTAGACGAGGGTCTGGATTTGTACAACACAATCTGTTTTTGTTGAGTTTGCATGTTAATACCTCCTAATTAAAGTCGAATAAGAGAGGTTAGGAATAAGTTTGTATCAGAAATATTCGCATCAGTGAATTTCATTTTGTACTGGCTCTGACCTGACGTTCCATCGAAGCCCCATTTGCAAATGAAACTCATATCTACAAATCTAATTTATCGATTTGTTCAAGGGCGTCTAATTTTAAGCAATATAATTCGATCCACTATGTGATCCAGTAAGCCTTGGAATTTAATCTCGGCTGTTGATTTAGTAAAAGTTAGATACTCGTCATGCGGATAACATGCTTTTTTTGTATTTTACACACCAAAGTACGGCGAAAATATATTACTGCCTTTCTGTTTAGCCCAATTTTGTAATCGTTGATATTTGTTTCTCGAAAATCCAATGTCAAATAGAAGAGCGGCGCACAAATAAAACTGGGCGTGACGCAACCACAACACTGTTGCCTTTGACCTGAGATGAAACTTTAGAAAGAAAAGACTGGCCGTTCATATTACCAAGGTTTAATAAAAACGTTACTATAGCAAACTTCTATTTTAAATTTCTTAACTAGAAATTATTTTGTCCGTTTCTCAAATTCTAACCCACTAAGTCCGTTTAACTTCTTTCAGATTAGTTCGGACAGAAGATCGTTGGGAACGCCTACCGCAATATTACCCCCGCTAACTTCCGTGCGACACGAAGACGAGCAATACCTTGAAACGAATGAGAGGGTGTACTTACTTTTCGTCTAAACTTATAACGTAATCGACGGAATTTGGAATATTTTATGACTATTTGATACATTGATTGTTTTAAATACATCAAATAGTCGAAATACAAAAAAATTACTTTTTGTTGGGCGTTGAGCGTAAAGAAAATTGATATTTCTGTTAAAAAATAAACATTTATTCTAATAAAAATACTAGTGAAACGGAACGGTAATTTCTAAGTAAATAAGCTAATAAACTACTTTAAAATTAAAAATCATTCTCAAAAATAAACTCTTATTCTGGTAAAAAATAAAAGTAACACTTTCAGTAATTGTAAATAAATAAACAAATAATTAAATTCAATTTAAATCAACAAAAACGCCTAAAAGTCTACAGGAGGTGTTCAAACAGGCCTCCACTTTGAGCGAGACAATAACCCAGTCTATTGTAAAATATGGTTCGCGTATTTGCCAAAACTTTGGGGGTTATATCCCTATTAACTTTAAAATATTCCGAACTGTTCGATCGTTCATATCAAGTTCTAAGGCAATCACGGTACTATTGCAAGGAAAATTAATTTCTGCTAAACTACAAACGTCAGTCTCCCCGATTTGCTCGTTCTTCAGTAATTTGAGGAACCGGTTGCTCCTCATTATTATCAGTGCATTTTTTACACAATTTTTAGATAACCGGTTGTCTCAAATTTTTTAATAGTTTCCGAAATTCTAAATTTTCAAGGAACAGGATGATTTTCGCACATAAATACAAATCTTTCGATTATTTGCCAGAATAGTGTACCACTTAATGATGTGCTCTTTTTGTTCCGTGGAATAAACTACCATTGTAACAAAAAAATTTGGCGCGAAACACGGTACTTACGCTTCGACGGCCGAATGAAAGCAAATAACTTGGAATCCTCTTGTTGTGCTAGGGCGTGGCATAGGCTGCCGCCCGCTCTCACCGCGCCAGCATTGGATTACCCCTCATCCGAGAGCCAAACTGGTAATTTACACGTATGTCGATGCTTACGATGCTTATTCTTCTGTCTCATTCTGATTTGATGAATAATATAGTATTTTCTTTATTTTACTTAAGAGACGTCCAATTTCTGGTGTGGATTTTCCAGACCTGTACATATATTAGCAATTATTTACATACGGCAAAAAAAAATAGATTTATTTATTACAGAAATCTTAATTATTAAATTAGAGTTAGGTCTTTTCTTTGGCCACGAGATATCGCTATCCAACAATTATTAAAGTCATTTCGCAAAAAATTTTAGTCAGCATTCCCTTTTAAGTGCCTATCAGAAAAATGAAGTGTTACAAGTTGTCTCATAATTCCACCCAATACGTGCAGAGAGAATCAATCCTAATGTTGCCATTCGATAATGTTTTTTTTTCTCAGTACCTATGACGTTATGAAAATTGGTAATAACACCATCTGTAAATGTAGCTTCGTCACTGAAGAATATGGCTTTAATAAACCGATAATTTTGTTTTTGTTTTCTAAAATTTGATTGCACAAGTTGTGGCAATTGTTTATCGCCCTCGTAGAGGCTTTGAATCTTTGGTTTACGAAAAGGATAAAGAAGTTCCTCATGAAGGACTTCTCAAGCCATAGAACTGCAAATTTTCATTTCTAAATCTATCTTTCTAGTACAAATACCTAGATCGGTTTCTATCCTTTCAAGAATCCTTTCTTCTAACCGAACTTGGTTTTCTTTAGCACCAAAATTATTTTTGAATGCTTCAATTTCGCCGAGTCTTCGATGGGTGCTGGTGAAACTTAGGGCACATAAGATATTTCTTTCAGGATATGCTTCCAGATATAACTGCTTTGTTTCTTCTTCATTTCCATTTGCTCTGTGATACCAAAAATGCAAATTGTGATATTGAATATGTGAATATTCATGAACCATTTTGTAAATAATTAAATACCTTGCTCATTTTCAGGTTTTTACTAACTTTAAGTCTGCTAAGATCCAAAGAAAATGCTATTTTTTTGTAAATGTAAAGAAATGCTGCTGTGAATTTGTAAAAAAGTGATTCATAGTAAGATATAGGATAAGCTGAACAGTACATATTGCTTAAAGTCAAATTTTGCTATTGACACAGAATTTTATGGAACAAATTCTGAATTCAAATTTTGCTCTATAGCAAAGAACTTTCAGTTTTCCTAATATTTCACAACTCAATTCAAGAGCTGTTTTTCGACGATCGGAAATTAGTATCAGCACAGGAATTTTTATACACGGAAAGTACCGAAATTAGCAAGAAATAAATTTCAACAACAAATCTGGCGGCGTCAGAACTGACCTCTGTTGCACCCAGCGGCCTGTTTAGTCACAAATTACTGAAATTTTAGTTCGAATCTGGTCTCCACTCAAGTTGGTGGTACTACTGCAAAATACCGTAATTTCATCATTGTTTTAAATTCGCAAACCAGTAAGTAGTTAAATTTAACGTAATTTGTTCTAAAATGTAACCTTTCATCTATCTAAGATAAAATTTTCAACCTTAGTTCTTCTGTTATCCGGTTTGATTGAATAAACCAGTTTATTTGTAATGGCTTTGTTACCGTAATTAGTATGTATCTCATGTTGGGAGTTATTTGTTTCATTTAGTAATAATTTGGCGCCGCCTTCAAAAATTTTAGTTCCATCTAAAAATTTATATTATTTTTCGCTTTTTAGGGCTTTTTAACCTAAATTCGACCACGTTGTACTTTTTTTCATGTGTGTACATCGATTACTCCGGCACGACAGTACCGACTTGAAAGAAAATTTTTACGTTATGTTTAGGAAGTTGCTGCGGTGGTTCCATATCATTTTGGGTATATTTGGTGCAGTAAAATCCAAGATGGTGTTGATAATATGGCGTACAAAAAAATTAATTTTGTCCGATTTTCTCCAAAATTAGAATGAGAGAGTTTCCGCGATCGCACAGAACGAATCTCAAATTATTTTTAAAAAATTCAATGGGGCGAATAAAAAAATTAATTTTTTCTGCTTTTCTCTAAAATTGGTCTGGGGGAATTTTCGGGGTCACGCGTAACGAATCTGAAACTAGTTTAAAAAATCTCTCGATTTTGTCCAAAATTGGGGAATTTTTGGCAGTGTTGATTAAGAATTTAAAATTATTTTTGATAAATTGAATATAGCGGATCCTAAATTAAATAGATTTTCTTCAAAATTGGTATAGGGAGGTCCATGAGGGTGTAAATTACGAGTTCAAAGTTATTTTTAAAAGATTCAATGTGACGAATTCAGTATAGCGGACTAAAAACTTTACATTTTTCGATTTTGTTCAAAACTGGTGCTGGGTCGTTTTTGAGGGTATAAATAGCGAATTTAAAATTATTTTAAGAAAATTTATTATGTCAAATGCAATATGACGGCCAAAAAAATTTAATTTCCAGATTTTGTTCAATATTGGTACTAGGGGCTATTCGAGAGTGTTGATTTAAATTAGATTAAGAAGTTAAAATATTTTTTTTGAAATTCAGTATGGCGAATCCAATATGGTGGTTGAAAATTTTACGTTATTCACTTTTATTCAAATTTGTTATTAGGGAGTTTTTGCGACGTTAGATTATGAATATGAAATTAATTTTTTACAACTTAATATGGTAGATACAATATGGGGGAATAAAAATTTCACAGTTTTCCGATTTTGTCTAAAATTCATATTGTAGATTGATATGTCAGATTAAAAAATTTACGTCTCAGGTTCTTTAAATATCGATATTGGGAAACTTTGTGTGTCTACATTACAAAGTCTGAAATTAATTTAAAATTCAAAATAGCGAATTTACTATGGCTGACTAAATATTTGTTTGATACAATTCCATTCAAAACTGGTATTTGAAGAATTCTTAGAATCAAAAAATCTTTAATTATTCGTTTTGGTGTGGTTTACAACTTGAGTTAAAATGGTTACTTTTTGCGACCTTGGAATTATTGCGAGGAACACTAACCTTACTTAGTACTTAGTTCATATAATTTATGGATATCATAACGAAGGCAAAACCAAAAGTCAAAAAAAAAAATTGAACTGACTTCTTAAAATACTCTAAAAAGTGAAAAATAATATAAATTTTTATATGAAATTGAAATTTTCAATTGACTTCAAATTATTTCTAAATGAAACAAAAAACTATTAACACAAAATATATACAAACTACGGTAACAAAACATTTACAAATAAATTATTTTTTAATCTTATTATGCGAATCACATTTTGACAGGTATTAGTTTGGCGCCGACTTTAAAAATTTCAAATTCATATAAAAATTTATATTGTATTTCGCTTTTTAGCTCCTTTTTAGACGTTGGTTTAATTTTTTATAAATATTTTATTTGGAAGTCTGTTCAATTTTTTATATCAATTTTAGTTTTCGATTTTCAGTTATAAATTAAGTTTCTAAGGTGGCACAAAAGTACCCGTTTTGTCCGAAGTTGTAGACCACACTTAACTGAAAAACAAAAAAAATCATTCTGAGAATTCTCCAAATACCAGTTTTGAATGAAATTGTACTAAACAAATGTTTAGTCCGCTATAATAAATCCGCTATTTTGAGTTTTAAGAAATTAATTTTGGACTTGTAACCAAACGTTTCCAAAAGTTTACAAAAGTTACTTTTTTTACACCTCTAAAACAAACTATGACGGACCGACAAAATATACTTTTTCATGTCTGCTCTTGCAAAGACTGAATATTTTCTAGTTAGTCTTGGAGCTAGAAGGGTCCCAAAGGTCAATTGTATTTAGAATGGAATCCAAGTTTTTTTAATGTATTTTGACCTCCTGAATACAAATTTTTTGAATAGATGTTCGTCAGCTTGGGAGAAAAATTGTTATTAAATAATTTGCAGAACATTAAGAAATTGTATTTTTATAAGGCTCAATTACAGACAAATGACGAGGGATGCAAAGAAAACGCAAGAGGAAAATTTTGTGTAAAATAAACAATAAAATTTGAGAAAATGGCCAAAAAAAAATACTAGGGGCGTATCACATTTGTTTTAAACCCTACGGTAATATCCGTACGCACGCCACTGAGTAAACTACGACGTCAATTTTTTTATTGTTACTAGGTCAGTATCAAATTAAGCTTTGGCTAAAATTTCATTCCATTATCTTTTAGCGTTCGAAACTTATTACATTAAAACGATATTTTTTAAAATTATTTAGCACCCTGTAACTTAGAAACGAATATTCGTAGAGCAAAACTACATATGAAAAAAAATTTCACTAAGGAATCCACTGTTTAGTTTATTTCCAACCTTTATGTTACACCCTGTACATTATTAGATAAAATTATATTATGCCAATTTTCATATCTGATTATATATGATCATTGATCAGATGGTGGCTAGTGCATCTCCAACATTGGGTTTTTTTCTGTGAAACTGCTAACCTTTTTCTAGCACAGCCACTTTCAAACTGCTGTATTATAGTTACGTAAGATCGAGGCTGGATTATGGATCAGATGTGTGGTCCCCATATACAATTGTTATGGCCTTGCCATAGAGGTCGTCCAAAGGAAATTGCAAAATTATTTAATGTTTAGAGAGGACAATATTTATCCTCTGTGGGGTTTTAATCATGACCGCAATCTCGCAAGATTTAAGGAACTGCCATTGGCTGTACGTCGTAACTCCCAATCCGTATCATTTCTCTATAAGATTTTGAACGCGAGGATTGATTGCCCATTTCTGTTAGAGCAACTATCATTTCGCGTTCTCCGTGTTGGTGCCAGGCATCCACCAGCTTTCTTCACCGCCCTTGCTAGGTCAAACATTTTATTCCAATGTCCCATCTACAAAATGTGCAATCGTATTGCTACATTATGCGACATTCATTTTGACGGTTTACCAACTATTCTGAAACATCTGCGCGAGGTGTCTGGGTATTCTTTGTAGCTTGCTCTTTTACTATGTACATGGATATTTTATGAGAATATTGTATGCCTACAGCTTGTAAATCCGATATTCTAATGGATGCTGAATTGATTTTAAATGGGTTTTTAATTTTAGATTAACTGTAGCTTGAATTAGTTTATTTACTTTATTAGTTTATTTACTTTATCCTATTAGCTTGTTTATCTATGTTTGAATTTCCTGCAAGGGGACCGATAGCCTGTTGGAAATAAATAGCTATTTATTTATTGATTATTATTTATTTATATATGATTATATATAATTTTTTCGCTGGTTCGTTTTTTTATAAAAACAAACATATATTTATAAAGTGTACTTTTGAAATTAAAAATTTATTTATGTTTTATCATTATAAATAAATAATTAATTAGAAGAAAGGTCTTTATTTAAATTAAGGTCAATGTAAAAATCGCTTATTTTATCGACGAGTTTTAAATTATCTGTCTACAGACTTACGTAGGTTACAAAAATAATTTTTTAAATTAAAACATTTTTTTTTGTTATTAAGAATATTTCCAGAAGTAGTTTTTAATTTATTTAAATATATTTAATATAGGGGAGGATGGGCCACAATGAAACGAAAATTTCTGTTTTTTGAATAAAAATCTAAGGCGAAAGCATTTTCAGTGCATAACTATTATTCTAAGTGAATACGAAAAAATATTGATAATTTGGCAATATGCATTATATGTCTTATAGTGGCTCAGAACTTATAGTGGCACACAAGTCGCGCCACTATAAAACATGATATAATCGAGACAAAAATTTATTATTTGTAGGCATACATTCATCAAATAACAATTTAAGCTCACTAAAATAATAAATTTCGAATCAAATATGCAACCCTGTGTTCTAAATCATATTAAAATAATATGTTCAACGAACATTCGTATTGCTGAAATTAATTTCAAGCTTTTAAAATTATTGCAATCTTTTTGTATTTCCCAACAGAGTGCAAGTCAGTTAAATTATTTTAACACGACGAAGTGGAAGTATTGCTATATCAGGAACAAGTGGAAATATAAAATTTCCTTAAATTTATTACATTTTCTTAAAAAATTTATTTCAATTTTCTTAGGTAGGTCTTTATCAAGTTCGGCAAATCCCGAGGGTTCAACATATGAAAAACAGTCGAATACTGCATCAACAAAATCGTCATTAGCTGAGAGTTTTTGGTCTCCTTCATCTTTAGTGACAGTTTTTACTTATTTTTTAAGTACATTTTTGTGACGTCTTGTTATTTTTATTTGTGATCTTTCTGTTTCTTTTCCATATATTTTTTTTTCTATCTTGTCTTTCTCGGGAGTATCAACTGGTATACACCTCACCACTCTTTTACGCTGGTTATTTTTATGTTTTCTCTTTCCTGATTTAGGATAGTCTTTAAATTCTTCAGAACTCACAAACACGTGGAACTCCTATCAGTCTGATTTTCTACTAGACGAAGTTCGTTACAAGCATCTTTTCCAACAATTTCAAATGATGCTAAGGCTTTTGTATTTCTTTTTCTCTGTTAGTCACAAAACTGCTCAGAAAATCATCATTAGTTCTCTTAAATAGAAAAGTTACTGTTTTTAAAACTCAGTATTTCTTATGATTATTAAATGTTTCAACTCCACACCTATAAATTATCACATTCGGCAACATTGTAAATTGTATTCCAGCATGATGCAGAAGCCAAGAAACGATAGCAGTATTATAATGGGCTTTAAACGAGGCGAACACTGATACTTCTATTGGCTGCAGCTTATGGCTTCAATGGGGCAGAAGAATGACCATGATGATTTCATTCTCTTTAGCTAAATTAGTTGTTTCTATGCTGAGATGATCCTTGAGATTATTCAGTAATAAAACTGTCGAGTTTTCACTGGAAGATCCACTAAGTTATATGAAGTGTCAAAAGTTCGAATGGACAGATCTTCCTATTCATTCAGCCTGAAAGTGACGCAAAATTCAATGTGAAGCGCCATTTAACATATGATTTTTAAATATTTTTCTGGGGAACACCAAGACCGGTGGCAGAGCATTTTCGGTAGCACTTTTTATGCAACACGTTGTTACTACGTTAACGACTTGTGCATTATCTTACTTGCTTTGTTTCTTTTGACGACAAAACCTTTTTTTTATTGGTGTTTGTACGGTTGTGATGGTTTCGTCGAGGTTATAAATGGGTACTATCGGCGAATCTTTAAGACTAGGAATATGCTTTTGCGAACTACACTACGCATCAAATTTTAGAGTATTTGTTGTATCTTGTATGAAAAGTGCATTTTTTGTTAATTTTGGGGCAGTGAACACAAAAATGACAATGAAAATAAAAACTTAATTGCAGTTTTCAAAAACAAGTTTTTTTAAATTTTATTTTTATCAAAATAGTAAAAAATACATACACTTGTAGAAACACTAAATATCCTGTATTTTTGTTTTTCTTGTGTGAATTATTTCTGGAGCATCTCTAACAAGAGTCCAACAGTAGTCGGCAGGCATGGAGACATTCCACTTTCTCTGGTACCTTTTCTCTATTGTGCATATATCCTGATGGAAGCATTCGCCATGCTCATCACTTATAGCACCACAGGAAAAAAATCCAAATGTCACTGTAGGAAATGGATCTTTATAGCCATATTGTAACCCATTTTTTGATGTGATGACATTATATTTTCAACAAGAGTAACATAATTGTCAGTTTTTTAATTTTTGCTTCACTTAGCCTTGGGAATTTCTGACGTAGGTATTGAAAAGCTGACCCATCTATATTCAGCGCCTTAACAAAGTTTTTCATTAAGCCCAATTTGATATGCAGTGGTGGCAACAAAATATTTTTGGAGTCTACCAATAGCATATGTTGTACATTCTTTCTACCTAACTCTAATGATTGTTGAACGGATCAGTCTTTTCTTTTATAATGAAGTGCCTTTATCCAACTGTCCTATTTACACAAAAAAGAGCAAAACTTGGTGTAGCTTACCTGTAACCCAAATAAAAGTGCTATCACCTTTCAATCGCACAGATCTGCCATTGGTGCTCCTCGTATTCTATACTTGTCAATAGGTACTTCATATTGTCTTTCATGTGAACTGCATATTCAATAGGAATAGACGGTAAAATATTTCCCATATGCAATAGTACTGCTTTTACACTCAATGTTGAACTATCTATAAACAATCTCCATTCCTCCAGTGTTTATATATTATCAGCCAAATTACATCTGCTATATACTGTCATGTATGGTATTCTAAATTCAGTACTAGCCATCGACATAGTTAATTGGTCTGCATTTGTTCGATGCTCACCATAAGCAGCTCTATCTGACATTTTCTTATACATAATTGCGGACCATAATGTTGGTTACCTGTAATCAATTAAAGCTGTGAACATAGGCAGGACTAAAGAACTGTATTATCTAATAAAATGGGGTTAGTTTACAAGCTATTTCACACTTGCCTCGTCACAATTTTCAGACTTACCCCACAGTACAATTTATATGTGAAAAGAGTAAAACTGCTTATAATATAAAAACTAATTTTGGATTTTATCAATTGAAACATTGTAGGTTTTTCGTAATTAACAACATATTAAATAATTAGACATAATACAAAAAATACTTTTTGCCAGTTATCCTTTCAGAACGTTTTAAAAATATTACTCAAACTATTCATCCCAACCGTTTGAAGGTTATATGGCAAATAACTGTCGGTAACCTTTAAAAAATATACCAATGTCACGAGACTCTTTAATACGCATGGAGCAAAGTATAAGTGGTATACTATACATACTATCATACATACGTACTAATAAATTATTACTGTGTTCGGATGTGTAAACTCATTTTATTTACACTAGCCCCTGTTGTGAATATACGCTTATTTTACCACAAAATATTAAATTTCAGATTTAATATGTCCCAAGCTCCCTAAACAAATAAAATAAATTAAATAATACGCCATACAGTGCTAAAACTACAATTCATCGATTGCTGAAACGGGGAAACCCAGACATGACGTCACTTTGACTCTGTGGTTCCTCGAATTCAGAGCGCGACGTCACCACTGCTATAAAAGCAAAAAATCAGCTGTAAAATTAAGGACATCACGGGTTGTTCTTCTTGAGATCACTTGTCCTTTTTCCCATTGAGTTTAGCTCTCGCGGGCCACGTTGACTGTTCTATTTTTTAGGCAGCTCGTGATTCTGCAGGATCAACAAATTAAGTAGAAGCCCTCTGGATCCTGTTGGATCTTCCATAAGTTTTCTGGACACTTTTAGTTTCCTACTGTGTCAGTTATCGTGTAATTATGAGAGATTCTATTAAGTTAAAAACGAAAAACTACATAAGTGTCAAATAAAAATAAACTTTAAGGTTAGAATCTACACAACTTTTCTTGGCTGATACTGGTTTGGTCAGTTCGGGAAACAAACCCGATATCAAGTTTTTGTGTTTTTTTTTTTCTTTTTTACCACAAAAAGGCCACCTAACACCACTGGTAAGTCTTTGTTTTAATTATTACCATCTAAAGTATTAATAGTTGTGGATATGTTCAAAAAAAGGATAAGATTAGATGTAACCTACCTCACTCGTAACAAAAATTGATTTCATTCTAAGTCCCTTTATTTGTTATAGGGCTTTTTTTTTCTTTTCTTTCCTTTTCTTCCTTTTCTCTTTCTTTCTTCCTTTCTTTTCCTTCTCTTGTTTCTCTTTTGTCGTTTCTACCCTTATTGCCCTCATTTGATATCTCTACGGCACCTGCCTTGCATACTACTCATATCACCACACCGAGTGATCCAGAGCCGACCAAAGTCTACTTCAACATCAGGATATGAGGAAGCCGCCGTTAAACAGGTTTTATGTGTCTGTGTCGTTTCAGGAAATTTAACCTGCTTAAATTTTTGCCTTCGGTACAACCTATAAATTTAAAGACATCATAGTGTTTTCTTTTCTTTTGTATATATAATTATTAAATAATCAGGGTACCTATCTCTTTAAAAACTATTGTGTTTCCTCATGTGGTACAACTTATTGAATCGTGCAACCATATGTAGTTGACATCTCTATGTATGTAAAGGGCACATCTGATACTCTAATAAACAGGCTTATTTACACGGGTAGAGTACACTCAATAATTGTCGCTTTATATATATATATATATATATATATATATATATATATATATATATATATATATATAATCACTTTTTCATAGTTAGTATCACGATCAAAAATACCTGGTTAGAATATAATTATTTGTTTTGTTAATCATTGAAAGTGTAAATTGTCAAAAACCACCTGCTTAAACAGCTGGCTGTCACAGGCTTATTCTTTTGACCAGAGAAGCGCTGGGCCACACATAGTTCGATTTACACCGTGAAACGTAAATCTAGATACTTGTCTTTGAAATTTTTTGGGTGTTTTCTTGGCGTTAAATTAGATTTCGTATTTGTTTTTAGATGGGGTCTTTGCCTTAACCTTTAGAGCCCCAAAACAGGTGGCGCATATTACTCCGACCACTCTGTCTCTTTGGGAGCTAGCCGGATGAGCCCTGAAAGGTGAGGATCATTATAGAGCAACCTGATTAAATAAAAAGATAAAGTAGACTATCAGACATCAAAAGTCTTATCTGGCTAAACTTAAGCTTATTCATTTACAACATTCTATTCTCTTTCATTATAAAAACTGCTCTCTCTCTCTCTATTTTTTTTTCTATTACAAATTTGGCGCCCAACGTGGGGCCTGGGCTTCTTAAAATAAATTAATCCCTATGGAAACGAACTTGCACGTTCTCTGAAGGGCAAAATTAATCCAATAATTCCGGTTAATGCGCAAATAGGCCCAATAATGGTGAGGTGCATTGACTTCTCGCTAAAATCGAAAAATAGTTAAAATTGAGAAAGGTAGTTGAAAGAGACCCTTGGAAAAAATTAACTAAAATTCGGTAAATAAAAACAGTTAATACAACATGGAGGGACGTGATTGTTATTGATGTTGCGAAAATAAAAAAAATACTTATACTCCGATAATACGACACCCTATTTTTACACTTATCCCAGTCTACCCTATTTGCTTCTATTGATTTTTCATGCTTAAAAGATAGCTAATTTTTTATGCTCCAGTTTGATGTTATCAAAAAATAAAAGTAAAACATACGTCAGTTACTTTTTAGAAATTATTGTTGCAAGTACTTTCAGCCTGGATTTTGCAATCTTTGAGAATTTCATCAATTTTTCGCAACATTTAGAAAAAATTTCAGTAAGACATATGTAAATTACTTTTTAAAAAAATCGTTGTTGTTAGTATGTTCAGCCTGCTAATTTAACAACTCTTATATTGATATAAAAAATATTACATTTGTTCCTTTGTTCATCCTAAAATGGGTTGAAAAAATTACTAACGAAAATTGTTGGCAATAGAACACGCAGCAACAACAATATCTCAACTATTACTCGTTAAAGTGCCCAAAAAAACTAAAATATCTTATTAGCGGTTAAAACCTTTTACCACTTCAGGCAGAGATGGCTCCGCTATATTTCGTCGTGGCTCGGTCCTAAGGTGGCCCACACTTCCTTACATATGTTGACAAAATTCTTAAATATTTTTATACTTATATATTTATTTAAAACAACAAATTTCGATGAAATAGTTGTTGACATTTTTTTTACCAGGAAAAACACTATATTTTGCAAATTCTACATGAATAATATTAATTTTAGTTAGAAAAAATAGCGAGAAAAAATAATGCTATATGTTATGAAAATAAAGAATATTTCCTTCAAACTTCAATGTAAGCTGGATGGGAAATACTAGTTTTTTGATTAAATAACAGCATAATTAATAACAAGTATTCCATCCTTGCGCATTCATATCAAGGTAGTTGTTGATATTACGGAAATGACAATACGAAAGGCTTTTTGCCCCATCCCTAAAACATGATTGTTAAACGCTGCCCCTTCTGGCGTAAAAAATCGTTGATCATGCAGTTTAGTCTTCATGTACGAAAACAAAAAGAAAATACTGGGTGCGAAGTCAGGACTGTCGGCGGATGACCTATTAATTGGGGTATCACACTCTAGTAAACTTCAATATTTTTGATTTTTCGAGAAAAAGCCATTCTTTATAAAAAGTTTAGCTTTCCTTCGATTTCATAAACAATGATCAAAGGCATGATGACGTATACAGGGTGTTCGAAATATTCCAAAATGAAGAGCAGAAGTTACAAAGGGACTAAGTGCCAATTTGTCGAAAAATTAGATATTTCTCTAGACAGATTTTATGTGCCATCGACTATATTATATATATATATATATATATATATATATATATATATATATATATATATAAATATATATATATATATATATATATATATATAAATATATATATATATATATATATATATATATATATATATATATATATATATTATAGAAGCAGCTACCATGTTCATGAAAAGGGACATCGCATTGTAACAAGTGCCAGGAAGCAACACGAGTGCATTCTCAGTGGATTTAGAATAGGTCATGTTCGTATCTACTTTGACCCATTATGACATGTTCTACTTCAGCCAACTTTCACGCTATAACTTAGAAATCCGCTTTGGGGATAACAAATATTCATACATGTGTCGCTGGCATGAAGAAGTGAGAGGACGTGGTGGTAACGAGACTGTTTTTTGCTTATAACATGTCCTAAATATAGGCATTACAGAAAAAAGGAATGTTATTATTTGAAGCAATATGTATGTATGTGTGTGGAGTTGGAGGTCTGTACACTGCGACCTATTGTGCCCCCCTACTGCTGTCCAGTCGTAAGAGTTACCTTATCCGCTAGAGCAGGTCCTCCAGTCCTATTTCCTTCAGGAGTCTGAGGAAGTTGGATGGCTTCAAGGTGGGTAGCTTCCCTTCTTCGATTTGGTGTGATCACAAGAACTGCATCCTAGGGTTTTCTAGAGCACTGCACTCTGCAAGGATACGAATAGAGGTTTTCGTAGCGTCTGATGCCGGGTCCATACACTCCTACTCGAGATTCCTCCGTTGTTTTGTACCCACGTGCATAGCATATAGTGGATTTCTTGCTGAATTTTCCAATGATGTTTCTGTCCCATCGCTCTTGCGACTCAACTTTGTACTGAAGTTTTTCACAAAGTTGAAATTCTTTTTCATTTCATCTTGGGGCATGTCTCAGTTGTGTTGATTTCTAGATGAGAGACTTGGCCTTCGTTTTATGACCTCATCTTTCATCATTCTATAAATCATCCACTTTGCCATGTTCTCTAGAAATATATGTAGAGATGTGAGGTTTAGAATTACTTCCATGGCGGCCGTTGGGCAGGTTTTCATTGCCCCGGTTAACTCTTGTATTAGCCATACTGGTTCTTTTGCTCCAGATTACTGCCCAATATATGATGGTTGGTCTCACTATTGCAGTGTACATCCACTGCAGGATTTTTGGGTTTGTACCCCATCTTTTTCCCGCAAAATTTCTACAGACCATCAAGGCTTTTGTAGTCTTGTTGATTACTTCTTTTTCATGCTTATTCCAGAGGAGTTTGTTATCTAGGATCAGTTCCAGATATTTGACATCCGATTTCCACTCAATAATATTCCCATCCATTTTGATGATCTTCAGATTGAGGTTTCTTTTCTTTGTGAAGGCTACTAGGGTTGTTTTGGTGGGGTTGATATTTAGTCCCATCATATGACACTATTTTTTAATGTATTCAAGCCCTCTGTAAACTCCTGTCCAGAGGGTATTCTCGAACTCTCTTACGATCATCGGCATAGCCCTGACAAGATATGCCAAGGTCAGTCAGATCACAGAGAAGCTGGTTTACAATTAAACTCCACATAAGTGGAGAGACTACTCCCCCCTGAGGACATCCTCTGGTGGTACAGAGGGCAATAGTGTCCTGTCCTTTCTCTGTCTCTGCTATTCTAGTGGAGAGAAGTCGTGCTATCTATTTGGACGTCGTTCTGTCCACTCCACTCCGTCGAGTGCTCTTTTGACTGCCTCATGTGGGTGTTGTCAAAAGCCCTTTCTATATCAAGGAAAGCACATATTACAGTTTCCTTCCTGTTTGGAGCAATACCTGTGCCACACAAAATAAAAACATAATGGTTGTGTTTATTTACGCGTTTTTGGTAAGTTGTGGACTCTTTGACACCATTGAACATAGGTATCTTGTCAGTGGTCATAGCTTACTCCAATGTGACAGAGATTTCACCTTGTTTGGGAAAATAAAGCGCAATTACGCTTTGATTCTACCTGAAGACCTACACGATGTAATATTATCAAGTACATACACAGGCCGATTTAAAATAGTATATGTCACAAAAAAAATTTCGATGTACAAGCGGCAACGGACAAGATTTTAAATTTCAAAAAAGTGAATATTAGTAAGGTTGTACGATTGAAAGTTGGGTCCCAAAAACCTGGTTTTTTGTTTATTGCTGAATCTTTTTCTGAAGTAGCACAATGGGAAACAACTTCGATACTTAAAAGAGGAAAAACCATGGAAGATCTAAAAATTATCTCAATTAACCAGCTACCAGACGTAAATAAGATCGGCGATAAGATGAAAAAATACTAAATATCTATGATTTCTTATCTATAAGACTATAAACACCAAGCATTCTTTGCTAACTGAATAATATACTGGCACTTAGCCTATTTCCCAATTTTTTTTTATTTCAATTATATTGAAATTTTCTTTTTTTTTTGTTGTTTTTGTCGTAGCATATTTAAGCGTAAGATAAATAATATATGTTAGACAATTATTTGGAATAAAGTCTCAGTCTTGGTATGTGAAATTTTTGTTTTTAAGTTCTCTATTTTACAATTTTGCCACTTAGCCCCTTTGTTACTTTGGCTTCTCAAATGTAGAATTAATCTTAAATAATTATTTTTGTAATTATTTGTAATTTTTTGCAAAAGTTGTTCCGAAATGGAAACAAAGCCTAAATACGTAGTTAAATAAAAATTGTAAATTGTTCAGCGCTTATCATCTATACAAGAAATAAAACTTAGATTACTAACGGGTTTATGGAATATTTTTTTAAATTTTAAATTTTAACTGATTCATCAATATAATTTCAAGGGCACTTCTACGTCCAATAACCTACTTTTTTAAGTAAACATAATTAAAGTGGGTGGATCACCAATGGTTCAAGTTTCACAATTAGAAGTAACCCGACATCTTTGATAACGAAAATATGTCAAGGGAAATTAAATTATAAAAATAGCCGATTATTGTTGAACAATGGAGCTTTAAATTTTTTCTCAGCTTATTTTATGAATTTAAGCAGCATTAATGACGATGTGCACAAATTAAGGAAGACAAACCAAGCAAACAAACCAAAAAAAATCGTGAACAAAGAAGGCTTTTGAAGAAAAGAATATTTACAATCTTGACTAACGATGAAAGAAAAAAATAAAAGAAATAGAAACAAGAAAAATAAAAGAAAATAAAAAATGACTCTCTACAAATACTTAATCTAGAGCTATAAACTGACAGATAGAGGACATAGAAAATATTATTATAATAATAATAAGAGAAAAGAAGAAAATGGGACAAAACTACACGCAACATTTGTTTGAAGATATGAGACCAAAATCGTCAGAGGCGAAAGGTATTTAAGATCTATCAATTACTGTAGAAACCAGAGCAGACATCAGGTAAACGAGAGACGTTAATGATGACATCCAGCAAGTATTGGACGACACTGATATAAAACAATTGGACACATAGAAGCAATATTTGTCATGAATTCATAACAATACTTAAAAGACCAGAACAATTAGTTTCTTAAGCTACTTATTAAAAATATTTTAGAAAATTATCCACAGAAGAACATACAGAATATGCGAGATAAAGATGACGAAAGCCGCAAGTAATAATTTAAAAATACGGAGATGTTAACTTAGGTATATATATATATATATATATATATATATATATATATATATATATATATATATATATATATATATATATATATTTGTTTTGTTGACTATCGCCAAGCATTTGATAGAATACAAAATGATCCGATAAAAATATTCGACACATATTTTCTATGATCTGAACTGCATTTCTAGGGAGTGAACACTACCTCCAAAATTGATTATCAAAAACGTTTTCTTCCCATTTATAATCTGAGATGCTAATTTATTCGCATGAAGTCACTTAGTACATATCGTTAAGCTGTCGAAAGGGTTCTGTATATGTCATTTTCTCACAAAAAGGTTGCTTTGTATTTTTAAAAAAGGGTAAAAATTATATTTTTTTCAGATCATTTGTTAAATAAATATCTTAATATACTTAATATGGTAAAAAAAATAATATTTTTTAATGAAACTGGAAAACAAATTTTACGTGGATAGACTTTTAACGATAATAATTTAATATATACTTTAAGGCTAATATACCCATTCCTTTCACTGAACCTGCCAATCCATGGGCGGCACCTTTTCGTTCACAGTATTTGTCAGCCTTTAACAACTGATGAAGAAGTTTATTAATGTACCTTGGGGGTTCTTCTTTCATTGATGGTACTAAAAGCAGTAAACAATTTGCAACTGCTTCTTGAACCGTTTGAGATGGTGTTGACAGGGCTTGCATAAGCCTGGAAAAAATTGGTTTGATTCCTTCATCGTCCTTATATAAGTGTCTGGCTAAAGAACCCATCAATACAGCTACTGCTTGTTTGACCGCGTTATAATGAGTAGATTTCTGGAACTCAGGTCGATGTCGTTTACACACATTTTTTCCAAGCGTTTGATCGACTTGATCATGGTGTTTTACTTTCCAAATATTTTCCAATCTTATTAGATTTTTTGAAAGCCACCTATCAAACCCCTATCACTATGTTGAATACCGTGGTCATAGATCTAATAATTTGGTAGTAACGTCGGGTGTTTCTCAAGAAACTGTTTCGGATCCCTTACTTTTTAACGTTTTTATTAACGATTTCACATGTGGGTTGAATAACAGCTACATACTTTATGCATACAATTTAAAGGTATTCCAGGATATGCGGAATCCTGGCGATTGCTTTTGCCTTGAACTGGATCTCATGAAATTAAATGATTGGTGTCTAAAATAGAAACTGCCTTTGAATGTAGACAAGTGCAATGGTATGTCACTCTCAAGAAGTAGAATGTCTCTGCCGCATGATCATGGATACAACGGTACCTTTCTAAGGCGAGTTAACTGCTTTAAGGACCTGTGCGTCACGTTTGACTGCAGACTCACATTTGTCAATCATATTAATGATACAGTATCGAGATCTTACCGAACGCTGGGCTTTCTAATGAGATCTAGTCATGAATTTTGGTGGCTTCAGGTCATAAGCACGTTATATTATTTTCTTGTACGAAGCAAATTGCAGTATGCCTCAGTTATCTGGCATCCGTATTACCAAGTACACCCTGAAAAATTAGAATTACTACATCTCGCGAAAGCCTATTGATAAGATTTAATTTCACGACTCTGGAGAAGCGCAGTAAAAGGGCTCGTGTACTTTTTTTTGTATAAACTAGGTAATAACAATATTTTGGCAACTGATTTGCTCGCAAGAATTCATTTTCATGTTCCAGAGACAACTAGATCTCCAGTATTTTTCTATTTGCCGAAACCAAGACCTAATGTATTACAATTCTCCCTATTATACTCGCCCGCATGACAATGTTGATATATTTTACTGCAATTATTCTGTTGTTCAGTCGTTTATTTACAATTATCTGTGATTGATCTCTACACTATGTTATACTTGTTGTACTGTCTGTATTATATACATATACATATATATATATATATATATATATATATATATATATATATATATATATATATATATATATATATATATATATATATATGAAGTAGAATGCGAACAGTAAATGCAAACTTCGTTCCAACCATATCCTTTCCGTGTTAGAGGTTGCACAGTTTGAACAAATTGTTAAGAAACACAATTTATCCTATTCCACCACCATCGAGATGATGGCCTACCTATACCACCATACCGAGAAGAAAGTCAAAACTTACCCTCCCCGCCACAGTGATACGGCAAAGGTACATGTTTCGTCTCTACTAGACTCATCAGGTTACCGACATGCACCTGGCTGTGCTAAGGACAGATCAGAAGGAAGCATGCAAATACTGAACGCGGCTTCGCCGACCTCCCGCCGGATGGCTTATATATGTTTATGCGGCTTTCACGGATACCTCCGTGTGAGATGCAATAGCAGTGGATATATCCACATTATGCCGCTGTAGCAAACGTACAACTATATGCAGCTCCGTCTATGAATGAAGTAGAGTCCTTTGCACAGCCAGGTGCATGTCGGTACCCTGATGAGTCTAGTAGACACGAAACATGTACCTCTGCCGTATCACTGTGGTGGGGAGGGTAAGTTTTGACTTTCTTCTCGGTATGGTGGTATAGGTAGGCCATCACCTCGATGGTGGTGGAAAAGGATAAATTGTGTTTCTTAACAATTTGTTCAAACTGTGCAACCTCTAACACGGAAAGGATATGGTTGGAACGAAGTTTGCATTTACTGTTCGCATTCTACTTCATTCATAGACGGAGCTGCATATATTTGTACGTTTGCTGAATGTGATTTCAGCACTACAGCGGCATAATGTGGATATATCCACTGCTATTGCATCTCACACGGAGGTATCCGTGAAAGCCGCATAAACATATATAAGCCATCCGGCGGGAGGTCGGCGAAGCCGCGTTCAGTATTTGCATGCTTCCTTCTGATCTGTCCTTAGCACAGCCAGGTGTATGTCGGTACCCCGATGAGTCTAGTAGAGACGAAACATGTACCTCTGCCGTATCACTGTGGCGGGGAGGGTAAGTTTTGACTTTCTTCTCGGTATGGTGATATAGGTAGGCCATCATCTCGGTGGTGGTGGAATAGGATAAATTGTGTTTCTTAACAATTTGTTCAAACTGTGCAACCTCTAACACAGAAAGGATATGGTTGGAATGAAGTTTGCATTTACTGTTCGCAATATACTTCATTCATAGACGGAGCTGCATATATTTGTACGTTTGCTGAATATATATATATATATATATATATATATATATATATATTTATTTTCTTGTTTCTTGAACCATAGATTATATCATTTTTTTTTTTATTTTGTCTTTTCTTGGGTTTAGGTTCTATATTTAATAAATACATAAAAACTGTTTGACGTTTCGCCTTTTATTCAAGGCATTTTCAAAATGTTTGCCTCCTAAAAATATATAATTAAATTACGTCATATAAAAAACATATTCACAATTTTCGAAAAACAAACAAGACACTTAAATAATAGTTAAAACTTTAAAATCTCTTAAAAATACTTAATTTTACTGGTACGCACCTTGACATTTTGCTGTTTTATTTCTGAATAAATTTTAATTTTGCATCGTTTACTGAGGATACGTGGAATGCGAATGTGTTTTATTTTTTTTAAATATTTTTTATATTTTACAATGCATAAAAAAATAAATATGGTATATGTTTGGTTTTATGTTTAAGAGGATATTCCATTTTTTGATTTTTATTTGACTGGATCGAATACTTAATGTTTAAATTAGGTTTGCGTAAATATGGCTCAAATTTCCCATATCTGTTCTGTCGTTAACTGTGTTTTTATCTTTTTTAATTTCAATCATTTCTTTTATCTGTAATTTTTGGTAATTCATATCTTTGTTTTTTATAATGGTACTGTTATAATCAAAAGTGTGTTTTTCGTCCTGTGTGTGTTTGTTTAACGCTGTTGAGGCGTTTTTTGTATATTTATGGCCATTCAATCTGTTCTTTAGTAATTGGCTCGTCATCCCTATATATTTTTTGGGACAATTTGAGCAAGGGATCGAATATATTATATTTGATTTATTCATTAGAGGAGTTTTACTTTTTAAATTTGTGAACAATGTATTTAATTTATTATGTGACCTGTGGCATACGATGATATCATGCTTTTTTAAAATGTATTTTATTTTTTCTGACAGCTCACTAGTGTACGGTAATGCCACATATTTTTGTTGTTTATGTTCTATGTTTTTTGTTTTTACGTTATTATAGAACTTATATGTTCGTTTATCAATTATTTTGGTGATAGTCTTTTCGTTGAAATTATTGTTCATTAGTGTCTCTTTTACTTTTTGCAGTATTTTTGGTCGGAATTCTGGAGACGTTAGGGAGATAGCACGATCAGATAGACCGATTATAACGCTATTTTTTTGAGTTTTTGAATGATTAGAGAAATAGTTCAGATATCTACCTGACCAAGTTGGTTTGGTGTACCATTCAGTTAAAACTTTGTTCTTTCTGCGTATAAGCGTCATATCTAGAAAATTTATTTTATTATTATTCTCTATTTCGGACGTGAACTGTAATTTTTCGTTGAAACTGTTAAACTCTTGGAGAATTTCATTTATTTTATTTTGTGGTACAGCTGCTATGCAATCATCGACAAAACGTTTAAAAAATATTATGTTAAAGTTTAATTTTTCTAAAACTTTTTCCTCTAAATATTCCATTACTAGCTGAGCAATGGTAGATGAAATTGGTGATCCCATAGCACATCCATCAAGTTGTTTATAAAAGGTATTTTCGTACTGAAAGTAATTTGTATTTAGAACGAGGTCAATAGCATCCATAAAATTATTTTTTGATAGCGATGTATGTTTTTTTAAAATTTCCCATTTTTCTGCTAAAATAGTGTGGACAAGTTGATTTGGTATGTTTGTATACAAAGATATAACATCTAGCGAAATGAGTCTGTAATTTTCAGGTAGGTTTACTTTATCAATAAATTTTTTAAAGGCGAATGAATCTTTAATAAAAAAATCGTTTTTGCCTGTAATATTTGAAATGCAATCTGATAAGAATTTTGATAAACTATAGAATGGCGATTGTATACAAGAAACAATAGGTCTTAGTGGTATATTTTGTTTATGTAATTTTGGTAGGCCGTATATTTTTGGTGGAATAGCATTGTGAATGGTTAGCCTTTTTGCATCTTTTTCAGTTAGTTCTTTTACATTGAGCAATTTTTTTATAAAGGTATTATTTTTTTTTTGATATAGGTTGGTTGGATCACTCTTAATATTTTTATATGTATTTTCGTCATTTAGTATGTTGTTCATTTTTGTCTCGTAATCTGCCTTGTTCATAACCACTGTTTTATTGCTTTTATCAGGCCTTAGAACAATGATTTGAGGATTGTCTTTGATAAATTTTTTTGTTCGATTCATTTTCTTTTTTAAATTTTTTTGGAGGCTGTTACTTTTTATTGTTTGGTGCCTTATTTTGATTTTATGATTTGTTAAAACATTTGTTACTTCAGCTCTAATTGTGTCTTTTTTGTCGTCTGGCTCATTGCTAATAACAGATTCAATGGAGGCTATATATTCGGTTATTGGAATATCTTTTTCTTTTGTAATATCTAATGAGAAATTTGGACCATATGACAAAACTTCATTAACTTCGGACGGTATCGGGGTATTAGATATATTTTCGATCCATTTGGACCTGTCGTTGTTTGTTTCTTTACAGATTTCACGCTTCTTAAATAATTTGTTTAATTTTTTTTGGTGTCTTTTTTTAACTTTTTTATGTAATTCCTCAAACTTTTTGTTTTCTAACGATAAGAATCTATCTAACATATCATTTGTTAAGTATCTCTCAGTTTTTTTGATGTTTTCTTTAATGGATGTATTTAAAGAATTTATTGTTTTGGTTGCCTCTGTAATTGATAAGTTTAAAATATTAGATTTGGCTTTCATGATGATATTGTTGAATTTATTTTCAAGGTACGTACCTGCAAAACAAATATGCGAAACATTCAAATTTAAAAATGTAGGGAACAAATCCAAATGTCTACATCTTAATAAAAAAATTCTTCTGTTCTTTTGAGCGGCAAGCTTGGTGTAAGATTTTGATAATTCTTTAAGCAGTATTACCACGTGCGGCCCATGTGATGCTTCTATCTCCTCATAAAATGTCATATCGGATGTTTTGTTTTAGTAGCTTCAACCCAAACTACCAATATTTATTTTCTTGTTTCTTGAACCATAGATTATATCATTTTTTTTTTATTTTGTCTTTTCTTGGGTTTAGGTTCTATATTTAATAAATACATAAAAACTGTTTGACGTTTCGCCTTTTATTCAAGGCATTTTCAAAATGTTTGCCTCCTAAAAATATATAATTAAATTACGTCATATAAAAAAATATATTCACAATTTTCGAAAAACAAACAAGACACTTAAATAATAGTTAAAACTTTAAAATCTCTTAAAAATACTTAATTTTACTGGTACGCACCTTGACATTTTGCTGTTTTATTTCTGAATAAATTTTAATTTTGCATCGTTTACTGAGGATACGTGGAATGCGAATGTGTTTTATTTTTTTTAAATATTTTTTATATTTTACAATGCATAAAAAAATAAATATGGTATATGTTTGGTTTTATGTTTAAGAGGATATTCCATTTTTTGATTTTTATTTGACTGGATCGAATACTTAATGTTTAAATTAGGTTTGCGTAAATATGGCTCAAATTTCCCATATCTGTTCTGTCGTTAACTGTGTTTTTATCTTTTTTAATTTCAATCATTTCTTTTATCTGTAATTTTTGGTAATTCATATCTTTGTTTTTTATAATGGTACTGTTATAATCAAAAGTGTGTTTTTCGTCCTGTGTGTGTTTGTTTAACGCTGTTGAGGCGTTTTTTGTATATTTATGGCCATTCAATCTGTTCTTTAGTAATTGGCTCGTCATCCCTATATATTTTTTGGGACAATTTGAGCAAGGGATCGAATATATTATATTTGATTTATTCATTAGAGGAGTTTTACTTTTTAAATTTGTGAACAATGTATTTAATTTATTATGTGACCTGTGGCATACGATGATATCATGCTTTTTTAAAATGTATTTTATTTTTTCTGACAGCTCACTAGTGTACGGTAATGCCACATATTTTTGTTGTTTATGTTCTATGTTTTTTGTTTTTACGTTATTATAGAACTTATATGTTCGTTTATCAATTATTTTGGTGATAGTCTTTTCGTTGAAATTATTGTTCATTAGTGTCTCTTTTACTTTTTGCAGTATTTTTGGTCGGAATTCTGGAGACGTTAGGGAGATAGCACGATCAGATAGACCGATTATAACGCTATTTTTTTGAGTTTTTGAATGATTAGAGAAATAGTTCAGATATCTACCTGACCAAGTTGGTTTGGTGTACCATTCAGTTAAAACTTTGTTCTTTCTGCGTATAAGCGTCATATCTAGAAAATTTATTTTATTATTATTCTCTATTTCGGACGTGAACTGTAATTTTTCGTTGAAACTGTTAAACTCTTGGAGAATTTCATTTATTTTATTTTGTGGTACAGCTGCTATGCAATCATCGACAAAACGTTTAAAAAATATTATGTTAAAGTTTAATTTTTCTAAAACTTTTTCCTCTAAATATTCCATTACTAGCTGAGCAATGGTAGATGAAATTGGTGATCCCATAGCACATCCATCAAGTTGTTTATAAAAGGTATTTTCGTACTGAAAGTAATTTGTATTTAGAACGAGGTCAATAGCATCCATAAAATTATTTTTTGATAGCGATGTATGTTTTTTTAAAATTTCCCATTTTTCTGCTAAAATAGTGTGGACAAGTTGATTTGGTATGTTTGTATACAAAGATATAACATCTAGCGAAATGAGTCTGTAATTTTCAGGTAGGTTTACTTTATCAATAAATTTTTTAAAGGCGAATGAATCTTTAATAAAAAAATCGTTTTTGCCTGTAATATTTGAAATGCAATCTGATAAGAATTTTGATAAACTATAGAATGGCGATTGTATACAAGAAACAATAGGTCTTAGTGGTATATTTTGTTTATGTAATTTTGGTAGGCCGTATATTTTTGGTGGAATAGCATTGTGAATGGTTAGCCTTTTTGCATCTTTTTCAGTTAGTTCTTTTACATTGAGCAATTTTTTTATAAAGGTATTATTTTTTTTTTGATATAGGTTGGTTGGATCACTCTTAATATTTTTATATGTATTTTCGTCATTTAGTATGTTGTTCATTTTTGTCTCGTAATCTGCCTTGTTCATAACCACTGTTTTATTGCTTTTATCAGGCCTTAGAACAATGATTTGAGGATTGTCTTTGATAAATTTTTTTGTTCGATTCATTTTCTTTTTTAAATTTTTTTGGAGGCTGTTACTTTTTATTGTTTGGTGCCTTATTTTGATTTTATGATTTGTTAAAACATTTGTTACTTCAGCTCTAATTGTGTCTTTTTTGTCGTCTGGCTCATTGCTAATAACAGATTCAATGGAGGCTATATATTCGGTTATTGGAATATCTTTTTCTTTTGTAATATCTAATGAGAAATTTGGACCATATGACAAAACTTCATTAACTTCGGACGGTATCGGGGTATTAGATATATTTTCGATCCATTTGGACCTGTCGTTGTTTGTTTCTTTACAGATTTCACGCTTCTTAAATAATTTGTTTAATTTTTTTTGGTGTCTTTTTTTAACTTTTTTATGTAATTCCTCAAACTTTTTGTTTTCTAACGATAAGAATCTATCTAACATATCATTTGTTAAGTATCTCTCAGTTTTTTTGATGTTTTCTTTAATGGATGTATTTAAAGAATTTATTGTTTTGGTTGCCTCTGTAATTGATAAGTTTAAAATATTAGATTTGGCTTTCATGATGATATTGTTGAATTTATTTTCAAGGTACGTACCTGCAAAACAAATATGCGAAACATTCAAATTTAAAAATGTAGGGAACAAATCCAAATGTCTACATCTTAATAAAAAAATTCTTCTGTTCTTTTGAGCGGCGAGCTTGGTGTAAGATTTTGATAATTCTTTAAGCAGTATTACCACGTGCGGCCCATGTGATGCTTCTATCTCCTCATAAAATGTCATATCGGATGTTTTGTTTTAGTAGCTTCAACCCAAACTACCAATATTTATTTTCTTGTTTCTTGAACCATAGATTATATCATTTTTTTTTTATTTTGTCTTTTCTTGGGTTTAGGTTCTATATTTAATAAATACATAAAAACTGTTTGACGTTTCGCCTTTTATTCAAGGCATTTTCAAAATGTTTGCCTCCTAAAAATATATAATTAAATTACGTCATATAAAAAACATATTCACAATTTTCGAAAAACAAACAAGACACTTAAATAATAGTTAAAACTTTAAAATCTCTTAAAAATACTTAATTTTACTGGTACGCACCTTGACATTTTGCTGTTTTATTTCTGAATAAATTTTAATTTTGCATCGTTTACTGAGGATACGTGGAATGCGAATGTGTTTTATTTTTTTTAAATATTTTTTATATTTTACAATGCATAAAAAAATAAATATGGTATATGTTTGGTTTTATGTTTAAGGGGATATTCCATTTTTTGATTTTTATTTGACTGGATCGAATACTTAATGTTTAAATTAGGTTTGCGTAAATATGGCTCAAATTTCCCATATCTGTTCTGTCGTTAACTGTGTTTTTATCTTTTTTAATTTCAATCATTTCTTTTATCTGTAATTTTTGGTAATTCATATCTTTGTTTTTTATAATGGTACTGTTATAATCAAAAGTGTGTTTTTCGTCCTGTGTGTGTTTGTTTAACGCTGTTGAGGCGTTTTTTGTATATTTATGGCCATTCAATCTGTTCTTTAGTAATTGGCTCGTCATCCCTATATATTTTTTGGGACAATTTGAGCAAGGGATCGAATATATTATATTTGATTTATTCATTAGAGGAGTTTTACTTTTTAAATTTGTGAACAATGTATTTAATTTATTATGTGACCTGTGGCATACGATGATATCATGCTTTTTTAAAATGTATTTTATTTTTTCTGACAGCTCACTAGTGTACGGTAATGCCACATATTTTTGTTGTTTATGTTCTATGTTTTTTGTTTTTACGTTATTATAGAACTTATATGTTCGTTTATCAATTATTTTGGTGATAGTCTTTTCGTTGAAATTATTGTTCATTAGTGTCTCTTTTACTTTTTGCAGTATTTTTGGTCCACACTATTTTAGCAGAAAAATGGGAAATTTTAAAAAAACATACATCGCTATCAAAAAATAATTTTATGGATGCTATTGACCTCGTTCTAAATACAAATTACTTTCAGTACGAAAATACCTTTTATAAACAACTTGATGGATGTGCTATGGGATCACCAATTTCATCTACCATTGCTCAGCTAGTAATGGAATATTTAGAGGAAAAAGTTTTAGAAAAATTAAACTTTAACATAATATTTTTTAAACGTTTTGTCGATGATTGCATAGCAGCTGTACCACAAAATAAAATAAATGAAATTCTCCAAGAGTTTAACAGTTTCAACGAAAAATTACAGTTCACGTCCGAAATAGAGAATAATAATAAAATAAATTTTCTAGATATGACGCTTATACGCAGAAAGAACAAAGTTTTAACTGAATGGTACACCAAACCAACTTGGTCAGGTAGATATCTGAACTATTTCTCTAATCATTCAAAAACTCAAAAAAATAGCGTTATAATCGGTCTATCTGATCGTGCTATCTCCCTAACGTCTCCAGAATTCCGACCAAAAATACTGCAAAAAGTAAAAGAGACACTAATGAACAATAATTTCAACGAAAAGACTATCACCAAAATAATTGATAAACGAACATATAAGTTCTATAATAACGTAAAAACAAAAAACATAGAACATAAACAACAAAAATATGTGGCATTACCGTACACTAGTGAGCTGTCAGAAAAAATAAAATACATTTTAAAAAAGCATGATATCATCGTATGCCACAGGTCACATAATAAATTAAATACATTGTTCACAAATTTAAAAAGTAAAACTCCTCTAATGAATAAATCAAATATAATATATTCGATCCCTTGCTCAAATTGTCCCAAAAAATATATAGGGATGACGAGCCAATTACTAAAGAACAGATTGAATGGCCATAAATATACAAAAAACGCCTCAACAGCGCTAAACAAACACACACAGGACGAAAAACACACTTTTGATTATAACAGTACCATTATAAAAAACAAAGATATGAATTACCAAAAATTACAGATAAAAGAAATGATTGAAATTAAAAAAGATAAAAACACAGTTAACGACAGAACAGATATGGGAAATTTGAGCCATATTTACGCAAACCTAATTTAAACATTAAGTATTCGATCCAGTCAAATAAAAATCAAAAAATGGAATATCCTCTTAAACATAAAACCAAACATATACCATATTTATTTTTTTATGCATTGTAAAATATAAAAAATATTTAAAAAAAATAAAACACATTCGCATTCCACGTATCCTCAGTAAACGATGCAAAATTAAAATTTATTCAGAAATAAAACAGCAAAATGTCAAGGTGCGTACCAGTAAAATTAAGTATTTTTAAGAGATTTTAAAGTTTTAACTATTATTTAAGTGTCTTGTTTGTTTTTCGAAAATTGTGAATATGTTTTTTATATGACGTAATTTAATTATATATTTTTAGGAGGCAAACATTTTGAAAATGCCTTGAATAAAAGGCGAAACGTCAAACAGTTTTTATGTATTTATTAAATATAGAACCTAAACCCAAGAAAAGACAAAATAAAAAAAAAATGATATAATCTATGGTTCAAGAAACAAGAAAATAAATATTGGTAGTTTGGGTTGAAGCTACTAAAACAAAACATCCGATATGACATTTTATGAGGAGATAGAAGCATCACATGGGCCGCACGTGGTAATACTGCTTAAAGAATTATCAAAATCTTACACCAAGCTTGCCGCTCAAAAGAACAGAAGAATTTTTTTATTAAGATGTAGACATTTGGATTTGTTCCCTACATTTTTAAATTTGAATGTTTCGCATATTTGTTTTGCAGGTACGTACCTTGAAAATAAATTCAACAATATCATCATGAAAGCCAAATCTAATATTTTAAACTTATCAATTACAGAGGCAACCAAAACAATAAATTCTTTAAATACATCCATTAAAGAAAACATCAAAAAAACTGAGAGATACTTAACAAATGATATGTTAGATAGATTCTTATCGTTAGAAAACAAAAAGTTTGAGGAATTACATAAAAAAGTTAAAAAAAGACACCAAAAAAAATTAAACAAATTATTTAAGAAGCGTGAAATCTGTAAAGAAACAAACAACGACAGGTCCAAATGGATCGAAAATATATCTAATACCCCGATACCGTCCGAAGTTAATGAAGTTTTGTCATATGGTCCAAATTTCTCATTAGATATTACAAAAGAAAAAGATATTCCAATAACCGAATATATAGCCTCCATTGAATCTGTTATTAGCAATGAGCCAGACGACAAAAAAGACACAATTAGAGCTGAAGTAACAAATGTTTTAACAAATCATAAAATCAAAATAAGGCACCAAACAATAAAAAGTAACAGCCTCCAAAAAAATTTAAAAAAGAAAATGAATCGAACAAAAAAATTTATCAAAGACAATCCTCAAATCATTGTTCTAAGGCCTGATAAAAGCAATAAAACAGTGGTTATGAACAAGGCAGATTACGAGACAAAAATGAACAACATACTAAATGACGAAAATACATATAAAAATATTAAGAGTGATCCAACCAACCTATATCAAAAAAAAAATAATACCTTTATAAAAAAATTGCTCAATGTAAAAGAACTAACTGAAAAAGATGCAAAAAGGCTAACCATTCACAATGCTATTCCACCAAAAATATACGGCCTACCAAAATTACATAAACAAAATATACCACTAAGACCTATTGTTTCTTGTATACAATCGCCATTCTATAGTTTATCAAAATTCTTATCAGATTGCATTTCAAATATTACAGGCAAAAACGATTTTTTTATTAAAGATTCATTCGCCTTTAAAAAATTTATTGATAAAGTAAACCTACCTGAAAATTACAGACTCATTTCGCTAGATGTTATATCTTTGTATACAAACATACCAAATCAACTTGTCCACACTATTTTAGCAGAAAAATGGGAAATTTTAAAAAAACATACATCGCTATCAAAAAATAATTTTATGGATGCTATTGACCTCGTTCTAAATACAAATTACTTTCAGTACGAAAATACCTTTTATAAACAACTTGATGGATGTGCTATGGGATCACCAATTTCATCTACCATTGCTCAGCTAGTAATGGAATATTTAGAGGAAAAAGTTTTAGAAAAATTAAACTTTAACATAATATTTTTTAAACGTTTTGTCGATGATTGCATAGCAGCTGTACCACAAAATAAAATAAATGAAATTCTCCAAGAGTTTAACAGTTTCAACGAAAAATTACAGTTCACGTCCGAAATAGAGAATAATAATAAAATAAATTTTCTAGATATGACGCTTATACGCAGAAAGAACAAAGTTTTAACTGAATGGTACACCAAACCAACTTGGTCAGGTAGATATCTGAACTATTTCTCTAATCATTCAAAAACTCAAAAAAATAGCGTTATAATCGGTCTATCTGATCGTGCTATCTCCCTAACGTCTCCAGAATTCCGACCAAAAATACTGCAAAAAGTAAAAGAGACACTAATGAACAATAATTTCAACGAAAAGACTATCACCAAAATAATTGATAAACGAACATATAAGTTCTATAATAACGTAAAAACAAAAAACATAGAACATAAACAACAAAAATATGTGGCATTACCGTACACTAGTGAGCTGTCAGAAAAAATAAAATACATTTTAAAAAAGCATGATATCATCGTATGCCACAGGTCACATAATAAATTAAATACATTGTTCACAAATTTAAAAAGTAAAACTCCTCTAATGAATAAATCAAATATAATATATTCGATCCCTTGCTCAAATTGTCCCAAAAAATATATAGGGATGACGAGCCAATTACTAAAGAACAGATTGAATGGCCATAAATATACAAAAAACGCCTCAACAGCGTTAAACAAACACACACAGGACGAAAAACACACTTTTGATTATAACAGTACCATTATAAAAAACAAAGATATGAATTACCAAAAATTACAGATAAAAGAAATGATTGAAATTAAAAAAGATAAAAACACAGTTAATGACAGAACAGATATGGGAAATTTGAGCCATATTTACGCAAACCTAATTTAAACATTAAGTATTCGATCCAGTCAAATAAAAATCAAAAAATGGAATATCCTCTTAAACATAAAACCAAACATATACCATATTTATTTTTTTATGCATTGTAAAATATAAAAAATATTTAAAAAAAATAAAACACATTCGCATTCCACGTATCCTCAGTAAACGATGCAAAATTAAAATTTATTCAGAAATAAAACAGCAAAATGTCAAGGTGCGTACCAGTAAAATTAAGTATTTTTAAGAGATTTTAAAGTTTTAACTATTATTTAAGTGTCTTGTTTGTTTTTCGAAAATTGTGAATATGTTTTTTATATGACGTAATTTAATTATATATTTTTAGGAGGCAAACATTTTGAAAATGCCTTGAATAAAAGGCGAAACGTCAAACAGTTTTTATGTATTTATTAAATATAGAACCTAAACCCAAGAAAAGACAAAATAAAAAAAAAAATGATATATATATATATATATATATATATATATATATATATATATATATATATAAAACTTTAGGATTTATGTAACTCGGTTCTTTTTCCTGCCTAATAATAGGGACTTTGTCCTGTAGGGCAGTGTAAATAAATATATAAGAATAAAATATATTACAAGGATAGAAATGTAATTTAGGACATAAGAAGAAACCCATTTCGAATATTGTTAGTGTATTTTAACATATCATAATACAAAAGAAACGGAGACGGATGTTTAAGAGCGTCCTCTTGTCGGAATTAAAATTTTAGGAAACCCTACAGTATTCTGAAACAGGAACTAAAGCAACTCTCAAAAAAATTAACATCATTCGAGATGTTAAAAATTCCTTTGACTGACGAAAAAGGAAAAACATACAATTCATAACTCGGTGAAGACATACAAATTTGATAGTCAGATCACAGAATGCTGAACGAGAAAAATTATGGTCTACTACAGCGAATAATCAAGAAAGATCTTAAAAAAATACATACAAGGCAGAAGAAAAATTTCTGAATTGAAGAACCTTATAATATAGTTTGAAGTATCATTAATTGGACTTTTTCATGCTTCTGTAGAATAGTGATGATAGCAGATATTCGGAGCGGAAAGGTACCTTAAGTACAAAAGTACTTATTTTTACCGATACTGATTGTATACAAAAAAAAAAACGATTAAGTTGCTAATGAGAAGTCGATCCACTGGTTGTCGCGTAATATGTGGCTGTTGCGACGTTCGACGCTCTGACCACATTTCTAAAATAATATCCAATATCTTTTATTTTACCAGGAATTTTAAAATTAATTGGAAAAGATATGAGAGTATATTTGCAAGATAAACAGTAAATTTTGGGGTTTTTGATATTTCATCCAACACTCTGCTTTTCAGGTTCGTGGTATTTGATACCGTGCCAAAATGGGCGTTTCAAGTAGCCAGTTGCAACCGCAAGAGGTAAGTTTTGATGTTTATAAAAAATTTACCATATTTTTATTTTAAAAGCATTTATTTTAATTATTTAACATTTATTTTTATTGTGGTTGATCGATCACTTCTGCTTCTTCACGACTAACATTAATTAAAACGCAAATATATAATTTGAAGAAAGATTCTACATATGAAAACATGAATAAAAATCATGTGAACATAGATCCGCAAATGTGTCATATGGGAGCTATGGTCCTCTAACACAAGTTTTATTTAATATCTTTGGAACCGTTTGAAGCATCGATAAGTGCTATTTTTTTTATGTTAAGAGTTTAGTCAGGGGCATTCCGACAGGAAACGTTTATTTATCCCTATTTTTTTACATCGCACTCTTTTAAAATTCTATCTAAAAATTATTATTCTGCAAAACTATTTACATAAAAAGGATATTCTTGTAAAAAATCACTGCACTAATAGTTTAGGAGAAAACCTGCTTTAATTAAGTCAAAGCATAAAATCCGATTTATTTGTGTTTAAACTTTAAACTAAACATCAAAGTATGCTTATGAAGACTATACAAATTTGAAGCGAAAAAACATCAAGGAGATTGTAGTTAATCTCAAAATAATAAAGAATCACAATTTGTAATTCTTATTTTTAAGATAAACGATACAAATATACAAAATTACCACCAAATTGCATTTTTGATCATTTTCTCAAAGATAATTGAATCTGTAGTATATGAAAATAAATATTTTTTTAAAAATAAATTGAACGTTATTACCCCGTATCAACATGGTTTTCTTAAAGGAATTGCCACTGCTGATTTTGTTCAGCAAGTATACCGAAATCTAGACAAGGATAAATTCACGGCGGTGGTATTCTTCGACCTATTGCGTGCTTTTGACACGTTGAATGCAGACTTTCTTATTAACTAAATTAGAGCTCTGGAAATTAGAGTGACTGGATAAAATTATATTTATCAAACCGAAAGTTTGTTGTCAAAATATCAAATCAAAATTTCTGAAATGCAGGAGTCAAACATCTGCACACCTCAAAATAGTGTACTGAGACCACTTCTCTTTCTATTGCATATTAATGATTTGCCTACTTACTTAAAAGGATTTCTTATTTTGGTCGATGACATCGAAGTCGGCAGGTTTTCAATATCCTGCCGATATGTATCGGAATTTATATTTTATATAGTAGTTGTTTCCTGCAAATGTTGCTCTCGGTTTGATGCGGCTTCATTGACGAGATCATGAGGTAGTCGAACCGCGGATGGTGAGAGGACCAGAGTTGTATTTGCAGGAAATAAACTGTTTTTATATATTTCTTCCTTGTTCTCTGCCTTAAAGGAGAATAACTTATAGGTAAGTTTATTTCATGTTTTTTCGCTTCAAGTTTATTGTCGTCATAAGGCTATTTTGATAAAGGACGTAAGCCTTTACGGTTTTGATCAAGTTAAAAATTATGATTCTTGGATTTAAACCGTGTCAAATTGGAATTATTATCCGACGTTTCACCTACAATTGCTCGAGGCATGTTCAGGGATCTTTACTCTACAAGATTGAAACACTGAATGACTATCGAGAAGCCACGGTCCGGTATTTATTCCCGACTGGTGCTCAGCGAACCGTGATCTAGCGTTAACAATCGATTTCCACGTGTGATGTAGACTGTAATCTGTATCTCTATTAATATTACTTGGATATTTACAAATTTCATTTGATTGTCTAATTTCACGTTTAAAGAAATCAGACATTGATGCAAGCACCTTAATTTCTTTTACATTAAAAATGTGACCTGACATTGCTGGTGTTCAGTTACTGCAGATTGTATAATTTGTTTCTTTCTTATGTATTTTTCATTTTCCTTAAGCCTAGTGGATATAGACCGTCCTGTTTTACCTACATACACTTTACCACAAGAGCAAGGTATTTTGTAAACGCCTTCTATTTGAAATGTTATTGCGTTCTTTGGTGATTTCAAATATTGTCCAACTTTCTTACATGTGTTGAAAATTGTCCGAATGTTTGATTTTCGGAGCAATCTGGCAATCTTGTCTGTGGTTCCGCAGCGGCAAGATGAAGATGATATGCCTGTTAACCTTTCTTCTAAGATGTCATGACGAAAATGTAATACCAAACTCGTTGCAGATAAAACACCCCATAACATCCAGAATTCCCAAGAATATCTACAAGCATGCAAGCACAGCTCTCATCAGAGAAAGGATCGAGGCAATTTGTCGTGATTTGGATTCAAATGCCCATAATCTCTATGAATTATCATCTCTAATGAAACAGGACTAATTTGTAACGTTGAATGAAAATCACCTACGTCCAAGCAGAAAGAATCCGTCAACAAATCACTATGAAGCAAAAAAGAAAATTCGAACGTTTTTGAGCAACAATAATCCAACAAGCACACCAATGAACACAGTTGTGAATTTGTCAAGTATACAACTTATCAAAGCAGAGAAAATTATCTTATCCAAAGGACAGAATTTCGCCATCACTCCAAGGCGCATACCAGTGGAAGAAATTGTTTCTAGTGTCGAAGCCTCAAAATACATTAAAAAAATGTACCTCCTCGTCCAATCGTCAGCGCAATAGACTCATCTACCTACCAAATAGGTAAACATCTGGCCAAACTTTTACATCCGCTTACAGGAAAATCTGAATCCTTTGCTAAAAATTATGGACACTTTGTCCAAAGATTAAAAACGATCCAATTAGAGCCTGGAGACATATTGATCAGTTTTTATATGGAATCTCTGTATATAAATGTTCCTATAATGATCCAGTTTCTATAATATCGTACATATTACGCAATAACAACATGAACTCTACCCTACTAGAATTTATTAAAGCATGTCTGATTTCCACTTATTTTACTTTTCAAAGAAATTTCTACGAGCAGACTTCTGGAGCGGCCATGGGATCACCGCTATAACCTATGGTAGCTAACATATTCATGGAAGCTTTCGAAAAAAAGGCCTTGTCTTTTGCTTCTCTAAAACCTAAATTTTGGTGCAGATGTGTAGATGACACGTTCGTAGTTTGGCCGCATGGCGCAGATAAACTCCATAATTTACTGGATCATCTAAGTCAACAACACCCTACCATAAAATTCACTATGGAAACTGAATCAAGGAATGTCCTTCCCTTTCTTGACGTACTAGTACAAAGGAAAGATAATGGCAAACTAGGACATTCTGTGTACAGAAAACCAACATATACAAATCGATATCTCAATGCAACGTCACACCATAATCTTTCTCAAAAACAATCTGTCATAAACTCTTTCGTACAAAGAACCCTTTCAATATGTGATAAACAATCACTGAAATCAGAAATAGAAATCACTAATGCTCTGAGATGCAACGGATATTGCGCTGAAGATATAAGACGTTCTATTAATAAATATAAAAACCCAACTCCTCAACAAAATGTCATAAATGTAACTTCTATGGACAGTGTTGCCTTACCTTACATACACGGAACCACCGACAAGATTGCCAGATTGCTCCGAAGATCAAACGTTGGGACAATTTTCATCGCTGAGCACCAGTCGGGTATAAATACCGGACTGTTGCTCCTCGATAGTCATTTATTGTTCCAATCTCGTAGAGTAAAGGTCCCTGAAAATGCCTCCGGCAATTGTAGGCGGAACGTCGGATAATAATTTTAATTTGAGACGGTCTAAAACCCAAGAACCATGCTTTACTGGCTATTTTGATGTTTAGTTTAAAGACGAATAAAATCATAGTTTATGCATTACTTCAATTAAAGCAGGTTTTAGTATCAGTGTAGTAATTTTTTTACAAGAATATCTTTTTAATGTAAATAGTTTTGCAAAATCGTAATCCTTGAGGAGAATTATAAAACAGTGTCATCTAAAAAACTAGGGTTAAGTAAACCAGGCGTCCCCCCTTGTCGGAATGTTCCTGACTAAATTGACCGCTCACTTTTAAGCTCAACATAACAACTTGCAATGATGTCAAGGTCGCATAACAGTACCCATTTTATCTTAAAGTTGTAAATCACACTAAAGAACAACAAAAAATTCTTTGATTCTGAGAATTCTCCAAACACAGTTTTCAATGAAATTAGATCAAACAAATATAATAAATCAGCTATCCTGAATTTTGGATTAGTAATATGGGCCCCCAAAAACTCCTAATACCTATTTTTAAGGAACTTAAAACGGGTAGTCCGACACATTTTATCCTGTATATTATGTTTGTATAAGCCCCAAGAAACCCCAATACCAATTTTAAATAAAAAAATAATAATTTTAAACTCTTAATTTAATCCAAATGTCGAAAGTCCCCTAGTACCCATTTTGAACAAAATTCAAAAATGTAAAATTTTTCGACCGTCATATTGCATTTGAAATATTATTAATTTTTTTTTAAATAATTTTATTTTAAACCAGTTATTTACTCCCTCAGGAACGACCAGAACCAGTTGTGAACAAAATCGAAAAATGTAAAATTTTTAGTCCGCCATATTAAATATTTTAAAAATAATTTTAAATTCGTGATTTAAACCCTCAAGGACCAATTTTGGAGAAAATCAAGATAAGTAAAATTTTTAGGACATCATATTGTATCTGACATATTGAGTTATTCAAAAATATTTTTAAATTCATAAAGAACATACCCAAAACTCCTTTATTATGATTTTGGACAAAATCGAGACATGTAAAATTTTTAGTCCTCAATATTTAATTTTTTATTTAAAAATAATTTCAGGTTCGTCACGTGCGACCCTGAAAACTCCCCCATACTAATTTTGAAGAAAATCGAACAAAATTTTTTTTGTCCTCCATATTCAATCTGCCATATTGGTTTTTTAAAGATACTTTCAGATTCATTATGTACGACCCCGAAAACTCTCTCACACCAATTAAGGAGAACTGCGTTTCCTTACTTAAACTTACTACAAGAAAAGACATTAAAATATACCGAAAATTCGGCAATACACTGTTGTTAATTACTTCTAAATTACGCTCGTAATAAAATGGATAAAAAATTAAAGTTTGAAACTAAAAAAGCGAAAATTTTTCGTTTTCCGAAAAAAATTGTGATCTTAATAAACTAAATCCAGGTTACCATTGTGTATTTATTTCAGGCAATTAGGTATCAAAAATCTTGGCGAAATTAGCAAAATACCTCTACAAAAAAATCGTTTTGAAACGTATTCATACAACCCTAAAAATTTTTAATTTATTTCTTGATCTTATGTTTGATAAATGTTTTTCAATTTAAGAGTATAGCTCACTTCCCAGACCCGTAAATAAAAAACTCGCTCATCTTTTTAATTTAAATCATTTATTCCAAAATTTAAGAGCGTGGCTCAACAAATTAACCTCATTGATACCCAACAGGTAAGGCGGCTGGAAATTCCACTCTGGTCGGGAAGTTTTGGTTGGACCCCACCACACACTCCTGTGTTTGCGGTAAATGATAATAATAATAATAGTGGTCGGTTATTCCGACGAAGAACTATCGGAAGTTCATCAATTAGAGATCCCTCAATAGAAAATGACCAATGCTGTCGAACATCAGAGACAATCCAGCACATAACTGGAGGATGCCAGGCGTTTGCCGCAACTGAGTATAAGGAAAGACATGACTCAGCCGCTAAGATACTCTACCAAGAGTTAGCAGAAAAGTTAAACCTATTACAGGTAGGAAAAGTGCCTTATTACAAATATAATCCGGAGCCTATTCTTGAAAAAAACCCGTTCAAATTATATTGGGATCAAACGGTTCTGACAGATCAGACAGTTGCTCATAATAGATCAGATATTATACTAACAGATAAAATTTCTAGGCGAACTACACTAATCGACATTTCTGTACCGAACAACAACAAACTGAGGCCAAAATACAACGAGAAGATCGCCAAATACAGAGATCTGGAGGTGCAAATTCGAAGATAATGGGCAATAAACAACGTCCAAATGATTCCTATAATACTGTCAACAACTGGAGTGATACCAAATAACCTCCTGCAGAACATCAAGGGACTGGGCCTTAGTGAGCATCTGTATAAGCCGATGCACAAAGAAATTCTCCTTGCAACCGCGCGAGTCGTCCGAAAGTTTGTAAGAAATACAGCAGACCACGTCACCTAGGACCCGATAACATGGAAAGGGTTCCCACAGAGCTTCATACTTTTGGTATCTTTGTGTACCTGGTATAAGTCAGTATTCCCTGGAGGGAGTGCGAAGCCGTTTGGCTTGTAAAACTGATGGTAATAATTTAGGGTCATCCATGTATAGAAGATGATTATTACCTCTTCGTTGTTATTTCTAATACTAAAGCCGTATTTGGTGGAGTTCAAATGGCTTGATAGTGGTTCTTGAAATATTTCCCTTCGTATCGGAATGGTGTTAGTTTCGATGGTGTTGCTGGATGGCTCTTGCAACTGGATCCTAGTTCTCCAGGTTGACATAATGCGTTCTGAAAAGGAAACAAAATTATTATCGACTCTATACATTCTCAATATAGTTGTGAGCCACTCATGTGGCACTGAATCGAAGGCCTTTTTATAATCCACGTAGGCAGCAAAGAGGTTTCTTCGGTTGGTACAGGCTTGGTTACAACAAGCAATTGTCCCTTGCATCCCATTGCCTCCTCGTGCATCCTTTCTGTTTAGTTGCAATGATGTTATTTTGCTCACAATGTGCATAGATGCGTTGAGTCAAGCAGGAGGTGATCACCTTATACAGTGAGGGTAGGCAGGTGATTGGCCTATACTTAGCTGGGTCTTGTTTATAATGGTAATAATTTAATTAATTTAAATGAATCATTTTTTAATAATTTTATCGAAATTTCTAATTTACATAATCCAAGTTCGTAACAAAATTTAACAAGCTTTGACCAAGTTCTCCTGAACTACGTAAATAGTTTAAATTTAGGAAATAATCCTGGTTGGAAAACCCATATAAATGACTACTGTCATACTATTTTGATGGCTAGGAATAGTTGTTTTCGTCGAGAACAGCAGCTAACTTTAATATTTTCAGACTCAATATTTTTACATTGAATATCATGCATTTAGTATAGTTTTTGAATATTATTCGAGAATATCGCCCTGCTTTTGTCATCCCTCATTCCTAAAACTATAATTATTTTTGCCCTAATTTTAGCGATTTTGTTTAATTCTAGCTGTTAACATTTAAAGGGCTTTCAACAGATCTTCCATTAGCGGACATTGAAATTCCAGAAAAGCCCGAAAACAGAAGACAAACAAACGCCTTATGGCTGAAAATTCTTGGAGTGGTTATAATAGTATTTGTAAGTAACGTGTAATAGAAGATAATTTCGTTCTTTTTTTAGCTTTTAAATGATATGATTATAAAAACCGATTTTCAAAAAGTAATATTATTTGTTACTCAATAATACGGGAAGCTAACTAATCAATAATTGTATGCTACATTTGAATGACCATGTCCCATTTTCGACACTTTTAGGGAATATTGGAGTTATAATCAAAGATAATGCGGTTTTCACTTTAGTTTATTACTTTTTAATGAAACAAAAGATTCCGCTGTCGAATTTGTCATGGCTCACGTAGTTTTTAATCTACAGAGTGAATTTGAAAATCGTTTTTTAGGCACATCTCTTATTTCCGTTATGCGTTAATTTATCAAAAAGGGATTTTTTTTTACGTGAAGTTAAGTGGTACAGTCAGTTTTTTTCTAAAAAGTATAGTTTTTGGGATATTAACCAAACTTATGATCTTTTAAATAGAACCCCCTGTATATTATTTTAGATATTGATTAAGTATATTTTCAAAAGTATATAATCTGTTTTTGAAAAACAAGGTCAGAATTCGATATTTTCAGTAATTTACTTTATTTGTAAAAATAGGCCATGGTCAATTTATGAGAAACAAAAGGCAATGTCCAAAACCTCACAGTGTTATCAGATTGTTATTATTTATGAAATATTTTTGTTGTTTGTATTTTACATTTTATTTATTTTACACTTACGATGGCCGTTTATGATAATTATGAAAACTATGATATGTTAGTATGTTTTGTACAGGGTGAGTCAACGATTGGATGAAGTAAGTTTGTGCCTTTTCGGTGAAATTTACAAAGAAACTATATTTATTGTTTGATACAGTTTATTTTTACGCAGATTTTAAAAATATTTAGGACTCTACAGGGTGAGCCAAAAAACTAGGACAGCATAAAGTTGTATTTTTTTAAATAGAACACCCTATATACGAATCGTATTTTCGATTTAGCTTATAATTTTAAATCTTTTTTATTAAGGGTTTACTATAACAAAACTTTATAGTTTCTGAGATAATTAAGTTTAAAGAAAAAAAGTCACATTTTCAAGCATCAATTCAATCCTAAATAACGTTTTTAATTTTGTGACAAATATATTCAAATTTAGAATTTAGCAAGGCCAAGGACAAGTTAACATAATTTTTACCTAATATTTGCAATAAAAGCTACAGGGTGTTGAACACATCGGCTCAAATTTGAACAAGTTTAAATGAATAAATATCTTTTTTTTAAATGGTACACCCTGTATATTTTCATGTTATTTAATAGAGTAATAAAAACCCTAAAAGTTTTGTTCAATATATCCTATACCTATTTATAATAGTTTTTGAGATATTTCAGTTTTTCTTATTTTCCATACTTTTTTACAGAAATAGTCTTCATTATCATAGTAGCCATGTAAAATAATAAAAAGAAACTACAGAAACAAACAGAATGTGGTTAAATATGATGAAATACATTATTAGTTATATTACAACGGCAATTTAGTCTTTTTTGCAGATTTTCTTGGACCCTGGACAAAATTAGTGGCGTTATTGTTCTACAGGTATCCCTAATCCCGTTTCTCATATCTTCCACTGTTGTTGGTGGATTAACATACACCTTATTTTTAATATAACCCCATAGGAAGAAATCTAATGGGCTGATGTCGCAAGACCTTAGTGGCCACTCAATGAAACCCCCACGTCCAATTCATTTTTGCGGATATCGCTGGTCCAAAAACGCACGAACTTCACGATGGTAATGCGGGGGCGCACCATCGTGCTGGAACCACATACTGTCGAGCTCATCCCTATCGAGACCTTGAAGCAGTTGGGGTAGTTCTTCTTGTAGAAAGTTCAGGTAAATATGGCCATTTAGTGGTTCATTAAAAAAGTGGGGTCCAATAATTCGATTATGATGAATACCACACCAAACATTTAATGACCAGTGGTTTTGATGTTGCACCTCTCTAATCCAAAATGGGTTTTCTGTGGCATAATAATGCATGTTGCGTCTATTTACGGCACCGTTACTTCTAAAAGTAGCTTCATCACTAAACATTACCTTGCATAATAAATTTGGATTTAATTGAATCTCCGCATTTATTGTACGACAAAAGTTTACACGACTTTCAAAATCCTGTCCATGCAATTCTTGGTGTAATTCCATGTGATATGGATGATACCTATATTTCTTGGTAGTACAATTAGCGGTGGATTGTGATGTTTCACATAATGCTGCTAACTGACGGCTACCAATATAAGGATTTTCCTGAACATTTAACAATACTTGTAGTTCTTTTTCTTCATTAGTCACTGGTTTGTTGACCACTTTACGTTTTGGATAATCAACAGTACCAGAAGACTCAAATCTTTGCATTAAGTTTTGAAAAGTATGGGTATTAGGCTGGCGTCGATCAGGATACTTCATTTTGTAAATTCTTTGAGCAAGAAGGCAATTTTTTTGAGCCTCTCCTATTGTATAAATCATATCTATTAACTCATTCTTTGGAAAATTCATTTTACAATATAAGATGAATGCAAAAAAAACCAAACTACACTACACAAAAACCAAAAGAAGCGATTGCGGTTATAAATTTGACACACAGAAAAATGTTCTTTTACATTGTTTTTGCCATGGCTACTATGATAATGAAGACTATTTCTGTAAAAAAGTATGGAAAATTATAAAAACTGAAATATCTCAAAAACTATTATAAATAGGTATAGGATATATTGAACAAAACTTTTAGGGTTTTTATTACTCTATTAAATAACATGAAAATATACAGGGTGTACCATTTAAAAAAAAAGATATTTATTCATTTAAACTTGTTCAAATTTGAGCCGATGTGTTCAACACCCTGTAGCTTTTATTGCAAATATTAGGTAAAAATTATGTCAACTTGTCCTTGGCCTTGCTAAATTCCAAATTTGAATATATTTGTCACAAAATTGAAAACGTTATTTAGGATTGAATTGATGCTTGAAAATGTGACTTTTTTTCTATAAACTTAATTATCTCAGAAACTATAAAGTTTTCTTATAGTAAACCCTTAATAAAAAAGATTTAAAATTATAAGCTAAATCGAAAATACGATTCGTATATAGGATGTTCTATTTAAAAAAATACAACTTTATGCTGTCCTAGTTTTTTGGCTCACCCTGTAGAGTCCTAAATATTTTTAAAATCTGCGTAAAAATAAACTGTATCAAACAATAAATATAGTTTCTTTGTTAATTTCACCGAAAAGGCACAAACCTACTTCATCCAATCGTTGACTCACCCTGTACAAAGCATTGAAAGTTTTTAAGAAACTTCTGAATTATATTTCAATAGGTAATATATTTAAAGAGTTATTATTAGGATAACTTCTCATATTAGACGATTGTTTTTGTTCATATTAGTTGTCCAGGAAGACGGCAACCCTTGCCCGACTTATTTGCTCGTTTAAAAATAAATACGGGTGAACACGGATTTTTTATTCGCCGCATCCCAAAACATACGTCAAAAATTACAGGTAGAGAAAATAAACAAATGTGTTATTTTACCCAGCAGCAACAACTTCATCATCCTATAGAAAAATAGAGGAAAAAGTTGATCTAGCAAAATCTGACGCTGAAAAAATGTTGGCAGATGTCATCTGGTCTGAAGAATGTTATTTTTCAAGTGCGGGAATGTTTAGTCGTCACAACACAAGGTATTGCTCTGCAAAAAATCACCGTTTAATTTTCGAAAGGGCACAACAAGGGCGCTTCGCGGTTGGTGTTTCATGTTTTATTTTGGGCCGACGCATAGTCTACAAGATATATGAAAGGGATCTCACAGCACGTAGATACCTAGAAATCCTTGAGGAAATTATTCCAGAATTGCTTGAAAATGTTGACCTCTGAGCTGTTAAGGACATGTCTGGATTTTCCTCAAAGATGGCTAGGTACCAATGGACTAGTAATATGGCCCACATGAGCTCCAGATCTTTCTGTTTTAGATTTTTTGTGGGGTTTTATGCAAAATCAAGTGTATAAGATACGACATAAATCTATAACGGAACTTTTTGAAGCAACTGGTTTGGCTTTCCAAACTCTTCATAATAGACCTATGATTATTTTAAATGCAATTAGAAGAATAACAAAACTGTGCCGATATTGCTTTCGAGAAAACGGCCGTCATTTTAAAAACTTAAAAAAAAACTCTTGGTTGTTTTTAGTTTCAGTGTTTCTTTTTGTTTTTGTTACTTTAGTTTTATGAAATAATGTTGTTCTTGTTTCTTCAAATTTTAATATTCTGGTTTTGTAAAAACAGTGTTGTTTAAAGCAAAAAAAAATAATAATTAAATGTTTACGATTGAAAATATAGAAAAACATTAAAATTAACTTTTAAAATGTCCAATCTTTGGTATAATTATTATTGTCAAAATACTGCATTTCTTGCTTATAAATCGACTATGGTCTACTTTACATACATTACATATTTTTGGAAAGCTTAAATTACACTTAATTAATATCTGAAATGCTATAGAAGGTGTCCTATTTAAAAAATCATAAGTTTGGTTAATATCTCAAAAACTAAACTTTTTAGAAAAAAAACTGACTGCGCTACTAAACAGTTATCGCCCGTGAGGAAATGACATAAAATCTGTACTTGGTTCGTATACTATTAGAATATTTTTCATGACAGAAATATTTTTTTTAGCTGCCATTTATGATTTACACTTTATATTACTCTGACATTGATAGAGTCACCAAAGGATATGATAAATGTGGTAATGTTTGTGGTAAGGAAAACTATCGCTGGAATAACATCCCATGTTCTGGGAAGAATTGGCTTCTTTATCCGTAAGCAAGAATTTGATTCTTTTTATAAACTGTTAGCAGTAATCGGCAAAAAATAAATTATAATTAACCATTGATCAATTACTGGAAAATTATTAATTTCATCCCTAGTATTATCAACTAATAAAGAGATTGGTAATTTCATTTCAACAATTATCAAGTAAGTAAGTAGATTATAATTTCATTTTTAAAACTACCCATTACAAGAGTAATTAATAATTAAAATTTTCAAGTTTCTCAATTGGTTTTTATTCCGATTTAAATAAAAAAATAATTTAATGACTCCTCTTTCGCAAATAATGCAGCATAAGTTTCGAGAACAAAATTAGCTTAGCTTGAATTTCGATGCATTGGTCTCAAAATATGTTAACCACAAGGTGTAAAAAAAATCAAGTTATTATAAAAAGCTTACCTACGCATTTGATCCAAATTTTTCGTCACCTTTTTTCCCTCCTTTTCTGGAATTTTTGAGTCCAATTGATGAATTTAATTTTTTTCGACCATTTTGGATCCTATTGATTAGATTAAAGCGTATCATTTTGAGACTAAACATCAGCCCCACCAAAACCACCCTAGTAGCATTCACGAGGAAAAGAAACCTCAATCTGAAGATCGTCAAAATGGATGGGAATGTTATTGAGTGGAAGTCAGAGGTCAAATATCTAGGACTGACTCTAGATAACAAACTTTTCTGGAATAAGCATGAAAAAGAAGGAATTAACAAGGCTACAAAAGCCTTGATGGTCTGTAGAAACTTTACGGGAAAAAGATGGGATACAAACTCAAAAATCCTGCAGTCTGGCTAATACGACAGCTAATATCTCGAAAGTTCAAAGGCTGGCCTGTGCATGTATAACCGGGGCAATGAAAACCTGCCCAACGGCCGATATGGAAGTAATCCTAAACCTTACATCTCTACATATATTTCCAGAGAATATGGCGAAGAGGACGATTTATATGATGATGAGAGATGAGGTCATAAAACGAAGGCCCAATGTCTCATCCAGAAATCAACAAATCTGGGACATACCCCAAGATGAAATGAAAAAGAAATTCAACGTTGTGAAAAACTTCAGCACAAAGTTGAGTCGCAAGAGCGAATGGGACAAAAACACCATTGAAAAACTCAGCAAGAAATCCACTATATGTTATGCAGATGGCTCCAAGATAACGGAGGGAACTGGAGTAGGAGTGTATGTACAAGGCACCAGACACTACGAAAGCTTGAGTAAGTCACCAAGCATTTTCTAGGCAGAAATATATGCTATTAGGATGTGTATTCAATTTCACAAGGAGAAAAACTATCACGGCCAAGAGATTATCGTCATGACGAATAGTCAAGCAGCCATCAGTGCGTTGAGCTCTCAAGTTGTCAGTTCCAAGATGGTCTAGGAATGGGGTGGGTACCGGGACATACCGGGATAGAGGGGAATGAAATACTAGACAAGTTTGCAAGGAAAGAGGCTGAGATACCTTTTCTGGGGCCAGATCCTTTCTGTGTAATCAGTAGAAGCGTAATGCTGAAAGAACTAAAGATAGAATAATAAAGTAGGAGGCCCAATTATTGGACGGAGCTGCAAGGATTGAGACAAGCGAACATACTTCTCGGGAACTACAACCAGGAAAGATTCAAAAAATGCATAAGCTCGAGTAAAAACCGACTCAGATTTCTGACGGGGCATTGCCACCTGAAGGAACACCTTAAGAAACTCGGACTGGTAGAAAGAGAAGAGTGCAGATTTTGTGAGACAAAACCTCTATTTATATCCTTGCAGAGTGCAGTGCTCTAAAAAACCCTTCGATGCGGTTCTTGAGAGCACACCAAATTGAAGAAAGGGAACTACCCACCTTGAAGCCGTCCAACATCCTGAGATTTCTGAGGAAAACAGGACTGGAGAATCTGCTCTAGCCCATAAGTTAACTCTTACGACTAGGTAGCAGTAGGAGGGCACAATAGATCTACCAGTGTACAGACCCCCAAGTCTACGCATACATACATACATACATCATCATGGGCAGAAGCAGTACCATTTTATTTTTAATTATTTTTCTTAGCATGAACAGAAAAATGTTTCAGCAATTGTAAAATCATTTTATATTATTATATTTTTGATAAAGCTACCATGTAGCGAAACATGTTGAATATCTTTTTATTCAAGTTTCCATAAAAATGGAATTTTTAAGTAAAAATCGAGTTTTACTATGTTATATTTAATGATATGGAGCTTCACCAAGCATTGACAAACTTAATAGAATTGATATTTTTGTTTAATTTCATTGTTTTTTTGTGTTTGCTAATGAATTACAAAACTCGGTTAGTTTGAGTAAAAAAGGGCCTCACATCCATGATTTGCGCCGAAGTCCACTGGTGTCTATTTCTGCTTATGCTAGTATGGAACGACAATCAGAGGGGAATTCGCAGAGAATAAACTATCTGTATTTCCTTTTGACTACTTAAAGTACAAAAACATGAACATGTTAAAATTCAATTGCATGGAAATAATGTCTTGTTTTCATCATACATTTTGAAAATTTTATATCGCCATCTAGACGAATGTTTAAAAAGCAATCGAAACAGTCAATTTAAATACACTAATGTAGTTGGATAAAAATGACCCATTTCAATAATCAATTTTGTCACTTGTCCAGACATTTGCAGTACGAGGACAGTATTCTTGGAAAACATGATTTTCAGCCAATCACCGAAAACCGGCAATGTGTTCAGTCGTGTAAAGAAGGATAGTAAGTAAATAACATAAAATACTTATTACATTTATTTACCTTTATCATAGTCATCAGTGTATTGTATAAGACGATATATTTCATACACATATATATATATATATATATATATATATATATATATATATATATATATACAGGGCTTCCAAATACATGTGATTATCCCATAGAAATATCTAGGTTGTCATAACGTTGATGTCATAAAAAAATCAGAAGAGATGTTTACAAGTGACGTCACTTTATTTACCCTTCTTTATAGTCGGTCGCTGTACCACTAAAAACCATAATATTATAGTAGCAAATGAATTATTCTTTGTTGTATTATTCAAGTTCGCAAAAAGAAAAGAGTTTACACTAACAAAAGGGACTTATGTAATGATCAGTATTTTTTCAGATCTGAGCTTTTAGGATTGTTGTTCCATCTCAGAGTCGAATTGATTGTAAATTGAAGGCATATGTGAAATAATTAAGTACAAACGTACATATAATAGATTTATAATAAACCCTCAAAATAGGGTGAAAAGAAGCCCCAATCACCAAACACCTTAAGTAACTACTGAAAAGCTCGGATCAAAATTCTTTTTTTTTTTTTTGAATCTACAAGGATCTACATTTCAGATGAATAAGTAATAAAACTGCCTCAAAGAACTAAGAAACAGAACAAAAAGAATTAATAGTTTCTAATTTATAGTGGTGGCTTTCAACTCCAAACTACATTTTGACAGTATAAGATCCATCAGCATCACGAAATTTTTACTGTTGTTGAAAATTATTCAATAGCTCCTTTAAACAGGTGAAAATGACCTTGATAAGAAAGTAAGAAAACACTCCTTCGGTAAACAATGTTTTGAAAAAAACATTAATACTTGCTAGTTTTTGGCAAGCGATTTTTCTTCTTTTAAAACATGACGACCATAATTAAAGAGACATCATTTGGATATCGTTAGTTTTTATAGTTATTAGTTAAACCATATTAAATATTGTGCAGTTTTTAGAGTTAAGGCTTGATGACAAAAATCGAGTTACCTAAAAAAATATAAAACTTGTTTTAATAAATTATTTAATAAACAATAGAATCCAACAAAATCTTTATTACAAATAATACGATCTTAAAAAAAAAATAAATGTTTGTAACGAATAAAAATTTAAGCTTTTTTTGATCTTCGTTTAAGGACAGGCAAACTTCAACCTCCAGATAACAGTAAAAAATACTTACGAGGTAATTTGTCGAGACAAGACGTGCAAGTACGCCAATTAGCTTTATAATGTAGTATTAAGTAATTGAGCGAGAATCTAGTACGGGTTTTCACATGATTATTTGCAAAACAGTGAAATAAACAGTTTATAGTATTGCACATTGGATAAAAATTATTTTTTCATGATTTCTATTCTAAAAAATGCGTTTCAGAAAATGAGTTACGTTATTTATTGCCATTTTTATCAAACAAGCACAGAATGTTTCAATAAATAAACACATTGTTCCAGTTTAGCTAGAGTTATTTGTTATTTTAAGCATTTCACATTGTATGAATGCATCCACAATAGCAAATAAGTCATTTGCATGAACTATATAAGTTATAGAAAAAGAAGAAATTTACGGAAATCGAGTACCCATCGAATATAAAATAAAGGTACCATATGAGTTTCAGACTCCCAGAACAATCGTCTTTCAGTTCATGAGGTAAAATAATTATTTTTTGTATGCAGTACCCATTGCGGTAATTTGAAAAATCGCCATTTAACGTCATTGCATTCAAAAGACATCTTAAAATCGCTTCATAAAAAAGTTGTGAACCTTTTGAACCGTAACTTAGACTTTGTTACTCTTTCAAAATGTATACATTGTACATATACATTGTGATTTTTTACTTATGTATTTTTCTTTTTGTGGAAAAAGTATTAACTTTTAGAAGAAAACTTAAGAGACAGAAAAGTTTCACAATAAGATGGAAAAGCTAACTGAGTAATCAAATCGAGTCAGTGGCGCCCGAAAAAAAGTTCGGGAGGGTAAAATTTTACAGACCCGGAAAAAAATACCCCTCTGTATATTATTTCATATAACAATAATATTTTTATGAGAACTCTAAAAAATATGTGTTTTAAATTTGACTTAATTATCTTTACAAAGAAATGATATAAATTAAAAATGTGACAGAATTTGATCATAGATTCCTGCAAGTTATATATTGTGGTAGCGTTAGCCATTCCGTTTATAATCATTTTGCTGTCCCATATTAATTTGTAGCTATTTTAATAACCTATAATTAAATTCTAAAGTAATCAAGACACCCTGGAAGTCTGAACGTTCGTCTTCTCTCTTGCAGCTTTAGTTCCAAACAATTACGGTTATTTAAGCTTACCAAAACCATAACTCAGAACTTTAGAACTCAGACAAGGCTGCTAATTAGCTGGTCAGATGATATCTGTTGTTTACAGCTCTCACAGCAGTATGTCCGCGAGTGTAGTCGGGTGAAGGTTTTTAATTAAATTAAATAAAAGAAGTTTCTCAAAACACTTAGTCTATTAACAAAAATAAATAGAAAACGAATTATTTTCAATGAGAAACTTAAAGTAATAACAAAAAATGATTACGAAAAAACTTACATAATTGCTCTTATTGGCCGATCTATTAACAAAAATGTAAAATTCAATTTTGAAAAAACACATATAAATAGTTTACTAAAACTTTAAATAGAAAAAAAATAAAACGCAAAAAAAAAACAACTATATATAATGTGGAGTATTTCTGAATCAAATAGTGTTAAAAACGCGAAATGCTCTACTAAAATAACACACGATATTTCCTTAACTTCCCAAATTAAATGAAAAACAAAAAAAAAACTTCGTTCCCGCCGAATATACGCTTCACGTAATTTACTATGGCACTGGACTTGAAAGACGGTACGGACTCTAACGATTTCCAGACGGGAGCTGAAGTTTAGTACTCCTTAAAAGGCTCAACTTGTATGCTTTGCACCCCTCTCGGCACCCCGCGATTCCCGTTTGTACCCATATTACTCCATGGATCCCTGTAAACGTCAATTTGAGTCTCGAAATGTAGAGGGAGTTAGCCCTTCTATACCGGATACTTAATTCCCGAATTGGCCTCTGAGCGTCTTAATCATAATTTTTATATAAAAGAGTGGTAAAACAAACTAACCTACGTCTTCCTATAACGAAAAGAATATATGATAAATACTGTGAAAAAGCTATTCACTTTTCTTGGCTGTTTTGGCAATAAACATCTAAACTCGTTATTTCTTGTGAATAGAATAAAAGAGTTATTATACAAAATCTTTGTACAAATTGTCAAACGATATATTTCTATTATAGTGAGTTTATTTGATCATTCTTTTGTTTCCTAATAATGGGAAAATCGTTCAATATTTTAATTCATTTTAACGGTATTTGCATATACCATATGTTAAAAAACTACGCTGTTCGGTTTTATTTACATAACCAGGGTAGGATTACTTCGACAGATTTATAGGCAAATGTTAGAGAGGGTCTTTTACTTTATGTGTTCATAAACTGACTGAGCTTATATATTTTAAAAGAAAACATTTAAACGACAAAGATAATAAAAGTTAAGCTCGATAACTGATTTATTTTTCCTTTAGACTTTCTTGGGTAGTAATAAAAAAAACATATACTACCCTATTCCCACGGGAAACTATTCACAAAGTGAAGAATATAGTTCACATTGAACCGTGTAAAATAGTTAATATTTGTTCCATTACAAAAAAACTAAAAATAATTATAAATTTTAAGACCCTGTATCTTAAAAACGAAGCATTATCAGATATATATTTCTATTAACTTTTATGCTTAAAATTACCACAAGAATAACTGTTTAAAATTTTTCACATTTATTTGGAAACACCCTGTATATACCTACAATTTATATATATATATATATATATATATATATATATATATATATATATATATATATATATATATATATATATATACCAAGAAATGTTTTCTTTTTAATATAGTACTTCTATAATGGGAAGATGCCTAAAAATAACAGATGACAACGAGTTGGATATATCTTCTGAAAATGATGTAAAAAAGGTTAAATACCATTTTGATATGGGCGCTTATTTGGATGATGTTAAAGGACAGATCATTATATCATGCTTATTTTCAATTTGTAAGTATAATAACTGTATGTTGGGAAATAAGGCATAAAAAGGGAAATATTGTTTAATTAATTTCTTTAGTAGTGAGCAAATATTGTATATATGGTCCGGCATTTATCTTAGGATAACGGAATATCTCGGTGGGATTTATAGGGTGACAGGGAGGCTAACTATCAGTGACCTTGAAAATGATCCCGACCTTGCCCTTCAAGATCATTTGAAGGTCACCTTCAGAATTTTAAATGGGACCCCCCCAATTTCGACCCCGGGAATGAAAGGGACGAGAAATTCTACCATCGAATATGACTTTAATCCTAAGGTGAAGGCTAAAATCAAGGTCATTTTACGATCAAAACACAAAGATCGCCGTATTTCGTGAGAGGTTTCATACAAAGTTGTTGGATGGCACGGGACTCAGTGGTAGTGACCGTGAAAATAATCTTGGCCTTGAAGGTCATTTGAAGCTCAATTTCAAAATTTGAAAAGGAAACCCCAATTTGGCTCCCGGAAATGAAAAGGCCGATCAGTTTCACAGTAATTTCATCATCAAATATGACCTTGACATCAAGGTTAAGGTCTAATATCAAGGTCATTTTAAGGTCAAACGAAAATCTTCAACGTCGTTATTTTATAAAATATTTTGTACTAAAACTGTAAGAATACAAAGTTGCTATAACATTACCTGGATCTCGATGTTCAGGCTTATTTGAAAAAAGTCATTCGTTCAGAATTGTTAGCAAAAACTGCACTTAGGAACAACGACTTGGACATAATAGTTCTTTTTTTCTCTTTGGGATGCTTGTTTTCGGTAAGTCCCCTTGCCTCTTACCATAGGGGTGCTTGTTCCCGGTGAGTTCCGTTGCTTTTCACCATCGAAATGCTTGTTTTCGGTGAGTTCCCTTGCTTCTTACCATCAGTGTGCTTGTTTTCTTTAGGTTCACTCGCCCCTGATCATTTTGTATAATCATATCAAAGGTTTCATAAGAATTTATTTCAATAAGAGCTCAAAATGGTTACCTTCAACTTAAATACAATTACTGACTCGCACTTCAAAAGATTGCACACAAATGTGAATTATTTTAGATGTTATTTTGGCACAGGCATTTCTGATTCGCTGCTTCATGTTTTCACGAGTTGTTGGCACGTTTTTATAAACTTCGCTCTTCAAATAACCCCAGAAATAAAAATCTGGTGACCTTGGATTTGGCAATCTTGCTGGCCAATTTACTGAACCTCCTCTACCAATCCGCCATCCGTTGAATTCGCGATCCCACACTTGACGGGCTAATTGGGAATAATACGCTGGGAATCCATCGTGTTGAAACCACATTTGTTGCCTTATATCTAAGGATAAGCTGCACTTCAAGCAAAAGTGGAAGTTGATTTTCTAAAATATCACGATATTTTGCGCCGTTCAAATTACCTTCAGGAAATTATAAACCCACAAGCTTGTCATCAACTATTCTACACTAAATGACCTTGAAGGTTAAGTTCAAGGTTATATTGAAGGTCACTACTGCTTTACTCCCGTGCCACAAAATAGATGTTGTACGAAACATTTCACGAAATATTGCGATCTTTTCGTTTTGACCTTGAAAAGATCTTGATATTTAACTTTAACCTTAAGGTGAGAGTCATATCTAGTAGCAAAATTGCTCGCCCTTTTCATTCCCCAGGGTCGAAATTGGGGAATCCTATATAAAATTCTAAAGTTTACCTTCAAATAACTTTGAAGAGCAATGTCAGCGTCATTTTCAGAGTCACTACTGTCCTATAATTTTTGTATAAAACATTTTTCGAAAAAATGTGATCCTACGGAGATATTCCGTTGTCTCAAGATAAATGCCGTACCCTGTATAATATATATTGAGCGTAGAACTTGTCCTTTACTTAAAAGTAACCGCACATATAGTTAAATACGATTATTTTGACCTTGACCTTGGTTTCTGTATACTGCGATAGTTTTTGGGGGTTATATCAAGGTTGCCGAATAAAAATATGAATACATTGATAAAACCTTCAGGCCAAGGTCGCTCGTTTCATTGGCAGTGTCAAAACTGGGTCTTTCAATGTAAAAATCACAATGACTCACAAACGTGACGTCAAGGTCATGGTCGTAGTTACCATTGAATATTGGCTGCTGCATAACTGTAATATGTATGTATGTGTCCCACATACCCTTGGCAATTTTTCTTAGATTTACTAGCTAATGTACTAAAATAGATTCCTTTTTTTAGTGGTTACCATGGGTATGCTCTTCTTGTTTAAACACTCTTTGGGTTTTGTTGTATGGGGTATTTTGATTGGATGTTACTTTGGATTAATAATCATTGTAGCAATATTATGGTAAGTATTAAAAAATAGAATAAATATCAAACATAAGATAAAAATAACTACCAAGCCTTTCTAAAATACTTTTATTTAAATCTTTTAAATAGAATAATATTAAAGTTGTTTAGTATTAGTTCAACAATAAACAATTTTTGACAATAATTAACTATTTTTTTTCTATGCTCAGTTAATACATATACGTATTAATTTTTTTTCGACACACACACACACATATACGGTATGACCAATAAAGTCCGCATCATATGGGACTTTTTTTATTAACAGCATTATTCAAAACTTGAATTTGGCAACAAATTGTGCTGTGATCGAGATGAAAATTAACTAACAAAATAATAATCACGTGATTAGCATTATCTGTCAAATTTTAATTTTTTTCCAAAAAGATTCAAAAGTGGGGTTATATCTCAAAATATCAAAAAAAGTAATTAGAAAGGATTTTTCTAAATGCAATTTTTAGCCCATATGCAAAATTTCAGCTGTATAAAATAATTTAGATTTTTTGGCAATTTTTTGTAAATTGCACCACTGTTGCAAAATAAGACTCAACGCAACCTTCATAAAACTTCTTAGTTTTGACAATGCTTCATTCCAAACATATTTTGTTTAACGTAGCGCCATAGAAAGTGTGTGTTTTTCTACACAATCCAAATAGGGCTATTTAAATTTGGTCACCCGTGATGCAAAGTTTATTTGTTTTTGACCTTGTATAAGGTAACTTCATAAATTAACTATTTTTGAAAACGTAGTTCGTGTCTAAAAGTAATATATATTAATATTAAGAAAATAGTTTAATTGAAAAGACTCAAATTATTCAATAAAAAATCATAATTTAAAAATGAAGCGCATTTAAAATTTTACCTTTTTAATTGATAACAAACTGGTATTTGAACATTAAATTAAAAACAATTCAAAAACTTAAAATATAAAATAACATTTCTGTGTGCCGTCCATTAACCAAAATCGTTTATATAAAAGATGGCAAATGAAGAAATTATTAACAATTATTTAAAAAATTTAAAAACTGTAATACAAACCGTATTTTATGGTATTTTCAACCACTTTTTATGATATTTTCAAAAACTTTATTTACTACACTGAACAGGTTACATATCGTTCTACAAAAAGTGCTCACAATTGTCACTATTTGTTTTTTGTCGTTGTATCCATATTTAAGGAAAGCTCCGTTGTAACGGGCCATAGCTAGGAGTTATATCGAAAACAAGTTTATGTAATTTTTAAATTATTTTTTCACCGCAATTATTCTGAAAGAATTATATTCGCAGTAACTTTAATTGTAATGTTTTTTGTAGCCATGATCGATATATATATATATATATATATATATATATATATATATATATATATATATATATATATATATATATATATATATATATATATGTATATATATATATATATATATATATATATATATATATATATATATATTTAACAAAAAATGTGAACAATTGACGTTTCGCCCTTTATTTAAGGCATTTTCAAAATTTTTCTTTTATTTTCCTTCCTAAAAATATTTTTATATAATTAAAACATTCACACAAGAAACATATCTACAATTTTAAAAAACAAACAAAACACTTTAAAACAGTATTTAAATTTAAAAAAAAATCTTTAATTTTTACCGATACACACCTTGACATTTTGTTACTCTATTAATAATGAAATTCAATCTTTACATCATCTATTGAGGATATATGTAATGCGAGTGTGTTTTTTACATTTTTTATATTTTACAATGTACAAAAACAAAAACAAAATAAGGTATACGTTTTTCTTTTATGTTTAAGAGGATATTCAATTTTTGATTCTTATTGACAGGATCGAATACTTAATATTTTTGTTTAAATCAGGCTTGTGTAAATGTGGCTCAAATTTCCCATATCTGTTCTGTCGTTAACAATGTTTTTATCTTTTTTAATTTCTATCATTTCTTTTATCTGTAATTTTTGGTAATTCACATCTTTTTTTTTATTATGGTACTGTCATGATCAAAAGTATGTTTTTCGTCCTGTGTGTTTGTTTATCGCTGTTGAGGCGTTTTTCGTCGCTTCAATATGTTCTTCAGCAATTGGTTCGTCATGCCTACATATTTTTTGGGGCAATTTGTGCAAGGGATCGAATATATAACATTTGATTTATTCATGAGAGGAGTTTAACTTTTTAAATTTGTGAACAGTGTATTTAATTTATTATGTGACCTGTGGCATATGATAATATCATGCTTTTTCAAAATGTATTTTATTTTTTCTGACAGCTCACTAGTGTAAGGTCCATCCATCAAAAAATTGCTCAATGTAAAAGAACTAACTGAAAAAGATGCAAAAAGGCGAACTATTCACAATGCTATTCCACCACAAATATACGGCCTACCAAAATTACATAAAGATAATATACCACTAAGACCTATTGTTTCTTGTATACAATCGCCATTCTATTATCAAAATTCTTATCGGATTGCATTTCAAATATTACAGGCAAAAACGATTTTTTTATTAAAGATTCATTCGCCTTTAAAAAATTTATTGATACAATAAACCTACCCGAAAATTACAGACTCATTTCGCTAGATCTTCTATCTTTGTATCCAAACATACCAAATCAACTTGTCCACACTATTTTGGCAGAAAAATGGGAAATTTTAAAGAAACATACATCGCCATCAAAAAATAATTTTATGGATGCTGTTGACCTCGTTCTAATTACAAATTATTTTCAGTACGAAAATACCTTTTACAAACAACTCGATAGATGTGCTATGGGATCACCAATTTCATCTACCATTGCTCAGTTAGTAATGAAATATTTAGAGGAAAAAGTTTTAGAAAAATATAATTTTAATATAATATTTTTCAAACGTTTTGTCGATGATGGCATAGCAGCCGTGCCACAAAATAAAATAAATGAAATTCTCCAAGAGTTTAACAGTTTCAACGAAAAATTACAATTCACATCCGAAACAGAAAATAATAATAAAATAAATTTTCTAGTTATGACACTTATACGCAGAAAAAACAAAATTTTAACCGAATAGTACACGAAACCAACTTGGTCAGGTAGATATCTAAACTGTTTCCCTAATCATTCAAAAACTCAAAAAAATAGTGTTATAATCGGTCTGTCTGATCATGTTATCTTCACTCTTCAGAATTCCGACCAAAAATACTACAAAAAGTAAAAAAGAGACTAATAAATAATAATTTCAATGAAAAGACTATCACCAAAATAATTAATAAACGAACATATAAATTTTGTAATAACGTATATTATATATAGGCAATAATTACAATAAGAATCACTAATTTTTAGGTGTTGCTATTTAACCGCTCCTGAAGACGTTTACAGGAAAGGTCCCAAAAGTTTGTTTCTAGAATTTTCAGTTATTTTTACCATTTGCGCCATAATCGCTGGCCTGGTTATGTTTTGGTGCAGAAAAAAGATTAAGCTGGTGATCATGTTGTTGAAAGAAGCCACTAAAGCCGTTTTCGATATGCCAGGATTAATTGCTCTTCCAGTTATTGTAAGTACCTTAAAACTGAACATTTTGAATTGTAAATATCATTTGTAAAATAATATTATAATAATAGTCTAAGAGATAGAGCTGAGATTTTTCCTTAATATGTCATTTCTCCATTGTAATATGTAAGTTCAATACCGGTTGTTACAATCCCGCGTAGGCAGATACCCTAATAGTAGGGAGAATGGCCTATTTTTCTGGAAATTTTCGGCACCGATAATATGCTTGAAAATTTGCACAGACAAAGGTTTTGACATGACTACATGATATCTCGGAGACACGTGGGTGATGTCCGCCATTTCTACTACGCTATATTTGACTCCTAAGCAGTCTAAATCCAAAAGGGCGGACAGCTGGGTGGAGACAGAGGGCTGCAGAATGAGGTCGAATGTACCACTTACCTGGAGCCTATATTTCCTATGTGAATTCTCGTCACTCAATAACCACTCGATCGATTTGTACTTATTAGGTCCAATTTTTTTTCGTTTTTACTTACTGATGCAGAATCGATTAAAAATGTATGTGTATTGATAAAAATCAATTCTATGAACATTTTTTCGATATTTATTCATTTTTGAAAATGAGAAAATGACCTTACTTGGTAAAAAACCACTGCCATAATTTTGACTTTATGCATATCAATTTTTTGTTTTACTTTTTTATTAAGAACGAACGTTTCACGGCTTTAGTCAAGTTGAAAATTATGGTTCTTGGGTTTAGACCGTGTCAGATTGGAATTATTGTCCGTAGTTTCGCCTAAAATGGCACGAGGCATCTTCGGGGATCTTTACTCTACGATATTAGAACACTGAATGACCATCGAGGAGCAACAGCTCGGTATTTATATCCTACTGGTACTCATTGAACCGCGATCCAGCGTTATAATCGATTTCCACGTCTAATGTAGAATGTAACCTCTATCTCTATTAATATTATCTGAATATTTACAAATTTTGATTGATTCTCTAATTTTTCGTTTAAAGAAATCAGATACTGATGTTTTTTACATTTACGGTATGACCTGTGCAATGCTGGAGTTCAGCTGCTACACATTGTACAATTTGTTTCTTTTTAATACATCTTTCATGTTCTCTAAGCCTAGTGGATATAGACCGTCTTGTTTCACCCACATACACTTGACCACAAGAGCAAGATATCTTATAAACGCCTTCTGTTTGTAATGGTACTTCGTCCTTTGGAGACCTCAAACATTGTCTAATTTTCTTTCATATGTTGAAAATTGTCCGAATGTTTGATTTTCGGATCAATTTGGCAATCTTGTCGATGGTTCCGTGTATTTAAGGCTAGACAATACTACCCATAGGTGGTACATTAATGACATTGTTTTGAGTAGTTGGGTTTTTATATTTATTAATAGAACGTCTAATATCTTCAGCGCAATATACGTGGCCTCTCCGAGCGTTGATCAGTTTTTTTGATTCTGATTTCAGTGATTGTTCATCATATATTTAAAGAGCTCTGTGTACCAAAGAGTTAAAGACAAATTGTTTTTGAGGATGGTGGTGTGACGTTGCATTGAGATATCGATTTGTATCTGTTAATTTTCTGTATACAGAATGTCCTAATTTGCCATTATCCTTCCTTTCTACTAGTACATCGAGAAAGAGAATGGCACTCCATGATTCAGTTTCCATAGTGAACTTTATACTATGGTGTTGTTGATTTAGATGACCCAGAAAATTATGGAAGTTATCTCTGTCATTCAGAGGAGCAAAAGACAAAGCGTTTTCTTCGGAAGCTTCCATGAAGATATTCCCTACCTCGGGTGACAGTGGAGATCCCATGGCCACTCCCTAAGTCTGCTCGTAGAAAGTCCTTTGAAAAGTAAAATAAGTGGAAATCAGACATGCTTTAATTAATTCTAGTAGCCTGGTAATTATTTTGTAATGAGTCCGATATTATGGATATTGAATCATTATAGGAACATTTGTATACAGGGATTCTACATCAGAACTGACCAATATGACTCTAATTGGATGGTTCTCTCGACAAAGCTTCCAGAGTTTTTAACAAAAGATTCACTTTTTCCTGTAAACGGATGTAAAAGCTTGGCTAGATATTTACCTATTTTGTAAACCGGTGGGTCTATTGCGCTGTCAATTGGATGTAGAGGTACATTTTTTTTATGTATTTCAAGCAGTACGTAGAGGCGTGCAATCTTGGAGTAGCTTGATTTAACGGATTTCTTTTCTTTTGAAGTGAGGCTGGAGGCGTTGATTTGAGATGTGAGATTCCTTTTGATTTCGTTTGTTGGGTCCATAATAACAGTGGCATTTCCTTTGCCAGCTGTTAAAAACTGAACGAGAACAACACCACCTTATTTCTACCGATCTATTGATCATTTCTTGCAATCTACCTATTTTTATTACGAAGTCAAAATCCAGCAGAAAATAAGCGAACTCATATATTAACAATAAGCCGTTCTGTATAAAAACATGTCCATATGCACAACTCTAGATGTATTGACTACTTGACAACTCGGCGGGAATTTCTTCGACTGCCGATTGACGAGTATTGGAAATCCTCAATTTAGATGATAATAATTAGCTCCGTTTATAGAACAATCAGAAACTAATTGAATTATCCAAAAACAGTTGGCAAACTGTCACCTGATCGTTTTTGTAAATTCTGGACATAACCCTTTAAAAAATTTTAATTTTATGGATTATTCCATTGTAAAAAAAGATCTAATAAGTACACTTACTCACTGTGCCTTACTTTTTCCAAATTTAAATGAAGATAGTGATCTACAAGCATTCGATTGAGAATGGCGAATTTTGAGAAGGGTTGATGAAATTCAGGATTTTCTAGGAGATATGTTAAATTCTTGGGAAAAAATAGAGGTTATGTTTAGGCGATGCATGTCAAGAGGAGGAAGACAGTAATATTGTAATAAAAATGTTCTGACACAGATATTGCTACACTGGTATTTAAAAAGACGCGAGACCTCGCAAAGAGGCTTAAAATATGAGATAATTTAACCAGAGCAGAGCTGAAGGCTGGTAGTCGCACCAGCAAGCAAAGTGCCAAGCTAACCCCTATGCCGGAGAGTATAAGTTGCGAAAAATTTAAGGGCGCCACTGCATCTAAGCTAGGTCGAAAGCAGAGATCTTCCACGATGTCATCTGGACCTATCTTTCAACTCAACTTTTGAAAATAAAAAAAAATCACACGTAATACCAGATGCAAGAAATTTATGGGTCAAAATAAAACTCAAATCCACTGGTTCTAATAAAGCTCTTTAATTAAAATTAAAATCGTTGACGAAAATAATAATAATATAATTATCTCCAAAACACACGGTCCTTCTGCAGCGTAACGAATGCACTAATAGTGGTTTACGGTATTCTTACCGGTAGGGTGGACTGTAGTGTTTGCACCGATAGAATGGAATGTTGGTTTACCCTTCTACGCGGTAGAGTGGACCCCGATGTTTTTTGGGGTCTAGACTGATTCCTTCGTTGACATGTGCAAACTGCCCAAAATCAATGTCTGCAGGTTTATCCCGGTAAAAAAAAAACAATAACTAAATTACCAGGATAATTTTCAACTTTCCATCTCAGAATCCCAAAAATTTGGCAAATAAAAATTGAGATGGCAGTCTGCATCTGCTTTGGCCGAATCAAATCAAAAAAAAATATAAAAATCAAGGCAAAATGGCTTCCATGGCTCAGCTTACGCACTAATCGACTTCCGTTAGGCGCGTTCAATTACCACGTGTGAGAGAAATGACAGCTCAAAAAGAATGACACTGGACAACAAGATTTGGCTGAAATGCATATCTTAATTAAGCAAATTCGTTTATCATTAGCATTTTCCAAAAAAAAAATAAATCTAGTAAGTATCCCAGTATACATACAATTCCATTCAAATGTAAATATAAATGGCAGGAAAAAACAAGATATATCTGAATAAAAAAAGGTAGCTGTAAGTTCGACATTGATAAGAAAATACTTAACCACAGTGTAGTAGAATACCAAACCAGGACAAAATAATGGTAAATAATATTAATTGAAACTGTACTTAATAAAATGCTTTTCTTAAGGAATCCCTGGGAAATACTTAAGGAAAATGAAACTGTGTTGCCCATAACGACAGTATTTGCAAAATAGGGTTCAATAAACTGAATTAGACATGGTGATGTTAAGCGCAAAATTGAACCGTGGCAATATATTAATAATTGTGTTGAGTAATATTTGAAAAGTGAATCAAAAACTTGGATAGCAAGTGAAACAGCGGGAAAAAACCATCATATTGATATTTGCTAGATTTATAAAGAATTTGGGGTTTCTTTATGTGAAGCATTGGCTGGTTTTTACATTGTTACTCGACACAACTATAATCTATGGAAATCAAAAAAAAGGCCATTCAACTTCATGTATGAATCGGAACACTATCAAAAAGCATTTCATACTCTTGGAGATGTTGACTCCGACCGAGAAAATGTTTTTGATGTATTAGAAATCTATGTTTGTCATTTGTATAGATTAAGAAAAACGAAAAGAATTTTTGAAAGAAAAGTCAATGACACACGGTTTATATTTTTTAATCGTAAATATAAGTTACATGACATTAACGAGCCTTTTTTAAGGAAAAAATTGAGCAATTTTAATGCTTCCAGTTTACCGCCATGCCAGTCGGAACTTTATCAACACCTTTTAAGAGCTCGATATATAACAAATATTTGGCTAAATGCTCATAAAAAAATTCCGATAGAGCTTCTTGCTGAAGAATGTAGTTGGGAGCTTGCAGACGATAATACTTACAGCAGAAAACAAATGTTGAGACAGAATGTGAAATTAATGAATCTGAGAGTGTTGTGTGATGAATATTTATGTGAAAATGGTTTTTAAAATGTATTTGGTGCGAATGTTCTGATAATGATAAAACTATTTTTATATTAACTGTACTCTTGTGTATGTAATGTTTTGATATTTGATATTAGAATCTGAAATAATGATAAATCTATTTTTTTATTTGACTTTTAAGAAAATTGCAAATCTCATTATTTAATTATTGCCCTACGTTTCTTTCTCAAATTATAAATTTTAAAACACTTTTGTTTAATTTTTAATGAATAAATCTGCAAATTATGGATCGTCAGAATTTAAAGCTAAAGAAATTTTCTTATATTAAAAAACATCAGCATCGGTTCCCTTAAATTAAATAGTAACTTGCTAGCTAAAATGTATTTTATTTTGTTTTTGTTGAAATGATTGTTTTATCTTGTTTCCATCCTTACTCTGAAGTCCTTTCTTTGTCTCCACCTACCTATCCGACCTTTTGGATTTAGGCTCCTTAGGGGTCAAATATTACCTGGTCCAATGGTGGACATATTAAGGATGATGATTTTTTGTCTAAATTTTCGCAATCTCTTCCTCTGTCTGCCACCCTTGATCATCACCCTCTGTGGAATTTTATTTAGTCATGTCAATACCTTTCTGGACAATCAACAATCATATTTTCTTTTTGTAATTAGAAACAAATGAAAAAATCAACACCTTTCAAAAGAAAAATTATTCACGTTTAAATAACCACACTTCAAAACCATCAATACAATTGTATTATTAATTAAAAATGTATCATTAATTAAAAATGTTTTTCCTAAAGTAATCATTTCTTACAGTGTGTCGTCGCCATTGTGATCCTTACCTTTATTTTTGGTATTATGTTTTTCTCTATGTTTTCCGCCGGTACTCTACAACTACTGGAATACGATTTTTACTATTATGCATCCGATCCAATCATGATATTTACCATGATCTATTGTTTTGTGATATACCTTTGGCTTACCCAATTCTTTACAGGAATTCAGTACATGGTTATTGCTGGAGCCGTTTCCAAATGGTATTTTTGCAGGTAAGGAAGTTGGATTTACTTGATACAGAATAGAACATAGTTCTCCAGAAATATTAAAATTAATCATGTTATTTATTATATTAATTCATAATTCTTTTCCAGAGATAAAATCTTCTTAAGAAGTCCCATCCTCAATTCCGCAGTCACTGCCTTCCGTTATCATTTGGGTACCGTAGCTTTAGGTGGATTAATCATAACATTCGTTCAAGTGATCAAGGGAATTATAATGGGAATACTCAATAATGACAAGTTGAGAGGAGTTGTTGAGCATATTGCTGATGCCGTTGAAACATTCTTCAAATTTTTGTCAAAGAATGCATATATTATTACAGGTAATTAATATATATATATATATATATATATATATATATATATATATATATATATATATATATATATATATATATATATTTGTTGACCGTGTTAGTTAAACATTTATTATTTGTTTTAATAGTATATATGGTGGGTGAAATTAAATCATTTTTGTCTTTCCATTAACTTTTCTTTTTATTTTATTCAAACTGTCTTCAAAGTATTAAATGAAGACATGGTATTTTTAATGAAAAATTTTAAAAGTTAAATTATAATTTTCTTATCTTTAGGATTATTTACTTTGAATAACTTATTTAACTAAAACTAACTATTTAAACTAATATTTGTTACATTTTTCTAAGGTGTATTATTTATATAAGCTTCTGCCTGTTGTACTGTTTTAAGCATCCAATATGGAACGAAACAAAAGTAATAATAGACCGATAGAAGAATACAAAAACAACATAAGTAAATCAGCGAAAGAAAATAGTGGAAAAAATTTCTTATTAACGGTAAAAATCTTCAATGAACGCCCAAATTCATACAAATTAAAAAAGTAAATTTTCTTTCAGTAATAATAAACAAATTAAAATGGTTTTAAACATTTTATATCCACTTATTCTAAATATCCATATTTTTGATTCCTTTTTAAAACTAAATAAACTTAACGAATCTCTTCAAAATATAAAAACTGAACTTAATAACTCTGTCAATTCAGATCTTTTTGAAAATTTCTACAACACACAAAACCAACGTTGCGTACTTATTTCTGACAAAATTAAAAAGAAACATTAAAATAAAATTAATATATTGATGAAAAAACAATATGCAGACCAAGATAAACTAAAATCATATGAAAACGGGCTAAAAAACTAAAAAAAATAGAGAAATAATAGGAAATAAGACATGCAACATTCTTACTAACAACAAAAACAAAATGAACTCTTCCAGGAAAAAGATTAGTAACCAAATTGAACATTATATAAAGAAACAAAGCAATTTTTGCAAGATAATTCCAATTTATAAACATTGTGTCCCAAGACGAACTGCCGGAAAATAGATTTTGGAAAATTTTTCAAATTTGACATTTTACCAAAGCGGCAGTCCAGCTAAAATATTTTCAAGATGGTGGCACTTCTAGTTATATCGGAAGTTGATACCTTCTTGCTTGTTTTAAATCGAAAACCCACAATTAAAAATTTGGTTTAAAATAAAAATTTTTCTTTTCTTTTATAATTAGCCAAAATTTCCAAATGATTGTATTATTTTTCACTTCTTTGCACGATTGTTCAAGCAAAAATTTCAATTAATAAGTAATAATAAACTATTTATTGGAAAGAGATGTTCAAGAAAAGACTTGTAGCTTTTTTGAAGCTCTACATATATCTATATCAACAACGTAGAACTTATAATTTGAATTTTCGATTTATCGATTATTTGTAAAGAAATCAAAAACTACCAATAGTTCTTTCTTACTGGAATCTCATATTATCCGGTTGAGTATTGACATTTCGGAAAAAAATTTCCCCATCAATATTCAGTAAAATCAGTGGGCCACTAAACAATTCTATTGTAAATGAAATGTAAATATTTTTTAATCTTAAAAATAAATACAGTGTATTCGATAAATGCATCCTAATTTGTCGGAAACATACAGGGGAGGTCAAAATAACCTTACTTTGTCATAGAAAAAAAAATCTCTTAATGAAGATACAGAGCCTTATAGGGGTACCCAACAATTTACCTTATCGGCTCTAAGTTTTGAACCGAACTGGTTATTTCAGTGAAATTTTAGTATTTCATAGATGCCATAGAGATTCATTAAACCGTACAACAGTAGATGTTTTAGATCATCAGAGAAGTTGGAAATGGACTTGCAGCCACACTCGGTGGGACTAATTTTTGACAGGTGACATTTTACAGAGCTGAAAACTGATTTCTTAGGTATTTTGGTCATTTTTCTTCAAAACAACCTAAGCTGGAAATCTTTTAGCATTACATCTCCTTGTTTTCGAAGAGTTAGACAGTGCTTCCCCATAAATTAAAGCACATAAGCACACCTTGCATATTTTATTTTTACTTGTTTGTGTTTAACAGTAATTTGAGTTTTTCGCATAAAAACAGATTTATCTCGAAAATCCTTAGTTTTAGCGAAATAAATTAATAGTACGTTTTTTGAAGACATACTTAAAAAATCAGTTTTCAGCTCTGTAAAATGATACCTGTCCAAATTTAGGCTCAACGAGTGTGGCTGCAAGTTCGTTCTGCACTTCTCCGGTAATCTAAAACATCTACTGGAGTACGGTTTAATGAGTCTTTATGGCCTCTATAAGATTTTCATTAAATTATAGAGCCGATAAGGTAAATCGCTGGATACTCCGTTAGGAATAGGTTAAGGAACACTTTAGGAATATTTTTTCTGTGAAAAAATAGGGTTATTTTGACCTCTCCTGTGTGCTCCCGAGAAATTAGGGGGTACTTACCGGACACCCTGTATAATTATCATTTTTGTATTTGTAAAAATGTCGCGTATCCCATTTTACCTCACTCTTTTATGGTAAACGGGAGTTCTTAAGCATGATAAAATAATTTTACGAGAAATTGGATTGAATTTTTTTTCTCAAGATAAAGACAGTGAAAACCATATATTTCTTTATTATTGTCAATTTTCCTAGGGTGGGCAATGAGTTCCGTAGGGTGGGCGGAGCCCACTCTTACTCCCCCTAACTACGCCCATGGACACACATTTTTACGAGATGAGTCTCAAAGAAATAATGCCATAAGCGAGTTCTTTTATTCCATCGATGATTTTGCGCACTAATCTAAAATCCATCCGACCGTTCTTAAAATAGAGTGATAAAAATGCGATTAATCATTAAACCGTTCTTTTCTTTATTGATGAACGCATCAACAATCCATCGAATTCATCGGCTTCAGACCCCGATGAATGCGATGAATAGGTAGTGGGGGAAAAATAAGTGTTAGTTTTGCAGGTTATGTTTATTATTTGTCACTTAAAAAAACTGTTTGTCACTATTTTTGATAAATTATTATATAAAATAACCTATAATTTTATAATAATATAAATATGCTGAAGAACAAACTTCCAAATAAAATATTTAAAAAATATTTGTTTATGGGTTTTTAAGGTCAGGTTTTTAGAAAAATGTCATATGTCAGTTAGGAATGAGCGTTCTTAAATTCAACAAAATTGCATTGAAAATTCATTTATGGCGTCACAAGAACCCATCGGCTTCATTCAGCGCTTTTTTATCGATGGAATAAAAGAATCCGCCTCATTATTGAGTATATATTCAATAAGAGACAAATATACCAGTTTAATTGCTCTTTACTACAAAATTTTTCTCGGTTGATAGAATTTTATGAGTAACCTACAGTGAACGTCCCACTTAAGGAACAAACAGTTGATTCAAAAATTCTTAAGAATAAAAAAAGATTTCATTTGGTTTTCAAGATAACCCCCTCTTCGTTCTATACAAATTTTACTGCGCTCGTATAGCCGCTGAAACGACTTGAAAGACTATTCTTCTAGAATAACTTTCAGAGCCCTGGTCACATTCCTTTGAATCATCTCAACGTCTTCAAAACATTCTCCATTCATCGTCATTTTTAGCTCAGGGAATAAAAAAAGGTTTGGCGAAGCCAGATCTGGCAAGTTGGGCGGGTGCTGAATCATGCAGACCGACTTTGGGCCAAAAATTGTGTGATGAGTATTGACGAATAAGCTGGCGCATTCTCGTGCAACAAAAACCAGTTACCGGTGCGGTACAATTCCGGTCTCACGTGACGAATTCGCCTCAAAAGTTGATCTAGGATAATTTTGTAGAATTGTGCCTTCACTATTTAGCTCGGTGGCACGAAGTCACTATGGATAATCCCGCGAGAATCGAAAAACGAAATGAGCATCAGTTTGATTCTCAACTTTGTCGCTCAAATTTTAGTGGGCCGCCCTTCGCTCTTCGCCCTTGCCTAACCAGAAGTTTGGCATTTGGTCTATGGATTGTATTGAAAACACCATAATTCGTCATTGATTACAATTTTATTTTAAAAATTTTCATGCGTGTTTGCCCATTTAACTAAATCGCTTTTTTTTCCGAGAACATTGTACAAAATGTGCTGCATGCTTTCTGCTTTGACGTTGAGCTCCTCTGACAACATTTTAACCGTAATTTGTCGATTACGAGACAGCGCGACGCGCACATGTTCAACATTCTCATCGGTAGTCGAAGTTATTGGGCTTTCCTCTCGTGGATCGTCTTCCAGCGATTGTCGAGCGTTCTTGAACCGCGCATACGACTCGAAAACAACTTGTTGCAGCTTAAACAATCCTCACCAAATTGGGTTTTCAATAATTCGAATATTTTCGAACCACTTTTTCCCAATTTCAAACAAAATTTGATTGCGGCACGTTTCTCGATAGCGGAAGTTTTGACCCAGTGGAAAAAAACCGTCTACTTCAAACGAACACAGTTGGCCAATAAATGAAGTTACAGCGCTCACATCTCCACTTTGGGTAACTAAGGCGTGGTATTACATAGTTCTGCCTCCGGGCAACAGATACCGCTAGTTGTAAATTTTATACAAAGTAGTCCCGGAACTTTTTCAATAAAATGTATATATCCGTCACATCCCCCATGATAGTAGAGTGGGGGCCTCTTTGGTCCTCCTTCGCCTCCACATTGAGGACCATCCTTCTCATCCTCACTCCGGCTCTAACGAGGACGGCGTGGAAGACCGCCTCTACCGCTACGTCCGCCATGTGGGTAGTACTATGATCGGTAACGACGTCTATCGGCAGCAAAGCGGAAACTACGAACTGGTTTTCTATTGGGGCCTATTACATCAGTAGCCTCATTGACTTTTTCTCCTACGCTAAATTCCACTTCTTTTACACTTATATCCGTTTACATTTAGGTGCATCTACAGGTCTGATCGCTGCAGAGATCGAACTTTAAATAAATTCTAAAAGTTTATAAAAGTCTGTAACCGAAATGTGTTAATATATGTAAATATTTTTTATTAAATTTCAGTAAATTTTATAATTTATCCTTTTTTGTTTCAGCTATACATGGTGAAGCCTTTATCACATCGGGTAAAAGGGCGGCGAAATTAATTGTTCAAAACATTAAGGACATCGTTGCAATAAACTATGTTGGCGATTTTGTTCTCGGTATGGCCCAAATTTTGATTGTCGTGATCACCATTTTAATTTCCATGGCGGTTTTCGCTATTGCTCCGGTAAGATTTTTTGTTTATACTGAACTCCGTAAAAGTGAGTTCAAAACGTACAACCAACAATATAAGAATATAATTGGATTACAAGAATATGATTAAAAGTTTCGAATCTCCCAAATGGGTGACATTAGCAGTGCCAAACTTCATCTTGCTCACAATTCTGTGTGATCTTACTTTAATATCGGGGTAAAAGAGGTAATGAGCGTTACTTATGCTAGAATTCAAATAACAGCTTATTTTAAAATAAAATCTTTATTGCAACTGCTTAACAACAAAATTTGTGTGATGTCGATAACAAGTAGAAAAGAACACAGAATTTTTTTTTTGCTTTTTCATCGACAATACAAATTTTTCTCAATTTGGTGGTTAAAATTTTTAGTTGAAAATATATTATATAGATTTTATTTTAGTTAGTTAGTTAGTTTAAAGGTTAAAGGCGCATCAGTAACTCAGACCATTTAGCGCCTGCTGTATAAATTGTTGGGATCAGTTAAACCTTATTATAAAGATCAGTGTGCCTCAAGAAACACAATAAACGCTTGGCTTTAGCAAGATCAAAAGACATAACTGTCATAAAGTCATTTGGAGTTAGATACCTCTCTCTAGCGTTTCTGTATGAGGGACAGTCAGAAATTATGTGTTTTATAGACAAAGGGGAAAGACAAGATGGACACTGAGGGGGATCCTCGTTTTTAAGGAGAAAGGAATGAGTCATTCTGCAATGTCCTATGGCGATTCTCTTCCAAACAACATTTTCCCTTCTGGACAGTTGGGGGAAGTGATATGTTTCTGAGAAATTTCTCTTGATGCGGAAGAGTTTATTGGGGTTTTCTAGAGATTCCCAGCGAGCCTGCGCAATGTTGCGAATAGTGTTATCAATGTATCTATTGAATTGATTTTATTTTAATTAATGATATTTAACAATAATAAATGGGAAAGTTCGGTGTTTTTTCTTCAAAAAATAAAAATGACCTTGGAGTGAACAGTGTAATTTTCTGTAAAGATAAGAAAAGCGTGTGAAAAACTAGGTCGAGAATCTTGTTTTATAATCTCCAAATAGAAAGTATGTAAATGCATTTTCAAGAAAAATGTCTATTTTCTTAAATTTTACTTAATAAAAATATTTACCTAAACTTTCCTTTTATTAAATTTCTGTAGGCAACTTATAATTTAAAAGTTCCCAAAACGCGATTGGCCGCAAGGCGTTTCGCGTGTGAAGAACAAAACTAAACGTTCGGAGCGAAAGAGATAGCATGACCTTTTATTCGCCCCTCTCGCTCTCTCTCTCTCTGCCGTGTAACGCGCGCAGAGCATTACATGTTGTCTTTACTAGTGTATGCTTGCAGCTAAGTGTCGATGTAATTATGTTCATCTCATTCTTTAGCAAAGTGATGGGTGGTTATTGAAAATAACTGGTTATAGACTAGTAAATAATCGGTTATCAAAATAACTGTTTTTTTCTCATATAATCAAAACAAAAAAATATAAACTTACAAAGACATGAGTGACAGCCCTTTGTCGTTCTGATTATATAACTTTTAGCAGTTAGTATGATGCTGGAATAAACTTCAGAACAGGACTTACAGTTTTCTTCATCATTTTTTATAAAATTATTTCTCTTAAATGCATTAAAAGATTCAAGAACAAGAAAAAACTTTTTTGTATTTACTTAAACATAAAATTATTAACGAGTTAAAAGCACTAAAATAAAATAATAATTTCAGGAATTTTGGGCTAATCCGACAAATAACAATAGTTAACTGATCTAGGGAAACTGATATAAACTTTAGTTTTTTTCAGAATAATAAGCATGCTAAATAAAAACACGATACTTACTTCCAAACTATTAAAAAGCTGGAAAAAAAAACAATATCATGAGAGAAAATAAAAAATATTAAATACTATTTTTTAAGTTATGTTCGTATTTTAAAGGGGTATCTAGCAGAAAATCCATCATTGTATCTCGCATTGATCCAGAGAAGCAATAATTATCAAGTGGGCTATGCTTACCGTCGACTTGCAACCCATATAGTTTTTTGGGGAGTCGAGTTAAATGTACAATTTAAAAAATAATCGGGCGTCGGTTATTGATCCCAGCAACAGGTTATTAGGTTTAACTTACCAAAAAGATTAATCTCTAATAGCCGATTATTTGTGGTTTGTGTTTTATCATTCCTTTATGTCGGTAGCAGTGCCGTCGCTTTCATTGCATTTTGATCAGCAAATCTCTATCTTATACCTGAACTTAATTAATTTTATATATTTTTTAGGGAAATGTTGGGGATAACAACATATTGGCCTACTTCATTATAGGAATCGTCTCATTCTTAGTGTCAAGTGTAGCGTTTGGAGTATTCCAGGTAAGAACAACAGAAGTCCTTCAGTTGCACTCTGTACTTTGGTCATTCTGACGAAGCAAATTTATTGAATTCAAGGGATTTTTCGGATATTTGTTTAATAGTGAATATCACATCAATGGTAGATCTTCTTTTCCGAAACCCTTGTTTTTCTCTCGTATTTGTACGATTTTGGTAGTTTCTTTCAGGATAGTTTTTGTTAATGCTATTAGGTTATCAAGAAATGTTATATTGATATATATATATATATATATATATATATATATATATACAGGGTGTCCAAGATAAGGATCCTAAGCATGGGGATCTCGGAAACAGTTGGAGATACGAGGTCGGTTAAATTAGAGAAAAGTTGCGCAATTTAGTGCTAAATTAAACGCAGTTAAAAAAATTTAAAAATTTCAAACACTTCCGGAGATTTCCGGAAAAAAACGAAATTTGGCAAAATCGTTTTTAATTTTTGCAGGCTTTATTTAAAGAGATATCAGAAAATAAAAGGTAGATTCTCATTGCCACTTTTTATTTTTTATAATATGGTCTAAACAAAATTTAAATTCGACGTTTCGTTTCTGAGATACCATCATGAACTTTCATTTTTTATATGGAACAAAAAAAAGTATCCCATGTATTTGATAGCATTTTTTATTACAAATTCAACGATGTATCACCCTTGCATATCGAATACGTAGTTCAAGTACTTTCCATAAGAGCTCCATGAGAGCGAGAGAGAAAGGTATATCAGTTTTATAAAAGCCAATGAACTACACACTTGATATGCAAGTGTGATACACCGTTGAATTTGTAATAAAAAATGCTATCAAATACATGGGATACTTTTTTTTGTTCCATATAAAAAATGAAAGTTCATGATGGTATCTCAGAAACGAAACGTCGGATTTAAATTTTGTTAAGACCAAATTATAAAAAATAAAAAGTGGCAACAAGAATCTACCTTTTATTTTTTGATATCTCTTTAAATAAAGCCTACAAAAATTAAAAACGATTTTGCCAAAATTCGGTTTTTTCCGGAAATCTCCGGAAGTATTTTGAATTTTTAAAATTTTTAAATTGCGTTTAATTTAGCACTAAATTGCGCAACTTTTCTCTAATTTAACTGACCTCGTATCTCCAACTGTTTCCGAGATCCCCATGGTTAGGATCCTTATCTTGGACACCCTGTATATATATATATATATATATATATATATATATATATATATATTATACTATTTTTCCACTCATTCGGTATCCTCCGTTCTTCTAAGATATTCTTAAATAGCGTTAATATTTTATTCTGTAAATTTTCCCTTATATTTAAACATCGTGATAGGTATTTCGTCTGATCCTGAGCTCTTGCCATTTTTAAGCAACTTTAAGGTTTTCTCCATTGCTTCTTTTGTTAGTTCAATATCATTGTCTTCCTCATAGTCGTTCTGTATTATTTCTGTATTTTCTTCTACCTGAGATGTCTCTTTTCATTTCTTTTGCGAATTTTTCCCAATGGTTTTCTTTTATTACTTTTTTCTTCACGTTTACTCGTTTCGTTCCCTTCGATAATTGTTCCAGTTTTCCAGAGTTCTGTTTCATATACTGTATATATGATTTCTGATTTTGCTTCTCTAGTTCTTTTATCTCTGGCCTGAACCATTGTGTTTTGATGACTTTATTCGCGCTCACCTGTTTCTTTCCTATTACTTGGGTGACAGCGCTCAATCTGTTATTTTTTATAGTTTTTCAATAGTCGTTTATGCTGTCGTCTGAATTCATTGTATTTTCCATTATCATTCGAGTTAATTGATCTTTATACAAGTGTTTTGTGGTGTTGTCTTTTTGCAACTTTACGTTAAATTTGCTAACTATGGGTGGTTTAGATTTATGGCTTTAGATATATGTAATCTCATTTTACAAAGTACCAACTTGTGGTCACTTCCAGCGTTGGCAGCATACAAAACATAATATGAGGAAAATTGTAGAGTTAATTGAGACCCATCAAGTGGCGGCCAATTAATTAGAAATGCTTACGACATAACATATGCATTTCGTGTAAGGACTATTAGTTTTTTATAAAAAAAAACTGTCGTTTATTCAATGTCCAATTTTCCAAGTTGCAACTTTCACTTACACAGTGGCGATTTTTTTTTCTACATTTTTTGGAATAATATTTATTGACATTTATTCTATTTTCGGTATTCAAAACGTAAGTAATTAATTATCCTTTTTTCAGACCACCATTGACACACTTTTCATCTGCTATTGTGAAGATAGTCTTCTCAACGATGGAATGGCCCGTCCGTATTTTATGTCGAGAAATCTTATGGAATTTGTACAAGATTCAAAAGGCGTATATGGAAAAAAATAAAATAAATCGTCAAAGGAAAAAAAAACTATAGATCTATTTTATGTTCCTATTTTCCTGGATATTATTTAAAAGCAGAAAACTTTACTTGTGATGCATATGAAATTTGTACTTTTAGAAAAATTATATCGATATTAATACCGACATTTTTTTTTTTGTTAGAGTACCTTTCGATTCAAATTTAGTTGAATTTAGAAATACCAAAACTTAATCCCTTAATTTTGCGACTTAGACCTTACAGCTACTACCTCTACTCAATAACTTTATAAATGATCAAATCTTAGGACAAATACTGTTTATTCCTAATGTGCGCAATATAAAGTATAGATCACTTACCCACATTGCGCGGATTTCTAAGCGGTCGTCCGCCCAAGTACTTACCTTTAAAACACCTCTTTTGCTACAACTACTTTCACAAGTCATCTAAAAACTATAATATGTTATTTGTCTGAGCTAGGATACAGCCTTTCAAGAGGGCTGAGGTTGCTGTTAAGTCAGAGATAAGGTAGATAAAACGGTTAGAGAGCCTCCAACTGCATATAGCAGTCGTTTACTGCATATGTTACTCCCATTTCGTTACATCTCCACTAATGAGACCATAAGGTGGTCGAAAAACGTATGGGGAGAGGACCAGGTTTGTATTTGCACGAAATTGGAAACCAACAGTTGAGATGGTATGGACAGGTACAGCGAATGTTAGAGGAGAGACTGTCGAAACAGATCTTAGACTGGGCACCCCATGGAAGACGGAAACGAGAAAAACCACGTCTTAGTTGGAGAGAAGGAATCGATCGGGAGATGAGAGATAGAGAACTGGAAGAGAATCTTTGGACAGATCGAAATAGATGGCGATTGTGTATCGAACGTTGTAAATCGATATATATATATATATATATATATATATATATATATATATATATATATATATATATATATATATATGTCGTTGCGTAGTGTTTGACGGATGGGAAAAGTGATTCTGTATTAATCTGAGAATACATCCGTTCGTTCGTTTGGATTCCTGTAGAAGATTGCAGACGTTTCGCCAAAGTCTCATTTGGCATTTTCTGTGCTTGGTGGTTATAGATCAACTGACTAAGTAAATTAATATACTATAAAAATTAATAGTCTGGTACAGGGCTGACTTTAGAAACGGGATGTTCGAAGGTCCCCTTCTGAGTTTTGAGAGTCACTACTCGCGTAATACCATCTGCGTCCGGGTGCGACTCTACAACACGTCCTAGATGCCACGTTGATGCAGGAAAGTATTCGTCTTTAAGTCGCACTAAGGTATCAGTTTTTATATTAACAAAAAGATTATACTACCTCGATCTTTAGTTAAGCGTAAGCAAATATTCTGCATTCTATCACTTCCAAAAATCTTGACTCATGCGTTGTAAGAGTTGCGATCGTGAAAGCTTTCCCAATTTAACCTCAGTTAGATTGGGTTCAATAAAAAAATTAAGGGGTTGTAAACTTAAGAAGTAGCTTGGGGTTAAAACACATAAATTATATGAGTCAGTAGCAGGGGCGGATCCAGCCTCTCTCCTTGGGGGGGGGGGGGAGGCGGTGATATTACAAAAGTACAGTATGGCAAGCGAAAACAAGTTGTCCCCGAGGGGGGGGGAGGACACCAGCAACATTCCCATTTCTAGTGTAAAAGGTAGGGATGAGGCTATTTTTCTTAATTTGAAGCTCTTGGAGAGGGGGGGGCGGTCACAAGAAAAAACAAGCTGCCAACAGGCGGGTGGAAGGATGCGATCAACATACACATTCCTAGTATAAGAGGCAAAATCGGGTCTATTTTCCTGAATTCAAAGCTCCTGGGGGGGGGGGGGTGCTATCGCAGAAAAAACAAGTTGTCAACGGGAGGGGGGGGTTCCAGCACCATACACATTCGTAATATAAAAGGCAGAATCGGTTCTATGTTCCTGAACTTAAAGCCCTTGGAAAGGGGAGGGGCGATCGCAAACATACACATTCCTATACTTTATTCAAGAACTAGAGAGAGTAATAAAACTGTTACCGAAACCTCCAACGTACCTACTTCAGTGCCCCCGTAAATCTAATTATATTTAAATATTATAAGGTTTTATAAATTTACTGCAACAATAAAATTTCTGATATTTCAATTTAATTTCTGTCAGTGAGCAAAGTACACCTTACAGTGTGTCCTTAGTGATTTATCTTGTTTGTGCTTGCTTTTATATATTATTTGAGATTAGTGAGATACCCAAAAGATGTAGCTTTCACATCTATATTTATTAAAAAATCGTTAAACCAGGGCATTTTTTCCTCAACGAAAAACTTATTACGATGCATGTTTATGATGCCTTAAGATATCAATATCTAGATAATAATGTTAAAAGCTTTGTTAAGATGTATTCCAATATGACAGGAGTTAGAAAATCCACTATGTACTGAATACTGAAAGAGAAAAAAACGACTGGAATTGTTTGTAATCCCAAGCTACATTCGATCACAGGCAGACGAAAAACCTCGTTGGAAGAAGAGATGTAAACTGTAATAAAAGGAGTTGTACATACATTTTATTATGAGAAGCAGATCCCAACCGTCAACAAAATTCTAACTAAAATCAATGAAGATCGGGATTTACCTGAAATTAAACGAACTCAACTCTGAAAATTGCTCAGAGAACTTAATTTTTGTTGGGAAAAATCAGATAGGAAATCTGTTCTTATAGATCGTTCGGAAAATGTCCGTTGGTAAAGGAAATATCTCTCTCAATTAAAAGGTAGAGTTGCTGGAAATAACACAACTTACAAAATTAATAATTTAACTGGACTTTTGAAAGATTTTTTTGAATAAAATTACCGCAGATAATTGCGAAAAATCCATATAATAAAAGAATAAAAGAAAATGTGGAAACTCGATCTCATGATCGGTGAGAGGAGAATCAATTATAATTAATTTGAGCGAGGATAGCTTCACTGACTTTGATGACGAATTAGATACGTAATGTTTACCAGCGTTAACACAATTTATTATTTAAATTTTATGTAACATATAAAAATTAATGACATTTGAATCCCTTTTTAGTGTTTAATTGTAATTCTACAGACGGTTTAAGAAATAAATAAACTGGAACGTCAAATATCTCAAAAATGTTTTTAATTAACAATAAAATGACCGATAACCCCAAAAAAATTTTAAAATTATATTGACGAATTTATTTATTTTTTTATTTATGTGTTATATATGTTTAACTTCTTGTATTTTTGATAATGGGTATTTTGTAAGTATTTAAATTATAACTTAGAATTTTTTGAGAGAAAAAGGCTACGTTTTAATTTGATTGTGCCTAAAACGGTTTCTATGACAAAATTAAAAATCCTTCTTCCGACGCCTATGACCAGGGTTAAAATCCTTTTTAACACTTCACACATCCAAATATCTATTACGATCCAACCCAAATAGTCCATTATTATAGACCGGTATTTTCGATTATAAAATTTCTGCCCATTCCTATGAAAAATATATGTATCTAACAGATTTGGACAAAGACAACGGACTTCAAAGAACACAGGTAGCTCGCGAAGAAAAAAAAAGGTAAAAAATGAAAAACTCTCCCTAGTTCTTGAATAAACTATAGTGTAAGAGACAAACTCGGGTCTATTTTCCTGAACTCCAAGCTCATGGGGGGGGGCGATCGCCCCCACCGCCCCCCTCCCTTGGATCCGCGCCTGGTCAGTAGTCAATGCGCATAATGGTCGTGCGTTTAAAACAATTTGAATAGAGGCTAAGACTGTCAGAAACTCTTAGTAATTCATTATACGAATATCTGTAACAAAAAAATGCGTTTTTTACTTGACAATGCTTGCTTCCCAAATTCCACCGAAATTTGAAGCAGCAGGAATAATAAAATGCCATTTAATACCTTCCTCAATACAGGCACTACGCATGGTTTGTGAAAGTTGCTTAAAAGTTCCAACGAACTTAATTCCACAATCGCTATAAATATATGTCGTGGGATCACGCCGTGCAAGAAAACATCGCAACGCGGTCAGAAAAGCATCACTTGAAAGCCCTGTATCGAGTTCTAGGTGAAAAGCCTTAGTAGCTAAACATATGAAAAGGCAAATGTACGCTTTCTAAGTTTTTGCGACACGTGATTTTCTCATGGGCCTCCAAAGGGAACCTCACACTTAGTAAAGCATTTTGATTAACACGCATGGCTAGTAAATCACCCCTGTGTGATATTGGAGAAAAGGAGTTGCATCTAAAGCAGCGTATGCAAGAAGAGAGAATTTTTTACAGTTTTTTTGAAGGAAGGTATCCAATATCTTTTTTGGCTAAGCAAATATTGGGTTGTTTGAAACCCGGGGTGCAAGCATGAGAATACGAAATGAGTGAGATATTTTTTTCAAAATTTTGATCAAGAATATTTTTATTAAGTTTTCAAGCATCGCGAGTTACACAAGCGGAAATGTGTGTTCCGCCAGTTTCATCTTGTACATTTTTTTGGCATAAAGTTTTCCATTGACCCAACTAAACTAAAAATGTTGACTATTTCTATCAGAAAATAGCCAAGGTTCGCAGTAACAACAGTCTAGCTTAATAGGGTAACATATCCACCACCCATAATTTAAAATAAATTTTTCATCAATGCTTTGATAATAACTTCTGTTTGTAGAACAGTTTCGTTTTATTAACATTTCTAGCATTTGGTTTTTATGGACGGAACCAAAACTATTTTCATTTCTTGCCAGTTATGAAGACACTTCAAAAGCAATTAAATTTATTTTATTATCTATCACAAAGTCATCTAAGTCTAAACTATCTGGAACTAAAAGTTCTTCTACTGGCGTTGAAGTTTCCGAACATGACGCTACCGCTTTCGTTATTCCCAAATCTGATTTAGAGAACGTTGAAAAATAAGTACTAATATTCGGCAAATTTGTTTTTTTTTTATTTCTCGCCCTTTCTTTCTTTTTAAGTTTGCCCAACCACTCGATTTTTTTCGTTTATTTTTTTTTATTTTAGGCTGATCTAAAACGTCAAATATCTTACAGAAGGAACAAACAAATTTTTCAACAAATTTAATATATTACACATTACTAATAGTTATATTAAAAAACTTTTAACTCTCCCTATAATTTTAAAAAATTCCTATAATTACCTTACTTAAGCCTTCAAAAGAAAACCACACAAAATTATTATTTTTCGTTAAAAATATATTATCAAATATTTTCACCACTTTTTACTTTAACTTCACAATACACCAGACAAAAATAATATGAGAAAATAATATAATTATTGCATTGCTACCCAATATATATCCCTTCCAACTTTTTAACACATCGTTCTAAAAATGCTGATGAAAAAAACAGGAAATATTCATAAAAATAATTATCCACTGCCCGCTTTTCGCATCTCGCTTTTATCGGCACTTCTCAAAGAAAACAAGCGCTCGCCGCAGTGTCGCTACTATTTGTCGGCAATTGACCATGATGCGGCACTGCGCTGTTTATTGAAATCGGGAGAATTTTGGCTGTTAAATAAAACCAACATTTTTATTTAGCTTTAGGATAACTATATAAATTTAAAAAAATAATACTAGTACATTCTGCATAGAGTAATGATATTAGATCATTTTAAAATATTTTTCCTTTATTTATTTTTCAGATATTTTTAGAATAATATGTATATTCTAACTCATAAAATTCATTTGCAGTAATAAAATCTGGTTTCAGATTTGCTCCATCACGTCAGATTTTTGAGATATCCTAACCTAAAAGTGCAAAAAACACACTTTTTTCGACATATTTGAGGTTATATAAAATAACAAGGATTTTTTTTAAACTAGTAAAAGCACCTGAAACTATGATCGTTTCTCTTTAAAATTAATTTTGAAATGTCTAAATATCTTCTTTTTTTTTCACCGAGATATGCTAGTTTGAATTTTGTGTCTCACTAATCTACTCGAAAGCAAGCAAACACTACCTCTAAATTCTGTTATTTTGATGAAAATAATAAAAAAAGGGTTGCTGATAACAAATCCACTGTCGAATTTGAAAAATTCCAAATGGCATCAATTTTCTTTAAAGTTTTAAATTTTTGAAAATTTGTCCTCGATATTGAATCCGCTATTTTAAATTTCAAAATCTGATGGTGGATTTGTAATCAATGACCCACATTGGGAACGCCTGCCGGGAGTATCTGATTTTGACTTTCTTTTCTTACAGATGTTTAAAGGAATAGTTTGAGCTCCTACCAGGTACATCGGTAAGTATGCAGCTATGCACCTATCTCTATGATTCATTAAGAAAGTGAGCGTCTCACAGTTAACAACTGCAGGACATAGCAAATAAGTGGAAGTACATTTTGTAAAAATTCATATTTAAGTTGACAGTACCGATATTTTTATTCTGAAAAATGGAAAATTTTCAGGATTGTGATTACTATTGATACTTAAATCTATCGTTATTATTTCACCAGATAATAATTTACAATAACGCTCAAAAATTAAATAAAATACATAAAATATTTCATTAATATTTGTTTTTCAAATAATAAAAATTATTGTTGCTCGGTGTTGTTCGGTCATTAAATCTATATGAGTTGATAAAGTGATGTAACAGATCCTGCAAAAAAAATTCCTGACATTCTTGCTCAAACTGCAGTTTTATACCACAAACGATTAATAAACTATGTTTAGCGAATCTGTTAACCTATTTAATCTTTAATATGTTATTAAACATATCCTAATCAGCCATTATTAAGGATTAGATAAAAGAAAATGTCGCTATACGCCTAAGACCGCAAAGAGAGCGTGACACGCGGTCACGTCTTCGAATCTTCCTTAGTGCCCTTGGCTTTTGCTTTATTCTCTGCCTCTCTAGTTTTGTCAACTAGATTGCTATCGGAAGAAGCCCAAAAGGCGTTTAATAAGCATGTACATTTTTTTGTTGGCTTCTGGTCAATTCTGACCCATTGGTTTCAAGCTTAAAACAAAAAAGCTTGAGACCATTACGATCTCTTTCAAATGGCACTAAAGCTATGATATTTGCCCTATAAAGAGGAGTCTTCAATAAGTATGATGGCTGCAGAAATAGAAGATTTTACTTCTAACTGATATTAGAAAATGTAATATTTATAATTTATGTTATCTGAAATTTAATTCGTGTATTATTATGTATATATTATCGTAAAAAATGTAAAATAATAAAGTTAGCTTTCGGTTTATGTGTACAAATCATAAAAAATTAAAAATTTAATTGCAAGTACGCGTTAATTGACAAACTGGTACTTAGAAGGCCCTTGCTCACTTTCCTATCATTCAAATTCATATAATGTTGCAGTCATTCGCAGAAAATTTTGCAATAAATCAACTTTTCCCACTTTCAGTGCTAACATTCATTTAATACCACTTGCATATTATTCGTGTACACACCCAACTACTTATTTTTCACGTCACAATTAATTTATTTGCACAATGTTCAGAAAAGAATAAATATTTAATATTCATTTTTGTAACATTTTCATTGTTGCATTGTTCAACTCAGTTTTCGATCATTAATAATATTGTATTTGCAATCGGTGTTTTCATTTAAATCACTTTATTATAGAAGGTATTTTTACTACACGAAACTTTGGCAAAAATTGTATATTTGCTAATTCTAATTGCAGAATCGTCTTTAGCAACCTCGAAAACTTAACTATATAAATTTTGTTTTAAATACTAACAATATCTTATTTATTCATTTACGTTGGCACAATCATTGCTGCCATAAACGTCATACTACTGTACGACTCCTAAAATACTTATATTTTCATTAAAATAACAGAATTTAGGAAATTATACTCAAAGAGGAAGTTTGTACTCTGTTTCTGGCTTGCATTTAAGTAGATTGGTGAGACGCAAACTTCAAATTAGCATATCCCAGGTGAAAAATAAAGATATCTAAACAGTTCAGAATTATTGATTTGAAAGAGAAAGGATCATACTTTCAGATATTTTTACTAATTTTGTGAAAACATTGACCTTATGATTTAACGTAACTTCAAATATGGCGAAAAACAGTGTAATTTGCAATTTTAGGTTAGGGTATCTCAAAAACCTGACGTGGTGGAGTAATTCTGAAGCCAGATTCAGCCAGATCAAGTATACTAGACTTTCTGTTGCTTGACCGTTGTTGGCTTGTATAATAGGATTGGGACTGCACCTGCGGCGCCTAATGCGACTCAGAGCCTAGTAGTACTGCCATCCCTGACACCCCGGTAGCTACGCCACTATTCTGGAAGCAAACCTGAGTTCAAACTTTACTCTGTAGACTGTAGGACTTTCGGTATTTCTAATATTTCACAACTTAAGTCAAAAGCTCCGTCAGTTGTTTTTCTACGACGAAAAGTTAATATCAGTACAGAAATTTTTTTACAAGGAAAGCACCGAAATTTGTAAGAATAAATTTCAACAACAAATTTGGCGACGTCAGAATTGACCTCTGATGCACCCAGCACCATAATAATCGGCTTAATTAGGCACATATTGCTAAAACTACAGTTCGAATCTCGTTTCCAGTAAAGTTAGTGGCACTTCTGTAAAATACCGTAATTTCATGCTTTAAATTTACCACCCAATAAGTAATAAAATTTAAATTAGTTTGTTCTGGATTGTAAAGTTTTTTTCAAAAAGGATTAAATAAAATTTTGAATTTTAGTTCTTCTATTTTCTGGCAGTAGATTATATAAAATTGGATACTTAGACTGATGGATAATAAAAAATAAGGAGACAAATGTATTTTTTCTTTGCGGATAAACGTTTTAAAGGAGTGAAAAACATTCCCAAAATCAGTTTTTTCTACATATTTCAAGTTTTAATTGAAATATGTTTATGAATAAAATGGAATTTACTCCTAATTGAAAAAGAAATCAAATTCTGTTAGTTAGAACCCTGCAGGGTCTTTTCCTCATTATTTTACAGTAGTAACAATAAAAATTTTTTCCTACATCTTTTGATAATAAAATTACAAAATTTTGGAAAATATAGTTTTGTGAATACAGGTGCAAGCTAAAGTTTAGGGTTCAGGTTTTTTTTTAGGGATTTGTATAGGCGCAACTGTGTTGGATTCTGTCTAATTTCTTAATTTATGATTATTTAGTTTGTTGATAAAAGCTTATTTTTAATATAAATATTATTATTACACAAGTTCTAAATAAGTAATGTTTATGACACAAAATGAAATTTATTTCTAATAGAGAAAAAAATGTTTTATTTTTTTCAAATTTTTAACACCCATCTTGTAAGGTTAAGTTTAAATGCTTTAAATAAAAATTAAATAAAATCAAGGTATAAAAAACTTGCAACCGAATGTTAAATTTCAGTTAGGAAACCATGTTGAATTTGAAAGAAAATGTTACACTAAACAACGTTGTTTACAACATTGAATATATATATATATATATATATATATATATATATATATATATATATATATATATATATATATATATATATATATATATATATATATGTTTATGCGGATTTCACGGATCCCCCCGTGTGAGATGCAATAGCAGTGGATATATCCACATAATGCCGTTGTAGTGCTGAAATCACATTCAGCAAACGTACAACTATATGCAGCTCCGCGTATGAATGAAGTAAAAAGCGAACAGTAAATGCAAACTTCTCTCCATAATATCCTTTCTGTGTTAGAGGTTGCACAGTTAGAACAAATTGTTACAAAACCCAATTTATCCTATTCCACCACCATCGAGATGATGGCCTAACACAGAAAGGATATTATGGAGAGAAGTTTGCATTTACTGTTCGCTTTTTACTTCATTCATACGCGGAGCTGCATATAGTTGTACGTTTGCTGAATGTGATTTCAGCACTACAACGGCATTATGTGGATATATCCACTGCTATTGCATTTCACACGGAGGAATCCGTGAAATCCGCATAAACATATATACGCCATCCGGCGGGAGGTCGGAGAAGCCGCGTTCAGTATTTGCATGCTTCCTTCCGATCTGTCCTTTGCACAGCCAGATGCATGTCGGTACCCTGATGAGTCTAGTAGAGACGAAACATGTACCTCTGCCGTATCACTGTGGCGGGGAGGGTAAGTTTTGACTTTCTTCTCGGTATGGTGGTACAGGTAGGCCATCATCTCGATGGTGGTGGAATAGGATAAATTGGGTTTTGTAACAATTTGTTCTAACTGTGCAACCTCTAACACAGAAAGGATATTATGGAGAGAAGTTTGCATTTACTGTTCGCTTTTTACTTCATATATATATATATAAATATATATATATATATATATATATATATATATATATATATATATATATATATATATGTATATCAAAAAATCGTTTTCACGACGTTTCGCCAAGATTTCCTTTGACATTTTCAAGTGCGGTTCGTCTCGTTACTCGCTGAGAACTGATGGTGGCCTCTGATAAAATTTCGAGTTTAGCTGGCTCGCTTCCTGATTGGACGAGCGGCTTCGCAGGCTCCTCCCCTCTGCCGAGTGCGATATATTTTGTTCTTGTATGCTAGTCTCCCGTGTACTGGTTGATTTTTGTTGTTTTCTTTCTTGATTTTTTTATTAATGTTTTCCATGTAGTTTAAAAATGTATAGCATCGTCTCGTTTATTCAGCTGTCCCACTTTTTCGATTTCTAGGGCCTCTCTTATGACGCGTACCTTGTAGTTCTGTACTGGTGCTATTGCTTTTGCTTTTTCGAAATCTATGGTATGTCCGGTTGTTGGTGATGTTGAAATAGGGCTGAGGTTTTCTGCTTGTTTTTGAGGTTATTTTTATGTTCTTGAATTCTTGCTGATATGCGCCTCTTTGTTTGTCCAATATAAGTTTGATGGGAATCTGCATATGGAATGCAGTAAACGCCATGATTTTCAAAGGTCGTCTTATCTTTGGGATTTCCTAGGATGTTGGCTTTTGTTTTTTGTGGTTTAAATAGGGGTTGTATGTTGTGTTTTTTAAAGATTCTTCCGATTCTGTCTGTAATTCCTTTTATGTATGGTATTATGGCTTTATTCCTTATTTGATCTTGGTCTTTCGAGCAAGAAAAGAAACTTCCTTTTTTGGACCTGCTATTAGCTAGGAAACTCAACAACACCCTAGGTTTTAGCTTATATCGGAAACCCACACATACTGACCGAGATCTCAATGCAACGTCACATCATCATCCCTTTCAAAAGCAGGCAGTAGTCAACACACTAGTATCAAGATCTCTCCGCCTAACAGAACAGTATATATATATATATATATATATATATATATATATATATATATATATATATATATATATATATATATATATATATACTGAATTTGTCAAACAATTCAACTTACTTCAACGACGTCTCAAAATAAACTATCCACAAAAGCTGATCTGAACCATTTATATACCTTTTTTGCCTATGTCAGAACATTCTGGAATTTTCTAGAAGGATTTTCATACTACATGTTGTAATAAAAACAAGAAAAAGGAATAATCTGACAAGTTTCAGACCTACAATCATAGATGTCTTATGAGGAAATTAACAAAAGATAAAATAAGTTACATTCAAAACCGAATGGAAAATGCAATGTGATGAAAAATAAAAAATTTGTATTATTAATTAACAATACTATTTTATTGTTAAAAAGACATATTCATTATTAAGAGTACTTAAACTCAATTTTAAGATTTATTCAATGACATTACTTTCGAATTTTTAGTGCAATTTTTCGAAGCTGGATTAGTTCTTTCTGTAAAAATAATTTATGTAACACATATTTATTTATCTCACAAAGGCCTTCAATAAAAATGAGGTTAATTTAAATACTTTTTAGTTATCTGTTTGCAAACTTAAGTAGGTTACAAAAATAATCCTTTAAATAAAAATAATTTTTTATTTATTAAAACTATCTTTAAAGTAATTTTTAATTAATTCGAATATATTTAATATAGGGGGGATGGGCCACAATAAGACGAAAAATGTATTTTATTACTTCAGTTTTTCGAATCAAAATCTTAGTAATTTGGCAATGCGCTTTCTATAAAAAAAATATTTAATCTAGATAAGCGTTTCCCAAGAGGTGGTTCGCGAACCCCCTACGGGGTTCACTAGTTTTATAAAGGGGGTTGGCGAAGAAATAATTGTAATGGTAATAATTTTAAATTAAACTTCGCAACAGGCAACAATCTGTATAGCGACGAGTAACTACGCTGCTGGAGATGCGAGTACATTCTCGAGCAAGCCGACAACTTCTACTTCGACGAACCAAGACTTTTGCCGAATGAACCCGAAAGAAAGATAATAACGTCTGCCGATATAAAAACGCCGCAGTCATATATAAGGAAGAGTACAGTTGAACTGAATCGTACGATGAGCTTAGAAACCTCGAGTGTTTTTAAAAAGACAAAAAAATGAGTATTTAATGCATAGCGTGTATATAAATTACAACAAATACCCAAGCTTTACAAATCACACGTGCGCATGACAGATCGTTGGTTAAAGGCGCATAGTTTTGTCAAGTCGGACAAATCCCCGAACGAGCAAATCAACTGCTGCTTCTACTTCAGTCCATGATTTGGAACTAACACAGGAGTGAGCTACCCTCTCGCCATACTGAAAGCAACAAAAAAATGGGCGAACAGAGTGAGAAAAAAGGAAAGCAACGCAAATATGGCAGTGAATATTTATAAATGAATTTTTATTTTAACGGGGAGTCAGTTTGGTGAAAAAAACCAATAAAGTTTTATTGTTCTTTTGTATAACATATCCATGTGAGAAAGGATTTTTGACATGCAGTTGCTTGAAGGATAAGTACAGATGCATGTTAAATACAGAACCTGATCTAAGACTCGAACTTTCAGATATCAAACAAAATTTTGAATTTCTTTGTTCTGCCAAACTGACACAAATATCCTATTGAGGGTATTTTTCAAGTTTCGTATTATTTGATTCATTTTGTATTAGTTCTTTTTTGTAGGTTAAACTATCACTTTAGTTTTAATAATGTTTGTCCGTAAATGTTTTAGTTTTTCGTTATAAACTGTTATTGAATAGGAAAAATAAATTTTAATAACCAATTTTATTGTTTTCGTACTGTTTCTGTTAACTACACAGGGGTTCGCCAATTTATTCCGATTTTTAGAAGGGGTTCGCAAGAAGACAAAGGTTGAAAACCTCTGATCTAAATAAAAATTCATTATTTGTAGGAATACATTTATTTAGGATCAAAATAATAATTTAAACTCACTAAGATATTAAATATCGAGTCAACTATGCAACAATGTGTTCTAAATTATGTTAGAATAATATGTTCAACGAATATAGGCCGGCGAAATTAGCTTCTGGAACAAATTTTGTGTTTGTAGACTTCTGACTACGTAGAAACCTTCAGAATGATAATAATAATTGTGTAGTATCTTATATTTAATTTTCTTCTTTGGGAAAAATTTTTTATTTAGCAATTAAGATGTGAAAAAACAGTTTTTTCGAGTTCTAGGAAAAGCTATTATTTTTCAACAAAAAAGTTTCAAACAAAAGTTGTACGCATTGAAAATGTCTACAAAATGAGCTAAGGCACATCCAAATCGGATAATTTGCTCGTTAGTTATTGCAAAAAACTTGTTAAAATGGCTGCTTCTTCAATTATTAATTAAATCAATTAAATTATAGAAAAATATATTGTATTAACCTTATATTACACCGAAAGAAGCCTCTTGTTGCAAAATTTCAAGTAAAAATATTCAATCGTTTTTTGCACAGTGAATTTGTTTATAACTTTTTATGTTTTTTTATTGTTTCTTCTCAGCGATCTAGAGCTAATACAGCGGTCCACGGGTGGGCAAATGAAAGTTCGAGACTTGTACTAACACTAACAAAAAAGAACCAAATTAATTGTTGATTTTAAATTGTTGAAACAGATAAACAAAGATGGGGTTTGTTTCGTCGTTATTAACAAATAGAATAACCCTTCGATAATTGTTGATATTGAAATGCCGATAAGTGGACGTGATAGATGAGATTTTGACGCACATTTTGAAAAAAAAATAAATATGTACGACCACTATAAGCTGAAATCGAGTTTTTTTCCCTAAAATCGCTGCTGCGTTGTTTATTATTAAGGGATTATTTAAGTGGGAAATTATGGAGAATTAGTTAAACTATTGTATGCTGTAGTTTTCAACTCAATTATTTAAAATTGTTGATGATGCAATAGTTTAAAGTTGCGCCTACTCCGAGAGTCAGAAAATGAGCGTTAGAGAGGGAACATTCTTTCAGCCTGCGGCGTCCAAAAAAACGCAACTAGGAAGCTTCAAGTTCTTTTCGCCGGAAAAATTTGGATTATCTTGACCAATATTGGTCGTAGAACCTTTATTTTTTTTATATGTGGTTTCTCGATGAGATATGAACAATGTATGATATGTTTTTGTAATCAAATTATCATTAAACACAACAATAAACAAAGTGTTGTACTTTTATACATTTTATTTACGCACGTGCTTTTGAAATTGCGAAGAAATTGTTACAGTGATCAACAGTATACTACTAATTAGGAATATTAAAAATCAGATTGGTTTTTAATGTACCATTAATATTTATCGATATCGCCAAATTATTGGTTATACAAGAAAAACACATGTTAACTTTCTGTTTATTTTATTGGACGAACATTTTTCACAAATTTTTTTCTAACATACATATTTTTTGCTTAAATCTATACAAAATATTTATTCCGTTCTCCGTTTCTTAGACATCCATGGATACTCATTTTTGAAGCATTTATCGGTTTCCTTATTATTATTACAAGTATCATCATCATTATCACTCTCATCATCATTGAAATAATCATCAACATCAATATTATTATCATAATCATAATTATTTTCTCCGCCATCATTTTCAGTGTCTTTGAAAGTAATATTACAATAATTCTCGATGTTCTCGATTGGATAATCGCTTACAATATAATCGGCAAATGTAGTTTATTCTGCAGCTCAAAAAATAATAATGCTATCAACAAATGTTGCCATTTGTTTCATGTTATATCTCGATAAATATTAATGGTACTTGAAAAATCATTCTAACTTTTAAAGTTCTTAATTGGTAGTATACTCTTGACCACTGTAACAATTTGAAAGATACGTAAGTACGGTAAAATTATAATTATGCATAAAATGTATAAAAGTGCAACAACTTGTTCATTGCTATGTTTAACAATAATTTGATTACAAAAACATATCATCCATATTTCATATATCTCGTCGAGAAATCAACAATAAAAAAACGAGGGATACACTACAACCAATATTCGCTGAGATAATTCAAATTTTTCCGACGAAATGAATTTGAAGCGTCCGAGTCACATTTTTTCCGCAGGCTCCACTGCTCACTTCTGACTCTCGGAGCAGTTTTACAGCTTTAAGCATCAAGAATTTTGAAATAATTGGGTTGAAAACAATTTAAATAAAAGAATATTAATTTTTACCGATACTTATTTTAGCACAAAAACACGATTAAGATGCTAATGAAAATTAGATCTCCTGGTTGTCGCTTATTATGTGGCTGTTGCGGCGTTGGACGCTCTGACCACGTTTTTAAAATAATACCCAATAACTTTTATTTTGACAGAAATTAAAAAGTTAATTAGAACAGATATGAGATTACATGTACAAGATAAACAGTAAATGGAATTTTTTTTGGGGTTTTAACATTTTATCTAACAGTCTGCTTTTTAGATCCGTGGTATTTGATACTGTGCCAAAATGAGTGTTTCAAGTAGCCGGTTGGAACCTCAAGATGTAAGTTTTGATATTTAAAAAAAACTGACAATATTTTAACTTTCAAAAGCATTTATTTTAATTATTTAACATTTATTTTTTGACAAATATCGATTCCTTCCGCCTCCCCACAACTACTTTTGATTAAAACGCAAATCTACTGGGTATCCAGAAATTACGTTCGTATAATTTTAAGGTAGATTTTACATATGAGAGCATGAAAAATATTTCATATGAACATAAGACCGCAAATGCATCATGAGGAAACTACGGCCCTCAAAGACGGGTTTTAAGAGTGAGCGGCAAATTTAGTCAGGAGTATTTCGAACGGAGGGGCGGTCTGACTTATTTATCCCTATTTTAAAAATCACACTTTTTTAAAAATGTATTTAAAAATTATAATTCCGCAAAAGTATTTACATAAAAAAATATTATTTTACTAATAGTTTAGGAGAAAAACTGCTTTAATTAAATCAATGCATAAACCTCGATTTATTTCTATTTAAACTAGACATTTGCAGCTAAATTCACTAAGAAGATTTAAGGCTTAAACTCGATCTAGTGGCCACGGAATCTAAAGCTTCTAATCGGCCAATTTTGTTTTGCCTATGATATTGTCATAATTTATATTACATATGTCAGCAAATAAATCCTTATATAGGGATATGGCGTATAAGAACCTAGAGATAAAGACTTCAAAAGTATAAGGGAAATAGTTGTCTCCCAAAAATCAATAAAATTCTTCATATTTGCCTGTTCAGTAATAAAAGAAAATGATTTTTTTATGCTTGTATTTTTAGGGTTTACAATTTGCTTGACTTGCTCTTGTCAGTTTAAGATCTCTTCTGTCAATTTAGAGCGGTTTTAAGGTTAGGTTAGATAAAAATCGGGACAATCGGTAGGAGGCAAAAGAGATGGGACCGATTCGGACCATCTGGCTGAAAGGAAAAAATAAAACGCTCGTTATCTTTATATTTCTTTAATTGTGTTAACTATATTTCCATACATATAATTCCGCGCCATTTTTATATTTATTTATGAAATTCCAGCAAGATATGTCTTGTTGAGCGAAATTTGGTATTTTGCTTTCATTAAATCTACAAAGACGATTTCTGACATTTGATAGGCAAATTGTAAGGAATGTAAGGGATTATGTACCATTATTCGCGCTTTGATATGTCGATCCACCAACCTTTTCAATGTCTTTAGTAAGAAGCTAATCAGGTTGATAGGACGGAATGACTTACGCGCATTAATTTTCTATGCTTAGAATAGCCAGACTATTTAAACAAACGTTCCTGACTAATATTATTTCTTTAAAAACTCTTAATTAGCTCAGCAGAAGAGGAAGTTACAGGAAGAGTTGAAAATTTTAATAGTGCGGTAAACACATTGGGAAAATTTGATGAGCTGGTGTGATTTTTACAAAATATAAAATTAACCAGTTCATCTATTGTTGATAATTCTTTTACATTTTCACGAAACACGAAAACTGAGAATTTCGCTGACAAAATTATCAGATAAGTCATTGTCGTATTTATTTCGCAAAACTTTAGCCTGTGTATCTCAGTATCAGCAACGGTGGTCATAAATGAGGGATCAAGAAATTTAAATCTACCAACAACATTTTAAAAACCACACAACACAAATTCGTCTAAAAATTTTTTGAAATTTTTTTGTCGCTTTTCAGTAAAAAGCTTTAATTCCCCAATTTGCTACTAAATTTGAAATTTTACATCAAATTTCATCGTATTTGTGACGCAATTTACAAAGTTCTTTGTAAGCATTTTTAAATAAATTGCACAATATTAGACTATTTACTTTGAAGAACTTTAGAAACTATGTTTATGGAATGAAGAATTTTGGAAAACAATAATAAGAAATAAAAATTCAAAATTGTCTAACTTTTTTTTAAGGCCAATTGCTTCGGATTTTTCTTCGTTATTTTGTTTTCTAACGAAATTTCTGTTAGAGCCTTTAAAACGTTCTTAAAATTAAATCGAAATGCGTCCAATGAATCATTCCTAGACAACCATCTAATAGGATTCAATCTTTTAAATGTAAGTTTACTTTCTGGAGATTCTTTAAGTAACTACCACTGTTTAACACTATTCGAAAAAAAAATATATGGGCAATCAACAACATTAAAAATATTTTTTTTTTCTCTGAGTCTTCATTGACAGCATCATTTATAACTAAATTTAAGTTATAAGCGGCACAATAAACGTATTCAGCATTTTTTTCTAACTCGTTATAAGCGCCGCTCATAATAGCAGCACAATCGTAGCCCTGTCCTCTACACTTTTTATTAGAGATATTTCTTTCTTGAAATAAATTGATAACACATTTTTCTAAACCTTCAGTGCTTTAATCAACTATTCTATTTTACCTATATCTTATGTAGTGTTTACAATTATAGTATAAAATGGAGCTGCACGAATTTCGTCAAAGATTTTTTTCTACTTCGGTTCCCAACATATGAATAAACTTTTGTGTGGTTGAGCTGAAGTATTTTGTTGAACCATTTGGAAGTTCCAGTAACTTGTAAAATGCTATCATATCCCGAGAACACGTATATTACTGTTAGAAAATGGCCCTGTTTGTAGTCATCATTATCACGTTCAGAATGGCCTCAAAATAGCAGATTACATAGAGACAAGTAACATCTAAAACTCTCTGTAAAGCTTGTTGTCAAAAATTATGGCCCTCTTTATATTTTTTTTTTCAAAATTTTAATCAACAATATTTTTATTAAGTTTCCAGGCGTCGCACTAACGAGCATTTGGCCTCAAAAACCGGACAAAATTAATAACGTCGTTGTTATTGAGTCTAGTCGTGTCTAAATCAGTATCCGGGGATTTTTGAAGGCACTAAGTTGGTTTCTGGCATTATTTTTCTAATCAAGTAAGGGGGGACTGACTTAGGGTGGGGAGGGGAAGGGAAGTAATATCAGAAAAACGTAATGGTTATCGTTTTATATGTTTTTAGGTGCTCCGATTTCATTTCTGGTATTATTTTACCAATCGGGTAAAGGGACGTTGACTTAGGGTAGGGAGGGGAGTAGTATTAAAAAAACTTAATGGATATCATTTTATATGTTTTTAGGTGCTCCGATTTCATTTCTGGCATTATTTTACCAATAAGGTGAAAAGGCGCTAACTTAAGGTAGGGAGGGGGAGGGGAGTAATATTAAAAAAACGTAATGGGTATCGTTTTATATGTTGACTTAGGGTAACTGAACGTTCTCACATAAAAATCTTTTACAAGTTTTCTACCGTTACGTCTCCGTAACTCGGATTGACTCTGGTTTTGGATAGCAGAGTTTCTTTGCTTCTCTAATTAGAGTATAACAAGGAAATATACACTTATGGGAATCGTGTAACAACTCCCACTGCCTCCTTGTAAAGTCACCTTCAACAAAGATTTTGCAAAGCTTGCTCAGGTGTGTAATTTTTTACTTTCGATTTCGGTGCAGTATTTATTACCTTCCTGTAACGTTTGGCTCTTGTTGGTGTTAAAGTTGCATTTATTATTGGTATAAAGGCCGCGCCATTTCACATCATTCGTTGACTTACGCTGGCTGCATAGGTAAGCTCCTCAACAGGTACCTGTTCGCGGATTTCTTTTGTATTTCGTCGTTTACTACGATCATGTAATTCTTGAAAATGCTTCCTTGGGCGTCCCGTAAAATTCGTGGCCCAGTTATGTACTGGTATTGATGTATTAAGCCAATTCTCGTTTTTTTTTTCAAAAATCTTTCTTCAGTATAGTTAGATAATATCCATCTCTTCTTTAAATCACTATTAAAATGTTTTAAATCGTGACTTAAGGTATGGCACTCGTTTTGGGGACATTTCATCATTTCGCGGAGCTTATGTTCCATAAATGATACCTTATCTTAAAGTGTTCTGGATGTGCTTTGTTTAAAAAGCTGTATAGTGTTTTTCAATATACCTCAACAACATTTGATGTCAAATCTGTACCTATAGGAATACAAATATGTATGTAAGTAAAAAATAATCAAAATTATTGCAAAAAAAAACCGTGTAACTCAAAGCGGTTTTTTTAAGAGGTGGAAACATGTGGAAAATGTTTTGACTGTTATGATATAGCCAATGTCTATGGTTTATTATAAAAAACGAATTGTAGCCCGATATAGCTCGGAACATTTTCAAAAACACTAATTAGTTAAAAAGAAAAACAAAAAATAGAAAATTTTCTTGCATATTGTTGTAGATCCATAAGAATACTAAACAGTCATTATATTTTTGACTAATATTTATTAAAATTAAATACATATCTTTGTTTGTCAGATCCATCACAAAAATTTGTTTTTTTAATATTCACTTTCCAAAATACCAAACATCAAACACAGGTCTAAAGAAAATCTGTCAAGAACGAATGCGTGCGTATTGAACGAAGCTTAGATTGTAATTAACTGTGCGGAGCGTAGCTGCTGGGATGGGCCACTTTATCATAATTTTATGAGAGTACGGTTACTCAAGTATACAAAAAAAATAATTTCGATGATTACTTGTATAGTTTGCATTTCTCCCTTTTGTCCGGTTTTTGAGGCCAAATGCTCATTAGTGCGTCGTGAGTTACACAAGCGGCAATGTGTGTACCGCCAGTTTCAAGTTAGTGTAATAAATAGCAGAAAATGACCTACCATTAGTTTTTGAAAAATCAATGTCTTTTGATCTGCAAGACCCATATCTTAAAACAGTTTTTTTAATTGCGTCACTTTTAGCAATGATTTCATAATAACCCCTGTCTGTAGGACATTTTTGTTTTATCAACGTGTCTAGCATTTGGTCTTCATCGGCGGAAGCAAAACTCTTTTCATTTCTTGCCAGTTGTGAAGACACTTCAAAAGTATTTAAATTTACTTTATCGTTTACCACAAGTTCGTCTAAGTTTAAACTATTTGGAACTGAAACTTCTTTTATTGGCGTTGAAATTTCCGAATATGAAGCTTCCGTTACTTCCAAATCTGATTTTGAGGACGTTGATAAATAAGGACTAATTTTCGGTAGCTTTGCTTTTTTTATTTCTTGCTGTTTCTTTGTTTTTAACTTTGCCCAACTACTCGATTTCTGTCTTTTATTTTTTTCCATTTTAGACTGATCTAAAACGTGAAACATCTTACAGAAAGAACAAACAAATTTTCCAACCAACTTAATATATTACATATTACTAATAGTTATATCAAAAATCTTTTTTCAACTACTCTTAACTCTTCCTGTATTTAAATATATATATATATATATATATATATATATACATATATATATATATATATATATATATATATATATATATATACATATATATATATATATATATATATATATATATATATATATATATATATATATATATATATATATACATATATATATATATATATATATATATATATATATACATATATATATATATATATATATATATATATATATATATACATATATATATATATATATATATATATATATATATATATATATATATATATATATATACATATATATATATATATATATATATATATATATATAAAATATATATATATATATATATATATATATATATATATATATATATATATATATATATATATATATATATATATATGTTTATACGGCTTTCACGGATTCCTTCGTGTGAGATGCATTAGCAGTGGTTATAGCCACATTATACTGTTGTAGTGCTGAAATCACATTCAGCAAACGTACAACTATATGCAACTCCGTATGTAGGTGAAGTAAAATGCGAAACAGTGAATGCAAACTTCGCTCCATCATATCCTTTTTGTGTTAGAGGTTGCACAGATAGAATAAATTGTAATAAAACAATTCATCCTATTCCCCCACCATCGAGATGGTGGCCTACCTGTACCACCATACCGAGAAGAAAGTCAAAGCTTACCCTCCCCGCCACAGTGATACGGCAGAGATACATGTTTCGTCTCTCACTAGACTCATCAGGGTACCGACATGCACCTGGCTGTGCAAAGGACAAATCGGAAGGAAGCATGCAAACACTGAACGCGGCTTCGCCGACCTCTCGTCGGATGGCTTATATATGTTTATACGGCTTTCACGGATTCCTTCACCTACATACGGAGTTGCATATAGTTGTACGTTTGCTGAATGTGATTTCAGCACTACAACAGTATAATGTGGCTATAACCACTGCTAATGCATCTCACACGAAGGAATCCGTGAAAGCCGTATAAACATATATAAGCCATCCGACGAGAGGTCGGCGAAGCCGCGTTCAGTGTTTGCATGCTTCCTTCCGATTTATCCTTTGCACAGCCAGGTGCATGTCGGTACCCTGATGAGTCTAGTGAGAGACGAAACATGTATCTCTGCCGTATCACTGTGGCGGGGAGGGTAAGCTTTGACTTTCTTCTCGGTATGGTGGTACAGGTAGGCCACCATCTCGATGGTGGGGGAATAGGATGAATTGTTTTATTACAATTTATTCTATCTGTGCAACCTCTAACACAAAAAGGATATGATGGAGCGAAGTTTGCATTCACTGTTTCGCATTTTACTTCATATATATATATATATATATATATATATATATATATATATATATATATATATATACATATACATATATATATATATATATATATATATATATATATATATTACCGAAAATTAGTCCTTTATCGTTTACTGGATGTTACCCCATAACACTTGATTGAAGCGCTGAAGGTTTAAAAAAATTTGTTATTAATTTATTTCAAGAAAGATATATCTCTAATAAAAAGTGTAGAGGACAGGGTTACGATTGTTAGTTAGAAAAAAATGCTCAATACGTTTATTGTGCCGCTCATAACTTAAATTTAGTTATAGATGATGCTGTCAATGAAGTCTCAGAGAAAAAAAAACATTTTTAATCTTGTTGATTGCCCATATATTTTTTTTCGAATAGTGGTAAACAGTGGTAGTTACTTAAAGAATCTCCAGAAAGTAAACTTAGATTTAAAAGATTGAATTCTATTAGATGGTTTTCTAGGAATGATTCATTGGACGCATTTCGATTTAATTTTAAGAACGTTTTAAAGGCTCTAACAGAAATTTCGTTAGAAAACAAAAATAACGAAGAAAAATCCAAAGCAATTGGCCTTAAAAAAATTTAGACAATTTTGAATTTTTATTTCTTATTATTGTTTTCCAAAATTCTTCATTCTATAAATATAGTTTCTAAAGTTTTTCAAAGTAAAGAGTCGAATATTGGGCAATTTATTTAAAAATGCTTACAAAGAACTTTGTAAATTGCGTCACAAATACCATGAAATTTGATGTAAAGTTTCAAATTTACTAGCAAATTGGAGAAGTAAAGCTTTTTACTGAAAAGCGACAAAAAAATTTCTAATAATTTTTAAGCGTTTTTGTTTACGATTCACAGAAAAAAAAATTTTAAAATACATTTAATAATATTTTGGATATTGCGTCATGTCCACTCTCTGGTTTTTAAAATGTTGTTGGTAGATTTAATTTTCTTGATCCCTCATTTATGACCACCGTTGCTGATACTGAGATACACAGGCTAAAATTTTGCGAAATAAATACGACAATGACCTATCTGATAATTTTGTCAGCGAAATTCTCAGTTTTCGCGTTTCGTGAAAATTGAAAAAGTATTATCAACAATAGATGAAATGGTTAATTTTATATTTTGTAAAAATCACACCAGCTCATCAAATTTTCCCAATGTGTTTACCGCACTATTAATATTTTTAACTCTTCCTGTAACTTCCTCTTCTGCTGAGCTAATTAAGAGTTTTTAAAGAAATAATATTAGTCAGGAACGTTTGTTTAAATAGTCTGGCTATTCTAAGCATAGAAAATTAATGCGCGTAACTCATTCCGTCCTATCAACCTGATTAGCTTCTTACTAAAGACATTGAAAAGGTTGGTGGATCGACATATCAAAGCGCGAATAATGGTACATAATCCCTTAGATTTCTTACAATTTGCCTATCAAATGTCAGAAATCGTCTTTAATGAAAGTAAAATACCAAATTTCGCTCAACAAGACATATCTTGCTCGGATTTCATAAATAAATATAAAAATGGCGCGGATTTAATAAAAGCGGTCAGTAGCCATATCATATGTATGGAAATATAATTAACACAATTAAAGAAATATAAAGATAACGAGCGTTTTATTTTTTCCTTTCAGCCAGATGGTCCGAATCGGTCTCATCTCTTTTGCCTCCTACCGATTGTCCCGATTTTTATCTAACCTAACCTTAAAACCGCTCTAAATTGACAAAAGAGATCTTAAACTGACAAGAGCAAGTCAAGCAAATTGTAAACCCTAAAAATACAAGCATAAAAATATCATTTTCTTTTATTACTGAACTGGCAAATATGAAGAATTTTATTTATTTTTGGGAGACAACTATTTCCCTTATACTTTTGAAATCTTTATCTCTAAGTTCTTATACTTCATATCCCTATATAACAAACAAATTTTCCAACCAACTTAATATATTACATATTACTAATAGTTATATCAAAAATCTTTCAACTACTCTTAACTCTCCCTGTATTTAAATATATATATATATATATATATATATATATATATATATATATATATATAAAGGGTGCTTTTTATAGAGGTATAAAACTTTAAGTTGGCAACACTTTTTTAACTGGCGGCCATTTTGTCAGCTGTCAAGTGATTTATGTTTAGTTTGGTTTGGCATTTCAACATGAATAGACTGATGCCTGAACAACGCTTCCAAATTGTGCAAATTTATTTTGAAAATCATGGTTCTGTTCGAAATACGTATCGCGCACTACGTCCATATTACGGTCAACATAATCGTCCATCAGAGCAATTAATTCGATTAACTATGGAACGTTTTCGCACCACGTTTACTCTAAATGATAATACACATCCACAGAGACGTCGTGTCCATTCACTTTATGGAAGATTTTGCGGAAAGATCTTGGTTTGCGTGCTTACAAAATCCAACTCGTGCAAGAATTGAAGCCACACGATCACCTAGCAAGGCGTAGATTCGGTGAATGGGCCCAAAACAAGATTGCCGTTGATCCCGATTTTCATAAGCTAATTTTGTTTAGCGTTTGAATGGATACATCAATAAACAAAACTGCCATATTTGGAGTAATGATAATCCTCAAGTGTATGTTGAGACACCGTTACATCCAGAAAAACTGACTGTTTGGTGTGCTTTATGGGCTGGTGGAATCAATGGTCCGTATTTCTTTAAAAACGATGCTGGTCAGAACATTATAGTCAATGGTGACCGCTATAGAGCCCTGATTACTACCTTTTTCGTTCATCAATTGAACAACTATGTTGTGCAGGAGTTGTAGTTTCAACAAGACGGCGCAACATGTCACACAGCTCGTGCCACAATTGATTTATTGAAGGAAACGTTTGGTTGGTAAATTAAAAAACGAAGAAACACGGAAAAAATACCAGGCGGAAATACAAAACAGACTGCTACAAAATAGAACGGATAACGACAGTGTAGAAACAAGATGGGACACTTTAAAATCGATTATTAAGTCAGCCACAGAAAAACAACTGGGAAAGAGAAGAAAAGCAGAGAAAAAGAATTGGTATGACAAAGACTGTGAGAATGCAGTAAACAGAAGGAATGAAAGAAGAATAAAAATGCTAGAGCTTCCCAATAATGAAAACATCGAATCATTCAAAAGAAGCAGAAATGAAGCAAGGAAATTAATTAGACAAAAGAAAAGAGCAGCCCAAAGAGAAACGCTGGAACGGGTGGAAGAAAACGCGTTTGGAAATAGCAGAAGGTTTTTCAGTGAACTAGCCAGTATGAGAAATGGGTACAGACCTACACCCGGTAGCATCATAAGAAAAGAAAATAACAACGAACTAGTAACAGATGCAACTGAAATACTAAAAATATGGCAAGAATACTTCAACAAGCTGCTGAATACAAACAATCAGGGGGAAATAACGCGCATAACCTACCAAACAGCAGAAATCCAAGATAATGAACCCTCTATACAGGAAACTATAGACGCCATTAACCGGTTCAAAAATAATAAAGCACCTGGTTGCGATAATTTGCCGGCAGAACTATTGAAAAATGGGGGAACACATCTCCATAAAGAAATACACAAATTAATAGTAGATATATGGAACACTGGAATAATACCTGAAGAGTGGAAGAAAGGTATAATTGTCCCCATCCACAAGAAAGGGGATCGATTAAATTGTTCAAACTATAGAGGGATAACACTATTAAACTCAGCGTACAAAATATTATCTAATATATTATTGAAGCGAATATCACCCTATGCTGAAGAGAACATCGGTGACTACCAATGCGGCTTTAGGCCTAACAGATCCACGGTGGACCAAATATTCACAATACGCCAACTCCTGGAAAAAAGCTGGGAATTCAACAGAGATGTACACCAATTATTCATCGACTTCAAACAGGCCTATGACACCATAATACGAGAGAGTATTTGGATTGCCATGGAAGGCATGGGGATACCAAAAAAACTTATTAGTCTAACGAAACTATGTGTCACCAATACCGAATTATGTGTAAAAATAGGAAACCAAGTCTCTAGCAATTTCACAGTTCGAAGTGGTCTGAAGCAGGGGGACGGATTATCTCCACTTCTGTTCAATATCGTACTCGACATGGTAATCAAGAAAGCGAACATTAATACCGAAATATTCACAAATCAGGGACCACAAATGTTGCTAGCCTTTGCAGATGATATTGACACAATAGGACAAAATACTGTAAGAGTCAAGGAAAGTTTCCTACAAATCGAAAAGGAGAGTCAGAAAGTGGGCCTTAAAATTAATGAAGATAAGACCAAATATATGCATGTAGCACGCAATCTCCGCAGAGATAGAATCAGACAAAACGTAACAATGGAGGACTATAACTTCGAGAATGTCCAAAAATTCAAATATTTGGGAACTGTCATAACATCGGATAACGACATGACAGAAGAAATAAAAGCCAGAATACAGAGCGGTAATAGATGCTTCTTTTCTCTGCAAACGCTGATAAAATCAAAAATCCTGTCAAGGTCCTCAAAGATAAAAATCTACCAAACAATAATAAAACCAGTGGTATGCTACGGGTGTGAGACATGGACCCTCACAAGGCATAACGAACTTCTGCTTAAATGTTTTGAGCGAAAAATGCTAAGGAGAATATTTGGTCCTGTACAAGACCCAATTACGGGACAATACCGCATAAGAAGTAATGCTGAACTAGAGATGTTGTACCATAGCCCAAATATAATAAAAACAATAAAATCCCAGCGACTGAGATGGGCAGGACACGTCCAAAGATCCCCTGACAACCGACTAATTAACATGGTATGGAATCAAAACCCAACAGGAACTAGACCCCTTGGACGACCAAAATTAAGGTGGAGAGATAATATAGCCAAAGACCTACAAACTATGAGTGTCGACAACTGGAGAGAAGCCATGATGGACAGAGACCAGTGGAGGCAAATCGTTTCTGCAGCAAAGACCCACGTAGGGTTGTAGCGCTACTAGATAGATAGATAGAAACGTTTGGTAACCGCATAGTTTCACGTTTCGGACCCGTGAATTGGCCTCAAAGATCGTGCGACTTAACGCCGCTAGACTATTTTCTGTGGGGATATGTGAAATCGCTAGTCTACGCCGATAAGCCCGAAACGATTGATCACTTAGAGGACAACATTCGCCGCGTTATTGCCGATATACGGCCACAAATGTATGAAAAACTCATCGAAAATTGGACCTCCAGATTAGACTACGTCCGAGCCAGCCGTGGCGGTCATATTTAAATTATAATTTAAAAAATTCATCTTTGTTTTATTCCATTTAAAAGTTCTATACCTCTATAAAAAACACCCTTTATATATATATATATATATATATATATATATATATATATATATATATATATATATATATTTATATTCAAATTTCAAAAAACGTTAATTAAATATGAAGAAATTACAATTAACACAATTATCAACGAAACTATAAACAACGTTTAGAAATAAAAATTTACTGAAGCACTTTTATGCTTGTGTGTTATTTAAAATTAAATAAAGTTTATTACAATATACAAATATTACTACAGCGTCATTATCTAGTGAAAAGTTCTCAGTCAGATAAAAATGTCACAATTTCAGAATATGTCACAACTAAGAGTTAACGTCATGGTCAGGGAATAGAGTCAAAATCATTTAAGTTTAATAAAAATTTTGTCAGCCAACACGAAGCCAAAATGTGCAGTTCAAAATTGATCTAATTTTTTCAGGTAGCATATTGTACAACCGTGAAGCAAAATATTTCGTTGTTCTTTGTCCATGACTTTTTGTGTAGTTGACGGATATGCTAATTTTTCTTGTATTTATCTGATGTGTTGGTATTTCAACAGAAATTTTGTTGTCAAATATGTATTTGTAAATCTTGAAATAATATAACTGTCGCATATCCAACAACTTGCACTCCTGGAAAAGGTTTTCAATCGGAAAAGCCTGTTTCTACAATGCGTGATTTTAATGAAATATTTTTGTAAAATATTTTAGTATTTTATATGGCTATCTGAAGTTTCCCTCATGCTAGGATTCCATAGGTTAGAATACTTTGTATTAAAGGAAAATATATAATTTTCATATGCTTAGAGGTGAGAAAGTCATTAAGATACAGACATTTTGGCAGAAAACCTCTAATTCTTTTAACTAGGATTCTAACATGTGTAACAGTTTAATTGGATATCAATTATGATCTCGAAGTATTTGATATTTGCCGTCTTTGGAATCTCACATTCCTCAATCTTCAAATTTCCCAGCTGTGGTAAATTATTTTTATAAGTGAAAAAGGGAACATATTTTGTTTTTTCAATACTTAAGATTAACTTATTAAAACCAAACCAATCTTTTAACAAAACAATGTCCTCTTCCATTCTTCATTTAAGATCCTGCCAAGTCCCTTCTCTGCAGAAACAGCCGGCGTCATCAGCGAAATCAACAAGTTTTCCACTCAGCTCCAATTGAAACAGATCGTTCACAAAAAATGATAAACAGCAATGAGCCCAAAACAGTTTCCTGAGGAACGCCATAGGTTACTTGTCTCTCTTCACTTGCAACACCGTCAATCTCCACTCTTTGTTTTCTTTTTAACAAATAACTTGTTCATATATTGTAAATTTTACCTGTTAAACCATAGCTTTCGAGCTTTTCTAGAAGTATTTGGTGAGAGACAGTGTCGAAAGGTTTGGAGAGATCCACAAACAGACACATTGATGGTTGACTTTCTTCGGGAGCGTTCTGGATCTGGGTAATCAAAAACTGAATTGCGACCTGAGTGGATTTCCCTGTTCTAAAGCTAAACTGAGACTCAGACAACCCTCTTTTTAAAACTTTTTCTACAATTTTTGAAGAGACCGATAAAAGTGACATTGGTCTGTAGTTTATTATTTGATATTTATATGGCTTAATTCTATATATATATATATATATATATATATATATATATATATATATATATATATATATATGATATATATATATATATATATATATATATATATATATATATATATATATAATATAAATATTATATATTATAGATATTCTCACGGGTGTGATGTGTAATCGAAGGTTTCCGGGCATTCTGTGTATGTGCCAAGTCCCTATTAGGACTGTAAGGCAGCTGACTTTTAGGTAAAATCTCATTCACCATTTTCAAAGCTCACTGTATGGAGTCTACGAGCAAACTGACGCCTGGGACTCGGGTGTTGTCGGTCCCGTGTATACGTGGGACGCGTTCGTTTTCCGCATGGTTCTGACCCATCAGATTGGGAGACTTGCTGCGCTTCATCGGTCCTATTGCCAGTGTTTGGGGTTGCGTTGCCGAGTTGTAATCTGTTTCGTTACTAAGTGGTAATAGTTGATCTTTTTTAAGCAGATTTTTCCAAGTATTAGGCACTCGCTGGCTATCATCTCTGCTATTTAAGTTGTTGGGCCTCTTTATATAAAAGTTTTAAGGGAAGCCATTGAAATTACATTATTCTAAAAACTTACAAAATTCATTTGCAGTAATAAAAAAATAGGACCTACCACCCCGGTAGCTATGCCACTGATTTGTATAGTCTCTTCTTCCTACCTGAGGAATAAATACTATTTTTGTCTCTCTCCACGCCACTGATGCATATCTCAGGCTCAAGTGCGAGCGGATTAATCTAATCAGATGGCTTGTGATAATATCAGAGAAATTTTGTAGTAAGGCTGGAAATATACCATCCTCACCAGGAGACTTAAAGGGGGTAAAGGTTTCTATTGGCCATTTTAACCTGTAATAAGTGACTATTGTTTTGTATATGTTGTAGCCGCGATTTCTGTAAATAATAATAATAAGTATGTCCTTATTTCTGGCTCCATAGAATTAACAACATATTATAATTAATTAATATACGGGATAATGTAGAGACAGAAAGGGCGAAGTCCAGATGTGGATAACACCTAAGTGACATTCACCCTGATAAACTCAACCCAGAAAGTAAATAGGACCTAAATAATAATTAAACACAGAAGAGAAAAGAAACAATACTTATACATCCAAGTTAGATCCACTGATACAAATTCTGGATTTTTCTTCATTAAAATTCAAAAGAAAAAGAGAAAAATACAATTTTCTTATTTGTTTATCAAATGTGTGTTGGAAGACAACATATCTAAATTTTATTGGCTTGAGAGTTCTAAAGAAGTTCGGAAGAGAATTATATAGTTTAGCGACATTGTAGGTAAAAGAGCGTTCGAACAGAGAAGATTTATGCAGGGGTGAAGTTATTGTTCCTCGAAAACGAAGCACGTTATGCACGCGGGATCTAAAAATGATTCGTCTATATAGATATTGTGGGCCTTTATAACATATAATTTTATGGTAAAAACAAGGTTCATGTAACTACCTCCTGCTCTCCATATTCAGCCATTTTAACTCGAGTAGCTTATGAGATATTCTCTTATATTTATGAACGTCACAAATTAGTCGCAAACAAGAGTTTTGCACTTTCTGTATTCTTCGTTTTTGAATGGCTGTTAGGCAGTTTCTATATATTACATCTCCGTGGCTAAAAATAGAGAGCATCAGCGAGTCACAGAGCAAAGTCTTAAGTTTTAGACATAAGCCCTCTGAATACAATGGGAAACATGCTTATCAAATAGCAGTGTATTGTCAAAGACAACACCCAGATTTTTAGCACTATCCCCAATAGGCAGAACTGAATCGCCAATCTTTACATTTATAAAACAATCTCTTTATCAGTCTTTTTTCCAAATATCATTATAAAGCATTTTTTCGGATTAAGATACAGGGAATGCTGCAAGGAGACCGAATGAATTGCTTTAAGGTCTTGGTTAATAGCGTTGCAAGCCTCAAGAACATCCTCCCTTCTAAAAGACAAATATACCTGGGGATCATCCGCGTAGCAATGCGACTTGCACCTTCTCAAGGCACTTGGTAAACACAAAGTGTAGATTGCATATAAGAAAGGACTCACAATAGAGCCCTGCGATACACCAGAATTTATGGGCAGCTCCTCTGACATCTCGCAACCCAGTTTAACGCACTGCCTTCGACCCTCCAGAAAACACCTAAAAAATTAAATGGCATGATCACTAAGACCGATATAGTGAAGTATTGCTAATAGCAATCGGTGGTTCAGACTGTCAAATGTTTTCGAAAAGTCGAGCAGTGTCAGGACTGTTACTTCTCCTGAATCAGCCCGAAATATATCATCAGCGACATTTGCCAGAACAGTAGAACAACCGTGATTCCTTCTAAATCCAGATTGAGTCTCAGGCAGTATTCGGTTAACCTCCACGTGCTCTGTAAGTTTTTCATTAATTATTTTTTCTAATATTTTTGACATACAGGGCAAAATACTAATGGGACGAAGATCCCGAAGTTCACGGGGACCACTAACTTTTGGCAATGGCACTACCAAAGCCCTCTTCCAGTATTATGGATAAACAGAATTTAATAGACATGCATCCAATACATATGTTAAGTAGGGCAAGATGAAAGGACAGCAGAGTTCCACCAAATCAATGCTCAATCCGTCGTGACCCTTCGCTTTAGACTTTATTTTAGAGATTATTTTCGCCACCTTTAACTCTGTTACTCCTTTAAATTTAAAATTATGAGTTACATCATTTTTAGATTTGTTCAAGTACCACTTGATCAATTAGTGCTATACAAAATATACATATAGAAAAACCTTGGATAGTTTAAAAGTTTAAAATGAAAATCTAAAGAAAGGGAAATAATGATCTATGTAAAAATAATGTTGGAGAATGTAAAAAAAGTTAAGCTTAGTCAAGAATTAATATCAATGTAATTAACAACGAGGCACTCTGATAGTTATGTGAAGGATACTAACAAATGTATTATTTTACAAAAAAAAAATATTTTTTTAATTATTAATAAGTTTTTTGTTTGTAACAAATTACCTGACCAATTTTCGGGGATCCACCCTCCATATTTTTCATCAGGGAATCAATATATATATATATATATATATATATATATATATATATATATATGTATATATATATATATATATATATATATATATATATATATATATATATATATATATATATATATATATATATATATAAACAGCTTTATCATCATATAAACAATTAAGTTCATCGATACACTCTTGTTGAGTTAAACCACATTTATTGCCCGTACGTATAACATCTAAAATGTCAATTTTACAATGGATATGTCAGGTGGTACCTAGCAATGTGATTGTTGCTAGTTTCCGATATATAAATGGCTACTCTCGTATTCTATATTCGAAAGTTCACACTAAAATCATTTCATCTATTTTGATTGTTAGGAATAGTTGTTGTCGTTGATAACAGCAGTTAACTTTAGTATTTTCAGACGCATTCATTTAGTATAATATCTGAACATCTCTCAAAATTATCCTTCTACTTTTTTTCAATGTGTATGTCATCGTTTTTTATTAAAACGACATATAATTTAATTTTTTTCCATAAAATTAAAATTTTTGTTTTTCTAGCTGATAACATTTAAAGGGCTTTCAACAGATGTCCTATTAGCCGACATTGAAATTCCAGAACTGCCTGAAAATAGAAAACCAACGAATGTGTTATGGCTGAAAATTCTTGGAGTGGTTATAGTAGTATTTGTAAGTAACGTGTAATGTTTTAACTTTTGAATGATATAATTATAAAACCGATTTTTAAAAAGTTGTTACTCAAAGGTAAGAGATGATAACTTTAAGATAGCCCTGGGGTTCCCAAAGTGAGAGCCGCAAAGTCCTGGGGCGCCGAGAAAAGTAAAAAGGGGATCTAAGTTTACTTATATTCGCCGGAACAAAATAAATAATTCAAATCGCGTGTACTTCATAAATCTTTCTGGATCATTTAGAACCAATTTCAGGTTTTCGTCATCTTAAATTAAAAATAAAAAAAAACTGTAGAAAAAGGATGGTTTCGAGAAAATAATGAAAATTACCTACTGTGAACATTAACAAATCTCAACTTTGACTTGTTTAGTAAGTAAGTTCCATACGATTAAGAAGTGCTACCACTATTCCTGATCATATATTATTTTCTAATTATTATTTAATTTTATTTGTGCAAGAGATCTATGTAAAAATCATTATTTCAAAAACCAATTTTTTCATTTATTACAATTTTCATCATGAAATATTTGTTTTAGCTTCCATTTATGATTTACACTTTATATTACTCTGACATTGACAGAGTGATCAAAGAATATGATAAATGTGGTAACGTTTGTGGTAAGGAAAACTACCGCTGGAGTAACATTCCATGTTCCGGGAAGAATTGGATTCTTTATCCGTAAGCAAAAATTTACTTTTTTTATAAGTTGTTAGTAGGGATCAGTAAAATATATAATTAATAACTAATCACTTTCAGGAAAATTATTAATCAGCAAATCGAAATTATCAATTCCTCTATCAGTTAATTATTTCGAAAATAAAATTATTAATTAGTGAAGTAATTGGAGATTTCATTCTTAAAATTAGCAACTAATAAAGTAATTAATAATTTAATTTCTACAATTATCAATTAACGAAGTAATTCATAATTTCATTTTTGAATTTATCAATTGTCAAAATATTTAATTATTTTACAGATAATATTACTCATTACCAGAGTAATGGAAAATTTGCTTTTTCAAATTACCCATTAGAAAAGTAATTAAAAATTGGATTTTTCAAATTATTGTTAAGGTTTTCTCCCTGGGTCCGAAGAATAAAACATAACATCTTTCACTAATACTTCCAATACTTATATTAACTACACATTAACACACCTAAAACACAATTATCTTTTTACTACTTCTTAAATCCTCCACTATTCAAATACCACTCTACAATTATAATAAATCTCTTATCCTATTACTTTTTATATACTTATAGAATTTCCTACATATAAAAGTTGAGATCTATCTAGAAATAAGACTATACAATATTCATTTCGGCATATTATTACAAAGATGATTCATCTCATCGGATTATTTGTATACGAGGGCGTACCAATAAGTTTCTCCTAATCGTCCGTAACACTGCCCCTCTCTTAATTCTGGTCGTCCCGACCAGCTTCGATATCTTCTTGGTATGGCCTTAATCTGTTGAGATGTAATGTTTTAATATTTTGGCCTTGAGACTTCATCGATTCTTTTCAGAATAGTATATGGTCTTTCCCATGATGACATCAACTTGGGAGATTTGCCCTTCTTTCTCTGTGGATTCCATAACCAAACTCTGCCACCTTGTTGGAAGTCTGCCGAGTTTGCGTTGATGTCATGTGAATTGACTACTGCCTTCGCTACAAGGTATTTACAGGGTTTGTTGGGGTGTTGATTGAACTTATCCATCGTAGCTTACAGAAAGCTCGTTCAGTCTTCCGTTAATAATTTTCTCCGTACTTCCCCTTATTCTGGTTATTTGTTCGGCACAGCCTCCGATTTGTTTTCTATCACTGCTCTGGGACAGAATAAATTCTTCGGTTTCAAGCTTTAGAATATTAAGCTTGTTGTCTAAATTCATCTTCTATATTGGCAATTAACATCAAATAGTTTAATTTTAGACTTCCAAGTTGAAATTCAACTTGCATTTCTCTAATTCCATTTGATGTTTCTCCAAATAAAGTTCTCAACATTACTTTTCTGGACAATGATAGAATTCTTAATTTATTAACAAAGCCTGACTTTATCAGAAATACTGCAGCACCAGTAAAGGAGTAACATTGACTTTTCCTTCAAGTTGAAGTTGATCCTTTCTCATCTGAGCTGTGTTCAACGTCAAAAGTGACTCTCCGAATAGGAAACTCTTCTCTTTCCTCTATTTCTTGCAGTGCTTGTATTCCTCCTTACATGGTCTTCTTTACATGGTATCTGCATTGTTATGCAGTTTTCCTGGTCTGTATTTAATGTTAAAATTGTACTGTTGCAATTTTTCCTGGTTCTGTTCTGTGCGATCTCTGGATGATAAACAAGACCTTTAATGCACCTGACATTCCCTTCTTATGTGTCCAGTTCGTCCACATCTATGGCTTCTTAATTTTACCTGACAGTTCCTTCTCATGTGTCCAGTTCATCCATATCTGTAGCACTTTATCTGGTCTCTTAGTTGCACCCGACAGTCCTTTTTCATGAGTCCAATTTGTCCATATCTGTAGCATTTGATCTGGTTTTGGCTATAACGTAAAGTATCACTTAATATATGTCTGATTTTATAAATGGACTGTTGTAGTTTTTCGTGATTCTCTTTTATGCTGTCCCTGGATGGAGAACTAGAGCTAAATTGTACCTGGTAGTCCCATCTTATATGTCTAGTTCATCCACATTTGTAGCACTTTATGTGCTTTCTTAATTCCACTCGACAGTCCCGTCCCGTGTGTCTAGTTCATCTACATCTGTAGCACTTGATCTGGGTTTTGCTATAACATGAAATATCACCTCTTGTGTCCGGTTCTTTTTGGTTTCTTCTATGATGTAAAGTATCATCTCTCGTGTCTAGTTTTTCCTGGTTTCTTCTATAACGCCAAGTATCACTTATTGTATTCAGTTTCTTAATTATTTCAGATAATATTATTTGGTTCGACGAATTCTTGTTTTCCTCTATGGTAATGTCTCTTATTGATACATTATAAGCTGCTTCTATCTCTAAAACCCTGTCCAACGCTTCTCTGCAATAACTAAACTTGGTTATACGCAACATACGCTTTATTTCCTGATCTCTGATTCCATCAACAAAATGCTGGATTGTAAGCTCTTCTCGGAATTCTTCTATAGCTCCTGGGTAGGTCAGTTGAACAAGGCGTCGGACATCTGTTTCAGATTCTTACAAACTTTCTCCATTTCTTTGATGTCTTGATTTGAGTTGCGATTGATACAGCTGGCACCGATGTTGATCTCCAAATCTCCTTTCCAGCACAGCACCAAGGATCTCATAGTCTTTTTGTTGGATTATAGGAATTCCCTGCAATAATTCCAGTGCGGATCCACGAACTGCAGTTACTAATGCATCTCTTCATAATTCCAGTTATTTGCACTAGCGGCAGCTTCAAGTTGTAGTTTGTACAATATCCGAGATATTTGACTATCGTAAATTGGAGATTTTATCTTTTGTCAGGTGGTTATTACTTAATCAGAAAGGCTGTGCTTCTTTATTTTATTGACTTGTCTTTGAAGGTCCTTTATTTTAAATTCGACTTTTTTGCATTTTTCGGCATACATCACCTATGTCTCGTCGCACGGTTGATTCTATACTATTTATTTCTTGGCGGATTTCTCCTGTGTCTATTCGCACTTTGTCTATTTCGTTTATCCTTGTACAATTTGGTCGACTTTTTGTTGTCCTTGTATACAGGCCTCTTTTATCCATTTGAAAAGTTTATCTCTATTTTTAACACAACGTTCTTCTTTTTGACGACGTTCTTCTTCTTATTGATTTTTTTGGCAACGCGCTTCTTCTTCCTGTTTTTGGTTGCATTCTTCTTCTTCTTCTTGTTTGTCTTTAAGGCGACTTTGTTCTATACATTTCATAAAATCAATCAATGTGTTATTTTTTTGCTTCCTTTCGACTGTTTGCTCTCTAGTATTTACCATTAAATCTTCTAAAATGTTGTCGAAAATGCCTTTCTAGACACCTTTCTTAATGACAAATGCGATGCTGAGTTTCCAAATAGAATTTTCTAGAATTCTGTCAAAAATTCGATTTTAGGCTTCTGACAAGTCCGTTTTTTGCTATATATTTTAGTTTTCAAAAAAAAAATGTTCTAGAACTTCGTCGAAAATTCGATTTTAAGCTTGTTTATTAATTACAAATCCGATTGTAAAGAATTCCTTTCGATATCGTTTTGAGTTTAAAAACAAAATGTTCTAGAGCTTTATCGACAATTAATCTTATTTTCTTACTTGATAGCAAATCCAACAGTGTAATCCGTTTTCCTCTATCTCAACTAATTTCCAATACAATTTTTTGGGCCCCCATCACTTATCTTCACTTCTGACACAAATTGTTAGGGTTTTCTCTCTTTAAATTATTCACTGGGTCCACAGAATAAAACACAACATCTTCCACTAATACTTCCAATACTTATATTAACTACTTATTAACACTTCTAAAACACAACTATCTTATTTTTACTTTTTAAATAATTCACTATTCAAATTCCACTATACAACTATATTAAATCTCTTATCCTATCCTTATTTATATACCTATAGAATTTTCTCTACAAATCTAGAACAAAAAATGAGATCTATCTAGAAATATGACTCATTGATATAATATTTTTTTGGCACATTATAATAGAGATAATTCATCGGATCGGAATATTTGTATACGAGGGCGTACCAATAAGTGTCTCTGTCCGTAACATTATTAAATTATTAATTGGTATTTTTCAAATTAAATTAAATTAAAAAATAGTCACCCTTTTTTGCATCTTTTATGGGATTTTTGTGTTAAATTGATGAGTTTCAGTTTCTTGGACCATCGCCATCTAGAGGAATATCTAAAAATCTAAAGCATAAAATGGAATCCAAACATTCAATTTATATACACTAGTGTAGTGGATAAATTTTACTAATCATTTTTTTCGTTTGTCTAGACATTTACAGTACAATGACAGTTTTCGTGAATCAAGTGACCCAATCTTTCAAGAACGGCACTGTGTTCGGTCGTGTGATAAAGGATAGTAAGTAAAAAAGATAACACTTATTACATGCATATACCTTTATTATTATCAGCGTTGTGTAAGAGTAAGGACAGCTTTCGCGATCCCCTTGTTGAGCGAGAGACTAAGGCTTTAAACCAACTCTTTTAGGCAATTAATACCACGTATAGTGTAGGGGCCAGGATTCCGCAGTGGCCCCTTTAATTTATATGGACCTACCCAATTTTTATATGTATTTTGAGTCCCTGAATAATAATTTTTAGGGTGGAAGTTCGTCCGGGTGGGGACAAGATTGTTACAAACAAATAATTGTTTAAATCTTTAAAAATGCAATTTTCGCATGGGTCGTATTCTTTGAGTGATTTTAAAATAACTTTTACGTACGACGCTTAGTTTCTGAGATAATTGATGTTAAACAATTAAAAAGTGTGATTTTTGCTAGTTTTGAATGCTATTAATTTCTGACTAAATGAACTTTTTTCAATTTTCTTGACAGTAATTAAAATTTTGAATCAGCAGTAGTTTTGCGAAAATTTTTAAAGGTTTAAACAATTATTTGTTTGTCCCCAGACTAGTCCGATTACATTTAAAAAATTGATATTATTTTAATAGTTTTTATTAAATTCTCCATAAAAAATATTCAAAGGTGTGTTTTTTATACGTCATTGGGATGAAAATTAAAAAGTTATAATTGTTTAAATTTTCTGACTTCACAAAAACATGCATTTTTTAACCGCATTTTTCCCTTCATTTATCAGTGCTACGAAAAAAAGTTCTATTGTGAAAGTTATTACCTATTAAATTATAGTTATAATAAAAACATTTTTTTGTTAATATTATTAACATAAAAATTAAAAATTAATGCAGAAAAAAAAGGAGTTCTTTGCATAATTTTTTTTTATGAAACGTGCATTGTCTAATTATCAATAATAATTTATAAAATTTATAATGGTATCTTTATCAGTGACGAAGATATTTACATTTTCTGAGCTGCGCGCATGGACGAAAGATGCCTAGCGCGCCGAAGAGTTAGCTGTCAAGTGTTTTGAATTTTATTTTGCAATTTGAATAATTCAGCTAACAGCTATTTTGCAATTTCATTTTTTTTTGCCCAGAATACAGATACTTTAGGTTCAAACCAAACCCAAACGTCTTTATAGATTTTCATTTGATAAATATTCACAAATAGGAAGAAGTTCCTTCTGCTCGTCTTGACGTAGTGGTGCAGGAGGCTTTAAATGCTCAAGATTGACATTGCCTGCCATCCCTTGCTACCATAGCAGCTGTCAGCCCCTGTAAGATAGTTCTCATATTCCAGATTTTCTTCCATTTAGTACATATGCCAATAAGTTGCCCTATTAACTTTTCTAGCACTATTGATACAGAATGTCAATGCAACAATGCAGTCATCCAAATATTCCTCGAGAATTTGAGTTAGTGTCATACCTTCTTTCTGGAGGTATTTTTTTCTGCTCAATCTCTAGTTCAGGGGATGAGCATAACCATCAAACCTTTATATATAATAATAAATACATAATAATGATGTTTTTTTTTTATTATAGTATTTCTATAATGGGAAGATGCCTAAAAGATAAAAATGTCTACAAGTTGGATACATCTTATAACGGTGATTTTGATATTCGCGCTTACTTACATGATGTTAAAGGACAGATCATCATATCTTGCTTATTTTCAATTTGTAAGTATATTAATTGGATGTTAGGGAATACAGTCTACAAAGAGAGAATATTTGTTTAATTTATTTCTGTAATACTGAGCAAATATTGTGGATAATATATCCTGAGTGTAAAACTTAAAAACTGTTAAATAAAATTAATTTGATCGTGACCAAGACCACTTGGTTTGCATGCACTCTGATAGTTTTTGGGAGTTACATCTTTTGAGGGCTACTAAGTTCATTAGGGATTTCAATGCCATCATTTGTTAAAAAAAAGAGGAAATAGAATAATACATAAGAAGGTATGGATTGGGACCACGAAATGAAAGGGTAGAGATGCTGTTGAATTTTATGGCGAAGAACAAGCAGGATGCAATGTATATGTACTTCCACAAGAAGATACAATGAAAGTGAACATGGACGAGTCCGGATGGCAATACTAAAAATTTTGGAACTTACAGTACTGAATCTCTTTAATATGGGCAGTGATAATCGACTGGTGAGAGGCAGAATAGATATAAATAGAAAATTAGAAAGAAAAGCATAAATACGTAAACAAAAAAGAATATTATCAGGCAGTTCTTAAAGGATATTAGTGAAGAGTACAAGAAACAACTGAATAAAAAATTCGATAAGACTGTGGGAGATGGTTTGGATTTGAAGAAAATGACTGCATGAATTTCTTACGTCAGCAGGACAGAATCTTAGATGAAACCAAATGTTTAATACAAAAAAAATATAATTTCAAGATGGATAACATCGAACACAAGAACATAAAGAAGTAAAGAAGACGATGAGAAAATTAATCAGAAAAGATTTATAGATATTCTACGAAAAACTATTAGAAAAAAAGGTAGAAAAGAACATAAGCATAAGCAATATCTAAGAAAACCAAACAGTATCAGATAATAAATAACATAATGATTATAAAGAACTATACAGTTCAAAGGTAAAGGAACCAGATATTAGTAGACCACAAAACTAAGTGATAAATATAGGTTCAGAAGAAATACTGGACATCAGTACCGATTATGCTCTAGGTAAAATTAAAAATAATGAAGCACTAGGAGGCGACAACGTTCTTACCGAAATTATGAAGGAGGGAGGAAAGGTGGTACACCAAAAACTAAAAATAAAATGATGTTTTTGAGAGAAGAGAATACCTGAAGATTGAATAACAAAGTACTTTTGTGTTACTTTTCTTTTTAAAAAAAAAGAGCATAATACTAACCTACAAAAGTACGATCCCATAACTTTGCTTTTTCAAACTGTTCATGAAAATAATTTGCAACAGAATAGCAGATAAACTTGATAAATATCATTCATCCGGTTGAACATGCTCGGTTTGGAAAAGATTTTAGTATATATCATTTACTTACCATCAATATTATACAGAAAAAACATATGATGAATGCATAAATTAAAAATTATAGACTTAGGCTCAGCAAACACCCAAACACAGTCCCTTACCACAAACGAAAGAATGGAATCAGGACTGTGCATCTAGCTGTGAATTTGGTCTTCAATTTTTGACAGGCTTTCTCAACGTCTTTAGACATTATTTTAGATAAGGTAAGAATTGCCACCATGACTAGAAGTAGGTACATATGGAGTAGAAATAATAGAGGACTCTTTGAATAATTTCGTAAATGAATTTACGATGTCAGTGGGATTAGTTACTTCCTAAGCTCGATAAGATATAGCAGATGGCAGAATACTATTAGACTTCCTAAGATTAATGTAGGATCAGGACGATTGGGGGTCCCTTTTTAAATTTAGCTCCAACATTGGCAAGATAAGTACTGTAAGACGTACGGATAAGATTTTTTACAACTGTAGAAAGACAAATAATCACAAATCTCATTAGATTTTTTATATTTTCGCCAAAGCAACTTTTTATTTTTGAATAAGAGAATAATCTCCTTAGTGAACCAAGGTGGGTACCTACTATAACTAAACAACGTCTTTGGTATTGTCTCATTAAGAATTACATCTATATCCTGATAAAATGCCATCACGGCCTCTTTAACAGCAAGACCCTAATGCAAAAAGATCAGTCACTCTCGAGAAGAAGCCGGTACTTCCTAGGAAAATCAGCCCTCCTAAAATTACCGTTCTTTTAATTTAAATTTGTTTCGTTTGCACGTTCGATAAAGGCATGTTATCAGCAATGGAGGATGATGCACACCAACAAGTAACATTGCCGAATTAAATTCAACAACTCTGCAAGAGTTGAGCGGGCTAAACACCAAGTCAAGAAGTCGATTGTTGTGATTTTTTACATTTTCGAACTGATATTGGTAACAGAAGTTAGCAAAATTAATAATGGCATGTAGTTTTGGGCTGTCCGTTCCACAACTGATGTTCGCAGATGTATATTCGAGAATATTAAAATCACCAAAAAACAACATACTCGAGACACCATTCAAATCCTGCAACGCGTTAGAATTTACAAACAAATCGTTGTGAACCGTGAAACTGGATGGTGTGTAAATACCAATTACAGGAAAAGTGCAAAAATTAGCTTTGATAGATAATCCTAAAATATCAATGTCGGAAAGGTTGTCTGAGATTAAATTAGTATCGATTATTGTGGCTGAGAAAGTTTCATTCAGTGCAAGGAACGCACCTTCTCTCTTAACGTTTAGCACAGCCGTTCTACGATCACAATGAAAGACTGAATAATCAGAAGAGAATAATTTACTATCAAGGACCTCTGGCGACAATCATGTCTCCGAGAAAGCAATGAGATCATAATTGTAACAATAAAACGCATTAAATAATGTATGTGTTTTTGACAATAGATCGTAACATTTTTCCGGCATTTAGTAGATTCCGTTCGGACAAACTATCGACTAAACTAGTAACATTAATGCTATTAACATCACCGCAAAGGACACCAACCACTCCTGGAAGTACGCTGAAGATCGCCATGGCACAATAATTGGTACTGCCTAACCTGAACTAAAAAATAGAAATCCAAAAAGATGAAACAGGACCGGATATAACAAAGACAGAAATTCAATATGCTTTGAAAAATATGAAAAATGGAAAAGCGCCCGGACCTGATAACCTCCCAATAGACGTTATAAAACTCATAGATGAGAAATATTTAAATATCCTAGTAGACTTCTTCAATAGCATCTATAGAACCGGCATAATATCTCAGGAATGGCTCACATCCATCTTTATAGCCATCCCAAAGAAACCAAACGCCAAACACTGCAATGAATATCGCACAATAAGTCTAATGAGCCATATTCTTAAGCTTTTCCTGAAAATCATACATCACAGATTGTACGCCAAACTTGAAGAGGACATCGGAAACACCCAATTTGGATTCAGACGGGGCCTGGGAACCAGAGAGGCTCTGTTTGCATACAACATACTGACACAACGATGTCTAGATGTAAACCAGGAGGTCTATATATGTTTTATCGACTACAATAAAGCATTCGACAAAGTGAGACACGAACAACTTGTACAACTTCTTAAGGATAAAAACATTGATTCCAGAGACATAAGAATAATCAGCAATCTGTATTATAACCAAAGGGCGGCAATACAAACCGAACAGAGGAAGTAAACATAAAAAGAGGTGTCAGGCAAGGCTGTATCTTATCACCAACTTTATTTAATCTATACTCAGAACATATAATTAAAAAGACGCTTGAAAACGAAACGGCTGGTATAAAGGTGAATGGAATTCCAGTCAATAACATCAGATATGCAGATGATACCATCATCCTTGCAGAAAATCTCAACGACTTACAGAGAATGCTCAGGAAATTAGTAGTAATAAGCGAAGAATATGGTCTAACACTCAACATAGAGAAAACTAAATTTATGATAGTATCAAGGAAAGACATCAATAATGTCAATCTCCAAGTAAACAACAAACAAATTGAGAGAGTTGAGAAATATAACTATCTGGGAACATCTGTGAACGAAAAAAATGACTACACGAAAGAAATCACAATAAGAATTGAAAAAGCGAGAAGCGCCTTTATGAAAATGAAAAATATATTAACCAGCCGAGACTTAAGCCTGGAACTAAAAATACGTTTGGTAAAGTGTTATATTCACTCTATCCTTCTGTATGGTGTGGAGACATGGACCATGAATAAATACTGCTGCAATAAAATAGAAGCGTTCGAACTGTGGATCTACAGAAGAATATTGAAAATACCCTGGACCGATAAAATAACAAACGAAGAAGTACTTAGAAGGATGAAGAGAGAAAAAGAATTATTACTATCCATCAAAAGTCGAAAGTTGCAGTATTTTGGCCACATCATGCGTGGAAATAAATACCAACTCCTGCAAAATATAATTCAAGGAAAAATTGTGGGAAAACGGAGTATCGGGAGAAGAAGAATGTCATGGCTACGAAACTTAAGAGAGTGGTTTGGATGTAACTCCAATCAACTGTTTCGCGCAGCTGTGTCTAAGGTCCGAATAGCTATGATGATAGCCAAACTTCGAAACGGAGATGGCACATGAAGAAGAAGAAGAACCTGAACTAACCTGAACCCAGACAATTTACGCTTATAGAATGGACAGTTCTTATTCCACGTAGCATGGTCAGCATCAATAGCGCCACCGGATAATTTAGACAAGTGGTTAATGCAGTTGATACATTTAAGAGACGCAGTACCTTAGAACACCGAGGACATGCATTCTCCGAGGAGCAATTTTTAGAAGTATAATTATAGCTGGAGCAGTTAAGCATCTTAGAGGTTCCAATACATCATACACAAAACACCTATCATACCTGACCAGTAAATATTTATTACGTTGAGTGGATACTGTCTCCATTATATGAGTGTAAGTCAGAATATCAAGCTCAATGATCGCCTGAAAGATCGTAGATCTGAAAATTTTACCAGACGAACAACAAGAAGAAAACGTAATTGAATATGTTTACTTAGGACATTTACGAAAGAAATAATATCAAAACTTGGAGTAGTTCGCTGAAATACCAAAAGATACATGACTGAATAAGAGGAAGAACAAAAGTGAAAGACATACTTAAAATGATCACCAGCCTGAAGTGGGAATTTGCAGGACACACGGTAAGACAGAAGGACAGCAAGTGGAATATATGAGTGATCATATGGCGAACTTATATTGGAAAGTGAGACAGAGAAAGACCACCAACACGATCGTACAATTGCTTGAAGAAAGTCACGGGTCTGCATTGAGTGAAGGAAGCCTAAAGCAGAGATTACTGGAAATCTAGGAAGGAGGCCTATATCCAATTCTACCTGGAAGAATGCTGAAAGGAAGTTTATGAAATTATTGTCCAATTATGCCGAATAAGAATACAAATAAATTCATACAACCTTCGAGACAAGGTCGCTTTTTTTTTTATTGGCGGTGTCAAAAAATCACTACAACGCACAAATATGGAGTTAAGGTCATGGTCATGGTCACTATCGAATATTAGCTGCTGCGTAATTTTAACGATTTAACATGTCCCACATACTCTTGGTTCTTTTTTTAGATTTACTAGTGGTAGCTAATACACTCATATGGTTTACTTTTATTTTTAGTGGTTGCCGTGGTTGTGCTCTTTTTATTTAAATTTGCTGTGGGTTTCGTTGTCTGGAGTATTTTGATTGGTTCTTATCTTGGTTTTATAACCATTACAGCGATATTTTGGTAAGTATTAAAAACATGAAAAAATTTACCGAAAATAAGATAAAAATAAATATCAGATCTTACGCAGTTCAACAGTAAACAATTTTTCAACAAAAACACTATTCTGCATTTTGAAATTTTATGCGACTCCCTGATATTTTTTTTCGGTTTTTTGTGTCTGTAATGTGCTGAATTCAAATATGAGCTCCGTTTTTACCTACCACCCATAAATTTTAAGAGAGGGAAAGAAAGTGCTGAAAAAAATGAAAATGTTTTGAAATGTTTCTGCATAAACATCTATTTTTCAAGCTGAAAAGGGTAGGTCCACAGCGTCCAATCTTTTCTGTTTTACTCAGTTTGTGGCTGATGTCTTGGACAAGGGAGGTCAGGTCGACACAATATATGCAGAATTTTCAAACGGATTTGACAGGCTTGATCACGGCATTTTGCTTGATAAACTAAATTGTTTTTAACTTCGCAAAAATTAATTCTATTTTTTAAATCACATCTCTGTAATAGGCAGGAAATAGTAGAATGCTGTAGTCAGTCCTCGAAACCACTGTGTGTGACTTCGAGAGTTCCTCGAGGGTCAATAATCGGTCCTTTATTATTTAATATATTTATTAATAGAATTGTGGGTGACTGTACAATGCTACTCTATGCGGATGACGCTAAAATTTTTGCTTGCTGATTATCAAAGATAACAAATAGCAATAAATACCATCACCAATTGGTGTAGCGAAAACAGACTGCTTTTAAACGTTGGTAAATGCAAAGTCATGACCTTCACATTAAAGAAAAATGTGCTGGTGTATGATTATAAAATTGATGGAACATCAGTTCCACGAGTGGGATGCTTTAGGGTTCTGTGTGTTACATTTGATAGCAGACTTTCATTTGTTCCTTATATAAATGATCTTATACAGGTGTGTTTAAAATTATTAGGCTTTATTATCAGAAACTCAAAAACATTTTCTAATCAAAGTACGCTCATTTTACTTTATTACGCTTTTATAAGATCTAAATTGGAATCTGCTTCCATAACATGGTCTCCTTATTATCAAAACCATATTAATGACCTTGAGAGAGTTCAGTGGCGTTTCTTAAAATACCTAAGCTTTCGGATTGATGGACATTATCCTGAAACATTGCTTTCGCATGAAATCTTACTTCAGCGGCATTCTGTTTTTTCTCTAGAACATGGACATATAGTCACAGACTTCAAATTTCTTTATAAAGTTTTGCATAACAGAGTGGAATGTAGTGACATACTGGAAAAAATAAATTTTCTTGTACCTAGGACTTCAGCTCGCCAATCTGCCACATTCTATTGTCCTACACCTCGTACAAATGTGTGTAACTACTCTCCTTTATATAGGATGTGCAGAATCTACAACGAAAATCAAAATAAATTCGACATATTTAGCTGCGGATTGGCACAGATAAAAAATAATTAAGTTTGTAATATTTTGTAGTTTTATTTCTGGTAATTTGTGTATGCTTATTTTTTCTTTTTTTTTTGTTTGTTTTGTCATTGTAAATATTTAAGTTTTTTTTCTGTTGTACCCATTTGTTAATTAGTTTTTTGTAACTGTGAAATGGGTTTAAATAAATAAATAAATAAATAATATAAAATATGAGGAACCCAAACCATAGGCAATCTAGTGAATTATCAGAGATTTAACAAAAAAAAATAAAACCATTTTTTTTTACAAAATATACTCAATCTTGTATTGAAAAAAGTATAATACAATCAAATAAATTATTTTGTTGTTTGAGGGTTCAACAGTAGTCCGCTAACATATTTGGAGACCATTTTCCATTATACCGCTTCTCCGTTTGAACAATTTGCTAGTGAAATCTTTCACCGTGTTTGTTTGAAACTGCACATAAATTGTCAAAGAAGAAATGGGAGTGAAGAAAATACAGCTTAAGTCACAATTGGTAACCTAACGTATTATAAGATTGTATAAGTTCTTCAACTAGATATTTGTGGTTCCCCGATTTCTTGTTACCTGGGAAGTCGCTACATACATTTGTCAGTCCATGCCTTTTTTCCGCGAAAGTGTAGGTTTCAAACTTTTCGTCATTAAATTTTTTTCGTATTTACGGCCCAACGAATATTGCTTCTTTAAGCTATACCTTACTTATACGCGCGAACTTCCATCTCAAATAAAGAAAAACATTTCCTACTCTATTTAAGGCTTTAACAAAAGTCCTATTTTATGTGAAGAGGAGGTAAATAAATTTTCTGATGTTCTACTGAGGGTTCGTTAAACGTTTTGAGACCGGGCGCAATGTTTTTACGTAACGGTCATTCTTTAACGACATAATGTTGGTTTCTGGCTCTGTTGTTCTATTCACATAAAAACAACAATATTTAGTGTGGCCACTCTGCAGTTCTATAAATGGAGCAGTAACTTTTAGATCGACACAGATATTCCGTTTATGATCATCGTGTTTTATGCTTTGAAGTTATATACATATGTTCTCGTACTTTTCCTTCATATTTATCCACGGAAACAGATGGTTCTTCATTTCCATTAAACAATAAAACTTCCTTTAGACTTATCTTCGAAGAGTTAATAGACAGTCGCCACTCGGTAGATTTATAGGAAAGGCCAAGTTTGTTGATTAAACCCGAAGTATCTTGACAGCAAACTAAGTCATTTGTCATTGAGAAAAATACTGTCTGCATCTTCTTCTGCTTTCAAGTGCCCTGTCCTGTCTCCCGGACGGTAGTGATCACTGTAGCAAGAGTCGTTCTGTTTTCCCCATATGTTAAAGCTGTTCAGTACTCCGTAGGTCAGTTCTTTCTCGAATGTTTCGGAGCCATGATTATTGTTTCCTTCCAATTCCCCGTTGGTCTTCTATTTTACCTTTGAATATTAGTTGTAATAAGCGATATTTTTCTCCTCTCAGCACCTGCCCCAAATACGATATTTTTCTGTACTTTATTGTAGTCTGTAATGTTCTCTTAATATTCACTTTTTGTAAAAAATCTATGTTATATGTATGTTCTACCCATGAAATGCGAAGAATTCTTCTATGTAAATACATCTCGGATCGATTGTATTTATCTTTAATGTCCACGTTTCGACATCATATAATAATATTGACCACACGTAGCATTCTGTCATTTGTTGACTTAGTTTCCAGTTTAAATTATCATCGCATAAAAATGGTCACATATTGTTGAATATGCGCGCGCCAATTCTATTCTACTCTTAATCTCACAGTCAGGGTCCAGGTCTCGCGTAATAATGCTTCCCAAGTATTTAAATCTTTCTACGTGTGCCATCTGCGCTCCATTTACTTTTAACGTGATGGTGTTGTATGTTGTTCGACTAAATACCATGAACTTGGTTTCAGCTACGTTTATGTTGAGTCCAAATCTTTCTTCTATTGTATTGATACTATTTGAAAACTCTTAAAATCCCTCTATAGTGTCAGACAAAATGACCGTATCGTCTGCATATCTAATTGTAGTTAATGGTACTTAACGCCGTAATCTCCTAGTGCCTCTACTTCTTCTTTAAATATTTGATCAGAATATAGGTTGAATAGCACTTGTGATGCTGGACTCGATTAAAAAATTTCTCATAGTCGATGAAACAAGCAAATACGTCCTTTCTTTGATCTTTGACATTTCTGTAGGAGCAGGTTTATACTGAATAATGCTTCGCGTGTTCCAAAGGCATTCCTGAAGCTAAACTGCCAGTCGTCCAAATCTTGTTCGCATTTCCGTCTGATTCGGCTATGATTATTCGTAGAAAGGTCTTGAGCATATGAGACATAAGGTTAAATAGTCGGTAATTAACACAGTTCCTCGGTTGTTGTTTTTTAGGGATAGTTACGAAATTAGATTTTAACCAGTCCTCTGGGATCTCACTTGTGTTATAGATTTCATTGAATAGTTTGGCAAGTAGATGAAAATTCTCTTCGCTTATGAGCTTCAGTACTTCAACTGGTATACCTTCTGGGCCAATTGTTTTTCTGTTTTTGCTAATTTTGAGTGCGTATATTATTTCAGGTTTGATAATGTCTGGTGTTGGAGACACGTTACTTTAGTTATATACATCCTCCGATCTGTTATCTTTAAAAGTTTTTAACCAGTCCTCTGGGATCTCACTTGTGTTATAGATTTCATTGAATAGTTTGGCAAGTAGATGAAAATTCTCTTCGCTTATGAGCTTCAGTACTTCAACTGGTATACCTTCTGGGCCAATTGTTTTTCTGTTTTTGCTAATTTTGAGTGCGTATATTATTTCAGGTTTGATAATGTCTGGTGTTGGAGACACGTTACTTTAATTATATACATCCTCCGATCTGTTATCTTTAAAAGTGTCGAATATATTTTGTCTAATCGTCTTTTAACTCTTCGTTGTCCATAATTATTTCTTGTTGTTCATTGACTAGAGTCATCGGAAGCATTTTTTTGTATATTGCACTAGTTTCTTTTATCTTTCTAGGTATGTTAAATGTGTCATGTTTTTGGCGTAATTCCTCCAGTTTTTCAGATTCCCTTTTCATCCACCGTTCTTTACCAGTTTAATATATTGTCTTATTATTTTTTGCAATTCTCTGTATTTCTTTTGCTTGTTTTTTATTTTCTGGCGTTTTTCCATGAGTTTGAGTATATGGTCCTTCATCCACTTTTTTTTCTTCTGTCTTTTTTCTCCCTTACGGTATTGGGTACAGGTGTTGGTGATTTTGTTCCAAAGTGTATGTCAGCGTAAACTGTTATTTCTGAAACATGGACATTTTCACTCCACTTTGTAAGAGACTCTACTACTGTAAACAAGATCCAAGTAGCTGTGACTTTGTTTTGGGAAGATTCAAATCACTAAATAAGATCGCTGAGCTTCTCCTGAGATATAAAATAGGGCTATTTTCTACTACTACATTCGTAATCGTCTTTCTCTTGAAAACTTGGACCAGCTTTTGGTTCAAAATCATCTAGTTCATCAAATTTCGAGTCGATTTCGTATTTTTCTGGAGGCTTAGATACAGGTATGCTAGAAGCGTCATGATATACAGGTTTTATGGCTGACGGGATATAAAGATATTCAATTTTATGTTTGTTTTTACTATCAAATTCCAGGATTTTTGTTAAGCAAAAGTAACAATTATTAACATGATTCTGAGGTTTCCGCCAAATCATTGGCACTTCAAACCTCATAGATTTATGAGTACCTAATATGGATTATATATAGGTAAAAATTGGGGCTGTTTTTGACGTAAATTCCGAGATGGATGAGACCTATCTAGATCTATTAGGGACAACGTAAGAACAAATTCTACATAAAATGTAACAGCAAAAAATAGGTTGGAGCCAAGAGGAGGGGGTCAACGTTGGCTAAAACAGGTTTTATGAATCTACAAGCCAAGGAACGCATTTTGGAAAAAAAGTTCAAATAAAAGTTATAGAGATTTTAGAAACCTACAATTTGAGCTTTGGTGCGATTAGTTTTACTTTTACTTAGTAAAGTCATCATGGCTACAACAAAACTAGATAAAAAAGCTACTGATCATGGAAATCGGATACCAAGATCCGGCAGGGGAGGAAAATGTCAAAACTGTAAGGCCTTCTCGGTCGTCAACCTGCGAAAACCTTGTAGCTTAGGGACATGGAATTCCAGAAGCTTATACCAGCCTGGAAAAGTATATAACCTGATTAGAGAAATGAAACGACTCAATAGGGACTTACTGGGAGTCAGTGACATGCAGTGGCCGGTTGCAGGAGTTACAGTAGTAAATAACAAAACTGTATATTATTCAGGAAGCAAAGATGGCTAGCACGGATATGGAGTAGGAATTGTACTGAGTAGAACCATCAGTCAAACAGTAACAAGCTTCACTGCATTTTCAAACAGGATTGTGATGATACAATTGGGCACAACTAAACAAAAATTAAACATTATACAGATTTATTCTCCAACCTCTGATAAGCCTGATAACGACATAGAAAACTTCTACGAAGATTTGGAAAACGTGATAAAGGCCACTAAAAAACAGGATATAACAATTATAATGAGAGACTTACATGCAAAAGTGGGAGACCAAAAAACACAAGAATGTACAGGTAGTTACGGACTTGGAACAAGAAACGAAAGAGGATATAAACTAATCGAATTCTGCCAAAATAATAGATTGGTTGTAACAAACACATGGTTTAAATTACCCAAACGCAGACTGTATACATGGAAGTTACCGGCGGATAAAGAAGGGCGGATCACAAGAAACCAAATCGACTACATTCTGATTCGACAAAGATATAAAAATACAATTATGTCGGTAAAAGCATATCCAAGTGCTGACATAGGATCAGACCATAATCCCCTAGTCGCCAAAATTAGATTTAAAATGAAACTCATTAAAAGAACAACAGACACTGCAAAAAGTAACATTTCCAGACTCAAGGATACAAACATAAAACAACTCTTTACGGAAGATATCAATAAAAGATTAATGAACGTCAAAGAGATGATTCTCCAAAACGCAGAACCAGAAAACAAATGGCTTTTAATGAAAACAGAAATAGAGGAAAGTCAAAGAGAAATACTAACTCCAATAAGATATAGCAGCAATGGATGACAGAGGAGACGATAATTCAAAAACAGAGATACGCAAAAGTATAAAGAAATAAACAAGCAAATCAAATACAAGATTAGACTAGCGAAAAATAAATGGCTACAAGAAGAATGTAAAGAAATAAAAGAGTATCAGAGAAAACATGATAGTTTTAATATACACAAAAAGATAAAAAAGATAACTCATAGTAACAGAAAGAGGAAACCGACACTGCTTAAGAATGCAAAAGGCAAGCTAATCTTAGACACCCAAGAGAAACTTAAAAAATGGACAGAATACATCAAAGACCTGTTTGAAGACAATAGAGTAGAGCAGATGGAGATTGAAGTAGAAGATAACGAGGCATTAACGATACTGAAAGACGAAATAAAAGCAGCTATAAGAAACAACAAAAATGGAAAAGCACTAGGTCCAGATCAAATCCCAGTAGAAATCTTAAAATGCATAAATGATGATACCATGGATATATTGTTAGATCTGTTCAACACGGTATATAAAACGTGGAATATACTCAGAGAATGGTTACTCTCCACCTTTTGTGCTATTCCAAAAAACAAAAATGCAAAAGACTGCAGCGAATATCGAACAATTTCTTTGATAAGTCATGTAATCAAGGTGTTTTTAAAAGTAATACACGGACGCATTTATAAAGAACTTGAAAATGGTATAGATGTCATTTGGATTCAGAAATGGTATAGGCACCAGAGATGCGTTGTTTGCACTTAATGTGCTTTCACAGAGGTGTATGGATATGAACACCGATATACACATTTGTTATGTTGACTTCGAGAAGGCTTTTGATAAAATTAGACATGAAAAACTAGTCGAGATTCTAAGAAGAAAAATCATAAACAACAAAAATTTAAGAATAATAACTAACCTATATTGGAATCAACGCGCACAAATAATAGTAGATAACGAAACAAGTCCGGAAATTGAAATAGGAAGAGGAGTGAGACAAGGATGCATTTTGTCACCCCTACTATTCAATGTGTACAGTGAATCGATTTTCGAAGAAGCACTGTTTACGAAAAGTAAGGGAATAATAATAAACGGAAGAGCTGTAAACCACATAAGATTTGCAGATGACACTGCTATCATAACTAGCTCCGCTGAAGAACTCCAAGAACTAGTGAACGAAATAAGTAACGTTTGCGAGCAATACGGATTAAAAATGAACACCAAAAAGACTAAATATATGGTAATAACTAAAAAACAAAACATGCAAACAAGCATAAAGTTGCGAGGTGTGAATTTAGAAAAAGCGCAAAAATACAAATACTTGGGCATATGGATAACAGCAAATAATGAACAAACAACAGAAATAAGAACGAGAATAGAAATGGCAAGAAGTGCCTTTGTAAAACTGAAAACCATTCTGTGCAGCAGAGACATCACTCTAGAACTAAGAATGAGAATTTTAAGATGTTATGTATTTGCAGTGCTGCAGTATGGGTTGGAAGGCTGGACACTAAAACAAGAACACATAAATGAACTGCAAGCGTTTGAAATGTGGTGTTACTGAAGGATGTTGAGAACATCTTGGACGGAGAGAAAAACAAACGTAGAAGTATTGCTAGCGATGGACAAAAACTATGAAATAATTAACAACATAAAAATAAGGAAACGGCAATCTTGGACATATAATGAGAGGCCAGCGATACGAGTTGCTTAAATTGATCATGCAGGGTAAAATAGAAGGAAGAAGAAATATCGGAAGAAGAATAATTTCATGGTTGAGAAATTTGAGAGTGGTTGAATTGTAGCTCAGTAGAACTTTTTCGAGTAGCGGCAAATAGAGTGAGAGTGGCAATGATGATATCCAACCTCCGATAGAAGATGGCACCTGAAGAAGAAGCGATTACTTTCGTTAATTTGTTATCGCAAAAATGCCAAAAAAACCCTTAAAATCATCAATTATTTATTGCAAAATTAACTTCTTTGATTTTAAAGAGACGTCCTCGTCATTTTGAACAAAATGATATATTATATTAGAAAATCACATAATTTCTTGCTGAGATATCGCTATTTGTTTATTCCAAGACGCAAAATATTACTATAACATTTTTTTAGGTGAACATTTTGACCTCCACAAAGGCTCAATCTCTTCGTGAAGGCCTACATTTTCATACCTTGTAGGATCAAATGAAAAAAATTATTTTCAATCCCTTAAATATCGCTCTTAAAGAGGAGGTGTGTCATATTCCTAATTTTTTGAGCTACCCCAGATTAAAAAGAAAACATCGAAATTGGTCCATTTGTTGCTGAAATACGGTGAATTTTTCCGAGCGCTTCACATTTGAAGCTGCGAGTTCAATTTTCTCGCGCATGCGACAGCTCTGTTTCCTTATAAATAAAAAAACCTTTTTTAAAGCAATATTTAAGGATTTGGGAATTAATTTTTTCATTTGCCTCTAACAAGATATGAAAGTTTAGACCTTCACAAAGAAATTGAACCTTTGTGGAAGTCAAAATGTTCAGTCAAAAAAAAGTTATAGCAATCAACATTTTGCATCTTGGGATAAAAAATTAGCAATTTATCAGCAACTAATAATTGGATTTACTATTATAAAATATCATTTTGTTCAGAAAGATAAATTCTTCCCTTTAAAAGCAAAAGAGTGTAAAATAAGTTAATTTTGCAATAAATAATTGATAAGAAAAAAATGGCCGATTTTGAGGGTTTTTTGAAACAAATTAACAAAAATGATCGCACAAAAGCTCAAATTGTAGGTTTTTAAAATCCTTACACCTTTAATTTGAAGCTTTTTTCCCAAAATGTGTTTCTTGGCTTGTAGATTCACAAAACCTGTTACAGCTAACTTTAATCCCTCCCCTTCTTGGCTCCAACCTATTTTTTGCTTTTACATTTCATAAAGGGTTTGCTTTTACATTGTCCCCAATACCTCTGGGTAGGTCTTAAGCAGCGTGCCCACTGGTTCGGTTCGGTTCAGACCGCTCGGCTCCGCACAATCGGCCTGTTTTGGTTTACACGTAAATATATGAGAGCCGGCTCATTAGTTCCGAACGGCCAGAACGCTTCCGCGCTTTCAGCATCGGCGTCTTCGACTATTCTCAAGAGGGCAAAAATTGCCGAAAGGTCTGAAAGCGTTCGACTATTTTAAAAATAGAAAGAGGTAGTATAATCTGTGGTATAGACATAGTGTTTGTATTGTTACTATGTCGGACGAAGAATTGATAGAAAACGTGAGAGCATACAGAATATATAATAATAATAATATTGTCAATAAATAGTTGTTGCCTAATAAACTTGAAGTAAATTGTCTAGGCGTTCACGTCACAGTCAAAAAACATTAGTTATGTCACAAAAATCTGTGATGTAAACGTGAAATTTAATTAATTCGACTATATAATACACTTACTTTTAAGTAACTGATAAACTTTCCTCTAGTGGAATCGATTTTCGAAGGTTAGTGTTTTATTCCCTGAGCGGCAACATATTTAAAATTTCATAAAATTTTATACTAGACATTCTAAAATATTTGAAAAACTTTTCATTGTCGGTCACCAACTCTGGAAATAAATGATAAGATTCCCCGTGAACTTTTCTTTTAAGGTAAATATCATGAACCCAATATCTTCTTCTCCGCTTTTCCTCCACTTCCGCTTCAACACAGGCTAGAGCAGTCACAACAATATCCTCCTCAGAGTCGGAAGAACTACTCATTTTATTCACTTTTCATCAAAAATAACAGCTCTAGAAACTCTAATGGTTAAAGCAGTTTTAATCACTGTTTAGTCTGAATTGTGTGGAGCCAGTGAGCGGGGGCCATCGGCGTTCTGACTGAAGCGGACGGAACGGACGGAGCCGAGCCGATTTAGTGGGCGCGCTGCTTTATTCATTTCGGAATTTGCGTCACTATATTATTTACCAATGTCTTGGACTAGTGGCCCGAAGTGTGGGGGCAAATTATGGGAGCTCAAGTTTTGTCTTCATCGCCAACTTGGCACCTGAAATATAACCTCTTAGGCTTTTCTTACAAGTAGGGTCAAACTCTTTTATTGAGCTTTCAGTGTCACTTCATATTCACTTATATATATATATATATATATATATATATATATATATATATATAAATATATATATATATATATATATATATATATATATATATATATATATATATATATATAAATATATATATATATATATATATATATATATATATAAATATATATATATATATATATATATATATATATATATATATATATATATATATATATTATATTTTCCAGATTCTTGAACCATAGATTATATCATTTTCTTTTTATTTTGTCCTTTCTTGGGTTTAGGTTCTTTATTTAACAAAAAATTAAAAACAATTTGACGTTTCGCCCTTTATTTAAGGCATCTTCTAAATTTTTTTTTTTTTTTTTTTTTAATTTATTGATCTTCCTAAAACTATTTTTTATATAATTAAAAACATTCATACACAAACCTATTTAAAATTTTAAACAACAAACAAACACTTTAAAAAACTATTTAAATTTTTAAAAAAGTATTTAATTTTACACAATACATACCTTGACATTTTGTTTATTTATTAATAATGGAATAAAATTTTAACATCGTCTATTTAGGTACTCAGGATACACAAAGCGTAATCATCATGATAACTTTCCATATCTGGTAATCGTTTTTGTTCATCTTAAGTATCCAGAAAGAAAGCAAACCTATCCAAACATATTTGCTTGTTTAAAAAGAAATCTAGTTGAACACGGATCTTTTATTCAGCCGCGTCTCAAAATATACGTCAAAGAAGACAGGGAGAGAAAAGAAATGTGTTATTTTACGCAGCAGCAACAACTTCATCGTCGTGGAGAAAAATAGAGGAAGAAGTTGGTGTAGCCAAAGAATTTTGAAAAAGTATAAACACCATCCAAATAAATTTAAAATAATACAACATTTCACCCCGGAGATGATGAGCGCCAAATAACGTTTGGTCAGTGATATTTAGAACAAATCCTCACCAACGAATCTTTTGCCACATTTCTCATCTGGTTTGACGAATATTATTTGTTAAGTGGGGGAATTTAAAATCGTCAAAACAAGAGACATTGGTCTGCAGAAAATCGCTACTTAATTTTCGAAAGTGCACAACAAGGGCACTTTGGGTTTGCTGTCTCTTCTTTTATTTTGGGCCGACACATAGTCTACAGGATGTATGAAGGGGGTCTCATAGCACGTAAATACGTAGAAAACTTTGAGGAAATTATTTCAGAATTACTTGATAATGTTCCACTGGCCGATTTCAATTCCATTTATCTTCAACAAGACGATGCCCCGAGCCACAACTCTGCGCTAATAAGGCCATTTCTGGACAATAACTTTCCTCAAAGATGGATAGGTACCAATGGGCCAGTGAGATGGCCCCCACGATCTTCATATTTTTCCATTTTGGCTCATTTTGTGGGGTTTTATGTAAAATAAAGTGTATAAGGCAAGACAAGAATCTATAGCGGAACTTCGTGAGGCAATTGGTTTGGCCTTCTAAACTCTTCATAATAGACCTATGATTCTTTTACATGCAATTAGAAGAATAACAAAACTGTGGCAAGAAAATGGCCGTTATTTTGAAAACTACCTTTAAAAATACTCTTTGTTGTTTTTAGTTTCAGTGTATCTTTTTGTTTTTGTTACTTTAGTTCTATGAAATAATTTTGTTCTTGTTTCTTTGCAATCAAATTTCAATATTTTGATTTTATAATAACAGTGTTATTTAAAATAAAAAATATAATAATAATTAAGTGTTTACGATTGAAAATATAGAAAAATATTAAAATTAACTTTTAAAGTATTTAGTCTTTGGTGTAATTATTATTGTCAAAATTTTATTGTTTCTTATAAATTGGCCATGGCTTACTTATACAAATAAAGTGCTTTATTGACCTTATTTTCCAAAATAAAATAAACACAGTATATATTTTTGCAAAGCCTAAGTTATACTTAATCAATATCTATAATAACAGGGTGTCCTGTTTTGTTAATATCTCAAAAACTAAACTTTTTAGAAAAGAACTGACTGCCCCACTGAACTCTACTTAAAAAACCCCATAAAAACCAGTTTTTACCTTTATGATAAGTTAACGCATAACGGAAATACGAGATGGGCCGAAAAAAACGAAGATTTTCAAAATCACTCTAAGAGAGTCATGACAAATTTGACACCGGAATCTTTCGTTTTGTTAAAAATTAGAAGACTAAAGTGAAAACGGCAACACTCTATCTTTAATAATAACTCCAATACCCTCAAAAAGTGTCGAAAATGGGACACCCTGGACAGAAAATCTAAATATTTTTTCAGTTATTTTATTGAAATTTAATATACAATTTAATCAAATTTAATGTAGAACGAACTGATATTTCAATAAATTGCTTTAAATTCAAAGGAAATGTAAATTATTCAGAATTTTTGCTACAAAATCCTAAAATTTAATGTATAAATGGACATTAAACCTGCATTAAATTTATTATTATTTTTAACAGTGCACTTAAGAACCATGATTTGAGAAAATTTGACTTAAAACCATTTCTCATAGGGATAATGAAGGGTCCTTTGATTTTTTTTTTATAAATATATGCCACCGTTCTAATAACAATTACTAATTTCTTAGGTATGGCTATTTAGCTGCAACGGACAAATACGAAATGAAATTTCTCACATATTCAATTTCTTTTACCGTTGTCTCCATGATTTTGGGTTTTATGTTGTTTTCGTTCAGAAAACTGGTTAAGCTTTTGATCATGATATTGAAAGAAGCCACTAAAGTCATTTTTGATATGCCAGGATTAATTGCTCTTCCAGTTATTGTAAGTACTTTTGCACTGACCATTTGAACTGCAAATTTTATTGTAATAACTATGACCACCCATATTTTCTTTTTTAAATAAAAATAAATATAAGAATTCAACAACCTTAGGCAAAAAAAATTATTCATGTTTAAGTAACAATTCTTCAAAACACTCAATACAATTGTATTATTACTTAAAAATCTATTATTAATTAAAAATGTTTTTTCTACAACAACAAAGTTTTAAAATTACCAACAGTAGTAATTTATTGCAGTGTGTCATCGTCATTGTGATCCTTACTTTCATTTTTGGTATTACGTTTCTATCCATGTCTTCCGCCGGTATTCTACAACCATTACAACAGGATTTTTATGATTACGTATCCAATCCAGTCATGATATTTACCAAGATTTACATTTTCGTGATATACCTTTGGCTTACCCAAATCTTGACAGGAATTCATTATATGGTTATTGCTGGAGCCGTCTCAAAATGGTATTTTTGCAGGTAAGGAAGATGGGTATACTTGGTATACTTGATACAGAATACAATATAGTTCTCTAAAAATATCAAAATCAATCATTTTCTTTATTATAATACTTCTTTTTTCAGAGATAAAGTTTTCTTAAGAAGTCCCATTCTCAGTTCCGCATCCATTGCTTTGCGTTTCCATTTGGGTACTGTAACTTTTGGTGGACTGATCGTTAGATTAGCTAAAGTTATTGAGTGGATTGTATATGCATTTTTATACAATCAGAGAAAAACCTGTAAGAATTTTGTCGATGCAACTGAAACATTTTTCGAATTTTTGTCGAAGAATGCTTATGTTATTACAGGTAATATATTATTATTCGACTAAATTAATGTCAAACGGCGGAATTAAGAAATTAGTCTGATTAATAGATGCTCGAGAACGAGTTTCTTATGTTTTACTATAACTCCGAAGCTATTAAAACGATTTTCATAAATAACACATCTCTTGATTAGTCTAAAAACGCCCTATACAATAATCGCGAAGTTACCTCGACGAATTTGATCGCAGTCCGAAATACGTGTCTACATTAGTGATGGAAAGTTTAGTTACTTTTAAGGACTTGTAACGATTCGTTACTTTCATCTCTAGGACTCGTTACTCTGGAATCGTTACTTTAGTTACTTTCGTTCCAATAAGTAATATTGCAAGTGAAATACGATATATACTTTAGATATTTAATTGAATAATGTTTATTCTTTGTTTAATATGAAATTTAATACTGAATATTAAGTATGTAGTGGTTTAAGTTATGTGTTAAAAGGTAATATATGGAAATATGGAAAAATATATACAAATTAAAGAATATATCATTCAAGAATAACTAGATTTATTTAGACAAACATTTTTTGGGAAAAACTCTTAAATCCTTATTTAACAAAAACAAAAAAAAAATATATGTATTTTTAAATACAGACAAAAAGGTTAGAAATGTTTATTCTGATGTAAAAACAATATTTTTTTGACGTGTTTCGCCTTTAAACGATTTCTTCGCTCGGTTATGACTTGACCAGCTTTTGAAAAAACTCTTTCGCAGGGTACGGATGTGGCAATTATTTCCTTGCCAGTTGAGACAACCAAGGGTATACTTTTTCTCTGCCTTGCCACGAAACAAGAGGGTCTTTCTTTCTGTCTTCTGTGTACATGGGTATTTCTGCAATTGCTAAAGAGGTTGCACTGCTTACAGGTTCGAAAAATTTTATAGAATTATCAAAATCTTTCCAAATAACATCTTGACTTTCTTCGCATATTGTCTTTTCTTCAGATATTTCTATTTTATTTCTCTCACTTGCAGCAGTTTGTTCTTGTTTCTTTTTTATTATACTAACTAGTTAAACCTAAAGTTCGTTTTTTACTAGTTCCAAACAATCTTCTTTAACAAAACCCCTTGTTTTAAAACGAGGATCAAGAAAAGTCTCTTTAACCATTGTTATATTATTTTCTGGGTCTCCAAAACGAGATGCAAGTGAATCTAAAAAAAATGTATCAAATCCTTTTCCATTTGACTTGTAATTTTAAGTTTAATTTTCTTCAACGTTGATATGAGCCCTTTAACTACGAGAATAACTTTTGAAAGAGTAATTTGTTTCTCAGCGCTCATTTCTGTAGTTAAAGCCTCGAAGGGTTTTAATATTTGACACAGCTCTCTTAACAGATTCCATTCTTCTTCCGTTGGTAACACCACTGGATTATGTAGAACTGCTACGGTGGCTGTTAGTGGTTCGGATAATTTAACTACCCTCTCAAACATGTAGAAACTGGAATTCCACCGTGTAGGTACATCTCTTATCAAGTTTAAGGGAATACCATTTGGCTGCATTTGTGTTTGAGTGCTCATAAGTTTAGAGAAAGCATGGGAACTTCTATTAAAATGTTCCACGATTTTTTAAATTTTGGCTTGTAGTTCCGTAATAAGTTTTAAACTATCTCTAACCACCAAGTTAATAGTATGTGCAAAACAAGGTATATGCACGAATCCAGCAACTTTTGTCGCAGTAACGACATTTGCGGCATTATCTGTTGTAACGGCATATACCTTATTGTGTATATTCCACTCGTTGGAAACTCGCCTAAGTTCTTCTGCTATATTTCCGGCAGTATGTTTGTCGTCATACTTAAAACAAGACAATAAACATCCACAGTTTAACCAGTCAATTGTTATAAAATGTGCTGTAACAGCTAAATAGCCCTCCGTATTTATGGATGTCCAACCATCAGTACTTAGGGTAACATATTGCGTATTTTTAAGGACTTCTTGTAACTTTAAAACTTTTTCGTCATATTTGCCAGGCAGTAGAGACTTGCTAAATGTAGGTCTACTAGGTAAAATATAAGAGGGTTCAAGTTCTCTTAAAAGCTCTCTAAATCCACTGTTTGAATAATCGAAAATGGTTGTAAATCATTAATAATCATATTAAGAACCAGGTTGTTAATTTTTTTTTGTCGAGGTAAAGATATAGGTCTAGAAATAAAGCTTTTAAAATTTGTTTGTATTTTAGTTTTTTCTGAAAATCTATGATGTGGTTCCTCACTGTCTCTCTTTTTTTCTGCGGAAGTTGACGGTGACGGCAAAGATGAAGGACCTAGATATAAAAAAATATGATAAACAGCTGAGCTATTATTTTAGGCATATAAATACCTGGATGGCTCATTATAATTTCTTCCACGTTTACATTTTCAAGTGAAAAGGTCGATTTTTTTTCGGGAGGTTCTTTTAATAACATTGCTGGGTGTTTCGATTTAAAATGTTTTCTTAAGTTTGAAATATTGCCGTTTTTATAGGAATATATAGTTTTGCAAATATTACACTTTGCTTTGGCATCAGGTAATAATGTAAAATGAATCCAGACAGAACTTCTCTTCTGTGTTTCCATTTCTCAACCCTAAAATTTTTTTGTTATATCTGCTCAATATAGTTTATCCTGCGTTAAACATATTTCGCATTAATATTTTTAGTAAATTCAGAATATATTTATTATTTATTACCTACCAAATTGGAAATATTGCCATATAACTACTACCTTCTTATGCATGCGACACTTTAAATAACCAGAAAGTAAATAACAAACGTAAAGGGGCAGAAATAAAACGTACCAAATTCAAAACATTACTATCATATAATATAATGGTTATAACGTCAACAAAGAATAACATCCATCCTTCATATTAGAAATATTATTTATCTTATTTCCGCAAAATTCTTTTAATCTGCCAAGTCCTGCATCTAAGCACAAAGAACGTTTCTGTCCTGTGATTGCCGCTAGGAAAACAACTAAAACTTCAAAATCGCCGACACTTCAAATGCCTAATAAACAGTAAAAATAATCCAGTGCCGAATTTCCTCGTCCACTCCTCTAGTCAGCGGTTTCGTGACTATAAAGAAGACCACCAGCCCAGCCTGGCTCGCGAGAATAAAACAGTAGTTATATTTCTCTAGTTATTTCGGTTCTCGTCTTGGACTAAGGATATTTCGGTATAGTAACGAATTTCCAAAGTACGAGTCTTTTCTAAACAGAGGACTCATTACTTTTAGTGATTGGTTTGTAACGGTTATTTTGTAACGATTAGTATCGTTACTTTCCATCACTAGTCTACATACTCGTGCAATCTCCTGAGGAGTTCAGTTGCTGTGAATTATTCGCGCTCTATAACATGAATAACGGTCAAGTAGTAGCTGTTGTTCCAAAATGTACTCTCACATATAACTTCGTGCGTGTTTTTCACTTAACGAAAATTAAAAAGAAATGGAGGAAATGGAGATGGTGGATGATTGCAGTGTACTGGAACAGAACTAGGTTAGTAAACAATGTACAATGAAGAACTTTTACCATAGGTGAAAGTCTACATACACTGCAACATAAAAGAGTAGAAAAAAATAATGCGCCAGTATCGTTCACATGGCAAGAATTTTTCACACAAATCATCTCCAACTGACAATTGAAAGTGACACAGTTATAGACATTTGGAGAGTGTTGTTAGTCGAAATAATTTTAGTTTCATTTCTACTCTTTTTTGTTGCACTATAAGTACCTACTATTTTTACCATTATTATTATTATTATTATTTTTAATTCCTATTTCATATTTTTCACAGGCTTACTTTGGAGCAACAATTTGTTGAACTCATACAAGAGTAATCTGGAGAATTCGAAATTTCCATCAAATGTCACTGGCTGATATTTGCTTGCTTTTCAAAGTTCTGCTCATAATCAACAAGCATTTAAGAGAAGCTATACCTGCCAAGATTCGTTTAACAATCTTTTTTGGATTTTTAGCAAATGGGGATAGTTTTAGAAGCTTACATTATTTATTTAAAATTTTAAGCCAGTTAATTTCAAAAATCATAGTCGATGTCTGCAAATCTGTTAATGAAGTTCTAAGGGTTGAAATATAGGTAACATTTAAAATTTTTTAAACACATATTTATTTCAAATTAACAATATATAGTTTGTTATTTCGAATGTAAGCCGAACGGCTTCACACTCCCTCCAGGGAATATTGACTCATATCAGATATACAAATATACCAAAAGTGGTTCTGTGGGAAGCCTTTCCATGTTATCGGTTCCTAGGTGACGTGGTCCGTTGTATTTCCTACAAACTTCTGGACGGTCTGTGTAGTTGCAAGGATAACTGATTTCGGAATCGGCTAATACAGAATCTCACTAAGGTCCTGTCCCTTCATGTTCTGCAAGAGGTTCTTTGGTATCACTTCAGTTGTTGGTAAAATTATGGGAATCGTTTTGACGCTGTTCATTGCCAATTGTCTTCGAATTTACACCTCCAGATATCTGTAGGTTGTTGTGGTTATGTATAGCAATGTCGGTTAGTGTAGTTCGCCTAGAAATTTTATCTGTTAGTATAATATCTAATCTATTATGCGCAACTGTCTGATCCGTTAGAACCGTTCGGTCCCAATATAACTTAAACTCGTTATTCTTAAGAATAGGCTCTGGATTGTACTTGTACATTTCCTACCTGAAATCTGCTAACTCTTGGTGAAGTATCTTAGCGGATGAGTCATGTCTCTCCTTGTACTCTATTGCTGCAAACGCTTGGCATCCTCCAGTTATGTGATGGATTGTGTCTGATGTTTGACAGCCATATCTACATTGGTCTTTTCTATTGAAGGATCTCTGATGATGAACTTCCGATAGTTTTTCATCGGAATAACCTGGTCTTGGATAGCTAGCAAAAAGCTCTTCGTTTTCGGAGATATCTGTCCTGAAATTAATAAGTGGTTCGACGCTGAGTTATCGACATTGTCCTGATTGACCTCATATGGATTCCGTCCATGAAGTAGCTTCCATAGCCAGGCTTGTAACTTCATTTGGTCTGTCTGGTGGTGAGAAGCAACATCCTGTTCCCTCAGCTATAGCGGTGTTGACTTGTCTGCCTCGCATATTGCTCGATGTAGAGTGGAAGGGTCCGCTAATCTGTGGAAATAAGAACATAAGTTTATTACTTTTTGGTCAAGCTGCTTAACAATATCGACCAATCCTCTACCTCCTTGCTGTCTTGGAAGCATTGTACATTCCGAGGGTGGTGTTTGTGTGCTTTTGTTAAGAGTGTTCTTATTTTTCTTTGCAGGTTTTCTATGTCCGTCCTGCTTCATTTTACAATTCCAAAAGAGTAGCTAAGCGCAGAGCATGCGTACGTGTTGAGCACCTTGAACAAATTTCTACTATTTAAACTAGTTTGTAATACCCGCCTTACCCTCCTGACAAATTCGATGGTCAGTTCGGCCTTCATAGTGTGGTGGTCAATTATTTAGACTGTTTCATACTTAGATATTTGTATGTTTGCTCTGCTTCCAATGTAACTATAGTTTCACCGGTCTGCATTTCAAATGCTCGTGGTTGTATTTTTCCTTTAGCGATTTTCAAAATACGGAACTTGTCAAGTCCAAACGGCTTTGCGATATTCTCAGAGAACCCCTCTACAATTTTAAGCATTTGTTCCAACTGGTTTCCAGTAGCAGCTATGAGTTTAAGATCATCTATGTATAGAATATGATTCAATCTTAGCGCCTCTTCGTGGTTATTTCTAATACTGAAGCCGTATCTGGTGGAGTTCAAAGGGCGTGAAAGTGGGTTCATTGCAAGGCAGAACCACAATAAGCTTAGTGAATTGCTTTGAAATATTCCCTTTCGTTTGGGATTGTACTCGTTTCGATAGTATCGTTGGATGGCAGTTGCAATTGGATCCTAGTTCTCCAGGTTGATATGATGCGTTCTAAAAAGCAAAAAAAATTAATATCAACCCTATACATTCTCAATATTGTTGTGAGCCACTCATGTGGCACTGAGTCGAGGGCCTGCTTATAATCCACATAAGCAGCAAAGAGGTTTCTTCGGTTGGTACAGGCTTGGTTACATATGACAGAGTAAATAATCAATTGCTCCTTGCATCCCATTGCTCCCCTGGTGCATCCTTTTTGTTGAGTTGCTATTTTGTTCATAATGTGCATAGATGCTTTGTGTCAAGCATCAGTGTGGGAAGGCAGGTGATTGGCCCATACTTAGATAGGTCATATGTGCCATGTTGGTCCTTTGGCAAGAGATACGAAATACCTCCTGTCAGGAACAATGGCAGTTTTGCTGAGTTAAGAAAAACATTAATAGGATTAACTAGTTGATGGTGCATGCACCAGAACTTCTTGAGCCAGTAGTTCTGGACCTGGTCGAGACCTGGAAATTTCTGCTTATCGAATTTCTTAATTATTCTTGAGATTTCCTTGGTGGTAAATGACTCAAATTGCATCTAGCTGTAGTCTTGATAAATTTGGTGTTCTTCATTGATCCAGCCGGCTGCGATGTTACAGTTGGTTATCCCAGAATTCTTCCACCTGCTCTCTATTGAGACATCTATTTTCTGCTATGTTAGGTGGAGAGTTTTGCTTATGGCCGATGGAACAGCGCTATGTCTCGTTTTGGGTTATTGCTGGTCTCGTATCTCTTAAGCCGCCCTGCAATAGTAGAGAGCTTCAGTTTCACTATGTCGAGGCATTGCTGAGGCGTACTATTCACTTTATCGTGTTGTGAATGATACCAGACTCGTTTCATTACTTCTTCAACTCGTCTTTGAATTTTATTTGTTCTTCTGCCCCTAATATATTCCGTCAGCTGTCCTAAAACTTTTCGAAGATTTTCGATTTTGTTATTTGGACTTCTCTCCCATGGTGGTGTGTTGGGTTCCGTTCTTGCTGATCGGAGCTCTGTTGTAATTTTAATTTCTAAAGCTCTAGCCATGGCAGCCGCAGCACAATAGATTGTCGTATGTAAGGATTCCAGAGTATAGACCTCTGAAACATAAGCTGGTCAAATCCGATTGTTCATGATGTTCAACATGATATCCAGTTTTTTAGATGAGTTAATTTTTGGCAGTGCCGGTCTGCATAAGAGATTGGTTCCATTGTATTCCATCAACGCAGCACTCATTCCTGTTGGTAGTTTCTAATAAAGGAATTCAGCGTTGTCCTGTTGGGTATAGTCATTCAGCTGTTTTTGCTGATCTTGGATCTCGGGTTCCGGCTTTGGCTCAGGTTCAGCAATCGAATCGTTGTTTTTGTCAGTGCCCCTGATATCACTTTCAACCTCTGCTTTGATGGTATTAAGCCGTGTTAAAGGAATTAGGTTGTTTCGGAGAGTAACTCTATATTGGTCAGCTATTCTCTGTTGTGACACTAGTATGTGTGGATACTCCCTGCAGAATTCTGCGTGAAGTTGTTGCCTGTAGCCGATCATTTCTCGTCCTAGATGAGTTATCCTGTAAAAAATGGGCATTATTGACTCATTTTTAGACACAGTCCATTTCATGCGTTGTCTTGGTCGTCTTGCTTGAGTGAGCTCTGGTTGAGGTTCCCGCACATCATCTTCGACGTGTGGAGCTCTTGGAGTTATTTGGCCCTCATGTTGATGTAGTTTTTGTTGTTGTGGTTGGTGTTGGTCTTCAGCGATATCCTCTCTCATGCCGTTATTTAGTTGTTCTTCAACCTCGGAGTCTGGCTGTGGCGCAGGTTCTGCGATTTGATCATTGATATCGTCGCTGCTTCTTATTTCGTTCGATTTCCATTTTGATGATGTTAAGTCGCGCTTCTGAGATTAGTTTACTTCGGAGAATACCTCTGTATTGTTCTGTTATTCTCTGTTGTGACACTTGTAGGTGTGGATAGTCCTTACAAAATTCGACATGAAGCTGTTGTCTATAGCCGATCGTTTATCGTCCTAGTTCAGTCACTCTATAAAAAATGCGCATTATTGTTTCATTTATTGATGTTGTCCATTTCATACGCTGTTTTGGAAGTCCCGGCTGAGTGAGCGCTGGCTGAGGTTTCTGCGCAGCACCTACTATTTTTACCATTATTATTATTTTTAATTCCTATTTCATATTTTTCGCAGCTATACTATGGTGCAACAATTTGTTGAACTCATACAAGAACCATCTGGAGAATCCGAAATTTTCATCGAATATCATTAGCGGATTTTAATCACTTGCTTTTCAAAGTTCTGCCCATTTTCTCCAAAAAGTATATTCATTTAAAAAAAAGCTATATCTGTCAAGATTTGTCACTTTTAGGTTTTTAGCAAATGGAGATAGCTTAAGAAGCCTATATTATTTATTTATAATTTCAAGTCAGTTAATTTCAAAAATCCTAGTTGATGTTTACAAAGCTCTTAATGAAGTTCTCAGGGTTGAAATATAGGTAACATTTAAAATTTTTTGAACACATATTTCAAATTACCAATATAAAATCTGTTCTTATTACTATAATATTAAGTGAATGAGGATGATAATTAATAAATATAAATGATTATTATATCATTCATAACTGCGGAGGTTTGGTCTGGAACAGATCGAGTTTGGGACGTAGTTGGGATGATTACTGAAGAAATGTTTTCGGCTGGGCTAACAACTTCATTGTTTATAACTTATATCATCGAAGAGTTTGCATTAAGGCAAGTGTTTTAATTTGATTCTGAGATATGTAAAATCTATCGCTTTTCGTCAGTCTGATCTGAAAATGGTACAAATGTGATGAGTATGGATTGGGAGATGTCATTGTAACATATGAATAATTTATATAAGTTGCCGATTTAAGTCGCTGTAACTTCACAGACATTGATTGAAGTTGGATTAATGGATCGAAGTTTTGAGAATCTGTTGGAGTGTTTGATGTAGAGGTACGAAATAAATCAACAGAACTTTCTACACTACGTGGTCTTCGTAATAAGGCAATAAGGTGTGAATATCGAACATCACTTCTTCTATTTCATGTTTAGGCACCTTCTTTAGTTTTTTGGAAATTAGTTTGCCAAATATGTCACACTCATCTTCAAAATCATTTTTCCTGTTAATAATTTTATTGAAATTTTTAAATGCCTCAGACATTTACTTGCTGGCAATTTGTAATTCTGGTGGGTTGACATGACACTGGATAGTTCTATTTTCACTTGGTGCTGAATTGAGTGTCTTCGATGTATTAAGCGTATCGAAGAATTTATTGGTTCAGCGGTTCAGGTAGCCTCATTTTCCTCTTCAAGTTCATTAAGAAAAGTTACAATATTTTCATCCTGAAACAAAAAACACAAAATACATGTATTTTTTTGTTACGGATGCCAGTCAATGAGCAGCAGTGGCTAGAACGCATGCTGTTGGTTCAATTAATGGAAAGTATATTGTTATACAATGTTTAGCCAATTCGGGTTCTAAGTACTATAATTATAAGAAGACATTCAGTATAGTATTATTGGCTCTGATGGACAGTAACTATAAATTTATGTGCCAACATTGGTAGTCAAGGGAGGATCAGTGATGGAGGTAAATTTTAAAATTCCTCAAAAACTTAACTTCTCTAAGCCATTATCTAGTGTTGATAATGCCAATATCCCCTACGTTTTTTTTTGCTGACGGAGCATTTGCCTTGCAAAATAATATAATGCAACCATATCTTGGTTGCCTCTACTCTAAATTATGAAAATAGTACGACGATAGATGAAATATTTGGAAACATCCAAGACTCCATAAATACAGCTATCGAAAAATTCAGCCCTAAGGAAGTGAAAGAACAAGAATTAAACCAAAGAACAAAACTTTTAATGAAGCAGAGAAGAGAAATGGAAGACAAGAACACACAAGAATATAGAACCCTAAACAGAGAGGTATCAAAATAAACCAGAAAGCATAAAAGCCAACATTATACGGAAAAAATTAGGAACGTCATAGAGGAGAATAAGAGTTTGAAAGTATTAAGAAACAGTACAATAGGAAGAAAGGAAATACAGAAGACCAAGGATATACACGGCAATATAGTAACACACAAAGAGGAAATTTTATAATCTATCAAATATTTCTACCAAGAACTTTATACATCAAACCAGCGACTGATCACAACCGTCATTCCTAAAGTGCTAAATCAAGAATCGGAAGAGATTCTAGAAATAACCGAGAAGAAATCATGAGTGCCCTAAGAGATTCGAAAAACAATGGAGCTTCCGGAGACGATGAACTGGTAATAGAGGCAATTAAAGAAGGAAGACCACAAATCATCAAAGCTTTAAAAGTTCTATTTAATAAATGCATCGAGGAAGGAATAACCCCATCACAGTGGATAAATCCAACCATTGTTATTATACACAAAAAAGATGACGTTACAGACCTTAACAATTATAGCCCGATCAGCCTCCTCAGCCACATATACAAATTATTTATCAAAATATTCGCAAACCGTTTGACAAACAAAATATTCTTTTCTTTCGAGAGAGCAGGCGGGATTCCGATCAGGCTATTGGACAAATGATCATCTTCTGATCGTCAGAGTTCTTATCGAGAAATTTATTGAGTATAATAGACCACTGATGCTTGTCTTCGTTGAGTTCGAGAAGGCCTTTGATTTAATAAATCCACGGAAACTTCTAGAGGCATTAAGCGAATGTCGCTTCGATCATCGAGACTCCGCAATTATCAAAAACATAGATGAGAATGCCACCACAATATCAGAACATGGGCCAATCAATGCACAGATAGATTTAATATCCGGGTAAGGTAAGGGGGACACACTCTCCCCAAAATTACTTGTTGCATTGCTAGAGAGCATGCTGAAAAAAATAAACTGGGATTCAACAGAAATCAACATCGATGACGAATTGATATTATCTCTTTTTTGCAGACGATATTGTGTTAATAACAGACAATATATAGGAAACATAAAATATGCTGGATACGCTAAACGGTGCCTCAAAAAAGTCGGTTTGAAAATTAATTTATCAAAGACACAATACATGACAAACCTAGCAATGAGTAGTCCCTTAAACATCAATAACATAAATCTAGAACAAGTGCATATATATAAATACTTGGGACATGAGATCGGTATTATGCGAGATAATCGGATGCCCGGAATCCAGCGAAGAATAAGTTTATCATGGGCGGCATTCGGTAAACTCATATATTGAGATTTAATCTTCCTATATGCCTGAAAAGAAAAGTATTTAACTAGTGTGTCTTGCCTGTTCTCACGTATGGAACTGAGACACTTACTTTGACAAAAACGAACATTAACAGAATACATGTCATGCAACGCAAAATGGAATGGTCAATGTTGGGAGTCACTCTTCGGGAAAGAATACCCAATCACATCATAAGAAACCGAACAAAAGTAAGAAACGCGGTGAAATCCATCTTACACCTTAAATGGAACTGGGCAGGACATGTGGCTAGTATGACTGATGGACGGTGGATAAAGAGACTTGTGGAATGGAGACCAAGACCTGAGGCCTATAGAAGTAGAGGTGGACAGACGACATAAAAAGAGTGGCTGAAAATTGAATAAAAGTGGCACAAAATAGAAAGAGATGGATGGAATTAAGGGAGGCTTTCGTTTAGCAGCTAAACTGGTACTCATAATATCGGTTCACCTGAACGAATTTTTAATTCACGCTTGTCAAGGTTTCGAATTGTAGTTGAGAATATTTTTGGTATTTTAGCATCCAAATTTAGAATATTGAGAAAACCAAATATCGATATCATTTCTGTTGTTACCATGACTTCTCTTTTATTGCATAACTTTCTCAGAAAAATAATAATTCATCTCATATTTATATGCCTCTTGGTATTGTGGACACATATGATGAAAAAGGGGTTTTACTTCAACCTGGAACTTGGCGGCGAAACGTTGATAGAAACTATGCTTTCAGAAATATTGCACAAATACCACGCAGATCAACTTTATTTGTCGCTCAGATAAGAGATCATTTTGCAGAGTATTTTTTTACAAGTAATTAGTTATTGTATGGTATCTTCATATATAGAAATCCGGCACATCACTATTACTTACTATGTACAAAACCTATTAGAGATTGTTTGTTCAAACGTTTTTTATTAAATGTAATCAAAATCATACAAAACATATAAATGTAAAAGAAACCTAATAAGAACTGCATTCATAGATTTATATGAAATTTGGCCTATCTGTTATTGGAATCCATCAATATAGAAATAAAATACATTTTCATAATGTATTTAAAGCAAGCAGTGAAATAGGCGTTGATTTTACTTTACATTAGTATGCAATAAAATAAATTCATTGTTAACTTACGTACTTGCTTATTTATTAAATAATAAAAAACTTATCGTTGTTATTGTTATTTTACATTTGAACAATGATCCCAAAAAACTCTCCATATATTAATACGCAAACTAGACTTTCTTTTTGTCTTTATGTCCTCTGTCATTTGGATTCCAAGTAAAGGGCTCTGATTGAAAGGTTTCGAGGAGAAAAATAACTTATTCTTGTGGCCACGAACTCATGGTATGTACCTAAAATAGTGTGTGCGCATCCACGTATAAACAGTACGACGTCTATCTGCAAATTGAAGTAGGCCGAGTAGTGTGGTGCAGACGCTTCGTGTAACTTCGGGACACCTCGCGAAGTCCTTTGACTCAAGAGCAAGAAACCGGCAGCGATCGGAAGTCGCCTGAGGCGAGGCGAGGTTGTATGATGCAAGACGAAGTGCTCTGATTGAAAGGTTTCGAGGAGAAAAAGAACTTATTCTTGTGGCCACGAACTCATGGTATGTACCTAAAATAGTGTGTGCGCATCCACGTATAAACAGTACGACGTGTATCTGCAAATTGAAGTAGGCCGAGTAGTGCGGTGCAGACGCTTCGTGTAACTTCGGGACACCTCGCGAAGTCCTTTGACTCGAGAGCAAGAAACCGGCAGCGATCGGAAGTCGCCTGAGGCGAGGCGAGGTTGTATGATGCAAGACGAAGTGCCTCTATGGCAGTATTCTTTTGAGTAAATTATCATTGATCAAAGTGAACAAAGTGAAACTAATAACTTCATGTTTTTTTGAATATGCATTTACTTGTCATTGAGTCGAAGTGATCATGATCACTTCAAGTGACAGAACTGAAAGTAATAATTACTCAAAAGAATATACCTTATATACTCTCGTTCTCACCTAACTTCGCGAGTAATGTAGAGGGCATATAATAATTCAAGTAACATTGGCTAAAAAAATTTCAATTCAAATAAATACTTTTTTAAAAATCTAAATCAACTCCATGTAAATGTATTCGAATATAAAAAATAAATTAACAAGGTTTAATATTACAATATTAACCTTATGTGAGTGTTGTGCTTCAGAATGGGATATCTACCCATAAAAAAGGCGTCCAAAATTGTAAAGTTTCTTGGGTGACTTACACCTTTTTATTAGTTTTTTTTTTCGAAAACTGTGAAACAACTTATTATTCATAAAAAAATATGTTAAAAGAATTAGATTTAATATCATAATTCTGGGAATTAAAATACGTGACTGAAATGCAAGATTACCCTTATAAAGAAAAGGGATGATATGAGTGGAGGTGAAACCACCATATATTTCCGTTTCAAATAACAAGTAATTTCCACTTTGTTTTGTGAAGACATCGTGATTGGAGCTTGAGCTACAAGGATTTTGGGTGGCTCATTCCTTTTTATTAGTTTTTTTTCGAAATTTTTGAAAAGCATCAACTTTATTCGCTTATATTATTCATAAAAAACTATTTTTAAAGAATTCCATTAATGTAATAATTTCCAGAATTAAAATACGTGAATGAAATATATTTTTTTCCTTATAAAAAAAAGAGATGATATGCGTGTAGATAAAACCACCATGGTTTTAGCTGATTTCCAATAATAAAGAACTTCCACTTTGTTTTGTATAGAGTCTTAATTGAAAATTGAGATATTGAAAAAAAAACATTTTTTGGAGGTTAACTTTCACCGTGGTTTCCTCCCCCTTGAAATGAATTCCAGCGATAAAAGAAAATATGTGCCTGTTATTTCCATGTCCTTTACAACATATTATAGTGTTATTAAAATCGGAGCCCGAAACTTCGGGTATCTTCCTTTATAGTACAGACAAGAAATTTCGTTGTATTAAGTTAAACAAGGCGATGGTTCAAAAATAGAAATAAGATGAGGGCTTCTAGCCCACAATTTTTTATATATTTAGATATAAATCATTCCTGTCATAAGCTCTACCATGGACATATTTTTACAAGATTCCCTTGTGAGCACTTTTTACAATATATTGAAAAGTGCATGTTTTTAGCACTGCTCGACCTTACTCTCCTTCAGTTATCTGTTCTTTGCCATTTTATTGTTTGCTCTAACACAACGATTCTCAACCTTTTTCTTTTTGCGAACCCCTTCTAAAAACCGGAATAAATTGGTGAATGTCCTGTGTAATCATTAGGAAACGTAAATGAAACAGTAAAATTGGGTTATTAAAATTTATTTTCCATACTGAATAACAGGTCCGACAACGAACGCTGCAAGATCCAAATGAGCAAAATACACAGAAATACAGCGAGGCCAGAAAAAAAGGCAAAGAAAACAATAAAAGCGAAAAAAAGAGCATACGAAGAAGGTATTCTTGAAGAACTAGAGTCAAATAGAAGGAACAACAGAACTAGACGTTTCTTCCAAGAGGTAAAGGATATAAAAAACGGATTTAGACCCAGAGTTGGAACAGTAATAAAGAATGACGAAGGTAACCTTATTACAAATGAGGCTGAAATGATAGAGACCTGGAGAAGATACTTTGACGAGCTACTGAAAGTCCAGGCAGATGAAGCCCGGCCTGAATATACATATCTTTCGGCCGAACCCATAGTAGAAGAACCTACAGTGGAAGAAGTATCACGAGCTATTCAAAAATTTAAAAACAACAAAGCCTCAGGGAACGACACTATACCGGGAGAATGTTTGAAAAAGGGAGGAGAAACCTTGAAACGTGCTTTCTATCAACTCATCTGTCAAATATGGAAAGAAGAAAAAATACCAACCTCCTGGAAAGAAAGTGTGATAATACCAATACTTAAGAAGGGCGATAAAATGTGCTGCTCAAATTATAGGGGTGTATCCCTTATTAACACAGGATATAAAGTCTTCTCTCTAATGATCTTAGAACGATTGACTGCGTGTGTGGAGTATCAAATAGGAGATTACCAGTGTGGATTTAGAAAAAACCGCTCAACTGTAGATCAGATATTCACGATTAATGGAGAAATGTTGGGAATACAACAAAACATTGCACCAGTTATTTATAGATTTTAAACAAGCATACGATATCATCATAAGAGTGGATTTGTGGAATGCCATGGCAGAACTGAGTATACCGAAGAAGCTAATTAACCTCACCAAAACATGTGTAGAGGGATCTATAAGTGCAGTAAGACTTGAATGAAGATTGTCAACCTTCTTTACAATCAACAAATGAGAATAGACTGAAAATCGCAGAAAGAGGAATGCTTAGAGAGATATACGGACCGGTCAGGGACTACACCACACAGCAATATAGAACGAGAACAAACAAGGAATTGGAGGAACTATACAACCAGCCAGATATAGCGAATATAATAAAAGCAGAAAAATTAAGATGGGCCGGCCATGTTATGAGACAAGATCAACGTATCGTGAAGATGGTATGGGAAGAGAACCCAGAACGAAAGCGGCCGCTAGGAAGACCAAGGATGAGGTAGAGAGATAACGTTGCAGCAGACTTACAAACCCTAAACGTCGAACGCGCGGAGGAACTGATGATGAATCGCAGCAAGTGGAGGCAGATTGTGAAGTCAGCAAAAACCCACCCCGGGTTGTAATGCTAGAGAAAGAGAGAGAGAGAGAGAGAGAGAGAGAGAGAGAGTCCATAACGAAAAACTAAAACTTAGTCTTGAAATATTTACAGAAAAAAATAATTGATATAAAATGAATACAAATATAAAGGATTTGAAAAATACCCTCAATGGGATATTTGTACCTGTTTGGTGGAACAAAGAAATTTAAAATTTGCGTCGATGTCCGAAAGTTTGAGCCTTAGATCAGGTTCTGTATTTAACCTGTTTCAACGCAATAAAATTTTAATGGATCTTTCCGCCAAATCAGAATACTCACTTTTTACGCTAATTGTCAGAGGATAAGTCAATTTTTTTTCCAGTAAAGTGAATGAAATATACGAAGTTATATCTTCTTGACAAGGATTATATATCCAGTTGTTCGATCCAGATATAATAGGTTTATTAGGAAAATAGTCCTTGACGTTAACTGAAGTTCTTTGAGATATTCAGTAATATCCCTTTTAATATTTTTGTTTAATTAAATTTAATTTTTTAATAAAATGGTGCCGAGAGAACCAAAACATTCGTACTCATTCACCTGCAGACACTGAATCCAAAATTTCAACCTCTTTAAAATGTGTGCTATTCTATTATGCACATTGAAAATGGCGACACTAAGGCCTTGTAAAGACAGATTTAAATCATCTAATTTAGAAAAAATTTCGGCTAAGTATTGTCGCAATTAGCAATGCCCCTGGTGGTAGGGACATGTAGCTAGCAATCTATTTTCGACCACCGTAGTAAATGAATGGATGTTTCATCCTGATACCGGTGGTGGACTCATCAGTGGGATCCATCGGTATCTTTCCCAGACATCCTTGCACTTTCCACAAACTTGGACCTCTATTTAAGTCCAGTTTTGCCGGAAAGCGGTAGTGAGATGTTATGTTCCACAACAGTATGTAAGTTTTTGCAGCCAAAGAATATCAGATACACAAGACTACAAATTAAATCGATGGTCAAGGAAAAATGTTTGAATTTCAAAGTTCAATTCAAACAAGAGGGTTGCCACGAGAAAGTCAACTAACTTCTGTATGAAGTAGTAAAGAAACGTGTAGGCTTTTATTGTCCTCACAAAACGTATGGAATAGACGAGAGTTTGTAGCATGCGATTTTATAAAATTTAGAAATTCTACAGCGTCGCCTAAAGTATTATATAACTATGTAGGAATGACCGTACATATGAGTGCTTGTCTATGAATACAGCAATGAGCCCATTCAATATTCTCGTTGCTCTGCTTGACCCGCATCACAAGATCAGAAAATGTTCCAGTCATTGATTTTGCATCATCAGTGCACACAACCAAACAAAAAGACCAGTTTCTTTAATTTTTTTCAAAATGGTCATTGATCCAGTCGAAAATTGCTACATCTGTTGAATAGATTTTCAGTGATTTTGCCAATAATATATCGTTTTGAACGGATTTCTTAAAAATATATCTAACATAGACAATGCTGCCGCGTTTGCTACATCGATCGACTCGTCAAGCTGAATAGCGAAATAATTCAATTTTATTCTTTTTAAAAACTCACTTTCCACATCATTTGCCAAATATCAATTATCTGCAACACAGTATTGTTTGATAAGAGAACGAAGTCAATTTTTTTGCAGCTTTTTCTCCAAGCATACACAACTTGATGTCTTTAGCACAAGGTAAAATTAAATTTTCTGCCACTGTATGTGTTTGCCCAGATATGTCAATTCTGTAACTCGAAATGATGCCTTGAGAACCGGGGAAGGTCTTGGTTCGTCGAAGTAGAAGTTGACTGTTCGTTTAAGAATATATTCACATCATCAGCGGCGTAGCGACTCGTCGTGTTACAGATTGATGCAATGCGATGTTTAAAATTCCCCCATTACAATAATTTTTTTGCGGACACCCTTTATAAAGCTCCACTTGGGAAACGCTGCTCTACATGTGTTCATACCATATTAGTTGTTTTCTTTCTATAAAATCGACAATGCTTCCTGCAATATCCATCATATTCTCATCATTTAGATGACAAAATACCTATATATCGTTCAAGAATCCAATGATTTTCACTCGAACGGTTCTGGCGATGTGCCAATAACACACTTCTGTATGCTAAAGAAATAGACAAGAGAATAATTACAGCGAAAAAGGGAATATCTTGCGTCAATGGAATCATGTGGAATCACAATAAAACAAGAAAAAGGAAATTTAACTTGTAATAAATATTAGTAAAAAACCTGGGGCGAAAAATTACAAAAAAATTTGGAAGCTATTACGATGGGTCTTACTCGAAGATCACTTAGGATCTCAGCAAGAGATAGAATTCAAAATGACACAATGACACAGTCAAGGATATGATGGATATTGCGGGAATCATTGTCGATTCTATTAAAAGAAAACAACTAATATGGTATAAACACCTGCAGCGCAGCGTTTCCCAAGCGATGGTTCGCGAACCCCTTGGTGTTTTATGTTGACTTTCTTGTCTTTCATATTTTCTAATCAAATTGTGCATTTATTTTATGTTTTCCTTTCATTTATTATTTGATCGTAGGCACATTGTAATGTATATTAGGTTGTATTTGAAGATTGTAGACAATGTTGAAGATTGACTAACATGTGGTTGTCGGACTTGCATTGTGTTTATTTTTATTTATTTTTACGACGTTTAGATTAGGTTGTATCTCTAATCGTTATCAAGTATAAACTGAATGTTTTGTCTTAAGACTATGAGCTTATATAGGGACTGTAACCAAACTATTAAAACTTCAGTATACAGAAAGCCAACACATACTAGACAATATCTTAATAATAGTTCTAATCATTTTGTTTTAACAAAACGGGGAATTATACGCAACCTCTATAGTCGCGCTATATCTATACGTAATAATGCCGATTCACTGGAAAAAGAGGTGGCAAATATTAAATCGAATTTACAACAGAATGGTTATCCTTTAAAACTAATTGACGATGTTATAAATAAATTTAGAACAACGACCACTGGACAGCAAGAAACACATTCCTTCTTCCCAATTCCGTACATTAAGGGAACTTCAGAGAAAATAAGACGAATTGCCCGTAGTTATAATATAAAAACAACCTTTAAATCAGGAAATACACTTAGAGCTCCGATAACAAAGAATGTGTTTACAAAGTTCCACGTGAGTGTGGTGAAATATATATTGGAGAAACCAAAGGACCACTAGAAGTTAGAATTAAGGAACATAAAACTCATACTCAAAAAGGGGAAATGTCGAGATCAGGTATTGCAGAACACGCCTGGGATAAACAACACCATATAAAATGGTCTGAGGCTGCGGCAATATATATGGAACCCAACATGAAAAAAAGAAAATTTATAGAAGCAGCTTACATTAAAAACAATAATGGAATCTTTAGTAAACCGAGTGTTGAGATACCTAATCTTTGGCAACCACTACTTTGTAACATCAAATCATTGAGGTGTGTACAGTGACGCGAAACTTTGCGTTTCAATGGACACAGTCCCTATATAAGCTCGTACATTCAGTTTATACTTGATAACGATTAGAGATACAACCTAATCGAAACGTCGTAAAAATAAATAAAAATAAAGACAATGCAAGTTCGACAACACTTTAGTCAATATTAGGTTGTGTTATCGAATTCGATTATTGTTCCATGGATCATTGTTTTTCACTATTTAATCCTGCTGCGAACATGATTTTGAACAATGTTGGTGATATATAAAAACGCCGTCTCAAAACCTTGATCGTTTGAAGTTCGTAAATTATATATTTTCCCATTTTTATGTTTTATGTCTCCATATAAAGATATTGAAGAGATAATGCTGATTTTTTGTCTTTCAAAACTTTTATCATCGCTGATACTGTACCATTGGCTTTATGTAAATCTACGAATATATTAGGCATTTCTCTATTATTTGCTCTTTTCAACAAATTTCTGAAGAAGAATTTTCTAAATTCGGCCACTTTTTTTTTATGTATGTACGTCGATTACTCCGGAACGGCGATACCGATTTGAATGAAATTTTCTGCATAATATTTAGGAAGGAAATTGGTTCAGTAAAATCCATGATGGCGTTAAAAATATGGCACACTGAAAAATTAATTTTGACCGATTTTTGAGGTCCTAAAAAGCGCTGTTAAAATTATTTTTAAAAAAGTCAACATGGCGGATTAAAAATTTTACTTCTTCCGATTTTGTCCAAAACTGGTATAGAGGGGTTTTTAAGGGTGTAGATTACGAATTTGAAATTATTAAAAAAAATCAATATGGCGGGCGAAAAGCTTAACTTCTCCCGATTTTGTTTAAAATTGGTGCTGGAGAGTTTCTGAAATTGTAAATATCGAACCGTTTAATAAAATTCAATATGTCAAATGCAATATGGTGGTCCAAAAATTTTTATATTGCCAGATTATGCACAAAATTGGTACTGGGTTTTTAAGAGTGTAGATTAAGAGATTAAAATTATTTTTTAGAATTCAATATGCCGAATTCAATATGGTGAGTTGAAAATTTTACGTTATTTATATTTTTCCAAAATTAGTATTAGTAGGATTTCGGAATGGAAAGTTATGAATCTGAAATTAATTTTTGGCATTTGCAATATCGGGGACTCAAGGTTTTACATTTTTCCGAATAATTACAGTAAATAGTTGGTTATAAAATTATAATTAATTATATTATTATCCTTTTTTTGTTTCAGCTATACATGGTGAACCTTTCATCTCATCAGGTAAAAGGGCTGCGAAATTAGTTCTTCAAAACATTAAGGACACGCTTGCAATAAACCATGTTGGCGATTTTGTTCTCTTAATGAGCAAAATTTTCATTGTTTTGATCACTATTTTTATTTCCATAGGAATTTTCGCCATTGCTCCGGTAAGATTTTTTTGTTTAGACTGAGTCTGGTAAAGGTGAGTTCAAAAAGTACAAAGAATAATATGAGAATATAAATAGACCATTAGGATGTGATTAAAAGCTTTTCCTAGAGATGACACTAGCAGCGCCAAACACCATCTTACAATTCTTCATTATGTTGCTTTTAAATTAGGATAAAAAGGGTAATGGGAGTCACTTAAGCGAGAATTCAAGTACAAGTTTATTTTAAAATAAAATCTTTGTTGTAACCTCCTAATAACAAAATTTCCTTATTCAGCTATCAATTGCGATCATTTTTAATCACTTTGGCAATAAAAAAAATAATAACAGTTAAAAAAAACAGATCTGAGTCCTATTTTATCGAAATAGGGCAATGATGGTCATCCTCTGGGCAATCAGAGTCAAACAAAATTTAGCACATATCGTAGCCATTACCTTCGGCTGAGTCCCATCAGTGCAGTCCGCGTGGGCCCATAGAATACATGAAGTATATCTGTACCATATTTCGTTGTTTCTTCCGAATTCGCTGCTTACTAGACATCTATTTCCAGCATCTTCTGCGTTATTATCCTCATCAATCCGGCATAATTCATTGATATAGACGCGATATCAAAGTAACCTTTGATTTTTGAAGAACTTGTTTCTTTATACTTTCAGGGTCTTCTTTTGACCCTTACCTTTTTATTTTTTTTTCTTTCTCTTCTCCTTTGTCTTTGTCTTTTTTAATTTTCTAATTTTTTTTTCCTACCAAGTTTTCAATAATTAGATTTGAAGCTGTTGCTTTCAGTCCTGCCTTGCATTGAGGACAGGTGCTTTCTCTGCAAATTTAATTAAATTATGCAATGCAAATATCTTATCTGACGTCTCTTTGATTTAAGATGTTGATACAATATGTAGTGGTGGAACTAGTGGGTTTACTTGTGCCAGGAATTGATAAGCCTGCTTGCTTTGATGCTGCGCTGTAGCTGAAACAGATTCATCACAATCTTGAACTGTAACATACTGAGATTAGAGAATTTCATCTACAATAAAGTCTTCTTCTGAAAACATTTTGGAATTTAGTGGATAAATACCAGTTGCTCTAAACCCAGATTTTCTTTTGCTAATTGACACAATATTATGAAATGCTTTGCACACGAAGGGTGCGAAGTCATAAGGGGTTACCTTTTTTGAGAGATCATTTTTTATAGATTAATCACATTCTTTTTTGTACGTTGTTTTTAACCGTCCAGGGAAAGAAACTACAGGCTACATTCCATGATTGCGCTTGGAATATTCGTAGAAAAATGTGACAAGCATGGCTATCTAGTATCAACAGGACGGGTACATTTGCAGATGGCTTAACATGCTGCTTAAAATGCAAAAGCCATTCAAGAAAGTAATTCTCGTTGATCCAGCCGTTGTCTGAGCATTTGTGAAGAGCTTCTCTTGGGCCATCTTTCTCCAGTAGTGGAGTCAAACTGTTTTGAAAGAAAATAAACATTGGTGGGATGAATCAGTCTTCAGAGCTCATCGCACACACCAAGTTGATGGTTTTTCTTTCTTCTAACTTGTGAAAGATTCCATTTTCTTCTGCATTTTTGTAGATGGTATTTTTCCAGAAGTTTGTACAGATGATCCATGTTTCGTCACAATTAAAGAAATTTTCTGTAACAAATCTATGATTTTCCATTAGTTGTCCTAGTACCTCCGTTATATTAAAAGCTATAATTCTATTTATGCTTGTTGATCTATATTTTTCTATTAGTTCTCCTAATACCTCCATTTTATTAAAAGCTGTAATTCCATTTATGCTTGTTGCTTCTGGCCTCCTAACAGAAATATTATTTCATAAATACGTTCAAACAATCATGACCTGCTATTTTTAGAGAATTGTTAAAATTGTGCTTTAAATTCAAGCTTTCAACATGTTCGAATGCAACCTTTCTTATCTGATTGGCGGTACAGCCATAGAAAATATCGGCCATCTTTTTTCACTAAATTGTTTTTTTGCTTAGGAACTGAAGATAATATGTCATCCGAGATTTGACCCCAAGTTAAATTTTTTTGTATCTCTTTTGAAGACTTGGGAATCAGTTATCACTTATTTTAGCAGCTTTTCTTATTGAATAACCATGTTATTTAATAAGCTGCACTGCTTACTCCAGGCACTTTCTGGACTGGGGACACGCTTGGGATTTTTCCTGCTTCCCTCACATGACCACCAATTTTCTGGGCAGTCACTGACGCTGACTTACATCAGATCGACTAATCTTTATGACTGACGAGTGATTGAACCATTGATCCCAAGCAGGTCCGTCCTTTTTATCCTGTTTTTAATTTTTCATCAAGCCTATCATCATTATTATTTGTGATAATCTATCATAATATTTTTTGATATATAGTCTTATCTAGTTGCAAGTCATATGGCATCATATCACTTGAATGTTAAATAGAAGCCACTGTCAATAAAAAAAATGAACCATTTTGATGATCTATTTACCGGTATTGTTATGGCAGTACTCTTCAATCACCTCGGTGTTATAAAGTTTCGATATAACTTTTTCATGTACTGTCTCCTCTACCACCAATGTATACTATGTATCTTCCCCTATGTTTGTGAATTAACTATCCCCATTCACTATCCTACTATGCATATTTACTGCCGGTCCTTATCTGTTGTGCATGTGACGTAGCTATTCTCATCTACTACGCATAATTACTACCCATTTCTACCTATTATGCATATATAGTACCCCTTCCCACCTATTACGCATACGTCAAACCATCACTACCTCCTGCTCATATGGTCTACTCATTGCTCGTATGTATAACCTGTTGCATACCTTTTCCTCATGCATACTACTCACCCCATATACTGGGCATATGTAGCAACCTTACCCAATTGCTACGAATATGTATGTTATTCTATGATACCAAATGACCTGCTATGACATCAGACTGTCTTTGTGATTGAACATATTAGGTGTTATGGAACACCCCTGGAATTACAATAAAAGAATGCTATTTAAACCATGATGTTCTCTAATAGGATATTACCTGGTATGACATCAGATATCATGACAACCTTTGAGAGTATATGCTATATTTCAATCAATTAATCATGAAGTATTTTCAAACCACTTTGAGTGCCTAGAAGGAAAAAAAGAGTACTGATTTAATTCAGATCTGTACGCCTCAAATGTACAATAATTCTTACTTCAGCAAGCTTTATCTAAACAACCCGAAATTGACAATTTGTGCTTATTAAAACATCTGATCAGAGAAATGGAATACACAACATATTACAAGCTCAACCAATTTAACAAAAGTCGCTTTTCATTAAGGATATTGCCAGGACCTTTATCACCCCATAGCAGGGATTATCTGTAAAATATCGGGGTTTCATGGATGTGAAATGGAACATTGAGATTTTTGCATGAACGTTTTTTTTCAACTTTTCTCTCTGCATAAATAACGTTATTTGTTTATAACAAAATGAATGCATGACGGGCACATGGCATTATGATATTTTAGTTCCATTATTCGCGGTACATCGGTTTAAAAAAAAAAAGTTCAAATCCGCTCCATTAGAAGCCGAGAAAATAGGAAATTTTTTTCAGATATGTATTTTGAATCTTCGAATTCCATTTTAAAATGAGAGCTCCCCACCCCTTTTTTTCATTTTTTTCCGCGCGTGGGCGATATTCTTTTCATTTTTTATAAATTTTCCGATAGCATAAACATTTAAATATTTGTATCAAAAAAAGAGCTTGGAAGACAAAGTTTTTGGTTCGAGAATCAGGTCGGTATTGTTTATAGATTGACCGTAACAGGTTGTCAATTTTGAGAGTTTGTATCTCGGAAACCAATTTCAATTTTTTTTTCACGAAAAGAAGCGTCTTTCTAAGTACTTTCAAACCATGTATTGCAATAACATATCCAATAAAAATCCGCCGAGATAATCTATTTGTTTATAAGCAAAAATATCAACAAGGTGTTTAAACAATTCCTGAGGGCGTCCAAATCATCCGATTTTGATTCTGAAAAAAGTGTTGGAAAACTTGTGTTCCCTACTATTTGTCGAAAATAAATTTAAATACGTTAACTTGATATTTTGGACTTAGACAAACTTGAAAAATGGTCAATTTTTGTAAACGAAATCAGATTGCAAAGTTATTGTGGAAAAACTATCTATTCGACCCTAACGAATTTTAGCTCGTTATTTTATCATGGCATAAAGTTTTCTTTGCTCTAATATGAAGGTCCTCAGAGAAATGTAAATGGTCGAAAAAAATTGATTGAAAACCTGATTTTTTACCTTTTTTTTAATTATTGCTATTTTGCAATAAGGGAAATATATTTTGAGATTTCCAACCAAACCTATCTTGTAGCAAATTTAATTACGAAACTTTTTCCTCTTCAATTTTTCTCTAAAATGAAAATCTTCAAAGTTACATGAGAGAAAATTTAAAAAAAAACGTTTTTTTTTTGTTAATTTTAAATTTTTATTAATAAAAACAATGTTGCCCAACTTTTTGAAAGTACATATATCAAAATTATCGTTATTCAGATTATTCTGAAGGCTCTTATGCAAGAATTTCCATGTTCCATTTCACATCCACCTAAAAACAGATAAGCCCTGGTCTATCAATTCAGTAACATGGCCTTATTTCAAAACTTAATCTAAGTTGACAGAAAAAAGTTTAAACTGACAAGTACAACAATAAGTCAATCAAGTTTTGAACCTTAAAAATACAAAGATGAAAAACATTTTTTTTATTATTAAACCAGCAAAAATCAAAACTTTTTTTTTTCGGGAGACAACAAACGAACTAGGGGATATAATTTTTTTAAATATTTTTTTAACCTGAAAATGTTTGATATATGGCAACATCGCAACAAATATTTAGCTTTTTCAACATACGATGACAAGGAATAGACATTACAATGAAGATTATAAAAGTTATCTTTGCTTTTCCTTCGAAAATACAAGTTTTTTAAGATAATTTCGTAGCTAATATTTTATAGACTGTATTTTAAGTATTACCAATAATAATAAATACGAATGTTCATTTTTTTAAATAAAAAATTACCCTGAAGTCAACACTGCTTTTTCCTGTAAGAATAAGGAAAATGTGTAGAAAACCAACACCAGATCGTGTTTACAACCTCGAAATAGAGATAATGTAAATTAATATTTAAGAAAAATCGCTATTTTCCTAGATTTTAATTAATTTAAATAAGAACCTAAACTTTTAATTCAATAGCGTTTCTTTTGTCAAATTTCTAATAATTTAAAAGACACCAAAAGTGGAAATAGTATTAATTTTTTTAATTTTCGAGTCTCTGCGAGCATACACTCACGCAATGCTTCGAGCGCGTTACACGGCAAAGAGAAAGAATACGGCTTTGATCAGGGGTTCCCAAAGTCTCTGGGGTACCGTGAAAAATAAACAGGGGCGCCGCAAGACGTTCCTGTTTTCTCTTTTATAGGAATTCCAATTTACTTATATTCGCCGGTAAAAAATAAATAATTTAAATCTCGTACACGTAACGACCGTTATTCACTCAATATTGTTACGGAGGACCTATATCTTCCTGAGAAATCAGGAGGTACTTACCGGACACTCTGTATTTTCATATTTTTGTTAAATGAGATAGAATAATCAAAATGATGTCGATAAAAAATCGACTTAAATAGAAAACTGAATGATATAAAGATAATTTGCTAAAATTTAAAAAAAAAATGCCAACGCCTTTGAAAATATGAAAATTCTGAACGAAAAAATGTCCCTTAAATGATAAATTGTAAATTAAAAATGTTTAAACTATCATAAATAATTGAACTTAAACATGCGATATACAATTGGCAATAACGTAATATTCCATAACCAAAAAAAAAATAATAATTTAATGTTAAGCATGCCATTTTTTCCTGTGGAAAGTAACTCCGAGCTCTTTTGTTCCGCTGGGACTTTTGTAATTATATACTGAAAAATTCATCATAATAATGTTTAACCATTTTTATTAATTGCTGCCACTTTTAATTATTAAAGCACTAAAAACTACTTATGATTAAATCGCTTGTTGACCACATATAAAATGGCTGCCGCTTAAAGATAGTCACAAATACCAATCATTAGCGAAATGGCATGGGCAGCATCCTCTCTCTTTCTCAATCTGGGAAAGACGGGGTCAAGCTACCTCTCTTGCTCCGAACTGCTATTGACCGGTGTGTGCTTTAATGATGGGGAAAAATAAAATTGAACGTTCGGAGGGAGAGATAGCATGACCCTTATCGGCCCCGCTCACTCCCTCTCTCTTTGCCTCCGTTGCCGTGTAACGCGCACAAAACATTGTATGCTGCCTCCAGTAATGTATGCTCGAAGTTAAGCCTCGATATAATTACGTTCATCCCATTTGGCGTCTTGTCACTTTAATATATGTATCATTCTTTTATCTCTATAGCTGCGCCATCTCCATTTTATTCATTGACTTAATTAATTTTATATATTTTTTAGGGAAATGTTTGGGATGAAAATTCATTGGCCTACTTAATTATAGGATTTGTTTCAACTATAGTCACATGGATCATATTTGGAGTATTCGAGGTAAGGAAGGAGAAAATATAACATTAAAATTAATGAAGAATAGGAATATTAACAGGTGGTTCGAATAGTGATCCCGGGACTAGCACATAAAAAGACAATTTCTTAGCAAAATTCGTCTTTATCAACATAGTCTCCTAGTCACAGTTGACCATTTCTATGCCTTCTTATAAAATGATTTGTCCAACCCTTCAAAATACGCTTGTTTCGGCCATCACCTCTTCATTGGAATTATATCAGTTTCTTTCGAGGCATTTTTTTTTTTTTGGTTTGCGAATGGGTAATAGTCGCTGGGGCCAAATCTGAAGAATACCGCTGCTGAGAAAGCACTTCGAAGTGCAATTCTTTCAGTTTTGCCATGAATGCGATCAACTTGTGACACAGTGCGTTGTTTTGGCAATATTCAAATCACGAATAAGATTATTGAGCTCTTCCTGAGATATAGAATTGGGCTGTTTACTACTATCTTATTCGTAAAAACCTTTTTCTTACAAGTGGGCTGAAAGTCCGTCAATAAGATTTCAGTGTCACATAAATAGCAGAAGCTTTTCGGTTTGTTAACAAAGGATCGCGACAATATCGTTTACACACGGCGAAAATAATAGCCCTATTACAACGATATCACGATTTGCTAGTTCTTTGCACTTCGCTCATATATCCAATACTAATCCTCCGCCGACTAGTCGACTCCTTATATATTCGTTTCGTACATCTGATGTTTTCTAGAAATATCTGGTATCGAGAGTACTGGAAGTGATGATATAATTCCTGTATACAGGGGCCCTTTGATAAGTAGCTGGTCCTTTGACGATTACGAAGTATGATAATCTTGGAATTAAATCGGGCTTAATGGGTATCTATATTATTTTAAGCCCTAGGGGGTTGAAACTTCGTAGATGGGGGTATAAGATATGGCTGGATTATGCAAATTAATCAAATTAATCAAACAAAAATATACTACTCGGGAAACGACGACCCACAACATTGAAATGGAGTAGCAATAATAATTGAAAAGAATCTTTCTCAACACGTAACGAACTTCATATCCATATCAGATAGGGTTAACATGGTGAGTGTGGAAGTGTTCCAAGGTATTTTAAATATAATTCAAGTATATGCCCCTACTGCTGATAAAAGCGAGGAAGAAATAGAGCGATGCTATGATGACATTCAACAGGCTCTAGATATCACAAAAAGTAGAAACATCACAATCATAATGGGGAATTTCAACGCGAAAATAGGTAAAGGGAAACGGAAGACCTTGTGGACGATTTTGGATTGCGAGCAAGGAACGAGAGAGGAGATAGATTGGAACAGTTTTGTCAAGAACAGGATATGATAATCACGAACACATATTTTAAACTACATGAAAGAAGACTTTATACATGGAAATCACCAGAAGATACATCTAATAACATTACTAGAAACCATATAATTTTTTTTAATAGATAAGCGATATCGGAACACCGTGAAATCAGCCAAAACATCCTAGTGCTAACGTAAAGACGGACCACAACACAGTAATAGTTAAATTTGAAGTTCGATTGAAAAAACACATTCCTCAACATGCTCGTAAAAACTACAATTGTGACAGCTAAATGAAGCCCAATAAATCAGTTAACTGAAAAGACTAGCAAAGAACCAAGTGAGATACAGTTACACAATGAAGACCCGAACGGTAAATGGGAATCCTTTAAACCAGCAATAATGTCACCGAGTAGAGAACAATTAGAAAGGAAGATAATTCGGGGAAACAAATCTTGGGTGACCGATGAAATACTGCAACTAATGGAAAGGATGTGATTATTTAAAAATAAAGACGTTAAAGCATATAACAACATAGATAAAGAAATAAGAAAGAAAATATGAAAAGCCGAGGAAAAATGGTACGGAGATAAATATACTGGAACAGAATAATTGCAAGAAAAACATAATGACATCAACCTACATGAAAAGATTAAAGAATCAGCTGGTTTAAAAAGTACATACAGGTGTAATATACTTTTAAACAGAAAGGGTCGCATAATACCCAGGGGCGGATCCAGCCTCTCTCTTTGGGGGGGGGGGGGGAGACACCACCAACATTTCCATTTCTAGTGTAAAAAGCAGGGTCGGGTCTATTTTTCTGAATTTGAAGCTCTTGAAGAGGGGGGGGGCGATCATAAGAAAAAAAAGTTGCCGATTGGGGAAGGATGCGAGCAGCATACACATTCCTAGTATAAGAGGCAGAATCGGGTCTATTTTCCTGAACTCAAAGCTCTTGGGAAGGGGAGGGGCGATCGCAAAAAAAAACGAGTTGTCAATGGGGAGGGAGTACTAGCACCATACATATTCCTAATATAAAAGGCAGAATCGGTTCTATTTTCCTATACTTGGGAAGGGGAGGGATGATCGCAAGCACAAACATTTCTATACTCTACTCAAGAACTAGGGAGAGTAATAAAACTGTTACCGAAACCTCCAACGTACCTACTCCAGTGCAGCAGGTAAATGAGGACTGCCGAAAATCTAATTATATTTAAATATTATAAGCTTTTATAAATTTACTGCAACAATAAAATTTCTGATAGTTCAGTTTAATTTCTGTCAGTGAGCAAAGTACACAATACAGTGTGTCCTTAATGTTTATATATTATTTGAGATAAGTGAGATAGCCAAAAGATATGGCTTCCATATGTATTCCAAAATCATTAAACTGGGGAATTTTTCCTCAACGAAAAACCTATTACAATGAATGTTTATGATATCTTAAGACATCAATATCCCGATAATAATGTTAAAAGCTCGGTTGAGATGTGTTCCAACATGACAGGAGTTAGAAATTCTACTATGTACTGAATACTGAAGGAGAAAAAACCACTGGAATTGTTAATACTCCCAAGCCACATTCAATCATATGCGGACGAAAAATCTCGTTGAAAGAAGAGATGTAAACTGCAATAAAAGGAGTTGTACATACATTTTATTATGAGAAGCAGATCCCAACCGTCGACAAAATTCTAACCAAAATAAATGAAGATCGGGATTTACCTGAAATTAAAAGAACTGAGCTCTGGAAATTGATCAGAAAACTTAATTTTTGCTGAGAAACTCAGGTGGGAAATCTGTTCTTATAGATCACTCGGAAAATGTCCGTTGGAGAAGGAAATATCTTTCTCAAGTGAAAGGTAGAGTTGCTAGAAATAACACAACTTACAAAATTAGTAATTTAACTGAATTTTTCAAAGATTTTTTGAATAAAGTTACTGCAGAAAATTGGGAAAAATCCATATAATAAAAGAATAAAAGGAAATGTGGAAACTCGATCTCATGATCGCTGAGATAGAGGAACCAATTATAATTAATTTGAGCGAAGATAACTTCACTGACTTTGATTGTTGTAATTGTTAAATTGTCATTCTGCAGATGGTTTACGAAATAAATAAATTTAAACGTCTAATGCCCTAAAAATGTTTTTAATTAATAATAAAATGACCGATAGCCTCAAAAAATTTTAATATTATATGGAAGAATTTATTTATTTATATATGTTTAGCTTCTTGTTTTTTTGTCAATGGGTATTTTGTAAGTAATTAATAATAAATTATAACTTAGAAATTTTTGGGAGAAAAAGGCTACGTTTTAGTCTGAATGTGCATAAAACGGCTTCTATGCCAAAATTAAAAATAATAAAAATACAGTTATGATTTGTGTTAAATATGTCAAAATTATCTATATTTTCTAATGTATGTAAATTATTAAGAAACCAAAAGAAATAAAATAATATTTTAAAAACTTTTATTTTAAGTTGATTACCGAAATAATATTCTATGCCATAAATACTTAGTGATAAGAGAAATCTCCTTCCGACGCCTATGACAAGGACTAAAATCCTTTTTTAACAATTCACACCTCCAAATATCTATTGTTATCCAACCCAAATACTCCATTATTATAGACCGGTATTTTTTATTATAAAATTTCCAACCCATTCTTATGAAAAATATATATGTCTAACAGATTTTGCTAGATACCGGACTAAAGAACACATGTAGTTTGCGAAGAAGAGAAAAAAAAAGGTAAAAAATGATTCATTACTCTCTCTAGTTCTTGAATAAACTATAGTATAAGAGGCAAAATGGGGTCTATTTTCCTGAACTCAAAGCTCTTGGGGGGGGGCGATCGCCCCCCCCCCTTGGATCCGCGCCTGATAATACCTGACCCAAAAGGGAAACAAGAAAGATGGAAAGAATACATACAAGATCTTCTTGAGGATCAGAGAGAGGAATTGAAGGCTGGTGAAAGTGACAGTCAGATAGGCCCAAATATAACAAGGAAAGAAGTAAAACACGCTATCAAAATGTCAAAGAAAAATAAGGTTCTAGGTACTGACGAAGTTCCAGCTGAATTAATTAAGTTAATTAAGGAAAAACAAATCGATATATTAATAAACCTGTATAATACAATATGCAACACGGAAATTATACCTACAGAATGACTTAAATCAACATTCATTATTCTATCAAAAATACCTAACGCAAAATAATGCCATAACCATCGGACAATCAGTCTAATGAGTCACATTTTAAAAGTATTTCTGACAATCAAACATCAAAGGTTCTTAAGAAAAATATAACGAGACCTTATTGACCCTCAATTTGGACTCATGAGCGCAATGGGGACAAGAGAAGCCCTATTCGGGTTCAACGTGATGGTTTAGAAATGTATGGATGTCAATCAATCTGTATACGTCTGTTATCTGGACTATAATAAAGCTTTTGATAAAGTCCGACTTAACAACCTAATGCGGCTACTCAAAAATAAGTATATAGACAGCAAAGATATACAGATATTAGCTCACTTGTACTTTATTCAAACGGCTGGTGTTAAACTAGACGATGAACTTTTATACGAAGTAGCTATAAACCGTGGTGGAAGACAAGAGTGCGTGCTCTCGCCGTTACTATTTAACTTGTACTAGGAGGACATTATTCAGAAAGCACTAGCAGAAACAATAATTGGAATAAAAGAAACTAGCACTATGTATTCATTGGAATAAAAGTAAGTGGAAGAGTTATTAATAATATCAGATACACAGATGACACATTCTCAGTGCAGAGTCATTAGGAGACCTATAGAAATTAGTAGATCAGCTAGTAGTGAGCAGTGAGGAATGTGGCCTCAGCTTGAATGCTACAAAAAACTAAATTCATGACCATGACACAATCACACCAACACCTAGAGAGTCTATGGATCAAAAAATAATCAATAGAAAATGTAAAGAAATATAAGTATCTGGGAACAGTTGTTAATGAAACCAATGAATATACAGAAGAAATTCGGATACGAATCGGACAAGCCAGAAATATATTCAATAAGATGAGAAAGATATTTTGAAGTAAAGACATTAACCTACATTTCAAAATCAGGATGTTTAGCTGTTATGTGTTCTCTGTGTTGCTTAACGGGATGGAGGCTTGGACGCCAAAATAGGACATCACTAATCGATTGGAGGCATTAGAAATATATGCATATAGGAGGATTTTGAAAGATAAAATATCAAACATGGCGGTACTTAAAAGAATTAGCAAAGGGGAAGAAATATTAAACACAATAAAAATAAGAAAATTACAATACCTTGGTCATGTTATGAGAGGAGAAAAATATGTTGATCATTCAGGGCAAGATTCGTGTAAAAAGAAAATAGAAAGACGACATATTTCGTGGTTAAATAACTTGAGAAACTGGTACAACTGCAGTTCCGTTGAGTTGTTCAGAGCTGCAATATCAAAGATAAGAATAGCCAACCTTCTCAAAGGAGATGGCACTTGAAAAAGAAGATTACGTACAATTTCCCTAAACTTAAAGAAAACGTAGATTTGGCAACGTCGCACTCCGGTATGCTATAACAACTTATATGTCGCAGAAGCACATCCTTATACCTACTTTGCAATGAATCAAAACATGTTGTTCATCTTCTCTAGATTTGGCTAAGTGATACGACAATTTACATGTCTGTGTAAGAGTTACATAGGTAGAAATTAATACATTACTTTGGCGGGGAGGAATTTCATGCCGAACAGTGCTATTGAATTTAAACGTCGATAAATTGAAAACGATTATATTTAGTTATAGGACATGTAATAGAAAAAGTGTTCAAAATTTTGCAGGGAGTCTAAAAGTCTACAAAAATTGAAGGTCACTATTAAAAAAATTAACGTTGATTATAGTACGGCTTCTTTCAAGCTGGGAAAAAAATCGTACCACTGCCAGCTTCTCAACTTCTAGTTTCCAAAGTTGCAGCATTAAACTAAAGAAAGAAAATATGAATGTATCTTCTTCTTCAAGTGCCATCTCCTTTGAGAGGATGACTATCATCACAACTATTCTTGTCTTTGATATTGGAGCTCAATGGAACTGCAGTTGTACCACTTTCTTAAGTTGTTCAATAATGAAATGCTTTCACAAATCTTGCCCTGAATGATCAATTGTAAAAGAACCTATTTTTCTCCTCCCATGATATGACCTAGGTATTGTAACTATATTATTTTTATTGTGTTTAATATTTCTTTCCCTTTCACGATTCCTTCAAGTACCGCCATGTTTTATATCTTATCTATCTATCGTATCTTCAAAATCCTCCTATATGACTATATTTCGAATGCCTCCAGTCAATTAGTGATGACCTGTTTTAGCGTTCCAGCTTTTATGTCGTAAAGCAACACCGACAATACATAACATCTCAATATCCTGATTGTGAAATGTGGGCTAATGTCTTTACTACAAAATACCTTTTTCATCTTATTGAATATATTTCTGGCTTGTCTGATTCGTATCAGAATTTCTTCTCTATGTTCACTGGTTTCATTTACAATTGTTCCTAAATACTTACATTTTTTACCTTTTCTACTGATCGTTCTTTAATCCATGGACTCCCTTGGTGTTGGTGTGATTTTGTTATGGTCATGAATTTAGTTTTTTGTAGCATTCTGAGGCCACATTCCTCACTGCTCACTACTATCTGATCTATTAATTTCTGTAGGTCTCGTAATGACTCCGCAATGAGAATGATGTCATCTGCGTATCTGATGTTCCATTTACTTTTATTCCAATGACACACTGCTGGTTTTTTCTCTACATTTTTTTTGGAATAATATTTATTGACATTTACCTTAGTTTTAGTATTGAAAATATAAGAATTTATATAATTTTTTTCCAGACCACCGTTGACACACTCTTTCTCTGCTATTGTGAAGATAATCTTCTCAACGATGGAGAAGCTCGTCCTTATTTCATGTCGAGAAATCTTATGGAATTCGTGGAAATTTCGAATGAATTATATGTAAAAATAAACTAAATCATCAAAAGAAAAAAAAATCTTGATATATTTTATGTTTCCATTTTTCTGAATATTATTTAAAAAGCAGAAAAATCTACTTTTGATGCATCTAAATTCTGTACTTTTAATAAAATTTTGTTGATATTCATACCTACATTATTATTTTAATTTTTATGCTATTTAGAAACTAAATTATTTGCAGTTGTTATTAAGGTTTTATGTTAAAAGGAAACATGTTAAAAAAAAATGGAAAACAAAAAATTTAAAGTAACATAAATAAAATACCGAGTGGCCAGAAAACGCAGTCAAGTTTCACAATTTGGATTTAAAGGCAAATACGAATATGGCAAATTTTCAGATATCTATTATTTAAATTAACTACAATTAATGATAGAGATAGTATGACAGTAATTAACAATGATACAATTTTCAAAGGTCCATGAGTTGATGTAGGAACCAATGGAAACAAACATTAGGGTATTGTAAATAAAAAAAGCAAATAAAGTAAATGTCCTTTTATGTCATAAATATATGTATGTTCCATATCTTCTCAGGAAAGTTCTTGGCATCATATAACAAGTCCACTAATTCACTTCATGTAAATAAATTCACCTGTCTTTAGAGTCAAGTCGTGAGGGCGTTTCTTGTCCCATCAGGTTTATGTTATGGTGTATGTTAACTTTTTCACATAAAATAGAAAATATTTATCATAATATTTTGATAAGATTATTGGCAGCAACATTGTTAGATAAATAATATATGACAATAAGTCTTTATGAAGATAAGATGGGAATTTTTTGTTCAAAATAATTGTTATAATTAATCACCATAAAATAAATACTCACAACAAGTTGCTTTATTTTTTTTAATTATAAAAATAGATCATGGAACCAGTAGAAAGACGCTCCCAGTGTACGAGAGGAAGAAGTACTAACAAAAACAGCGGGTCTCATTCCAATGAACGGAGAAAAGTTTTCGTGTACTAAGTACGCCGCACAGTGGTATGAAATAACCTAAAAAAGGAAAAACTCCAGACACGCTTCATTTTTTTGAAAATTTTCTGAATTAAAATCACTCCACTAGGTTTTTGACACGTTGAATCGATCTCGACTAGTTACAAGTACGCAGAATAAATAGTTTTCAAGTATTAGCCGTATTCTGAGAGTTTTTTTTGTTTTTGCCATGTTAATGAAACAGATCGTATCGGTGAATTCCGCTAGCCAACTTGGGAGGGTGCATTCTACAGTTAGAAGCAAAATTAAGGACTCATGCAATTAAATCTACTTATAATCGTGTAATTTTCTTGTCTTTTTTTTTTAATTTTTAATCTTTTGAAAATAAAATTTTTACTATAAATAAAACTAAATAACACTACCTCGTCCAAATTAATGACCAAAAATGTGAGTAAAGATACAAATTGATGAATATACATTTTACAACAGGAGTGGTCTTGGTGGTAGAGGCGACAATCGTTGTTTTAAGTTTCCTGTTCCTCTTTTGTCAACATCCCCACAGGAAGAATCGAATCCGAGATTATAGCACCTCTATATCATAGAATTTTATGTACATTGTTCGATATGTCGTACCACTTGAACTTGTCAACGTAGTGAGCTGCAGTGTTTCGGCCCTATTACTCAAATTTGGCCGCATCTATTGCTGCTCCACAGTTGATTGTGTCGAGAATGACTTTGAATCTGGAAATCAGGTCCTTGTTTACAACGATCATTGCAGTAGTGATGGCTGGGTCCTAAAAAAACTACAGGAAGTATTACCATCTATAAATAAGATTTAAAATAATAAATATTCTAATCTAGTGTGTAATAATAATCTTATTTCAGCAGATAATATAGTTTTTTTTTAATTTTAAATCATTGGCCACAATTGTTTTTTGTAATTATTTAATTAAGACATAACTAAGTTACTGTAGTCAGTCTAACAGGAGCAATCAAATGGGAACTAAGCCATTTTCCCGAATTTTATGTTCAATAAGTAAATAAACAATTTCTATAAATAAATTTTTAAAATAGGTATATTAACTACTTCTTTGATTTTCAATCCCAGGGTGCTCAAGAATTTCTCTTGGATATTCTTCTACGTTTCTTCTATTGTCCGTCTGGTGGCTCTATTGCTTTTCCAGATTTCAAACTCACTGTTACAAGTAATGTGCAAAATAAATTCATGAATTTAATTCGAGCGTGAAAGGGTGGCTGACCAGGTTGAAATGTTTCTTTATAAAATGGTTTCGTTTCAGGTTATTCATTTCTTGGCAGATTGGACAAACTGCCTGTCTGAGCAACCTTTCCGTTAGTCATCGAAAACACCACAGTATAACTTACTGTTATTGTTCTCTCATTAACTGTGATCACAGTATCTCTGAAAGTTGAAATCTCTTCTTTTACCCTCCGCACTTATTCTCTTATAACGTCAGCAGTTACTTGTACGAATTGGAATTGAATTGATTCACAAAGTCTTGACGATAAAGGTGTCGAATTTTCCCAGAAAATCGAAGTGATTCCCTCAATCATGACTAGTAAGAGTACGAGGCATATCAGGAACAAACTCGAATCAGTCGTATCCTTGTTTTCGAATTTCTCTTTGTATTCGCTGTGGTTATAGAAGCCATCACAACCCCATTTGGACAGCAGTACTCCTCAGCGGCTATCGAGGACGATTCATTCTGGGATTTTGCAAGAAAAATTCGTTCTACCGTATGGTCAAATAGTGACTGTGAAGGAACTCAGGCAGAAGTTTCTGAAATTTCAACATTACTGAGGTAGCACTTCTTTTTATCGGCCAAAACTTGATGAATCAATCAAGGGAAAATATCACAACCCACTTCTTATGCAGAACTCTTGAGTAAGATGTAACCATGTTTTGATAAGGAAGTGTCAACCTTCAAGGCTACTACTCTTGGGGGAATAAGAGGAGGAAGGAACCTTAGAGTTGGGTCAGAGTTTACAAATAAAGGAAGATGGGTGAAATTAGTACCATCGCCTTGTTGAAAGAACGATCTGAACCATCCACCAGTTGGCTCCGCTTGCATGCCCATAATTAGCTATTTTCCGTACTTTGCTCGCCTTATATGAGATAAAGAAACTTGCCGCACTTTGTCTCACCTGCTGTTTGGAGTTTTAGTTAGTGTACATCCTTCTGAGAGAATCTATACCAAAATCAAGTCGGGGCAAGTGGGTGATAATTTTGAAAAATATGGTATTTTGCAATAAATAGATTTAAAAAAAAACCTTAGAACCTCTAAGAAAAATTTAACAAAATTTGTTTTCAAGTTATTTTGATGTCAGTGCTCTTGAAAAAAAATGAAAATGAAATTAATTTGTAATTGCCAATTGTTCACCGACGGAATGGACTTTTAAGGAAATCCTTTAAAAAACTAGGGTTTTCCAACTTACAGCATTTGGGTTATTCAGGCGAAATAGTGTTTATTCATTGTAACTCTTGAAATGCTTTACTTAGCTACCGTAAATAACAAAAATTTAAAAAAAAATTGAAAAATTGTGTTTTTTTCCACTCTTCGACCACTGTGTGCCGGCCGTATGCGAGGGAAGATAGCCTCGTTTGGTAACATCCTGCAACATCAGAAACGAGTGTTCAATTCATAAACATGGAAAATTTTTGGAGGTCAAGGGAAGGTGGCCCCACTTGCCAACATTCGGCAACATCGGAAACGATTAGCAAAATTTGCAAATTATTGTCTATTGAGGGGCACCATCAAGTAATACCGTCGTTTTTTTTTTAAATTTGTATATATCTCCTTACAGGTAGTATGGTGATTAGCTTGGACACTTAACAATTCGTTTACTTTTTTGTCATCACCAGTTGCGCCCCTCCCGTGGATCGTCTTCCAGCGAATGTCGACCGTTCTTGAACGGTTCATACAATTCGAAAACCTTGCTGCGGCTTAAATAATCTTCACCATATCCGGTTTTCAATAATTCGAATGTTTCCGAAACAAAATTTCAATGGCGCACGTTGCTCCATAGCAAAAATTGTGACGCATTGGCAAAAACACGTCTACTTCAAACGAACACAGTTAGCCAGTGAACGCAATAAGAGCTCTCACATCTCCACTGTGGATAACTAAGGCATGATATTACATAGTTCTGTCGTCAGGTAACAGCCTAGTTGTAAATTTTATACAAAATTGGTCCCGAAACTTTTTGAACGAACTCTGTATATTCGCCGCGAAATTCACCACAACCGTGTCTGGGTCTATAGCGGCGTGGGGGCCTTTGTGATCCTCTTTCGCTTCCAGATTCAACCTGACTACAACGCGGACAACGTGGAGGCCCGCCCCCACCGCTACGTGGGTAGTATCATGATCGATATCTACATCTATCGACAGCATAGGAGGAACTACGAATTGGTTCTCCATTAGGGCCTGCTACATTGGCGACCTCATTGCCTTTTTCTCCTGTTACTAAGTTAAATTCCACTTCTTTTGCATTTACATTCGTTTACATTTATGTCACCTGTGGGTGCATGTACATGTTTGATCGCCGCAGAGATCGGACTTTAAATAGATTCTAGGCGTTTAAAAAAGTGTGTAATCGAAACGTGTTAAAAATAAGTAAATATTTTTTATTAAATTTTAATAGATTGTATAATTTATCCCTTTTTGTTTTAGCTATACATGGTGAAGCCTTTATCATATCGGATAAAAGGGCGGCGAAATTAATTCTTCAAAACATTAAGGACATCGTTGCAATAAACTATGTTAGCAATTTTGTTCTCGGCATGGCCAAAATTTTGATTGTCGTGATCACCATTTTAATTTCCATGACGATTTTCGTCATTGCTCCGGTTAGATTTTTTTGTCTATACTGAACTCCATAATAGTCAGTGTAAAAAGTACAACCAACAATATTATAATATAATTGGATTACAAGGATGTGATTAAAAGCTTCGAGTCTCTCAAAAGCAGGGCCAAAAGTGATCTTGCTCATAATTCTCTGTGTTCATACTTTAATATCGGGGTAAAAGAGGTAATGAGCGTTACTTAAGCTAGAATTTAAATAACAGCTTATTTTAAAATAAAATATTTATTGCAACCGCTTAACAACAAAACTTGTGTGCTGTCGATAAGAAGTAGAAAAGTACACAGAATTTTTTTTTTGCTCGTTCATCATTAAAACAAATTTTTCTCAATTTGGTAATTAAAATTTTTGCAAAAATAGTTGAAAAAATATTACATAGATAGTATTTTAATTAATGATACTTAACAATAATAAATGGGAAAGTTTGGTGTTTTTTCTTCAAAAAATAAAAATGACCTTGCAGTGAACAGTGTTTCTTTCTGTAAAGATAAGAAAAGCGTGTGAAAAATTAGGGCCAGAATTTTGTTTTATAACCTCCAAATAGAAAGTATGTACATCCATTTTCCAGAAAAATGTCTATTTTCTTAAATTTTACTTAATATAAATATTTACCCAAACTTTCCTTTTATTAAATTACTGAAGGCAGCTTATAATTTAAAAGTTCCTAAAACGCGATTGGCCGCAGCGCGCTTCGCGTGCGAAGTCCAAAACTAAACGTTCGGAACGAAAGAAATAGCATAACCTATTATTCGCTCTCTCTTTCTACCGTTTAACGCGCGCAGAGCATTACATGCTGCTTCCAGTACTGTATGCTTGAAGCTAAGTCTCGATGTCCATCTCATTCTTTAGCATAGTCGGTCATTGAGAAGAACTGGTTATAGGCTAGTAAATAATCGGTTTTCAAAATAACTGTTTTTTTTCTCATATAATCAAAACACTGAATAAACTTACAAAATACATTAGTGACAGCCTTTTGTCGTTCTGATTATATATCTTTTAGCAGTTAGTATGATGTTGGAATAAACTTCAGAACAGGACTTAAAATTTTCTTCACCATGTTTTATAAAATATTTCACTTAAATGCGTTAAAAGATTCAAGTATAAGAAAAACCTTTTTTGTATTTATTTACACATAAAGTTATTAACGAGTTTAAAGCACTAAAATAAAATAATAATTTCAGGGATTTTGGGCTAATTCGACAAACAACAATAGTTAACTGATTTAGAATTTATTTTTTTTTCAGAATAACAAGCATGCTAAATAAAAACACGATGCTCACTTCTAAACTGTTAAAAAGCTGGAGAAAATAACAATATCAAGACTGAAAATAAAAAAGATTAAATATATTTTTTAGGTTATGTTCGTATTTTAAGGGGGCATCTGACAAAAAATCTATCATTGTACCTCGTATTGATCCAGAGAAGCAATAACTATCAATTGAGCTATGTTTACAGTAGACTTGCAACCTATACAGTTTTTTGGGAGTTATATATTTTTTAGGGAAATGTTGGGTATAACAACATATTGGCCTACTTCATTATAGGAATTGTCTCATTCTTAGTGGCAAGTGTAGCGTTTGGAGTATTCCAGGTAAGAACAACAGAAAATATGTATAAGTAAAGTGATCATTCCTTGACTTTTTATGTTCTCCAAATACCAATGAAATTGTGTTAAACAAATATTTAGTCTGTCATAGTGAATCCACTATCTTAAATTTCAAATTAATTTTAGATTGGTAATATAGGCCCAAAAATCTTCCCATATCGATATTTAAAGAATTTGAGACGTAAATTTCTTAGCCCGATATATTTTATATTGTATATTGAGTTTGCATACGACCCAAGAACCCCGCAATATCAATTTTATATAAAATCGGAAAATGTAAAATTTTTAGTCCCTCATATTGTATCTTATTAACCTAATAGTTGTAAAAAATTAACTTCATATTCGTAATACACCACCCCCCAACCCTCTAATACCAAATTTGAAAAAATGCGAATAACGTAAAAATTTCTTCCTACTATATTGGATCCGCCATATTGAATTTAAAAAAAAATAATTTTAACATTTTAATCTAATCTAAATCTAAACCCTTCAAAACCCCTAGTAAAAATTTTAGATGAAATCCAGAAATTTAAAATTTCTAAACGATACAATATGACGCATCTGACGTATTAGATTTTCTTAAAATAATTTTATATTCACTCTTTACATCCTCAAAAACGATTCACTTGAACAAAATCGAGAAATGTAAAATTTTCAGTAAGCTATATTGCATTCGTCATATTGAATCCTGAAAAATACTATTAAATTCATAATTTACATCCTCAATCAGTTTTGGAGAAAGTCGAAAAATGTAAAATTTTTAGGACACCATATTGATGCCGCCAGATTGAGTTTTTCAAAAATTATTTTAATTTCGTAATTAACACTAACAAAAATCCCCTAATACTGACTTTAGACAAAATCGAGAGATGTAGAATATTTAATCCGCCATCTTAGATCTGCCACATTTAATTTTTTTAAAATAATATCCCAAAAACTCCCCCATATCAATTTTGAAAAAAATCGGACAAAATAATTTTTATCCGCCATATTGGATACGCCAAATTGAATTTTTTAAAAATAATTTTAGATTCATGTGTGACCCCGAAAACTCCCCCGTACCAATTTTGGAGAAAATGGGACAAAATTGATTTTTTGTCCACTATATTGGATCCGCCATTTTTTAAAAATATTTTGAGTTCATTATGTGCGACCTCGAAAACTTCCTCGTATCAATTTTGGAGAAAATCGAACAAAATTAAATTTTTTTGTCCGCCATATTGGAGCTGACATATTGAATTTTTAAAAATAATTTAAGATTTGTTATGTGAGACTTCGAAAACTCCCCCATACCAATTTTGGAGAGAATCGAACAAAATTGATTTTTTCGTCCGCCATATTAGATCCGCCATATTGAATTTTTTAAATATAATTTTGGATTTGTCATCTGCGACCCCGAAGACTCTCCCGTACCAATTTTGGAGAAAATTGAACAAAATTAATTTTTTTGGCAGCCATATTGTCAGCGCCATCTTGGATTTTGCTGTACCAATTTCATCTAAAAAAATATGGGACCACCGCAGCAACTTCTTGAACGTAACGTAAAAAATTTCATTCAAATCTGTGCAGCCGTTCCGGAGTAATCAGTGTACATACATAAAAAAGTACATAGTCGACGAATTAAGAACCTCCTTCTTTTAGAAGTCGGTTAAAAATAATGCTACTATATACTACATACTGCATAGAGTGATGGTTTTTCATTATTATAAAATATTTTTTCGTTATTTATTTTTCATATATTTTTAAAATAATATGTATATTCTAGCTTACAAAATTCATTTAGAGTAATAAATCTGGTTTCAAATTTACTCCGTTAAGTCAGATTCTCGAAATATCCTAACCTAAAAATGCAAAAAACATCCTTTTTCGACGTATTTGAGGTTATGTAAAATCACAAGGAAATTTTCTTTCCACAAAACTAGTAAAAGCACCTGAAACTATGATCGTTTCTCTTTAAAATTAACGAAATGTCTAAATATCATTTTCTTTTCACCGAGATATGCTCGTTTGCAAGCCAAAAACATAGTAGAAACGACCTCTTTCAGTGTCCTTTTCTAAATTTTGTTATTTTAATGAAAATAACTGAATAAGCATGCTAGAGGTTGCTGATAACAAATCCACTGTGGAAGAAAAAATTCCAAACGCCATGAATTTTCTTTAAAGTTTCAAATTTTTGAAAATTTGTCCGCCATATTGGAGCTGTTATTCTGAATTTGAAAATCTGACGATGGATTTGTAATCAGCGATCCCTAAAATACTTATATTTTCATTAAAATAACAGAATTTAGAAAAATATACTCAAAGAGGTAGCATGTACTCTGTTTTTAGCTTGCATTTGAGTAGATCGGTGAGACGCAAACTTCAAATTAGCATATCTCGGTGAAAAAAAATGATATTTGATTTAACCTAAGCGCAAATATGGTGAAAAGCAGTGTTTTTACACTTTTTGGTTATGGTACCTCAAAAACGTGACGTGGTAAAGTAATTCTGAATCCAGATTCAGGTTTAGTTCACCAAAATTTTTTGGACAAGTATACTAGAGTTTCTGTTGCTTGACCGTTTTTGGCCTGTGTACTAAAATTAGGACAGCACCTGCGGCGCCTAATGTGTGTGTTACTGCCATCCTTGCTACCCCGGTAGCTACACCAATATTCTGGAAGCAATTCTGATTTCAAATTTTACTCTGTAGACTGTAGGAATTCCGGTTTTTCTAATATTTTACAACTTAATTCAAGAGCTCTTTCAGTTTTATTTTCTACGACGGAAAGTTAATATAAGTAAAAGAATTATTTACAGGGGAAGCACCGAAATTTGCAATAATAAATTTCAACAACAAATCTGGCGATATCAAAATTGACCTCTTGCACCCAGCACCATAATAATCGGCTTGTTTAGGCACAAATTGCTAAAACTTCAGTTCGAATCTCGTTTCCAGTAAAGTTAGTGGTACTTCTGTAAAACACCGTAATTTCATGCTTTAAATTTACCACGCAGTAAGTAATTAATTTTAAATTAATTTGTTCTGGATTGTAACGTTTTTTTTTCAAAAAGTGTTAAAATAAAATTTTCAATTTTAGTTCTTCTCTTTTCTGGCGGTAGATTGTATAAAATTGGATACTTAGACTGGTGAATAATAAAAAATAAGGAGACAAATGTATTTTTAATTTGCGGTTAAACGTTTTAAAGGAGTGAAAAACATTCCCAAAATAAGTTTTTTTACATATTTCAAGTTCTAATTGAAATATGCTTACGAAATAAAATGAAATTTACTCCTAATTGAAAAAGAAATAAAATTGTGTGAGTTAGAACCCTGCAGGGTCTTTTCCTTATTATTTTACAGTAGTAACATTAAAATTTTTTTCATACATCTTTTGATTATAAAATTACAAAATTTTGGAAAATAGAGTTTTGTGAATACAAGGGCAAGCTAAAGTTTACGGGTTCAGGTTTTTACTACTGTCTAATTTCTTCATTTATGGTTATTTAGTTTCTTGCTAGAAGCTTATTTTTAATATAAATATTATTATTACTCAAGTTCTAAATAAGAAATGTTTATGAAACAAAATGAAATTTATGAAATGTTTTATTTCTTTCGAATTTTTAACACCCATCTTTTAAGGTTAAGTTTAAATGCTTTAATTTAAATTTCTCATGGCTATGTCTCAGCAATAAACACATGCATAATCAACGTATAAAAAACTTGTAACCGAATATTAAATTTTGGTTAGGAAACTATGTTGAATTTGAAAGAAAATGTCACACTAAACAACGTTGTTTACAATATTGAATATTGGCTGAAATCAACTACTACTACTACTACAAAATGATCACAAACTCAACGTTTATTCAACTCTATAAGACAACGAAAATGAAGAGCAGATATTTTGTTCTCTGCAAATTTCACTCTTCGCGGAAAAAAAAGGGTGACATTTATAGAAAACAAATTGTAATCATTTACTGATTTATTTATTATGTGTAAATTATTTATAATTAAATTACTTCATACAACTGTAAAACTAAATATAGTTCCCTACTTCCTTTTATTTTCTTTCTTTCTTGTTAAATATATATATATATATATATATATATATATATATATATATATATATATATATATATATATATATATATATATATGCTTATTTTCGTTCTTTCTTGTTAAATATATATATATATATATATATATATATATATATATATATATATATATATATATATATATATATATATATATATATATATATATAATTTTTTTTAATTTTGTATTTTCTTGGGTTTAGGTTCTATAATTAATAAAACACAAAACGATTTATTAATTATAGAACCTAAACCCAAGAAAATACAAAATTAAAAAAAATTATATAATCTATGGTTCAAGAATCAAGAAAATAAATATATATATATATATATATATATATATATATATATATATATATATATATATATATATATATATATATATAGACGTCCATAAAACGTTTGACCTCAACATTCAGGACGTCTTATGGATGTCCATTAAAGTCGAATGACGTCCATAAAACGTTGTATAGACGTCTTATGTTACAAAAGGTAACGTCTTTAAGACATTTGCTTACAACGTCTTATGGACGTCCTTTCCCAACATATTCCACCATTAAAATTATGTACATTAAAAAGGGTCCCTTTAATTTTTTTGTTTGTCTTGTTTACAAAGTCAAACCGTGATTATTCAAAAGTCCAAGAAATAACTTTAATTAAGAAAAAAATCAAGAGCAAAATATACACTACCATTTTAAATAACCACAAGTTCCGCATGAATAATTTGTTTTAAAAAATAAGTTCAACATAATCTCTTTGTACAAAAAATACATCACTTAAGCATAATGTAAACTTTTTCTAATTTGAAATTTAAGAAGTGAGGTAGAAGAGCAAATATTTTCAGAACTACTACTGTTCGAACTATAAGTGAACGTATCAAATTTAAGCCTTAGTTTATCCCTTCGATATAATAACTCTTAAAGGTAGACTATCAACAAAATAAAAGTTTATTAAAATAAAAAGTACACAAATCTTTAAATAGTTTTAAAAACAAGAATTTTTATTTAGTCGAATAACAAATCTGGTCTGATGCCCTTTTCAGCAATGTTTGGATTGAAATTTCCTCATTCTTCTAACTTTTTGCCAGTCCTGTTGTCTCTGTAGATCCTAATAACAAACTGTTTTAATTTTATGGAATAAAGTTTATCATTTGTGGGAGTAAATTTTTTGATATTTTTGCGAATTGTCCTCTATTATAGAATCGTAACTTATGCTATTTCAAGGTTAATATGTATAATGAAAGACAGAACTTACTCATAATAAGTCGCACCAAGTTGGAATCGTAGAACTTTCTCTCTTTCCTTTTCGTACTAATCAACTGTACATGATAATTTTACAAGCTCACTTTACAAAGTCATAAATGCTCCCTACTCCCAGTTTTGACATTTCTAAAACCTTAAACAAAATTACTTCTAGTAATTAACAAAACTCTATTTTCTATGTTCTTTAAATATAAACCAATCATCAGGAACAAATTAAATCTTACAGGTTTCATTAGTGGAGCACTCCATAAACAAACATTTCGCCTTCCACTTTATTAGTAATATTTCTTGTAATATTTAGGACCGGGTCTGAATGAGCTGTGCAAGCCTTTTTTGCACAGATAATATTTTTGAAAATTTCATTTCATATTTCTAATAATATAGAGTTACTACAAAAATATAAGCGGTAAAGCATTCGGAAATTTCTTGTAACACAACCTATAAAAAATGTTATTGTTTTTCCTAAGTACATATGATTCTCGATCTTACCTTAAGTATTACAAAAACACGACTAAAAAAGATTTTCAGAGGCACATAGATAAATCAACTATTTTAATAAAATTCTTTCAAAAGCTAAATTTTCACAGTCGGTACCCCAACAACATTAAAAATGAATAACGATATGACGAAATACAAATACAAAACTGAGAAATGACAGTTGACAGGAACAAAAGGCGGGTTTTTTAAAGTTATAGTTTCGCTGGCATTGTTATCGGTACATCAAACAGTCTGTGACAAAAAGCACTAAAGTATTGATAAAAAAGATCATGCAAAAGTTCTATTAACCAAGGTCGTAGTGAGGCTACTAAAAATTTGTCGTTCAATCAAAAATTTTAACCTCAACTTGTATTCAGCTGAGCTCTGTGCGGCGTTGCAAACTTATTTATTACCCAACTGCGACAAAATCCATAGGGAAGGAAATGCTTTTTAGTTTTTATCAACTAAATTATTCACAAATGTATTTATTTTCATATAAAATGTAGTATGTAGACTTCTAAAAGATATCTTAAAGATGTTGTATATAGACGTCTTATCGACGTCTTTAAAAAACGTCTATAAGACGCCTTATTTATGTCTTAAGACGTTCAGACATAATCTGGATATAAAAATGACGTCTATAACACGTCTAGTGCTGAGTGGGTATATATATATATATATATATATATATCATTTTTTTTTATTTTGTCTTTTCTTGGGTTTAGGTTCTATATTTAATAAATACATAAAAACTGTTTGACGTTTCGCCTTTTATTCAAGGCATTTTCAAAATGTTTGCCTCCTAAAAATATATAATTAAATTAAGAGATTTTAAAGTTTTAACTATTATTTAAGTGTCTTGTTTGTTTTTCGAAAATTGTGAATATGTTTTTTATATGATGTAATTTAATTATATATTTTTAGGAGGCAAACATTTTGAAAATGCCTTGAATAAAAGGCGAAACGTCAAACAGTTTTTATGTATTTATTAAATATAGAACCTAAACCCAAGAAAAGACAAAATAAAAAAAAATGATATAATCTATGGTTCAAGAAACAAGAAAATAAATATATATATATATATATATATATATATATATATATATATATATATATATATATATATATATATATATATACAGGGTGATTCAAAAATCGATCACGAAACTTAAGGGGGTGATTCTACTTGACAAAATAAGGGTAGAGCTTCATATAATTTTTTTTCAAAATGTCATTCGTTTTCGAGTTACAAGCCGTCCAAGTTCAAGTTTTTATTTTTTGTTTTTTGAATTACTCGCTTACAGGAAAACCGATTTGACTAATATTTGAAAGATAGGCTAAGTCTTCTGCGCTTCATCATTTTAGTAACAATTCACATTGATTGTTTGCCGCTAGAGGGCACTTTACCTACATTGAAAATTGTTTTTTTATCATAATTTTTTAGTGTTGACAGCTACAGTAGTTTTTGGCATAATTTCTGAAAGACTGATGCCAGGCCTTTAAAAAAGGTGCTCTTTATTTACGTCGCTAAACCCAACGGTTTAGACGTAAATCACCCTTAAAAATTAAGTGGTAAATTTACTTTTCTCATTTCATTACCACCAGCTACCAGGTAAATAGCTATCAAAGTATACTAGAGCTGTCAGTTTAACATCAAATAAATTCGCTTTTTAAACTATTTAATTTATAATCTTAAAATAACTAATAATGGCTAATCACCAATATTCAAATATCGAATATTGTGATATCCATTTTTGTTATGGAAAAGCAAATGGTAATGCAGAGTTGGCAAGAAGATATTATATGGAGAGTTATCCGGAAAGAAATATCCCTCATGCTCAAACATTTTCCAGTGTGCACAGGAGGCTTGCGGAATGTGGTTCCTTTAAAAGTTATAATGGAAATAGGGGAAGACCTAGAACTGCTAGAAACGTGCAACAAGAAGAAAGAGTGCTTGAAATTATTGAAGATTATCCAGGTATTAGTACTAGAAAAATTGGGAATGAAGTGCGGCTCTGTCAGGCTAGTTCATGGAGGATACTAAGAGAAGAACAACTCTACCCGTTTCATTCAAAAAAGGTGCAGGCTCTTTATGACGATGATCGGCCGAGACGGTTGGAAATGTGCAATCAGATCCTAGCTAAGTATGAACACGATAATCGATTAATTGGCGTCATATTATTCACTGACGAAGCTGGTTTCACTCGTGATGGCATAACAAATCTACACAACATCCACACATATGCTTACGAGAACCCAAACAATGTGGTAGAAACGAAACATCAGCGTAGATTTTCACTAAATGTGTGGGCAGGGATAATAGGAGATTACCTTATTGGTCCTCATTTCTTTGATGGCCCATTAACTGGTGACGTATACTTAGATTTTATCCAAAATCGTCTCCCATTGTATCTGGAAGATGTGCCATTGGAAGTAAGGGCCAACATGTGGATCCTCCAAGACGGAGCTCCGCCCCACTTTAGTATACGTGTCCGACAGTATTTGAATGCAACGTATCCTGAGCGATGGATAGGACGAAGTGGACCATTGGCATGGGCAGCGAGGTCACCAGACCTTAATCCTATGGATTTTTTCTTTTGGGGTCATTTGAAACAATTGGTGTACGATATTCCAGTAATCAACGTCGAGGATCTTCGCTTCAGGATAATCGAAAAGTGCCAAATTATTAAAGAAACACCAGAAATTTTTCATCGAGTTAGGCGACATTTTTTGAAGAGTGTTAGGAAATGTATTGAAGAAAATGGGGGACATTTTGAGAATCTTTTTTAGTTTGTTTAGTACTGTTTCATTAATTTTTATCAATTAAATGTATATCGCAATAATCCATAATATGAATATTTACTGATTAGCCATTATTAGTTATTTTAAGATTATAAATTAAATAGTTTAAAAAGCGAATTTATTTGATGTTAAACTGACAGCTCTAGTATACTTTGATAGCTATTTACCTGGTAGCTGGTGGTAATGAAATGAGAAAAGTAAATTTACCACTTAATTTTTAAGGGTGATTTACGTCTAAACCGTTGGGTTTAGCGATGTAAATAAAGAGCACCTTTTTTAAAGGCCTGGCATCAGTCTTTCAGAAATTATGCCAAAAACTACTGTAGCTGTCAACACTAAAAAATTATGACAAAAAAACAATTTTCAATGTAGGTAAAGTGCCCTCTAGCGGCAAACAATCAATGTGAATTGTTACTAAAATGATGAAGCGCAGAAGACTTAGCCTATCTTTCAAATATTAGTCAAATCGGTTTTCCTGTAAGCGAGTAATTCAAAAAACAAAAAATAAAAACTTGAACTTGGACGGCTTGTAACTCGAAAACGAATGACATTTTGAAAAAAAATTATATGAAGCTCTACCCTTATTTTGTCAAGTAGAATCACCCCCTTAAGTTTCGTGATCGATTTTTGAATCACCCTGTATATATATGCACACTGAATTGTTTTATAACCTTTTATTTTCACAAACCTGACAACTTGTCAAACAATTCAACTTACTTCAACGACGTCTCATAATAAACTATCCACGAAAGCTAACCTGGACCATTTAAAATAGTTGTACTAATTATCGACACTTTAAGATACATTTTCAAATTAAATGATAGAGTAAATAACTTTTACTTAGGATATCAACTTCAGATTTGTTGTGGAGATATATTAAGTATTACTCTAATGTTTGGTTATACTACCTACAACATATTAATTGACACATATTTTTAAAAAATAACTTTAATGGTATATTATCCTCTTTTATTTTTTATTATAGGCTTATTTATCTTTTCTACGATTTCATTTTCTTTGTCTTTCGTCACTGGCCAAATTCAATTTAATCCATTTTTTTCGATATGATTGACTTGGTACTTGAGAGTGTTATTAGTTACAACAGCAATTATTTGTCCAGGAAAAAACTGGTTATTATATTTAACAATAACACAATCTTCTGTTGTAAGATCTTAAGTATAAATAGCTTTATGGCACAAGTTTTCATCATCATTTGTTAAATCCTTCTTTTCGGACTCAATTTTTTTGCTTTTCCTTATTCGTACATTTTCTTGTTTTTTCGTATGTTTTCTCTTCCTTTCTGTAATTTTTTCTTCTTTTTTTTTCTTTTCTTCTTGTCGTTGGTGATATTGTTGTCACTGTTTTGATGTAGCTACAGCAGGAATTTTCACTTTCGACTTCTTCTTTGTATTGCAAATTTTTGGTTTAAACCCAAACAGAGACTTTTTAAATGGGGTGGGAATATAACTTGGCGTCTTTGAACTAGAAGGTAAATTTGGTGATTGGTTTTCTTTTGGTTCCTGGTTAAGCTTAAACATTTTCTCTGGCGTTTTTTGAGTAATTTATTAAATATTAAGATCAGTATATTATTTTGTTACTTTTTCATCTGCCTTAGTATTATTATTAAAACCCATATCTACTTCTTCAATAGTATTAGAAGTTTGAAGTAACCTAGCTATAACCACTTCACTTTTAGATTCTTCAGTTGAACGTTCATTTTGGTTGGAAGCAACACTTCTTTCTCCTAATGTTTCTTCTAAAACTTGTAAGTTTCTGTCTAATTCATGTGTGCTTGTTTCTGCTTCAGTCTTTGGAATTCTCTTATACTTAAACATTACCATCGGTGGTAGCATCTGACCATCAGCACTACATGTTATCAATGCCGTAAAACACTCTTTCTCATCGTTATTGATGAATGTATAAGCAGCTTTCTCACCATTTCTTGCAATAACTCTGTCATCCTTTAAGTTAAGATACAAAGCCGTCTCATCACAGGTATACACTCTTGCAAGTTCGTTTGCTATATCAGCCAATCCATTTCCTTCTAAAGATTGGGAAATTTCATTAAACCATCCTCTGATTTTTGCCTCAGCTATTGTTTACTCTAAAAAAATTAAAATATCTATGAATCTGCAATGTTAATCCTAATTATCGTCATATGGATTGTACGTATTACCGGCATAACATTTCTAACGTAGTATTACCTTAATTTTTTAGTAAAAGTATTGTCGATAATTGGGTTTGAAGTAAAAAAATATATTTTTTCTCAAATTCAAAAAAAAAAATCTGAAAATACTAACCTTTTAGACAGAAAAAACTACTAATTTTTAATTACTATAAAATCCTAATTACCGACAGTAGTGTCGAAATTTGGATCAAGGTATTCAGTCTAAGTACCAAACACTGACACCTCGTTTTTTAAAGGGTTTGTTACAAAAATCGCTTTATTTTAACCAATTTTCAATTATGAATCCTATTAAAATATGTTATAATAGATTCTATAAAGTGTTATAATTAAATATAAAAAGTATACAACGTAAAAACTTATCCTTTTCTTAGCACTCAGAATATCGATTTCTACTATCTGACTGAAATTTGACAAGTGACCATTTTTTATGCCGCAACTCAAATAAACTGATTAAAAGTTAAAAGTTTAATACAAAATCTTGTAAAAGACGTTTTATGAATCGCATATCTTATTATTTAAGAAATTCTGCAAAACTGTTAATAATAAGGTCACTGTTGATAATTGGTACAACCACCTTATATACCTTTTTTACCGATATCAGAAGATTTTCATACTACATGTTGTAATAAAAACAGGAAAAAGGAATAATCTAACAAGTTCAAAACCTACATTCATAAATGTCTCATGAAGAAATTAACAAAAGGTAAAATATGTTAAATTCAAAACCGAATGGAAAATGCAATGTGCTGAAAAATAAAAAATTTTTATTATGAATTAACAATACTATTTTATTGTTAAGAAGATATATTCATTAGTTAAAGTACTTCAACTCAATTTTAAGATTTACTCAATGACATTACTATCTAATTTTTAGTGCGATTTTTGAATCTGGTTTAGTTCTTCTGTTGTTCTGTAAAAATAAATTATGTAACACATATTTATTTATCTCACAAAGGTCTTCAATAAACATGAGGTCAATTTAGATACTTTGCAATAATCTGTTTGCAAACTTCCGTAGGTTACAAAAATAATCCTTTAAATAAAAATAATTTTTTGTTTATTAAAACTATTTTCATAAGGAATTTTTAAATAATTCGAATATATATTTAATATAAGGGGGACGGGCCACAATGAGACGAAAAATGTTTTTTATTATTTCACTTTTTTGAATGAAAATCTAGGGCAAAAGCATTTTCAGTGCATAAACTACCTTAAGTGAACACGAAAAAATATTAGTAATTTAGCAATATACATTATACTGGTCCAGAAGTCGGGCGACTATAAAACATGATATAACCTAGACCAGCGTTTCCCAAGAGGTGGTTTTTCGAACCCTCTGGGATTTGCTAGCTTTATAAAGGGGGTTGGAGAAAAAATAATTGCAATGTTATAATTTTAAATTAAACATCGCAACAGGCAGCAATATGTAACGCGACGAGTCGTTACGCTGCTGGCGATGCAAGTATATTCTCAAAGCAGTCGGCATCTTCTACTTCGGTGAACCAAGACTTTTCGAGAATGCATACAAAAAAGCCGCAGTCATGTATAAAGAAGAGTAAAGTTAAACAGAATCGTACGATGAGCTTAAGAACCTCGAGTGATTTCAAAAATATAAATGAGTTAGTAGTTAATGCATAGTGTGTACATAAATATTAGTAGTGTAAACCACTTTAGTGATTTCTTCTTGTGTAAATAAATTATAACAAATACGCAAGCTTTACAAATCGCACGTATGCACGTGGAACGTGGAAGTAAATAATTATTGCTCCGTAAATATATGATGGATCGTTGGTTAAAAACGCGTAGTTTTGCCAAGTTGGATAAATGGGTTTTTATTTTATTAAAATTTTGCTGCCCTTTTGTATAACATATTCATATGAGAAAGGATTTTTAACTTGCACTTACCTGAACAGAAAAGAAAACAGAAAAAGTTTAAATACGAACCCTGATATAAGACATCAAACCAAATTTTGAATATGGTGCGATCGCCCCCCCCCCCCATGAGCTTGGAGTTCAGGAAAAAAACGATTTTGCCTCTTAAACTATAATTTATTCAAGAACTAGAGAGATTAATAAATCATTTTTTACCCTTTTTTTTCTTCGCAAACTACCTGTGTTCTTTAGTCCGGAGTCTTTTGCAAAATCTGTTAGACATATATATTTTTCATAGGAATGGGTTAGAAATTTTATAATCTAAAATAACGGTCTATAATAATGGACAATTTGGGTTGGAAAACAATAGATACTTGGATGTGTGAAGTATTCAAAAGGATTTTAATCCTTATCATAGGCGTCGGAAGGAGGTTTATTTTATCACTAAGTATTTATGGCATAGAATATTATTTCGGTAATAAACTTAAAATAAAAAGTTTTTAAAATATTATTTTATTTCTTATGATTTTTTAATAATTCACATACATTAGAAAATATAAATAATTTTGACATATTTAACACAAATCACAACTGTATTTTTATTATTTTTAATTTTGGCATATAAACCGTTTTAGGCACATTCAGACTAAAACGTAGCCTTATTCTCTCAAAAATTTCTAAGTTATAATTTAAATATTTACAAAATACCCATTGTCAAAAATACAAGAAATTAAATATACATAAAAAAATAAATTCGTCCATATAATATTAAAATTTTTTTGGTGCTAGGTTATTTTATTACTAATTAAAAACATTTTTAGGACTTTTGACATTTCAATTTATTTATTTCTTAAACCATCTGAAGAATTACAATTAAACACTAAAAAGGGATTCAAATGTAGTTAATGTTACAGAAAATTTAAATAATAAATTGTGCTTACGCTGGTAAACATTACGTATCTAATTCGTAATCAATGTCAGTGAAGCTATCTTCCCTCAAATTAATTATAATTGGTTCCTCTATCTCACCGATCATGAGATCGAATTTCCCCATTTTTTTTTATTTTTTTATTATATGGATTTTTCCCAATTTTCTGCAGTAGCTTTATTCAAAAAAATCTTTCAAAAGTTCAGCTAAATTACTAATTTGGTTGTGTTATTTCTAGCAATTCTACCTTTTATTTGAGAGAGATATTTCCTTTTCCAACGGACATTTTCCGGACGATCTATAAGAACAGATTTTCTATCTGGTTTTTCCCAGCAAAAATTATGTTCCCTGAGCAATTTTCAGAGCTCAGTTCTCTTGATTTCAGGTAAATCCATTGATTTTAGTTTTTGTCGATGGTTGGGATTTGTTTCTCATAATAAAATGTATGTATAATTCGTTTTATTGCAGTTTACATCTCTTCTTCCAACGAGGTTTTTCGTCTGCCTGTGATCAAATTTGGCTTGGGAGTACTAACAATTCCAGTCGTTTTTTTCTCTTTCCGTATTTGGTACATAGTAGATTTTCCAACTCCTGTCATGTTGGAACACACCTCAACAGATCTTTTAACATTATTATCTAGATATTGATATCTTAAGCCATCACAAACATTCATCGTAATAAGTTTTTCGTTGAGGAAAAAATGTCATGGTTTAACGATTTTGGAATAAATATAGATGTGGAAGCCATATCTTTTGGGTATCTCACTAATCTCAAATAATATATAAAAACAAGCACAAACAAGATAAATCACTAAAGACACACTGTTAGGTGTACTTTTCTCATTGACAGAAATTAAATTAATTTATCAGAAATTTTATTGTTGCACTAAATTTATAAAAGCTTATACAATTAAAAATAATTAGATTTACGGCAGTCCTCAGTTACCTGCGGCACTGGAGCAGGTCCGTTGGAGTTTTCGGTAACAATTTTATTACTCTCTCTAGTTCTTGAATAGAATATAGGAATGTGTATGCTTGCAATCACCCCTCCCCTTCCCAAGCTTTGAGTTCAGGAAAATAGAACCAATTCTGCCTTTTATATTAGGAATGTGAATGCTGCTGGCACTCCCCCCGTTAACAATTTATTTTTCTTGCGATAGCCCCCCCCCAAGAGCTTTGAGTTCAGGAAAATAGACCCGATTCAGCTTCTTATACTATATATATATATATATATATATATATATATATATATATATATATGTATACTTATATATATGCTGCTCGCATCTTCATCCACTGTTGGCAACTTGCTTTTCCTTGTGATCGCCTCCCCCTCTTTTAGAGCTTCAAATTCAGAAAAATAGACCCGACTCTGCTTTTTATACTAGAAATGGGAATGTTGCTGGTGCCCCCCCCCCCCTCGACAACTTGCTTTCGCTTGCCGTACTGTACTTTTGTAATATCACCGCCCCCCCCCCCCCCCAAAGAGAGAGGCTGGATCCGCCCCTGTTTGCAGGCATATATTTATCTAGGATCAAAATAATAATTTAAACTCACTAAATAATAAATGTCGCGTCAAATATACAACAATATGTTCCAAATTATATTAAAATAATATGTTCAGTGAATATTCATATTGTTGAAATTAATTTCAAACTTATAAAATGAGTGCAACCTTTATGTATTTCCTAACTGAGTGGAAGCCAGTAAAATCATTTTAATATCGCTCAGGAGAACTATTGCTATACCAGGAACAAGAGGAAAAATAAAATGTCCTTCAAATTTAGTACATTTTCTTAAAAAATTGATTTTATTTTTTTAGATGATTTTTTAATCCCACTATTTTTCCTGTTCAGAATTTGTCAACTTTTGCCTTAAACAGCCCTAAAACGAAGTCATCGGGCTCAGGGTCTATATCAAGTTCGTCATATCCTGATGGTTTAACATCTGGAAAATAGTCGCCTACTTGATCATAAGAATCGTCATATTTTCTCATTTCCTCCATATGAGAGTTTTTACTTTTTTTTTAATAGGTTTTTTGTAACTTCTTGTTTTTTCTTTTTGATCTTTTTCTTTCTTTTCCATATTTATTTTTTTGTCTTGTCTTTCTCGAGGATATCAATTGGAATGCAAATTGCCACTCTATTACACTGGTTATTTTTACATTATCTTTACCCTGCTTTAGGATAACTCTTATATTCTTTAAAAATTACAACCACCTGCGCGAAATTTCCAGTGTGGTTTTCTACTGGACATAGTTCATTACAAGCGTTATTTTTCTGTCGAAGCAGTAGTAATGCCAACCAAAAAAAGAGGAAGAGAGCAGGAGACCCAATTATTAGACAGAATTAGACAAGCGAAGATACTTCTTGGGAACTACGACCAAAATAGATCGAAGGAATGCATAAACCGAGGCAAAAACCAACCCAAAGTTCTGACAGGAATCCTGACGGGGCATTGCCACCTTAAAGGATACCTCAAGAAAGTCGGATTGGCAGAAAGAAGAGTGTAGATTCTGCGAGGAGGACGAAACCTCTATTCACATCCTTTCAGAGTACGGTGCTTTAGAAAACTCTAGAAGAAGAGGAGCTACCCACTTGAAAGCCGCCCTATATCCTAAGGCTCCTGAAGGAAGTAGGACTGGAGAAACTGCTTTAGCCGGCAAGGTATCCCTTACGACTTGGTAGCAGAATGGGAACACGGCAGATCTATTAGATCGCAGTGTACAAATCCCCAATTTTACGCACATACATACATACGTAGAAGCGTCATTTCGAACAACTTAAAAACAACTTAAAATGACACTATAGTACACATTAATGGTTGATTTAAAAAGACAGTGCGCCAACTTCGAAAGATATGGATGCTGCAGCAGCTGGGGTGTTTGGACTTATTGCACTGTACAGGAAAATCACATTTTTTGTAGCAACGATTGTGTCTTGAAGATAATTGAGCAATGTTTTGAACGAAAGTTTCGATATGCTTGAACTGAAACCGAATCAATAGTTATGAATATTTTGGCATACAATGCAGCTGGTGACAGCTGAATTTAACCAGCATTAATGATGATGTAGAGAAATTAAGGAGGGCAAAAAAAAACAAACAAATCTAGAAAAATCATGCATAACTGATAAGATCCTACATATAATGAAAAGAAGAAGACTTTTGAAAAAAATAAACACAATCGATTATTTATAATCTTGACAAACGATGAAAGAAAAAAATAAAAAATATCTAAACAACAAAAATAAAAAAAAAATTAAAAAATTGAGGCTCTGCAAATATTAGATCTAGAGCGACAGATTGATTGGTGGATAACCTAAGAAATTGCATTATGATAAGATTAGGTGAAAAGAAGAAAATTGGACGAAACTACATGCACCATGTGTTTGAAGATATGAGACTAGAATCATTAGAAGCTAGAGGTGATTCAGGTCTACTACAGGAAACCAGAGCAATCATCAGGTAAACGAAAGATATTCGTTCGAAGTTTTGGATGACACATAAAAAGTATTGAAAAACATATACAGGTAATATTTGTTTTGAATTCATAACAATAACTAAAAGACCAGGAGCGAAAACGGGAGGAATATAGAACAGTTTCTTGAGCCATATATAAAAGTATTTTGGAAAATTATCCACAGCAGAATATACAGAATATGCGAAAAATAGATAACGAAGGCTCCAAGTAATAATTTAAGAAAGCAGAGGTGTAAATTGCATTTTTAGGGGATGAAAACTACCCACAAAATTGATTCTTAAAAACGTTTTTTTCTCGTTTAAAATTTGCAGAATATCTCAGTGGGATCACATTTTTTTGAAAAATGTTTTATACAAAAATTATAAGGTGACAAGGGGGCTAACTAGTAGTGAAGGTTATTCAAGGTCAATTTCCCAATTTTAAATGGAATCTCTCAATTTCGACCTGGGGAAAGAAAAGGGCGGGAAATTTTACCATCAAATATCACCTTGACCTCAAGGTGAAGGTCAAACATCAAGGTCATTTCGGGGTCAAAGCAAAAAGAGAGCCACCTTGGAAATAACCTTGACCTTCACAGTGATTTAAAGTTAATTTTCAAAATTTGAAACGGAAACCCCAAATTTGATCCCCGGAAATGGAAAAACCGTGACTCAGGGGCATAACTAAGAGTATGTGCGCCCTCTCGCAGATTTTTGAATACACTCTACTATTTTGCACCCGTCTTGATCCTTCGTATTTATTCATTTTCATCAAGATGCTTGAGGGCGCCCCTGGATTGACTGCGCCCCCCCTTCCCCGTGTAGTTTAGGGTCTAATATCAAGGTCATTGTAAGGTCAAACGAAGATCTTTAAGGTCATTATTTTATAAAATGTTTCGTACTAAAGTTGTAAGATTACAAAGTTGCTGTAACGTTACCTTGATCTCCGTCTAAGGGGCTATTTGAAGAAATTCATTTATTCAGAAATGTTAACAAAAACTGTCCTAAGAACGACTATGTGCATGATTACCTAGTTTTAGCACTACCCGGGAACAACGACGTGGACGTAGTAGTTTTTGTTCTCTTCGGGGTGCTTGTTTCCGGTAAGTTCCCTCTCCTCTCAACATTGGAGTGCTTATTTACGGTGAGTCCCCTGGCTTCTCACTATAAGAGTGATTGTTTTCTATGAATCCTCTCTACCCTCATCATTTTGTTTCACCATGTTCAAAGTTTCTTAAGATTTTATTTCAATAAGTACTCAATATGATTACCTTCAACTTCAATATACTTATTGAATCGCACTTCAAAAGACTGTACACTGCTGCGAAGCATTTCACGGGTTATTTTGGCATAAGCTTCTCCAATTCACTGCTTCGTGTTTTCACGTCTTTATAAACTTCACTCTTTAAATAACCCTAAAAACAAAAATCTGATGACGTAAGGTTTGATGATCTTGCGGGCGAATTGACTGGACCTCTTATACCAATCTATCGTCCGTTGAATTCGCGATCCCACACTTGATGAGCTAATTGGGAACAATGAGCTGGGCATCCATGGCGTTGAAACCACATTTGTTGCCTTACATCCAAGGCAAAGCAAAAGAAGAAGTTAATTTTAGTTGATAGTGATAAAAATTTATCTTTGAAGTTTTCTTTAAGATATATTGCCACTTAAAAACATTACTGAGCTTTTGTAAATTATGTAAAAAGAAATCCTTTATTATTTTTTTTACGTTCGATTTGCAAACTGAACATGATAATTTGATTTTATTCTTAAGGTTATCGACATATTTGATGATGAAATTACTGTGAAATTGATCGGTCTTTCCATTTCCGGGGGTCAAATTGGGAGTTTCTTTTTCAAATTTGAAAAAGCTTCTTAATTGACCCAAAAGGTCAAGTCAAAGTTATTTTCAAGGTCACTACCACTTAGCCCCGTGCCATTCAATAACTTTTGTAGAAACATTTCACGAAATACTGCAATCTATTTGTTTTGACCTTGAAATGCTTGATATTTGACATCCACCTTAAGATCAAATTTATATCCGATGGTAAAATTTCCCGCCTTCTCCATTCCCGGAGCCGAAAATTCTGAAGTTTGAAGGTCAAATAGCCTTTAAGGTAATTCAAAGTCATTTTTAAGGTTACTACTAGTTAGCCCCCCTGCCACCCTAAAACTTTTGTAAAAAACATTTTTCGAAAAAATAGGATCCCACTGAGATATTCTGTTGTCTCAATATAAATGCCACACCCGGTATACGTCATTTTCCTACCAAGGGGAAAAATATTTCTTTCATATTTTTCGTTCAAGAAATGTCTGCACTTACTTAAAATAATCAAAAAATAATTAGTTTTGTTACGAAATGAAAAAATACATTTGACATAGATCAGCATTTTTTATGATAAAATGTATTACGGGGGTAACTACCTCTTATGTCCTATTTTATTCAACCCCTAGAAATGCAGTTCTGTTGTCAGAATTAAAATTTAAAGAAACTCTGCGGTATTTTGGAACTGAAATTGAAGCAGCTTCCAAAAAAATTTAACATCATTCGAGAGGCAGCTTTCTTATTTTAAATTCCTTTGATTGATCATATATCTAACGAAGAAAGAAAAATACACAACTCATAACTCGGTGAAGGCACATACAAATTTGATATTTAGATCACTGAAAGTAAAATAAAAGAAGGTTTGGTCTGTTACAGTGAATACTAAAGAAGAATGTTTTTGAAAAATACAGACAAGAGGAAAGAAAAATTTCGTAGCTGAAAAATTTTTCAGTTCCAATAATTGGACTTTTCCAAGATCCAGTGATGACAGCAGATATACGGGATGGAAATGCACCTTAAGTAAAAGAATATTTATTTTTACCGATACTGATTTTTGCTGTTTGCTGTTGCGGCGCTGGACGCTCTGACCACGGTTTAAATAATACTCAATATCTTTTATTTTACCAAGAATTTAAAAATTACTGATATGCGAGTACATTTGTAAGACAAATAGCAAATGGAATTTATTTTTTTAGGGTTTTAAAATTTTATCTAACAGTCTGCTTTTTAGGTCCGTGGTATTTGATACTGAACCAAAATGAGTGTTTCAAAAAGCCAGGTGGAACCTCAAGAGGTAAGTTTTGATATTTATAAAAAACTGACCATATTTTAACTTTATATAGCGTTTATTTTAATTATTTAACATTTATTTTGTGACAAATATCGATCTCTTCTGCCTTCTCACCACTACTCTTGATTAAAACGTAAATCTACTGGATGTCCAGAAATTACGGTCATATAATTTTAAGGTAGATTCTTTATATGAGAGCATGAAAAATATTTCATATGAACCTAGGACCGCAAATGCATCATAAGGAAGCTATGGCTTTTGAAGATGGCTGTCAAACGTGGGGTTTATTTAGTATCTTTGGAAATGCTTGAAGCACCGATATGGTATTCGAACTAACATTAATAAATACTGTTTTTCCATGTTAAGTAAAAGTGAGCGGCAAATTTAATCAGAGGTGTTTCGACAGGGCTTATTTATTCCTATTTTATACATTATGCTTTATAGAAATCTAAAAATTATGGTTCCGCAAAAGTATTTACATAGAAAAATATTATTGTACTAATAATTTAGGAGAAAACCTGCTTTAATAAAATTAATGCATAAACTTTATTTTATTTGTATTTAAACTAGATATTTGAAGTCAGATTCACTAAGAAGATTTAAGGCTTAAACTCGATCTAGTGGCCATGGAATTTAAATCTTCTAATCGGCCAATTTCTTTTGCCTATAATATTGTCATAATTTATATTACATATTTCAACAAATAAACATTTATATAAGGATATTGAGCATAAGAACCTAGAGCTAAAGACTTCAAATATGTAAAGGAAATAGTTGTGTCCCGAAAATAAATAAAATTTTCTATATTTGCAGGTTCAGTAATAAACGAAAATGATTTTTTATGCTTGTATTTTAAGGGTTGTTTGACATATTGTTGCTATAATCAATTTAAGCCCTCTGGTGTCAGTTTAGAGCCGTTTTGGATTTAAACCATGTTAGTGAATTAGGGGGTGTATTTTAAACTAAACAGTATGATAACTATAAATTTGAGGCGAAAATATCAAGTTGCTTGTGGTTAATGTCAAAGTAATAAAGAATGACAATTACGTATTTATCTTATTTGAGAGCTCTGGTCAAAAGAATTTTTTAGAAATTTGTGTTTCAAGGTGTAAATTGAAATAAGATGTCAGATTATTCATTTGCAGAATTAACTGATATGCACTTCATGCATGGTAAAGCTAATGATTGTGGTCGGGAAGCTTGTAACTTGTATTGAGGATTCTTTTCAAATCGGTAAATTCCTTGTGAGAAATTTATGAATTAAATTACACCAGCAGCGCTTAGTACTTTTATGCCAAATAGAAATGACTGTGGGAGATAGGGTTGCTATTTTTAGGGAAAAAAATCGGGACAATCGGTTATTGGAGGCAAACGGAGTTCGGGCCGATTCGGACCATCTGACTGAAGGGAAAAATAAAAACTCTCTTTATCTTCATATTTATTTAATTGTGTAAATTATATTTCCATGCATATGATATTGCTACGGGTCGTTTTCATTAAATCCGCGCCATTTTTATATTTACTTATGAAATCCGAAGAAGATATGTCTGTTGAACGAAATTATGAATTCTGCTTTCATTAAATGTAAAGAACTATGTACCATTATTCCCTCCTTCATATGTCGATCCACCAACCTTTCCAATATCTTTAGTAAGAAACTAATCAGGGTAATAGGACGGAATGCCTATTTGTTTTTGTTTTTTTTTTTATTTGTTTAGTCTCTTCTTCCTACCTGACGAATAAGGACTGCTTTTGTTTCCCTTCACGCCACTGGTACGTATCTCAGGCTTAGGTACGAGCGGACTAAGCTCACTAGATGGCTTGTTCTATTATCAGAAATATTTTGTAGTTAAGCTGGAAATATACTATCCTTACTAGGAGACTTAAAGGTGGTAAAGGTTTCTATTTACCCTGTCATAAATGATTATTGTTTTGGTTACGTTGTAGTAGCGATTGATGCAATTTTTAAATTTGCTCAAGTACCGCCTGATCAATGAGTGCTATAAAAAATAAACACACATAAAACTTAGATAAGTTAAAAATGAAAATCTATAAAGAGGAAATATCTAAGTAAAGATAGGATAGGGTGGTTTAAGATTGCTCAGTTTGCAATCAAAGGGTGCAAAATACAAATGCTTTCTGAGATGAATTATTTATTTATTTATTTATCCTTATTATTATGGCAACAAATTGACATACTCATTTTAACAGAACATATAGAATCTTCTTAGTAACTAAGTAAAAATCACTAATACGAATTTCACTCACTTTTATATACTCCAGTGTATAAAATTGTGCGTTGTTGTCGATAAGATTGCGCGACTACGTTATTTTACATATCAAAAATAGAACCTGCGAAGTTTTTGGTTTTTCATATTCTTTTTTAGTCTTTTTTGTCTTTGGTTCAGTTTTAGGTTTATTTTTCTGTTCGTTTTTTTTTCTAGTTGATGTCTCTATGGCGAGCTACTAATCACTTATGATTTTTGTGCTTCCCATTAGAACTCCTAATTTTGGAAATGGAATTTTTCTGAAGACTAGATCTCGGTTCTGCAACAGATGATTGCTTTTCAGATGCAGGTGCAGGCATTATAGACTTTTCTGAATGATGTAAAAAGACTGATTTCGAGTAAGAAGGCCCTGGTTGCAGTGGATTAATTTTAATCGTCTTATTAGATGGTTCTGCTACTTGTATTTAAGAATCCATCGAAGTCTATACAGATTCACAGGCATTCGCTGCAGAAATTGGCAGGTTCTGAGAATCAGATGGAATATCTTGATTATTTTCTGGGTTTTCATTTTGTGTAAGGTTGCTTGCCAAAAAATCAGCATCGGTAAAAATATCACACAATACCAGTGCATTTGAAGAGTTCCACTCCGCGGCCAGTTGTTGCAACCTGATGAAAAGCGGGTGTAAAAATCGAAGTCATCTGATAGACGGTAATTGTGCTCCCTAGGTAATTAGGAACCCATTTTTCACACTCGCTGGAATAAATGTCTTCAAAACTCCATATAAACCTCTATCAAAAGGCTGCATTTTGTGGCTGCTGTGAGGCGGTAAAGTCAGTGCAATTATATTATTCTGGCAGCAAAATACAACAGCTCATAATGTTCAGTGTGAGACGTGGTTGTCTAAAATCAGTAGGATGGGCTGATCTTTAGTCAGTTTCGCGTGGTCTCTGAAATGACTTAGCCAATCGAGATAAAGATCTGGGTTATAAAACTGAAATTTGAGACCATACCGATGGATTCAGGTGGTGCAGCGTCTAAGAGTTCTGCTTTCATCCTCTTCCTGCCGAATATAAATAACGGTGGAATGAAATAACCAGTCGTAAACACAGCATTGACGACAGTCACATTTGTGCCTCGCTCTGCGATAGATATTTTGTTTGATATAATGCTTTCCCCTTCTAGACAATACTTTGAGCTTAACTAAAATATGGTTGTCGGACCTACATTGTCTTTATTTTTGTTTATATTTACGACGCCGGCGTTTCGATTAGGTTGTATCTCTAATCATTATCAAGTATAAACTGAATGTTTTGTCTTAAGGCTAAGAGCTTATATAGAGACTGTGTCCATTAAAACGCAAAGTTCGCTTAACTATACACACCTCCATGATTTGATATTTCAAAGTAGTGGTTACGAAAGATTAGGTATCTCAACAATGGGTTTACTGAAGATTCCATTATTATTTTTAATGTAGGCTGCTTCTATAAATTTTCTTTTAGATTAACTTTAGAACAACGACTACTGGACAGCAAGAAACACATTCCTTCTCCACAATTCCGTACATTAAAGAAACCTTGGAGAAAATAAAATGAATTGCCCGAAGTTATAATATAAAAACAGCCTTTAAAGCAGGAAATACACTTAGAGCTCATTTAACAAAAACAAAACCAAACACTACCGATAAGAATGTGTTTACAAAGTTCCGTGTGAGTGTGGTGACATGTATATTGGAGAAACCGAGCGACCACTAGGAGTTAGAATTCAGGAACAAAAAACTTATACATAAAAAGGGGAAACGTGGAGATCAGGTATTGCAGAAAACGCTTGAGATAAACAACACCATATAAAATGCTTTGAAGCTGCCGCAATATATGTGGAACCCAATATCGAAACAAGAAAATTTATAGAAGCAGCTTACATTAAAAATAATGATGGAATCTTCAGTAAACCCAGTGTTGAGATACCTACACATTGTCATGGTTCAATTTTGCGCTTAAGTTCACTATTTAATTTAATCTTGTTTTGCAAATACTGTCATTATGGGCAACAAAGTATCATTTTCTTTAAGTATTTCCCAGGGATTCTTTAAAGAAAAACATTTCATCAAGCACAGCTTCGATTTCTTTTATTTACCATTATTTTGTCATACTTTGGTGTTTCACTACACTGTGCTTAGGTATTTTCTTATCAGTATGAAACTTATTGCTACCTTTTTTTTGTATTCAGATAGAACTTGTTTTTTCCGGCCATTTATATTTACATTTGATGGAATTGTATGTATATTGGGTTGCAAAAATCAGGAAATTGTTATTGATATATTAATTTATATTTCTTGAATTTAAAAATAACTACTGGGATACTTATTAGATCTATTATTCTTGTTTTCAGTGGGAAAATACTAATGATTAATGAATTCGCTAATGCATTTCAGCCGAGTGTTGTTGCCCAGTGTCTTTCTTTTTGAGCTGTCATTTCTTTTACATGTGATAATTAAATGCGCCTAACGGAAGTCGATTAGTGCGCAAGCAGGGCCATGGTTATAAATGGAGACCGTTTTGCCTTGATTTTTCACTTTTTCCTGGTTTGATTCGGCCGAAGCAGCTGCAGACTTCTATCTCAATTTTTGGTAGTCACATTTTTGGGATTCTGAGATGGAAAATCGAAGATTAGCCCGGTAATTTTGTTGACTTTTGATGTACCGTAATTTTTGCTATGTTGGCGGTTATGGTTTTTTTTATCGGGATAAACCTGGAGACAGGGATTTTTGACAGTTTGCACAGGTCAACAAAGAAATCAGTCTGACCCCACAAAATCGGGGTCTACCCTCTGGACATAGGAAAGTCCAGATACACCCTCTGGGCACAAGGAAGTCCAGATTCACACACTGGGCCGAATAATAACCAAGATCTATCCTCAGGGTATAAACCAGTGCACCCTTAGGGACATCTTTATCCGTAAATAAAGAGTAGAATTAGAATTAAAACATTTTTGAGCTTCATTTGTCCCACAACGGTTATCCTTTGCAGTACGTTACCTTTTTTTATGTTTAATATTTTGTGCAGCAAATTAGACAGCTGAGTTGAACTCTAGACCCAAGTAACAACGTGGGGGGGGGGGGGTTTCTGTGTTTACCTGGCTAAAATTCAGTGGCTTTAAAAAAATGGCACTTTGCTTGCTGGTGCCACCTCTAGCTTGCAGCTCTGTTCTGTTTACTAGCGCCTTTACATCAAATGCCAGTGTAGCAACATCAAATCATTGAGGTGTGTACAGTGAAATGAAACTTTGGGTTTCAATAGACACAGTCCCTACACTCGTATAAGCTCGTAGCTTTAAGACAAAACATTCAGTTTATACTTGATAACGATTAGAGATACAACTTAATCGAAACGATGTAAAAATAAACAATACGAGTCCGACAACCATCTTTTAGTCAATCTTCAACATTGTCTACAACCTTCAAATAATACTTTGGGCTGTTGGGCCGATAAATGTATGTAAAATATCTGGGTGTCGCTTCAAAAGACCCGTAACTACTCTTTTCCTGCAATTTTAGTTTCTTTGTTGAACCTACGAGAGATGTTGCTTTTTTCTGCATACTCATATGCTTCACTCTTCAACCCTTTTACCGTTAATCTAAAGTGAGCAGATGATTTCAAAAGTGTTTTTCGACCTCAGGCGGAAATGTAGTATCAAATCTGCTTAATTTCTTTGCTCATTTTAATTGTCGTAAATGAAATCGAAAAGTAGACTCTACCATTCCTAAAGATGAGGCCACTGATATCTTGCTTTCACCATTTTCAATTCGTCTTCATAGTCTCTTCAGATAGACCTGACGATCTGTTTTCCTTTCTTTTCTTGACATTCGGAAATCGACTAAAGAATATATTTATTTTACAAAAAAATATATTTTTTTAATTATTAACAATTTTTTTGTTTGCCACAAATTACCTGATCATTTTTCGGAGATCTGTCCTCATAGATTCTTCATTAAGGGGTCAAAATACATACAAAAAAATTTGTTGGAACCATGTCTCTTCATCAGCTACGGAAACCCATTGGGCTTCCCTAATATAGGTGCTTTATCGTCATATAAAGAATTAAGTTCATCGATTTTGTTGAAATAAACCATATTTTTTTGTCCGAGATGAGGTTTTGAAGTTAGTGTAAACAATACAAATATCGTCCGTATGTAAAAGCGTTCCGAGTACGTATACGGTCAAAAATATCAATTTTACAATGGATATGTCAATTGGCACCTAGCAACATCATTGTTGCTAGTCCTCGCACTATTCTACATTCGAAAGTTTACGTTAAAATTATTTCATCTATATTGATTGTTAGGAATAGTTGTTGTTGCCGATAACAGCAGTTAACTTTAATATTTTCAGACACATGAATATAGTATAGTATCTGAACATCTTTCAAAAGTATTCTTCTACTTTTGTCCGATGTGTATATCATAACTTATTATTAAAACTACATATAAGTTAATTTTTTTTCATGAAAAATTTTTGTTTAATTCTAGCTGATAAGATTTAGAGGGCCTTCAACAAATGTCCCATTAGCCGACATTGAAATTCTAGAACGGTCTGAAAATAGAAAACCAACGAATGTGTTATGGTCGAAAATTCTTGGAGTGCTTATAGTAGTATGGGTAAGTAATGTCTAATAGAACTTTTAAATGATATAATTATAAAAACCGATTTCTAAAAAGTTGTTACTCAAAGATATAGGATTATAACTTTAAGATAGCCCAGGGGTTCCCAAAGTGAGAGCCGCGGCGCTTTGGGGCGCCGAGAAGAGTAAACCGGAGCTCCGCAAGGCGCTCCTGTTTTCTCTTTTGGATTAAGTTTGATAACGCCGAATTCGCTGCAGGCTGTGCGCGAAAGAGAGTGGAGTATGTTTCAGAAGTCCGCGTTCGACCGTCGACGGGAATTTTCGCGAGTACTCATTGGTACTATATAAGCCGCCGTAAGCCAGTAGGCTGCATGGTCAAGTTAGTTTACTTATTGTAAACATAAACAGTTGACTTGTTAAGATAAATAGAAATAATAATAAAGTGATCTTAGTACTGAAAATAGTGATACAGAATGTTGTGATTTACGAACACAGGACAGCTACCATTACATTGTAACGGTTACAATATATATATATATATATATATATATATATATATATATATATATATATATATATATATATATATATATATATCTAAACTTATGGATACAAGAAGATCGTTTACTTTGTTTTAATTGTGCCGTTTGGTGTTTTCCTAAACAATTAGTCACAAAATAGAAAGATTTTTATTAAATAAGCAAGTCGATAGTTCAAGACAGAGTAATGAAGCCTCGATAAGCCTCGACGAGGGAGCAAAAACGCGAAAATATCGCAACTATGACGATATAGCTATTTGGACTTTGGGTTTACTTTAGTTGAAGTAAATAATTAAGAAAGACCGCAGTATATGCTTTGTTTGAAAATTCTAGGGCCCGAAAGTATGCTCTCAAGTAAGCTAAATCGACATCTCGAGACTCGAGCACGGTTTTGTAGAGGGACGTTCGACGGTATCTAACTTGCTTATCTATGAGCAATATCTGGTAGGGGCTTTGGAGGGAGTGTGTCAGGTGGATTCAATATACACAGATTTCTCAAAGGCATTCGATCATGTTAACCATAGTCTACTGGTAAATAAATTACAACAGTATGGTATTTCTGGAAGTCTGTTAAGTTGGTTCCAAAGTTATCTGTCAAATCGAAGACAAATAGTAAAGATTAAGGGTTACACTTCTGAGGAGGTTTTGGTCACATCAGGTGTGCCACAGGGTTCCCATCTAGCTCCACTCCTCTTTAATTTGTATATTAATGACGTAGGTAATTTTGTTACTGATTCTAAGTTTTTATTATATGCTGATGATCTCAAAATTTATAGAGTGATTAATAAGTTAAGTGACTGCGAAGAATTGCAAGAGGATCTAAAGCGATTGAATGAATGGTGCAGAATGAATGGTATGGAGCTGAATACGGATAAGTGTAAAGTAATGAAGTTCTATAGGAAGAAAAATTTTATACAATATGACTACATGATCGGTGACAGTCTTTTGGAGCATATGAATTTCATAAAGCATCTTGGAGTATTCTTTGATAAAAATTTGAATTTTAATTATCACGTTAATTACGTAACTAACAAAGCTTTGAAACTCTTAGGCTTCATTAAGAGATCACTGACTGATTTTTCTAATATCGAGTGTTTTAGAGTGTTGTATTGCGCATATATAAGATCAATTCTCGAATATGCTTGTCCCATTTGGTCTCCATATTACCAAACTTATATTGATCAAATTGAAAAAGTTCAGAGAAAATTTCTGAGGTTTGTAGGCTATAGGTTGGGTATTTTGAGTGAGGATATTGTTTATGACGAGATATTGCAACTTCTAAGACTTCCCTCTTTACAGAATAGAAGAAGCTTTATTGATGTTTGTACATTGTTCAAGGTAATAAATTGCCATATTGATTGTTCCGAATTACTGAATGCAATATCTTTGCATGTTCGACCGAGAGTTCTGCGTGGGGGTGATCTATTTCATGTTCCGTTCCATAGAACAAATTACGGTGTTTCGTCTGCTGTCACTAGATGTTGCATTAATGCTAACAAAGTGGCTAGGGAGACTGACATTGATTTCTTTTTTGATGGATTGTGGTCTTTTAAAGGAAAGGTTAAAGAATATCTGTTTTAGCATTCTCATCGGTATTTTAAAAGTGTGTTAGGGTGGTTATATATAGTTTTACTTTTAATTTTTATTTTTATTATACTGATTAACGTTGGTGGTGTATACATTGATTTGTATTATTTTTAGTAATTTTACTGTTTTTCATGTAATTTTAATTATTTGTTAAATGGCTGGTCCGTTAATATACATTATTATTATCATATTCACAAGCCAAACGGCTTCGCACTCCCTCCAGAGATTATTCACTCATACCAGGCATACAAAGACACCAAAAGTATGAAGCTCTGTGGGGATTCTTTCCATGTTATCGGGTCCTAGGTGGCGTGGTTTGCTGTATTTCCCATGAACGTTCGGACGGTTCACGCGGTTGCTAGGAGAGTTGCCTTCTGCATCGGTTTATACAGATGCTCACTAAGGCCCAGTCCCTTGATGTTCTGCAGGAGGTTCTTTGGAATCACTCCAGTTGTTGACAGTTATTATTATTATTATTATTATTATTATTATTCACCCCACTATGGTTGAAAAATCGCGAAAATTTTTAATAGCAAAATTTATAAAAACAAAAAAATTGTTCACTCAACGGGCTTTACTACCTAGCATTACACTGCTAGCATCTTTCAAGGTGACATACAGGGTGGCGAAGTGCAAAAACCTCACACCATTGCAGAAGAATTTATTTTACTTGCTGTTTTTGACATAGTGAATATTATGGTTGAAGTATCGGCGGGAGATATCTTTACCTAACAGCACTATTAGTCGAAGAATCCATCATAGAGCTGCGGATCTCTATGACCCATTAATAGAGAAAATGAAATACAAGGAATTTGGTCTTCAACTTACTGGGACTACTGACTAATAAAGATGCACACCTTATATGTTACGTATGTTTTCTGGATGATAATTTTATTGCTGAAGACCTTCTTTTCTGCAAAAGCATCATTGAAGGCGTAAAGACTCAAGACTCATTTGAAATTCTTGACGAGTTTATAACAAAACGTAATTTATATTGGAAATGGTGTATCGGTATATATATTGATGGCCCTCAATGAATATTTGGCCGCTATGGAGGATAGCAAGCACTTTTTTGCAGTAAATTATCGCATGTTATGTAGACCCATTACATCATCCATATGGAAGCACTTGCGTCGAAGTCGATGAGCTGTCAATTAAATTTACTATTGACTAAATCTAGAATTTTCCCATTCAACTTGTTTTTCAGTCAAAAGTCACGTAATCAAGGGTCTACGTGATGGAATTTTGTTTTCACCCAAATGCGCGTGATCCTACGTAAGTAAACGAAAATTTATTTCCTGACCTACTTCATATTCTTCAGCATTCCAGAACTAAAATACATCACATATCGTGTGGTTTTGATTCAAATTTCACATTTCTTATTTTATTCGAATAAAGAATTCTTCAATTTTAAAACAGATACTTTTACTATTTTTGACGATTTACGATTTATTTATTTATTTATTTTTAAAATTAAAAAGAATTAATCCGACTTTTCCTTTCACAAACCCGAGGCCTCACATTACATTTGAGTGACCATGTAGATACACACTTCTGTTAAAACGTCGTCTATCAGAATTAATGTCAATTTTTATTTACTGCTAACAAAAATATGCCAAAAACGATTTCGGGGACAGTAAAAAGTTTGGAAATGTTTGAATTTCGTACGGTATTTGTTTTTAAAAGCGGTCGTCTGCAACATTTCAAAATAATTTTAGACTTTCGTAATCTTAAATTGAAAATTTTAAAAAACTGTTGAAAAAGTATGTTTTCGAGATAATAATGGAAATTACCTACTGTAAAAATTAACAAATCTTAACTTTGACTTGTTTGGTAAGTAAGTTTCATAGGCTTAAGAAGTGCTACCATTACTCCCGATCGCACATTATTTTCTTATTATTATTTAATTTTATTTGTGCAAGAGATCTGTGTAAAAATCATTATTTCAAAAACAACTTTTTATTTATTGCAATTTTCATCATGACAGAAATATTCCTTGTAGCTTCCATTTATGATTTACACTTTATGTTACTCTGACATTGACAGAGTGATCAAAGGATATGATGAATGTGGTAACATTTGTGGCAAGGAAAACTACCGCTGGAGTAACATTTCATGTTCCGGGAAGAATTGGATTCTTTATCCGTAAGCAAAATTTTACTTTCTTTTATAAGTTGTTAGCAGTAATTGGCAAAATATATAATTAGTAACTAATCAATTGCTGGAAAATTATTAATCAGCAAATCGAAATTATTAATTACTCTAGCAGTTAATTATTTCGAAAATAAAATTATCATTTAATGAAATTGGGGATTTCATTCTTAAAATTATCAACTAATAAAATAATTGGTAATTTTATTTCTACTATTATCAATTAACGAAGTAATTCAAAATTCCATTTTTGAAATTATCAATTGTCAAAGTATTTAATCATTTTAGAGATAATATTACTTATTACTAGAGTAATGGGAAAGTTCATTTTTAAAATTACCCATAACAAAAGTAATTAAAAATTGGATTTTTCAACTTATTGTTACGGTTTTCTCTCTTTAAATCGTTCACTAGGTCAGCAGAATAAAACACAATACCTTTCACTAATACCTTCAATACTTACTAATTAACTTAATTAAATTAACTACTTATTAACACTGCTAAAACACAATTATCTTATTAATACTTCTAAAAATTCTTCACTATTCAATACCACTATACTACTATATTAAAACTTTCATCGTATCCCTATTTATATACCTATAGAATTTCCTATACATAAAAGTTGAGATCTATCTAGAAATATGACTCATCTATAATATTATTTTCGGTACATTGTAACAAAGATGATTCATCGCATCGGATTATTTATATATAAGGACGTACCAATAAGTTTCTCCTAGTCGTCCGTAACAATGCTCTTCGATATCTTAGTGATATGGCGTCAATCTGTTGAGATAAAATGTTTTCGTTTTCTGTTTTGGGACTTGATTGATTCTTTTCAGAACAGTATATGGTGCGTCCCATGGTGACATCAACTTAGGTAATTTGCCCTTCTTTCTCTGTGGATTCCATAACCAAAGTCTGCCACCTAGTTGAAAGCCTGCCGAGTTTGCCTTGATGTCATATGAATTGATTACTGCCTTCACTATAAGATATCTACAAAGCTTATTGGGGTGTTGATTGAATTTATCCGTCGTGGCTTACAGAAAGCTCATCCAGCCGTCCGTAAATGATTTTCTCCGTGCTTCTCCTTACTCTGGTTATTTATTCGGTAATGCTTCTGGTACAAAGTAAATTCTTAGGTGCCCAGCTTTAGAATATTAAGCTTGTTGTCGCAGGAGAATCCATGTTGACGAATCAGGCCCATTCCTAGTATAATCTCATCTACTATGTCGGCAACTAACAACAAATGGTTTAATTTTAGACTTACAAGTTGAAGCTCATCTTGTATTTCTCCAATCACATCAGCTGCTTCTCCAGTTGCAGTCCTCATCATTATTTTTCTAGACAATGGTAGAATTCTAAATTTATCAACCAGGCTTGACTTTATCAAATATACTGAAGCACCAGTATCAACAGGTATAATAATAAGAGTAGCATTGTCTTTTTCTTTAAGTTAAAGTTGATCCTTTCTCATCTGAGTTGTATTCAACATTAAAAGTGACTCTCCGAATAGGAAACTCTTCTCTTTCTTCTATTTTGCTGCAGTACTTGTATTCTTACTTACATGGTCTTCTCAAAATAGTATCTGCGTTGTTATGCAGTCTTCCTGGTCTATATTTGATGTTAAAATTATACTGTTGCAATTTCTTATGATTATGCGGCCTCTGGATGATGAACTAGACCTTAAATGCACGTGGCAGTCCCATCTCATGTGTCCAGTTCATCCATATCTATAGCATTTTATGTGCTTTCTTAATTCCACCATACAGTTCCTTCTTATGTATCAAGTTCATCCACATTTGTGGCACTTTATTTGATCTCTTAATTGTACCTGATAGTCCCTTTTCATGTATCCAATTTGTCCCTAACTATAGCATTCGATCTGGTTTCGGCTATAACGTGAGGTATCACTTAGTCTACGTTTGATTTTAGAATTGAACTGTTGTAGTTTTTCGTGGTTTTCGTCTATGTTGTCTTTGGATGGAGAACTAGACCTAAATTGTACCTGATAGTCCCATCTCATGTTACCAGTTCATCCACGTCTGTAGCACTTTATGTGCTTTCTTAATTCCACTCGACAGTCCCGTCTCTTGTATTCAGTTCATTTACATCTATAGCAGTCGATCTGGTTTCTGCTATAGCGTGGAATATCACCTCCTGTGTCCAGTTCTTTCTGGTTTTTTCTATGATTTGAAGTATCATATCTCGTGTCTAGTTCTTCTTGTTTTTTTTATACCATGAAGTATCACTTATTGTGTCCAGTTTCTTAATTATTTCATATAATATTTTCTCTGTTATTTGGTTCGATGGATCCTTGTTTTCCTCTATAGTAATGCCACTTATTTTTGGCTTTGACACATTATAAGCTGCTTCTGTTTCCAAAGCCCTGTCTAACGTTTCACTGCAATAATTAAACTTGCCTGTACGCAACATACCCTCTATTTCCTGATCTCTGATTACATCAATAAAATACTGGATTGTGAGCCCTTCTCTGAATTCTTCTGTCGCTTCAGGGTAAGCCAGAAGAACAACGCGTCGGACGTCTGTTTCATATCCTTGTAGACTTTCTCCATTTCTCTGATGTCTTGATTTGAGTTGCGACTGGTATAGCTGGCACCGATGTTGATATCCAAATCTTCTTTCCAGCGCAGCACTCACTCAAAATCTCATAGTCTTTTTGTTGGGTTATAGGAATTCTTTGCAATAATTCTAGTACTGGTCCACGAAGTGCAATTATCAATGCAGTAGCCATCTGTCCATAATCCCAGTTATTTGCACTAGCGGCAGCTTCAAATTGTCGTTTGTACATTATCCAAGATTTTTGACAATCGTAAGTTGGAGATCTAATGTTCGATCTGGTGGTTATTATTTTATCAGAAGGACCATGCTTCTTCATTTTATTGACTTCTCTTTGAAGGTCCTTTATTTTAAATTCTATTTCTTGGCGTACTTTTGATTCTATCACGCCTACGATGTCTTTCATTTCTTGTCGCACTTCTCCTATGTCTTGTCGCATTTCTTGACGTATATCTTTTATGTCTTGTCGCACGGTTGAGTTCTATACTATTTATTTTTAGCGTACTTCTCCTATATATTTTTGCGCTTCGCCTATTTCATTTGTCCTTGAACAAATTGTTCGATATTTTGTTGTCTTTGTATTTTTATCCATTTGAAAAGTTTATCTTCATTTTTTACGACGTTTTTCTTCTTGCTGATTTTCTTTTCGGCGACACACTTCTTCCCCTTTTCTTTCAGGTGAAGTTGTTCTACTTTTTTGCGGCGTTCTTCTTCTTGTTTGTCTTTAAGGTGACTTTGTTCTATACGTTCCATAAAATCAGTGTTTTGTTTATTTGCTCCATTTCGGCTGTTTGCTGTCTAGTATTTACTATGGAATCTTCTAGAATGTAGTCGAAAATTCGGTTTTAGGCCTCTTTCTTAATGACAAATGCGATGCTGAGGTCTGTTTTCGCTATCTCTTTTAGTTTCCAAATGGAATTTTCTAGAATTTTATCGAAAATTCGATTTTAGGTTTCTGAGAAATCCGATAGTGAAGTCCGTTTTTCACTACCTCTTTTGATTTTTAAAAAGAATGTTCTAGAACTTCGTCAAAAATTCGATAATAAGCTTGTTTATTACTGACAAATTCGATTGAGAAGTCTCCTTTTCGATATCATTTTGAGTTTAAAAACAGAACGTTCTAGAACTTTATCGAAAATTAATCTTATTTTCTTATTTGATAACGAATCCAACAGTGTAATTCGTTTTTCTCTATCTCTTCTAATTTCCAACACAATTTTCTGGAAACCCGGTGATAATCCTCACTTCTGACATCAATTGTTACGGTTTTCTCTCTTTAAATCGTTCACTGGGTCCGCAGAATAAAACACAACATCTTTCACTAATACTGCCAATACTTATATTAACGACTTCTTAACACAGCTGAAACATAACTATCTTATTATTACTTTTTAAGTACTCCATTATTCAAATTCCACTATACAACTATATTAAATCTTTCATCTTATCCCTATTTATATACCAATAGAATTTCCTCTACAAATCTAGAACATAAAAGTTGAGGTCTGTCCTTTCGGAACATTATAATAAAGATGACTCATCTTATCGGAATATTTGTATAGGAGGGCGTCCCAATAAGTTGCTCCGTCCGTAATATTATTGAATTATTAATTAATTTTTTTTTAATTAAATTAAATAATAGTTACCCTTTATTGCTTCTTGTCTGGGAGTTTTTAGTTAAATCGATGAGTTTCAATTTCTTCGACTCTGTTGGGAAAAACATGAACTTCAGCTACATGTGTATAATATCTTATATTCACCATTTTACTTTGAAAATTTTATATCTCCATTTAGACAAGTGTTTAAAAATCTAAAGCATAAAATAGAATCCAAACATTCAATTTAAATACACTGGTGTAGTAAATAAATTTTACTAATCATTTTTTTCGTTTGTCTAGATATTTACAATACAATTACAGTTTCCTTGAATCAAGTGAACTGATCCTTCAAGAACGGCACTGTGTTCAGTCGTGTGATAAAGGATAGTAAGTAAACAACATAAAACACTTATTAGATGTATATACCTCTATCTTAATCATCGTTGTGTAAGAGTAAGGAGAGCTTTCGCTAGTTATATGTTGAACGAAAAAATAAGGTTTTAAGCCAACTATTTTAGGCAATTAATAATATGTATAAAGGACATTCCACGTAGAGTGTAGGGGCCAGGAGGTCCGCAGTGGCCCCTTTAATTATTATGGACACACCCAATTTTTTATGTACTTTCAAAGTCTGGATAATAATTTTTAGGGTGGAAGTTGGTCCGGGAGGGGATAAGATTGTTATAAACAAATAATTGTTTAAATCATTAAAAATCCAATTTTTGCAAAACCATTGGATCGTATCCTTTGAGTGATTTTAAGCAAAAAAGGTCCTAACTAACTTTTACGTACGATGCTTAATTTCTGAGATAATTGATGTTAAACAATTAAAAAATGCGATCTTTGCGATTTTTGAATGCTATTAACTCTTAACTAAACGAACTTTTTTCAATTTTCTTTACAATAATCGAAAGTGTGAATCAGCATTGGTTTTGCGAAAATTACATTTTTAAAGGTTTAAACAATTATTTGTTTATAACAGTCTTATCCCCACTCGAACGAAATTTCGCCCTAAAAATTATTGCTCAGAGACTCAAAATACATAAAAAAAAACTTGGGTGGATCCATATAAATTAAAGGGGCCACTGCGAACTACCTGACCCCACACTAGTCAGATTTACATTTAAAAAATGTATTTTATTTTAATAGTTTTTATTCAATTTTCCTTAAAAAAATATTCAAAGGGTGTTTTTTTATACGTCATTTGAATGAAAATTAACAAAGTTATAATTGTTTAAATTTTCTGACTTTATCAATGCTAGGAAAAAAAGTTCTATTATGAAAATTATTGACTATTAAATACAGTGATAAAAAACATTTTTTTGTTAATATTATTACAAATTAATGCAGAAAAGAAAGGTTTTTTTTTGCATATTTTTTTTATGAAACATGCATTGTCTAATTATCAATAATAATTTATAAATTCGATAATGGAATCTTTATCACTTAAGTAGATATTTAGATCTTTCGAGCAGCTCGCATGGACGAAAGATGCCTAGCACACCGAAGAATTAGCTGTCAAGTGTTTGGCATTTCATTTTGTTACGCGCAATGTTAGAATTAAAATATACAAATGTATGTTAGTTTATAAGAAGATATATACTGCAAAGTTTGTAATGGAACAAATATTAATTATTTTATACTGTTTAGCGTGAAGTATATTCTGCAAAAATGAGTAGTTATATAATCACTCTATGGATAGATTTTATCCGTGAGAACGAGATAGTATAAATTTTTTATTACCACCCAAGAAAGCCTAAAGGAAAAATAAATCAATTATCATACTTAAGAACAATCTCAACTTTATTACCTTTGAGTCGTTTAAATCTTTTCTTAAAAATATATAAACCTAGACAATGTATGTGGACATAAACTGAAAAGACCCTCTTTAAGAGTTATAAATAAATCTGTCGACAAAACCCTACCCTGGGTATGTAATTAAAGCCAAAAAGATTAGACTCGAGAGAGATTTTAACTTGTGGTATATGCAAATACCGTTAAAATATTGAACAATTTTCCCTTTATTAGGAAACAAAAGAATAATCAAATAAATTCTCTATATTTTAATATATCGCATGATAAAATGTAAAAGAATTCATACAATGACTGTTTTTTTCTATTCACAAGGAAGAAGGAGTTCAATATCTAAGAGAGTGGATAGTTTTTTTTACACGATCATTAAAATCGTTATTAGGAAGACGTAGATTAGTTTGGTTAACTGTTTTTATATAAAAATTAAGGTTAAGATGCTCGGAGTCAAGTCGGGAATTAAGTATTCGGTATAGAAAGGCTGACGCATTCTAGGACAAACTATTTGAACTATTAGACAATGAAATTTACAGTTACAGGGATGCACGGGGTGAATAGGAAAGTACAAGCTGGGTACAAGTTTGGCCTTTTAAAAAATAATAAACTTCAGTTACAATCTGGAATTCGTTAAGGTTGGAACCATTTTAACAACAGTGTCATAGAAAGTTTCGCGACGTGTATATAAATATCCGTTTTTTGCGTTTTTGTTCTCCTTCCTGTTTAATATTTGACAAAACTATTTATATGTTTTATCTTCTAAATTGGGTCTTACATTTTAATTATTAGAACGGCAATTAAGAGCAGTTATGTCAGTTACTTTGATACTGTTATTCATTACTAATTTTAAGTTTCTCATTGTAAATATTTTCGTTTCCTTTTATTTTTGTTAATAGATTTAAGTGTTTTGAGAAACCTGTTCTGTTTAATTTAATTAAAAACCTTCACGCGATTAACTTCGCGGTCACGCCGTTGCGAAAGCCTCAAAGTAAGAGACATCGTCTGTCCAACTAGTTAGCAATCTTGCCTGTCCTAAAGTCTTGAGTTATGTTTGTGGTAAGCTTAAATAAACTGTAGTTGTTTGGAACTAAAACTGCAAAAGCGAAGATGAGCGACCGGAATTCCAAGGAGCCTTTGTCTTTATGATATTTTTTTTTCGTAGGAAAATAGTTACAAATTAATATGGGACAGTAGTATGATTTTAGACGAAACGGCCAACGCTACCCAAAATATTCCGTTTGCAGGAGTCTATAATCAAATGCCGTCACAAGTTATTAGTGAAAATTTTCACTATAAACTATAAACAATGAGTAAATGAATGCTTCACACTTGTAATTTTGGTAATAAGATATCCAGTATTTTGGAAAAGGAACGCATTTTTTTATGACTTAAACAAAAAATATTCGTCATTTTAGTTCGACGTGGCAAAATATGTAAAAAAATTTAGGTAAATAGTCATTATATTTACATCGCGTTATTGTAATCCTTTTGAATTAAAGTCACATTCAGTTTCTAAAGATTTACAATTCTTATCTAAAAGTTTTTTTTAAAAAAGGACCTCATTTATCTACGAAGCATAAAGTGACCCCTTCGCGCAGAATACTAATTTCAAGATTGGAAATTACAGATGAAACGTACATTTTATTTACTACAAATTATTTATTAATATGAATTTTAAGATGCAGAAAGTGATATTTTTTTCTGAAGACGACACCAGTGATATTGAACTCAATGAAGATTCAGATGTTTTATTATTTAGCAATTCTTCCAATGATGATGTAAAATTGCATTTATTATTTTTTTTTAAATAATACAAAAAGTTGCCACATATTTTCCACGTACATAGAATAATAAATTAACAAATTAACAAAAATGAATTAATAACTTAATCTATTTTAATTATTTTTAATATGATTTTTACTTAGAGTATATACTTTCCAAAAAAATTGAAAACTAAATATCATGATGAAAAGACAATCATTTTTCCGATTGTTTTTTATTTTAAAGGTGATGATGAATTAGACCATACAAGCTTAATTATAATATTAGATTGCTTGAAACATGATTCGATTGCTGTGTATATATTTTTAAAAACGTTTAATGAATTACATTTTTTTAAATATTAAGGAAATTGCTTTTTTTTCTGATTGATTTGAAGCTCATACAGCGGCCCGCCGCGAATTTATTTAAGTGAAGGTTTTTAATAAATTAAACAAACCAAGTTTCTCAAAACACTTAAGTCTATTAATAAAAATAAAACAAAAAACAATAAACTTAAAATTAGTAATAAATAACAATATCAAAGTAACTGACATAATGCTATTAATAGCCGTTCTATTAAAATGAATACCCAATTTAGAAGATAAAAAGTATAAATACGTTTCTAAAATATTAAACAGAAAAAAGAATGAAAACACGGAGAAACAGCTATTTATATTGCTTAAACAAACAATATTAAAGTCACTAAATTCTCGAGTGAAAAAACAGAAGATATTCCTTTAACATCCCCAAAAGAAATAAATAAAAACAAAAAAAACCTTCATTAACATCGTTTATATGGGACTCTTCTCAGAATGGCACCGACCTTAACGAATCCCAGACCGTAACTTAAGCTTAGTATTTTTACAAGAGTATCCTCGACCTTTACCCCGAACTCCCTCTGTAGGACCTGTCTCGGTCGTACACCCTGAAACCGTCAATTTGATTCCCTAAATCTTCTGACTGATCTCATCTGATTACTTAGTTCACGAATTGGTCTCTGAGTATCTTAATCTTATTTTTTTATATAAAAGGGTTAATATAACCATTTCATGTCTTTTTATAACTAAAAATAATCGATAACTGAAAACTGAAAAAAACTGTTGATATATATATATATATATATATATATATATATATATATATATATATATATATATATTTATTTTCTTGTTTCTTGAACCATAGATTATATAATTTTTCTTTTATTTTGTCTTTTCTTGGGTTTAGGTTCTATATTTAATAAATACATAAAAACTGTTTGACGTTTCGCCCTTTATTCAAGGCATTTTCAAAATATTTGCTACCTAAAAATATATAATTAAATTACATCATACAAAAACATATTCACCATTTTCGAAAAACAAACAAGACACTTAAATAATAGTTAAAACTTTAAAATCTCTTAAAAATATTTAATTTTACCGGTACGCACCTTGACATTTTGCTGTTTTGTTTCTGAATAAAATTTAAATTTTGCATCGTTTACTGAGGATACGTGGAATGCGAATGTGTTTTATTTTTTTAATATTTTTTATATTTTACAATACATAAAAAAACAAATATGGTATATGTTTGGTTTTATGTTTAAGAGGATATTTCATTTTTGATTCTTATTTGACTGGATCGAATACTTAATGTTTAAATTAGGTTTGCGTAAATGTGGCTCAAATTTCCCATATCTGTTCTGTCGTTAACCGTGTTTTTATCTTTTTTAATTTCAATCATTTCTTTTATCTGTAATTTTTGGTAATTCATATCTTTGTTTTTTATAATGGTACTGTTATAATCAAAAGTGTGTTTTTCGTCCTGTGTGTGTTTGTTTAACGCTGTTGAGGCGTTTTTTGTATATTTATGGCCATTCAATCTGTTCTTTAGCAATTGGCTTGTCATGCCTATATATTTTTTGGGACAATTTGAGCAAGGGATCGAATATATTATATTTGATTTATTCATTAGAGGAGTTTTACTTTTTAAATTTGTGAACAATGTATTTAATTTATTATGTGACCTGTGGCATACGATGATATCATGCTTTTTTAAAATGTATTTTATTTTTTCTGACAGCTCACTAGTGTACGGTAATGCCACATATTTTTGTTGCTTATGTTCTATGTTTTTTGTTTTTACGTTATTATAGAACTTATATGTTCGTTTATCAATTATTTTGGTGATAGTCTTTTCGTTGAAATTATTATTCATTAGTGTCTCTTTTACTTTTTGCAGTATTTTTGGTCGGAATTCTGGAGACGTAAGGGAGATAGCACGATCAGATAGACCGATTATAACGCTATTTTTTTGAGTTTTTGAATGATTAGAGAAATAGTTTAGATATCTACCTGACCAAGTTGGTTTGGTGTACCATTCAGTTAAAACTTTGTTCTTTCTGCGTATAAGCGTCATATCTAGAAAATTTATTTTATTATTATTCTCTATTTCGGAAGTGAACTGTAATTTTTCGTTGAAACTGTTAAACTCTTGGAGAATTTCATTTATTTTATTTTGTGGTACAGTTGCTATGCAATCATCGACAAAACGTTTAAAAAATATTATGTTAAAGTTTAATTTTTCTAAAACCTTTTCCTCTAAATATTCCATTACTAGCTGAGCAATGGTAGATGAAATTGGTGATCCCATAGCACATCCATCAAGTTGTTTGTAAAAGGTATTTTCGTACTGAAAGTAATTTGTATTAAGAACGAGGTCAATAGCATCCATAAAATTATTTTTTGATAGCGATGTATGTTTTTTTAAAATTTCCCATTTTTCTGCTAAAATAGTGTGGACAAGTTGATTTGGTATGTTTGGATACAAAGATATAACATCTAGCGAAATGAGTCTGTAATTTTCAGGTAGGTTTACTTTATCAATAAATTTTTTAAAGGCGAATGAATCTTTAATAAAAAAATCGTTTTTGCCTGTAATATTTGAAATGCAATCTGATAAGAATTTTGATAAACTATAGAATGGCGATTGTGTACAAGAAACAATAGGTCTTAGTGGTATATTTTGTTTATGTAATTTTGGTAGGCCGTATATTTTTGGTGGAATAGCATTGTGAATGGTTAGCTTTTTTGCATCTTTTTCAGTTAGTTCTTTTAAATTGAGCAATTTTTTTATAAAAGTATTATTTTTTTTTTGATATAAGTTGGTTGGATCACTCTTAATATTTTTAGAAGTATTTTCGTCATTTAGTACGTTGTTCATTTTTGTCTCGTAATCTGCCTTGTTCATAACCACCGTTTTATTGCTTTTATCAGGCCTTAGAACAATGATTTGAGGATTGTCTTTGATAAATTTTGCTTGCTCAAATTGTCCCAAAAAATATATAGGCATGACAAGCCAATTGCTAAAGAACAGATTGAATGGCCATAAATATACAAAAAACGCCTCAACAGCGTTAAACAAACACACACAGGACGAAAAACACACTTTTGATTATAACAGTACCATTATAAAAAACAAAGATATGAATTACCAAAAATTACAGATAAAAGAAATGATTGAAATTAAAAAAGATAAAAACACGGTTAACGACAGAACAGATATGGGAAATTTGAGCCACATTTACGCAAACCTAATTTAAACATTAAGTATTCGATCCAGTCAAATAAGAATCAAAAATGAAATATCCTCTTAAACATAAAACCAAACATATACCATATTTGTTTTTTTATGCATTGTAAAATATAAAAAATATTAAAAAAATAAAACACATTCGCATTCCACGTATCCTCAGTAAACGATGCAAAATTTAAATTTTATTCAGAAACAAAACAGCAAAATGTCAAGGTGCGTACCGGTAAAATTAAATATTTTTAAGAGATTTTAAAGTTTTAACTATTATTTAAGTGTCTTGTTTGTTTTTCGAAAATGGTGAATATGTTTTTGTATGATGTAATTTAATTATATATTTTTAGGTAGCAAATATTTTGAAAATGCCTTGAATAAAGGGCGAAACGTCAAACAGTTTTTATGTATTTATTAAATATAGAACCTAAACCCAAGAAAAGACAAAATAAAAGAAAAATGATATATATATATATATATATATATATATATATATATATAACCTGAACTAAAGAATGAGGAGTGAAGAAACAAAAGAAACTTCTGCCTATTTGTGGGAATATGTAGTACCTAGTAGTACCTACAATAATAAATATACAATAGGAATTTTTATTATAGTACTTTTGCAATGGGAACATGCTTCAAGATTGTAGACGACAACGAGTGGGATACATCTTCTGAAAATGATTTTGATTTGGGTGCTAACTTAAATGATGTTCAAGGACAGATCATCATATCTTGCTTATTTTCAATTTGTAAGTATTGGATGTTAGGAAATACGATCAACAAAAAGGGAATACTTGTTGAATTTATTTCTGTAATAGTGAGCACATATTGTATATAACATACTCTGAGTGTAGAACTTAAAAGCTGTTAAATAAAATTAATTTGACCGTGACCAAGACCACTTGATTTTCATGCACTCCGACAGTTTTTGAGAGTTACATCTATTTGGAAGAACTAAGTCTATCAGGGACTTCAATGCATACATAAGAAGGTATGGATTGAGATAAAGAAATGAAAAAGTAGAGATGCTGTTGAATTTTATGGCGAAGAGCAAGCATTATGCAATGAATACATACTTCCACAAGAAAATACAATGAAAATGGACATGAATGAGTCCGGATGGCAATACTAAAAATTACAGTACTGAATCTCTTTAATATGGGCAGTGACATTCGACTGGTGAGAGAAAAAATAGAAATCAATAAAAAATTAGAAAGAAAAGCATAAATACGTAAAGAAAAAAGACAAACTATTAACAGGCAGTAATTAAAGGATACTAGTGAAGAGTACAAGAAACAACTCTATAAAAAACTGTAAGATTGTGGGAGATAGATTTGGAGAAAATGACTGAATCACTTACGTCGACTTTAGTAGAGACATTAAGGAATGTGGCACCAAAATAAGGACAGAATTTCAGATGAAACCAAATGTTGGATAGAAAAAAAGGTACTAGGAAAACCAAACAAACAGCATCAGATAATAAATAACATAATAGTTATAACAGAATAGTTGTATGAAGAACTTTGCAGTTGAAAGGTCAAGAAACTAGACATTAGTAGAAAACAAAACTAAGTGATAAATATAGATTCAGAATAAATTCCGGACATCAGTACCGACTATGCTCTAGGTCAAATTAAAAATAATGAAGCACCGGGAGACGACAACGTTCTTACCCAAATTGTGGATGAGGGAAGAGAGGTGGTATACCAGAAACTACAAATAATATGCAACATACGTTTCCAAGAGAAGAGAATACCTGAAAATTGAAATAACACTGTAATGCTGTTACTTTTTTTTTAAAAAAAAGGAAATAATACTAACCTACAAAATTAAGATTCCATAAGTTTGCTTGCTCAAACTGTTCATGAAAATAATTTGCAACAGAATAGCAGATAAACTTGATAATTCTTATTCGGTTGAACAGGCTGGGTTTAGAAAAGATTTTAGTACATATGATCATTTACTTACCAAACATTATATAGAAAAAGCAAACGAATATAATCTTCCTATATCTGTGGCTTTATAGACTTCGAAAAGGCTTTTGGCAAAGAAAGTAAGGAGAGATCAACGCTATAAAAATTTACTTAGTAACATCTATACGAATGTAGTAACAACAATAAGACTATATACAGACACTAATAAAGTACAAATTTGAAAAGGGATACAACAGGGAGATACGATTTCACCCAAGTTTTTTATTTTCGCACTTGAAGGAATCCTTAAAAAATTCAACTGGGATAGCAAAGACATTGAAACAAACGGAGCAAGCTGAAACAATTCAAAATTTACAGACGTCATAGTGCTCATGGCAAACAGTAATAAACAGTAATGATCGTTGAGTTGAAAAACAAGCAAAGCAAATTGAACTGAAAATGAATATTAATAAAACTAAAGATATGTACAAAGAATATTTATTTTTTATTTTATTTATTTATTTATTTACACAACCCTATAGGACCAGAGTTCCTATTATTAGGCAGGAAAAAGAACAGAGTAGCACAAATCCTAAAACTATATACATAATACAGATAGTACAGTAAATATAACATAGTCTATAAATTAATCACAAATAATTGTAAATAAACGATTTGACAACAGAATAATTGCAGTAGAATTGTAATACATTAGTTCTTGGTTTTAGCAAATATAAAAATACTGGAGATCTAGTTATCCCTAGAACAAGAAAATGAACTCTCGCGAACAAATCAGTGTGAAACTTGGTGGTATATAAATAACAGGAAAAGTGCAAAAATTAGCTTTGATAGATACTCCTAAATTATCAATGTCGGAGAGGTTGTCTAAGATTAAATTAGTATCGATTATTGTGGCTGAGAAACTTTTATTCAGGGAAAGGAGCACACCTCCTCCTCTCTTAACGGTTAACAGAGCCGTTCTACGAACACAACGAAAGACTAAGAAATCGGAAGAGAATAATTCACTGTCAAGGACCTGTGGCGACAACCATTTCCCCGAGTATGCAATGAGATCATAATTGTAACAATAAGATGCATTAAATAGTGTATGGGTTTTAGTATTTGCTCCGCGGACATTTTGATAACAGATCGTGAAATTTTTCCGGCATTCATTAGGTTCTGACTTCCGTTCGGACAAACTATTCGGATCGACTAAACCAGTAACACTAATGCTACTAACACCACCGCGAAGGACACCACTCATAGAAGTACGCTCAACATCGCCATGGTACGATAATTGCTACTGCCTACCAAGTATTTGAGTCCTGAACACAGATAATTTAGGCTTGAAGAATGATCAGCATTAATAGCGCTACCAGACAATTTAGATAAGTGATTCATGCAGTTTTGAAATTTTACCAGACGAACAACAACAAGAAAACGTAACTGAATATGTTTACCTAGGACGAAAGAAATAATATCAAACCTTAGGGTATCTCGCTGAAAGACAAAAAGAGAAATGACTGCATAAAAGGAAGAACAAAAGTGAAGAAAGTGGGAATTTGCAAGACACATGGTAAGATAGCAGGACAGCAAGTGGAACATATAAGTGATCATATGGAGAATTTATTTTCGAAAGTGAGACAGGGAAGACCACCACCAATACGATCGTACAATTACTTGAAGAAAGTCAAGGGTCTGCATTGGTTGAACGAAGCCCAAAGCAGAAATTACTAAAAATCAAGGAAAGAGGCCTACATCCAATTCTAGATGGACGAATACTGAAAGGAGGTTCAGGAGATTATTGTCCAATTATTCCGAATAAGAATATAAATAGATTCATACAACCTTCCAGACAGTCGCTGTTTTCATTGGCAGCGTTAAAAAAAGTCACGATAACGCACACACAGAGTGTTAAGGTCATGGTCATAGTCACAATCTAATGTTGAAGGCAGCGTAAATTTAACGATGTAGCGTGTCCCACAAATCCTAGGTTTTCTTTTTAAATTTACCTTTAGTAGATAATACACTAATATGGTTTACTGTTATTTTTAGTGGTTGCAATGGGTGTGCTCTTTTTATTTAAATTTACTGTGGGTTTCGTTGTCTGGAGTTTCTTGATTGGATGTTATCTTGGTTTTGTAATCATTACCGCGTTATTTTGGTAAGTATTAAAAACGTGAAAAAAGTATTAAAAAAGATGAAAATAAATATTAAACCTTACCTAGTTCAACAGCAAACAATTTTTCAACAAAAAAACACTGTTCAGCATTTTGAAATTTTAAGTGGCTCCCTGATATTTTTTTTTGATTTTTTGTGTCTACTACAATGTGCTGAACTCCAAGATGAGCTCGGTTTTTACCTATCACTCGTAAGTTTTTAGAGAAAGAAAGGATAATATAAAATACGAGAAACCTAAACCATAGGCAATCTAGTGAAATATCAAAGATTAAAAAAAAATAAAATCACTTTTTTTACAAAATAAACTTAATTTTGGATTGAAAAAATTATAATACAGTCAAATAAATTATTATGTCTTTTTTTGCTTGTATTAGTCAGGATATGTGTCACGTTTGAGGGTCCAACAGTAGTCCGCTACCATATTTGGAATCCATTTTCCACTATACCGCTTCTCTGTTTGAACAAAATTGTTCTTCACTAGCAAATACTAGTGAAATATTTCATCGTGTTCATCTGAAACTGCACCTAAGTTGTCAAGGAAGAATTCCAAAATGATAGTGAAGAAAAAATGCAGCTTAAGTGACATGTGGCAACCTAAGGTCTTGTAAGATTGGATAAGTTATTCTACTAGATCTATGTAGTTCTCCGATTTCTTGTTACCTACGAAGTTGTTACTTACATTTTTGAAGGCAGTCCACGCCTTTTTTTCGAAAGTGTAGGTTTCAACCTTTTTATCTTTAAATATTTTTCATATTTGCGGCCCAATGAACACTCATTCTTTTAGCTTTGCCTTATTTATATGCGCGAATCTCCGTCTCAAACAGTGTCGTAGCTGAAAGCTCGGGGGCCCTCCAACAAATCTCAATTAGGACCCATTTTTAATTTAGCAATATAATTTAATTCAAATGCTAAATAAACTGTAGTACAGGTTTTTTTTGACATTCATTAATTATAATATCGACGTTTAGATATCAAGCTTCCAATCCCATAAACCTCACGCGTAGCGAGATCGAGGTTTGTAACACAGCAGAGAGGCAAGCGGAGCGAGTTTTAAAAGTGTATAGCCAAAACCAAAACCTCCAAATCCACATACTCCTCCAGCAGCGAGATCGATAATCGTTATACAGCAAACAGGCGAGCAAAGTAAGATTTTAAACCAAAACCGAAGCTCCCAAACCCTCATACCCCAAGCACCGTGTCTGGGGTGTTCTTGGCATCTTATGTTTTAATAAAAGTAATTCGTCAACTTTTTAAGGACACATTTGATAATAGTTCTACATTGATTTGAGAGAAAGTAATTTTATTCATACACATCAAAACAAGCATAAAATACATCATAAAATATTCAGTTTTATGTGTTATTACGAAATCGTTCCAAACGTTTGGCCTTTTAATTTGCAATCTTTTCTATGAGTAGACTGATATTAAGTTTTTTAGTTCTTTATCATTCTATAGGTAATGTAGCTAAAGCTGATAATTCTTACTTGCGTCATGGTGCTGCTTTATCCATTTAAAAAACATTATAATGCATGGGCGAGCAACTACTCTAACTTCAATCGCCTTTAGAATCGCGAGTTTTAGAGTTTTTAGACGTTCAAAAAATTGCACGTCTCTTGAAGACGCTTCTTTCTATCTTTTAAACGTCCGAACAGCACTAATACCCGCGATCTTATAAATTAATAAAGTATAAAAATCTAAATGGCAATTGTGTTTATTTCAACTTTAAATGATTGTCAAATCTCGAGACTTAGAGTTTTTTAGAGGTTTAAAACCAGGAATTACACGTTTTAAGAATACGTAGAATTCTTTTTTTATATGTCTAAAAAGCTCTAAATCTCACGTTTTGACAAACATTTAAATTTGAAATGAACTCAAGTTTTTCGCAACATTATCTGCCTGTTGAGGACCGAGATTTGGAGCTTTCTGAACGGTTGAAAAGCAAAAACAGCGTCTTCAAAAGACGCTTAAATCCTTTTTTAAGCATCCAAAAGCTCCAAAACTCGCAGTTCTACAATTGAATTGTGAGTAATCGTTTTTATTTCATTTACAATGTTTTTTAAATGGGAAGAATTTTATTCCGGTTTTTAAATGGAGAAAATTTCAAACATATATATCTCGGGTAAACGATCAGCTACGATTTCAAGCAAAAAAGTTTTGAGCACTACAAATTATTACCCAAGTCTCTGTTGAGACTGATTTTGTCGACATTTTACTTTGAATTAAAGTTGCTTCCTGTACGCCGTGAGTACAGATACTAATACAAACTGTCACAGAGGCCTTGCGTTCAATGGGTTTAATTAGTGAGTCTTAAAGTGATTTCTTAATATATGTGCATTTAATATAAATCTAAACACCCTACATTGCACATGTGTCCATTTATAATAAATAATTACTGACACCTTGCCTTAAGGATTGTAAAGTAGCAAGTTTATTGGAGATTGATTAAATTGAATTGATAAATGATGATGAAATAAAAGATTTTTTGGGTAAGCGGAATCCTACTAAACCCGGGCCCTCCCGCGCCGCGGGCCCAGCGGAGCTTTCGCTACGCCACTGGTCTCGATTAAAGAAATGCATTTCATACTCTATTTAAGGTGTTACCAAAATTTTTTATAAACCCTAGTTTTATGTGCAGAGGAGGTAAGTAAATTTTTTGATGTTCTACTGAGGGTTTGTTAGGATGTGTTCAGACTGTGCACAATATTTTCACGTAACAGTCATTCTTTAACGACATAATGTTGGTTTCTGGCTCTGTTATTCTATACACATCGAAAACAACAATAGTTGGTGCAGCCACTCTGCAGTCCTGTAAATGGAGCAATAACTTTAGATCGGCAAAGATATTCCATTTATGATCATCGTGTTTTATGCTTTGAAGTAATATACGCATGTTCTCGTACGTTTCTTTCATATTTACAGCAGGACCCACGGGAACAGTTGATTGTTCCTTTCCATTAAACAATAAAACTGCGTTTAGACTTGTCTTCGAAGAGTTAACAAACAGTGGCCACTCGGTAGGTTTATAGGAAAGACCAAGTTCGTTTATTAAATTCGAAATACCATGAGAATAAACTAAGACATTTGCCATTGAGAAAAATCCTTTCAGCCAAAACAAATTTTTTTAAACGTTGAAAATTTCACTACATTTTGTAAGAGATTCCATTATTGTAAACAAAATCCAATCAGTTGTGACTTTGTTTTGGGAAGATACAAAATAACGAATACGATCGTTGAGCTCTTCATGAGATATAAAATGTGGCTATTTACTGCTACTACATTCGTAATTGTCTTTCTCTTGAAAACTTGGATCAGCTTTTGGTTCACAATAATCTGGTTCATCCGATTCCGAGTCGATTTCATATTTTTCTGGAGGCTTAGGGACAAGTGTGCAAGAAGCGTCATGATATACAAGTTTCATGACTGTGGGGATATTAAAATATTTATTTTAGGTTTGTTTTTACTTTAAAACTCCAGATTTTTGTTAAGCAAATGCAAACCTCATAGATTTGTGAGTACTAGTAGCTCTACTCTTAAGGTTATTGAGCAAGTGTGGCGGCAAATTTTGGGAGCCCAAGTTTTGTCTTGATCGCCAACATTGCACCCGAAATATAACCCCTTAGGCTTTTCTTACACGTAGGGTCAAAGTCTTTGAAGTATTTCGTTGAGCTTCCAGTGTCATATATATATATATATATATATATATATATATATATATATATATATATATATATATATAATATTTATATATATATATATATATATATATATATATATATATAATATATATATATATATATATATATATGATTCAGTTTTAATCCGAGAATACATCCGTTCGTTTGGTTTCCTGTAAAATTTTGCAGACGTTTCGTTAAATTCTTATTTGGCATATTCTGTGCTTGGTGGTTGTAGATCAACTGTTGAGAGTACCAGAAGCGACAACATAATTCCTGTATACAGGGGCCCTTCAATAAGAAGCTGACTCTTCGACGACTCCGGGATATGGTGAAATTTGGAATTACATGGGTATCTCCGTTATTTTAAACCCTAGTGGATTGAGACTTTTTAGATAGGAGGTCATCAGACGCCCCCATGTGGTGTTACTAGATTGTGTCTAATTTTCCTAAACTTAGATAAAACATAGATTTGGCAACGTCGCACATCGGTATGCTGTAACAACTTACACATATATATCGCAGAAGTACATCCTTATATATGCTTTGCAATCAGTCATATTATGTTTCCTAGATGTTGCTGCGTGATACGGCTGTTTACAGGTTACAATAAGGGTTACAGAAGTAGAAATTATCGAATTAACACATTAGTTTGGTGGGGAGGATTTTCATGTAGAACAGTGTAATTAACGACTTTTTTCGAAATAACTGTCAAATTTTCGCACTCAGGAAAAAGGTTGTTCTTGAGTAGTAGAACAAAAACTTTTGTGGGCACGGAGCTGAAAACCCATTATTTTTGAGATATATGAACATAAAATTTGTGAGATATATGAAATCGATTTTGACGAGGTTTTTGGTGAACCACAACCCTTGACATGCTCGAAAACCGAGGGTTTTGGAGAAAAACTTTAAGGAAAAACTTGTACCATTTTTTCTTGGGCTTCTTTTAGTGATCCTGAGTTTGACTTTGACCTCGATTTTCAAGGTTGTTTCAAGGACAATTTGATTCTTTCAAAAGGGGATCCCCTTTTTAATTGCAAAAGAGGAAAAGTACAGAAAATTCTATGTTCTATGTGAAATAGTTTTTGATACGATCTAGAAGCCACTTAAAGGTCAAAAACACACACATAAATCACGAGAATTAAGGGTTCGAATACAAAGTTATAGTATTTTTCTTAGAGAATGTTTTGGGAACTTTGACTTTGATCTTCACCTCGATCTTTAAGGTCAAAAAAAAATGTCTCAGAAAAAATTTTACAGTTGTTTTATTTAAAGTTTTTCTTCAGAACCCTTAGTTTAGTTATTTAGCCGTTACAGTGCGTTTTACCTTCAAGTGAGTACTAAACGAAATAGAAACATATAAGGATATAACAGTGATCACAGAATTTTTCATGTATTCCGATTATGCAATAAAAAATCGAGGTTCCTATTTTAGAAAATCAACTTGTTCCTGAAACAACCTGAAGATCGAGATCAAGGTCAAACTTTATCTATCTTGAAGAAGCCCAAGGAAGAATCCTACATTTCTTGTGTTAAAAGTTTTTCTCCGGAATCCAGGACTTTTCAGTAATTTCAAGAATATTTCTCGTAAAAATCGTTCATTTCATGCAGTAAAATAGTCAAGAAAAGTGCACACGTATTTTGCCGTCATTTTCAAGGAAATTGCCTAGATTTTGAAGTTGAGCTTAGAGATTTTGCAGTGAAGAAAAATGAAGTCATTTTTTATTCGAAGTTATATAATTTTTTAATCGACGTAATTTAGTTTTCTCTTTTGATTAAGTTCACATGAGTCATAAACTTTAAGAAAAAAATTTGAAAACCGCTTTCAAAATTAATAAAATGTCTACCGTTTTCCGGAAAAAAAGACCAAAAACAATTTTCTCAAAGACTACATTTTTTTTGATGAATTTCTTTATTTCTTACTGAAATTTGTGGTCTTTTAAAAAATTTTTCACTACTCCGGGTATTCATAGATGTCGTTCGACTGACGATGTTTTTCACTCTGACATCGAGGTCGGTAGGTGGCAGGTTTGCGATATTTTACCGATATACCTTGGAATTTATATTTCATGTATCGGTTATACTTGATAACGATTAGAGATACAACCTAATCGAAAAGTCATAAAAATAAATAAAAATAAAGGCAATGCAAATCCGACAACCATGTTTTAGTCTATCAGTTATTTCCTGCGAATGCTCTCGGTTCAATACAGCTCCACTGACGATACCATGAGGTGATCGAAACACGTATGGAGAGAGGATCAGAGTGATATATGCAGGAAATAAACTGTTGGTATATATTCTTTCCTTTTCTCTGCCTGAAAGGAGAATACATATATAACCACTATTAATTACGACAGATATATTTCTTTATTTCTTACTGAAATTTTGATTTTTTATAAAACTATATTTTCCCTGAGTTGAGAAAATTTGACCTAAAGCCATTTCTCCTACGGATAATGCAAGGTTCTTTGATTTTTTTTATAAATATAGTCCAACGTTCCAATAAAAATTGCTAATTTTTTAGGTATGGCTATTTAGCTGCTGCAGAAAATTACAAAGATAGTTTTCTCATATGTTCAATTATTTTTACCATTGTCGCCATGATTTTGGGTTTTATATTGTTTTGGTTCAGAAAACGGGTTAAGCTGGTGATCATGATATTGAAAGAAGCCACTAAAGCCATTTTCGATATGCCAGGATTAATTGCTCTTCCAGTTATTGTAAGTACTTTTAAACTGATCATTTGAACGGCAAATTTTATTGTAATAAGTATGAACATCCGTATTTGATTTTCTAAATAGAAATAAATATAAGAATTCAACACCTTTAGGCAAGAAAAATTATTCATGTTTAAGTAACAGGGTTTCAAAATGCTCAATACAATTGTATTATTTTAAAAATGTACTATTAATTAAAAATGTTTTTCTTACAACGACAAAGTTCAAAAATTACCAATAATAATTTATTGCAGTGTATCCTCGTCATTGTGATCCTTACGTTCATTCTTGGTATTATGTTTCGATTCATGTCTACCGCCGGTATTCTTCAACCGTTGCAACATGATTCTTATGATTACGTATTTAATCCAGTCATGATATTTACCATGATGTACATTTTCGTGATATACGTTTGGCTTACCCAAATCTTGACAGGAATTCAATATATGGTTATTGCTGGAGCCGTGTCCAAATGGTATTTTTGCAGGTGAGGAAGTTCGGTTTACTTGGTACAGAATAGAATGTAGTTCTCCAAAAATATCAAAAATCAATCACTTTTTTTATTATATTAATTCATATTTCTTTTTTCAGAGATAAAATTTTCTTAAGAAGTCCCATTCTCAGTTCCGCATCCATTGCTTTCCGTTACCATTTGGGTACTGTAACTTTTGGTGGACTGGTCATAACACTCGTTCAAGGTATTAAGTGGATTCTATATTCATTAATACAACGTAGCACCACATTTTTCAAATTTTTGTCGAAGAATGCTTATATTATTACAGGTAAGATATTGTTAATCGACTACGTTAATATCAAACGGAGGAATCAAGAAATGAGTCCGATTTATAGATGTTTGGGGACGAGTTTCTTATGTTGCACCACAATTTCTAAGCTATTAATTAAAAAGATTTTCATAAATAAGACATCGTTTTATTAGTCTTAAAACGCCCTCTAACCTACTCGCGAAGTTACCTCGACGAAGTTAATCGCAGTCCAAAGTAAGGAGTTCAGTCGCCGTGAGTTACCCGCACGCTAGAACATGAATATCGTTCAAGTAGCAGCTGCTGTTGCAAAGTGCACCCTCACGTATTATAACTGCGTGCTTGTTTTTCACTGAACAAAAATTAAAAGGAAATGGAGAAAAATGATATAGTGGATGATTTCAATGCACCGGAACAGATCTAGGTAAGTAAATAATGCACAATGAAGAACTTTTACCACAGATAGAAGTCTACATATAGTGCGACATAAAAGAGTACCAAAAATAAAAGCGCCACTATCGTTCACATGCCAAGAATTTTTCATACAAATCATCTCCAAAGGACAGTTGAAAGTGACACAGTTGTAGACGTTTGAAGAGTATTGCTAGTGGAAATAATTTTAGTTTTATTTCTACTCTTTTTTTTTTGCAATATAGGTCCCTAGTATTTTTACGATTATTATTATTTTTAATTCCTAATTCATATGTTTTGCAGCCATATTATGGAGCAACAATTTGTTGAACTCATACAAGAACCATCTGGAGAATTCGAAATTTCCATCGAATGTCATTGACGGATTTTAATCAATTGCTTTCCAAACTCCTGCCCATAATCTCCAAACACAATACTCATTTAAGGGAAGCTATACCTGCCAAGATTCGTTTAGGTTTGAGGTTTGAGGTTTTTAGCAAATGGGGACAGTTTTAGAAGTCTACATTGTTTATTTACAATTTCAAGCCAGCTAATTTCAAAAATCGACGTTTGTAAAGCTCTGAACGAAGTTCTCGGGGTTGAAATATAGGTAACATTTAAAATATTTTAAACACATATTTATTTCAAAACTAAGTGAGTGAGGACGATAATGATGAATGGTATTATTAAGACTTATAGTATGCCTGACTTATTATATCATTCATAACCGCATAGGTTTGGTCTCGGACAGGTCGAGTTTGGGTTATAGTTAAGATGATTACTGAATAAATGTTTTCGGCTGGTCTAACAACTTCATTGTTTATAATATGTACCATCGAAGAGTTTGTATTAAGGCAAGTGTTTTCATTTGATTCGAGGTTATATAAATCTATCCTTTTTCATCAGCCTGACCTCAAAGTGGTACAAATGTGATGAGTGTGATTTGGGAAATGTCATTGTAACATATGAATAATTTGTACAAGTTGCCGATTTAGGTCTTTGTAACTTCACAGACGTTGATTAAAGTTGGATAAATGGATTGTATTTTTGAGAATCTGTTGGAGTGTTTATTGTAGAGGTACGAAATGAATCGACAGACCTTTCTACACTACGTGGTCTTCGTAATAAGACAATAAGGCGTAAAGATCGAACATCACTTCTTGTATTCTTATTTATGCACCTTCTTTAGTTTTTTGGAAATTAGTTGGCCAAATATATCACACTCATCAACATCATTTTTCCTTTTAATAATTTTATTCAAATTTTTAAATGCCTCAGACATTTGCTTGCTAGCAATTTGTAATTCTGATGGGTTGACACGACACTGGATAGTTCTATTTTGACTTGGTGCTGAATCGAGTGTCTGCGATAAATTAAGCGTATCGAATAATCTATTGGTTCAGCGGCCCCCGTAGCCTCATTTTCCTCTTCAAGTTCATTAGGAAAAGTTACAATATTTTCATCCTGAAACAAAAAACACAAATTTTTTTTTGTTATAGAAGCGAGTTAAATAGCAGCAGGGGTTAGAACCCATGTTGATGGAAAGTATATTGTTATACAATGTTTAGCTAATTCGGGTTCTAAGTACTTTAATTATAAGAAGACATTCAGTATAGTACTATTGGTTCTAGTGGACAGTAACTATAATTTTATTTATGTCAACATTGGTAGTCAAGGGAGGATCAGTGTTGGAGGTAAATTTTAGAAATTCTTCATTACGGCAAAAAATTTAATCCGAAACTCTTAACTTCCCTAAACCATTATCAAGTGTTGATAATGCCAATATCCCCTACGTTTTTTGCTGACGGAACATTTGCTTTACATAATAATATAATGCAATCATATTTTGGTTGCGTCTACTTTAAATTATGAAAATAGTAGATAGATAGATGAAATATTTGGAACCATTCAAGACTCCATAAATAAGGCTATCGAAAAATTCTGCTCTAAGGAAGTGAAAGAACAAAAATTAAACCAATGAACAAAACTTTTAACGATGAAGAGAGAAATGGAAGACAAGAACACACAAGAATATAAAACTTTAAATATAGAGATATCAAAAGAAATCAGAAAGCATAAGAGACAACATAATACGGAAAAAATTCTGAACGTCATAGAGGAGAATAGAAGTTTGAAAGAATTAAGAAACAGTACAACAGGAAGAAAGGAAATACAGAAGAACCAGGATATACACGGCAACATAGTAACACACAAAGAGGAAATTTTACATTTTATCAAATTTTTCTACTAAGAACTTTATACATCAAACCAGCGACTGACCACAATCAAAATCCCAAAAGTGCTAAATCAGAGATCGGGAGAAATTCCAGAAATAACCGAAGAAGAAATCATGAGTGTCCTAAGAGATATGAAAACCAATAGAGCTCTCAGAGACGATGAACTGATAATAGAGTCAACTAAAGAAGGAAGACCACAAATCATCAAAGCTTTTAAAGTTCTATTTAATAAATGCATCGAGGAAGGAATAACTGCATCATAGTGGACAAATGCAACCATTGTTATTGTACACAAAAAGGTGACGTTACAAACCTTAAAAATTATAGTTCGATCAGTCTCCTCAACCATATATACAAGCTATTTACCGAAATACTCGCAAACCGTTTGACCAATAAAATAGACGCAATTTTTTCGAGAGAGCAGGCGGGATTCCGATGAGGCTATGGGACAAATGACCATCTTCTGATCGTCAGAGTTCTTATCGAGAAATGTATAATAGACCACTGATGCTTGTCTTCGTTGATTTCGAGAAGGCCTTTGATTCAATAAATCAGCGGAAACTTCTAGAGGCATTAAGCGAATGTCGTGTCGATCATCGATACTCCGCAATTATCAGAAACATATATGAGAATGCCACGGCAAATCTCAGAACATCGGCAAATCAATGCACAGATAGATTCAATATCGCTCGAGGAGTAAGCCAGGGTGACACACTCTCCCCAAAATTGTTTGTTGCATTGCTAGAGAGAGTGTTGAAAAAGATCAACATGGATGGCGAATTGATAAATCATCTCTTTTTTGCAGACGATATTGTGTTAATAAAAGACAATATACAGGAAGCATAAAATATGCTGTATACGCTGAATGATGCCCCAGAAAACGTGGGTTTGAAAATTAATGTATCAAAGACACAATACATAAAAAACCTAGTAATGAGTAGTCACTTAAACATCAGTAACATAAATCTAGAACAATTTGCATATATTCAAATACTTGGAACATGAGATCGGTATTAGACGAGATAATCAGACGCACGAAATCCAGCGAAGAATAGGTTTATCGTGGACGGAATTCGGTAGACTCAGATATATATTTAGAACTAATTTTCCTGTTTGCTTGAAGAAAAAAGGTCTTTAACCAGTGTGTCTCACCTGTTCTCACATATGGAGCTGAGACACTTACTTTGACAAACAAGAACATAATACATGTCATGCAACGAAAAATGGAACGGTCAATGTTGAGAATCGCTTTTAGGGTTAGAATACCCAATCACATCATAAGAAACTGAACAGAATAAGAAACGTGGTGAAATCTATCTTACATCTTAAATGGAATTGGGCCAGACATGTGGCTCGAATGACTGATGGACGGTGGACAAAGAGACTTGTGGAATGGAGGCCAAGACATGAGGTCTATAAAATAGAGTACGACCTCCTAGTCGGTGGACAGACGACATAGAAAGAGTGGCTGGAAATTGGATATCAGTGGCACAAAATAGAAAGAGATGGCTGGAATTAAGGAAGGCTTTCGTTCAGCAGTGGACAGGATAAGCTAAATGATGATATCTTGGTACTCATAATATCGGTTCGCGTGAACGAATTTTTAATACACGGTTGTCAAGGTCTCGAATTGTAGTTGTGAATGTTTTTGGTATTTTAGCATCCAGATTTAGAATATTCAGAAAGCCAAATATCGATACTATTCCTCTTGTTACCATGACTTGTCTCTTATTGCATAACTTTATATTTATATGCCTCTTGATATTGTGGACACGTTTGATGAAAAAGAATTTTACTTCAACCTGGAACTTGGCGGCAAAACGAAATATGCTTTCAGAAATATTGCACAAATACCACGCAGATTAACATTATCTGTCGCTCAGAGAAGAGATCATCTTCCAGAGTATTTTTTTAGAAGCAATTAGTTATTGTATGGTATGTACTGTACTTACGCATTACATCTTTGGATATTGAAATCCGGTACATCACTACTACTTACTAAATACAAAACCGAATAGAGATTGTTTGCTCAAAAGTTTATTATTAAATGTAATCAAAATCATAGAAAACATACAAATGTAAAAGAAACCTATTAAAAACTGCATTCGTAGATTTTTGTGAAATCTGACCTATCTGATATTGGAATCCAGGCAATATAAAAATTAAATACATTTTCATAATGTATTTGAAGCAAACATTGATATAGGCGTAGATTTTACCTAACATTAGTATGCATTGAAATAAATTAATTATTAACTTACGTACCCACTTGTTTATTAAATAATAAAAAACTTATCGTTGTTATTGTTATTTTACATTTGAACAATGATAACAAGAAAACTGTCCATATATTAATACACAAACTTTTTGTCTTTATATCCTGCGTCATTTGGGTTCCAAATAACGGGCTTTGATTGTAGAGTGTCAAACAGGCCACGAACTCATGGTATGTACCTAAAATAGTGTAAGCATCCACGTATAAACAGCACGACGTCTATCTGGACACTAAAGTAGGCCGAGTAGCGTAGTCAGACGTTTCGTGTAACTTCCGGACACCTCGCGAAGTCCTTAGACTAGGGCGCAAAGAGCTGGTAGCGATCGGATGTCGCCAGAGGCAAGGCGAGGTTGCACGAAGCGAGGCGAAGTGCATCTCTATACTCTCGTTCTCAGTCAACTTCGACCTACTTGGCGGGTAGTGTAGAGGGCGTTTAACAATTCAGGTAACATAGGCTAAAAAAAATTCTAAAAATCTCATCGGAACGATTCAAATAAATACTTTTTTAAAAATTTAAACCACCTTCAAAAAATTGTATTTGAATATAAAAATTATATTAACAAGGGTTTAATATTGTAATTAATCTTATGTGAGTGCAGCGCTTCAGAAAACTGTAGAATGCGATTCTCAGGAGTACACCAAATAGAAAAGGGGGATTTACTCAATCAAAAGTCGTCCAACGTTATAAAGTTTTATTAGTTTTTTTTTTCGAAAACTGTGAAACACATCAACTTGTTATTAGTAAAAAAATATTTTAAAAGAACTGGATTTAATTTAATAATTTTTGGAATTAAAATACGTGAACGAAATGCAGGTTTACCCTTATAAAAAGGGATGATAAGTGTGGAAATATCTTGATTAGAGCTTGAGATAAAAAAAAAGGATTTTGGGTAACTCATTTTTTTTATTAGTTTTTTTTTTCGAACGCGTCAATATATATATATATATATATATATATATATATATATATATATATATATATATATGCATACATACATATATCACCAATGTTTGATGTTGTTGTGACAGTTAACGTAAAATTTTTTAATATGGTGTTTCGAATAGAGAAAAAAATGTATTTTTGGACATATTTTTATGTCTTAAAGAAGTTTTTAGATAATAACTGACCATTTTCCGCATTGAAATTTATATGAATTAAAAATTGTATTTTATGGTCTTCTTACTTTTAATGGAAACTTTTTTCGAGGTTTTTTATGATTAAACATTGTGTTGTGTTTTGAAATTTTACTAGAAGTGGCCAAAATTTAAAAGTAGTGATTAAAAAATACAAGTTATATGACTGATAATTAATTTTTCACTGGAATAAAAACTGTATATTCATGTTCTATGACCCGGAATTAGGAGGCATCTAAAAGATTCTCGAAAAAATCATAAAATTTGGCGTTTCCACTCTTCTGAATAATTGCTGTAAATAGTTGTTATTAAATTATAATAAATTATATTATTATCCTTTTTTTTTGTTTCAGCTATACATGGTGAACCTTTACTCACATCAGGTAAAAGGGCTGCGAAATTACTTCTTCAAAACAAGAAAGACACCCTTGCAATAAACTATGTTGGCAATTTTGTTCTCTTAATGAACAAAATTTTGATTGTCCTGATCACTATTTTGATTTCCATGGTAATTTTCGCCATTGCTCCGGTAAGATTTTTTTGTTTAGACTGAATCTCGTAAAAGTACAACCAATAATATAAGCAGGGGCGGTAGAGACAGAATCGGGTCTATTTTCCTGAATTCAAAGCTTTTGGGGGGGGGGTTATCGTAAGAAAAATAAATTGTCAACGGAGAGGAGTGCCAGCAGCATACACATTCCTAATACAAAAGACGAAATTGGTTTTATTTTCCTGAACTCAACGCTCTTGGGAAGCGGAGGGGTGATCGCAAGCATACACATTCATATACTCTATTCAAAAACTAGAGAGAGTAATAAAACTCTTACCGAAACTTCCAACGTACCTGCTCTAGTGCCGCGGGTAACTGAAGACTGACGTAAATCTAATTATATATAATTATATTTAAATATTATAAGCTTTTATAAATTTACTGCCACAATAAAACTTCTGATAGTACAATTTAATTTCTGTCAGTGAGAAAAGTACACCTTACAGTGTGTCCTTAGTCATTTATTTTGTTTGTGCTTATTTTTATATATTATTTGGGATTAGTGAGGTACCCAAAAGATATGGCTTCCACATCTATATTTATTCCAAAATCGTTAAACCAGGACATTTTTTCCTCAACGAAAAACTTATTATGATGATTGTGTATGATGCCTTAAGATATCAATATCTAGATAATAATGTTAAAAGCTCTGTTGAGATGTCTTCCAACATGACAGGAGTTGGAAAATCTACTATACTTTTTAATACTTCACACATCCAAATATCTATTGTTATCCAACCCAAATAGTCTATAATTATACACCGGTATTTCTGATTATAAAATTTCAAACCCGTTCCTACGAAAAATATATGTGTCTAACAGATTTTGCCAAAGACACCGGACTAAAGAACACAGGTAGTTTGCTAAGAAAACAAAGGGTAAAAAATGATTTATTACTCATTCTAGTTTTTGAATAAACTATAGTACAAGAGGCAAAATCGGATCTATTTTCCTGAACTCAAAGTTCTTGGGAGGGGGGGTCCCCCCACCGCCCCCCTTGGATCCGCGCCTGAATATAAGAATATAAATAGACTACGAGGATAAAAGGGGGTAATGGGAGTCACTTAAGAGAGGATTCAAATAAAACTTTATTTTAAAATAAAATTTTCACACACAACTTCCTTCTTCAGCTATCAGTTGCGATCATTTCTAATCACTTTGGCACTCAACTTTGAAAATAATATCAGTTCAAAAAAAACGGATTTGACTCCTATTTGTAGATAATCAGAGCCAAACAAAATTTTGCACCTATCGCAGATATCACTTTCGGCTGAGACCCACCTAGTGAGATTCGCGTGAGTTCATAGCCCACATGAAGTATATCTTTACCACATTTCGTTGTTTCTTCTGAATTCGCTGCTTACTAGACATCTATTTCCCGCGTCTTCTGTGTCATCATCCTCATCATTCCGGTAGAATTCGTTAGTATAAACGCGATATCAAAATAACCTTTGATTTTTGAAAAACTTGTT